>OU015743.1:95329804-95359133 GCA_907169655.1 Acomys percivali | reverse complement strand
TCATATTGAGTATGAGAACAACTCAGGATATGTGAAATCTCTTTTTAAAGAAAAAACATAATCAATCAAATAAATAACAAAACAAATATCTTAGTTTTGGGGAATTAAACAAGTTATTGGTAGTATTGTGCCTTCAAGTTTGAAGCCTTATATTTGCAATCTTGTGTGTGTGTGTGTGTGTGTGTGTGTGTGTGTGTGTGTGTGTGTGTGTAAAGAAAGACTGAAATTTTAGAACTGTCACCAGTTTAGTAAAAAATATTTCCTTTCTCTTCAGGTTATATTATAAAATAAAATTCAGATGAAAAATACAGTACAACATTACCAACATATAAATATGTATAATATTGTATTTTTTATTTGAAATAATTGCAAATGAAGAATGAAGAGAAAGAATAGGAAAGGAGCTTATCATAGAAGCCCTCTGAAAGACTCCACACAGCAGGGGATCGAGGCCGATATTGAGACACACATCCAAACTTTGGAGCGGAACACAGGTAGTCTTATGGAAGAGGTAGGGAAGAGAAGAACCTGGAGAGAACAGGAGTTACACAATGGAGCCAACTAATCTGGGCAGGATGGAGGGGTGCTGCAGAAAATGATGTACAAACCAAGAACCATGCATGGTGAGGACTTAGACTCTCTTCTCAGATGTAGTAGATAGACATCACAGTCTCCATGTGGGTCTCATAATATGGGGAGTAGGAACTACTTCTTGGATTGAGGGTAGAGGGGGATGAGGCACAGAGGGGGAGACCAGGAGGCAAGGATGAGGGGGCTACAATTGGAATGTAAAGTGAACAAATTAAAAATAAAAATAAATCACCGAGCAGACCTCACTGCTGAAATCACAAGCTGAACTTATTTCAGGTATCCAAGAAAAACAAAAGAGAGAACTCCTGGGTTCATAAGCAGCCACCACTCACTCATGTGCCCACCACACACCCAGCTGGTAGGTAGCTAGTGAAATTTCTAGAGCACAGTACTAGCTTAAGTCTGCAAAATCTCCAGTGTCTATGGGTTCTAACACAAAGCAGACCCTACAGCTGGAATCACAAGCAGATCTGATCTCAGGTATCTCAGAAAACCCACAGAAAGTTCTGAGGTCCAAGCAGGCACTGGGCATACACTCCATTAAGATACATCACAATGGGAAGAGGTCAGCATAAGAATTCAAGCAACAATCCCCAGTACCATTTGCTACCACCAGAAACCTGCAACCAGCATTCCCGCCACAACAACAGACCCTAGAGACACTATCTCAGCTGATACACAAGAGAAGGATTTCAAATCTGAGGTTATGAAAATGATAGAGGCCTTAAAAAAGGAAAATAAATCCCTCAAACTAGAACTGGAATACAAAAAGAAAGAATTGAACAAATCACTTGAAGAAATTGCAGTCAATATGGAGAAAGAAATGAATACACGCTTTCATGACCTAAAACAGGAGATCCAAGCTATGAAGAAAATATAATCTGAGATAAGCCGGGAAATGGAAACTAGAGAGAAAAGGACAGGATCTACAGACACAAGCATATCCAACAGAATCCAAGAGATAGAACAAAGAATATGAAAGATAGAAGATATGACTGCAGAAATGGATACATTAATCAAAGAAAATGTTAACTCTAAAAAGCTCTGAACACAGAATATCCAAGAAATCTAGACACTGTGAAAAGTCCAAACCTGAGAATCATAGGGATAAAAGAAAAAGAAGACTCCCAACTGCAAGGCCCAGAAAATATTTTCAACAAAATCATGGAAGAAAACTTCCCCAACCTAAAGAAAGAAATGTCCATAAATATACAAGAAACCCATGAACTCCCCATAGAATGGACCAGAAAAGGAAATCCTTCCTCTAGATTATAGTCAAAACACTAAACGTACAGAACAAAGAAAGAATATTAAAAGCTGCAAGAGAAAAAGGCCAAGTCACATATAAAGGCAAACTTATCAGAATTTCACCCAACTTCTCAACAGAGACTATGAAAGCCAGAAAACCCTGGACAGAAGTCATGCAGACACTAAGGAACCACAGATGCCAACCCAGACTACTATACACAGTGAAGCTTTTAATCATCATAGATGGAGAAAACAAGATATTCCATGACAAAACCATGTTCAAACATCACCTAACCACAATACAGCTCTCCAGAAGATACTAGAAGGAAAATTCCAACTTATGTAGGGTAATTTTACACAGGGAAACAAAGGAAAAGAATAACCCACACATAAAAACAAAAGAAAGAAAACTCTCTCTCTCTCTCTCTCTCTCTCTCTCACACACACACACACACACACACACACATACACACACACACACACACACACACACACACATACACACACACACTCTGTCCACCACTACCAACATAAAAATAATGAGAACCATTAATGACTGGTCCTTAATATCTCTCAACGTCAATGGCCTCAACTCCCCAATGAAAAGACACAGGCTAACAGATTGGATGCAAAAACAGGACCCATCAATCTGCTGCATACAAGAAACACACCTCAGCTATAAAGATAAACATTATCTAAAAGGGCTGGAAAATGATTTTTCAAGCAAATGGACTAAAGAAACAAACTGGAGTAGCCATTCTACTATCTAATAAAACAGACTTTCAACAAAACTAATTGAAAGAGATGGGGAAGGATACTTCATACTCATCAAAAGAAAAATACACCAAGATGATGTCTCAATCCTGAACATTTATGTCCCAAATGCAAGAACTCCAACATTGATAAAAGAAACATTATAAAACCTTTTCTATATCCTTCAATCTAGGTTCCTACAAATTTTAGGACAAGAGCAAAAATCAGCTACATTTTTTGTTGTTGTTGAAATATCTCAAGAAAGGTCTCTTGGTCACTTAGTAATATTCTTCCTTTCTGAAAGTTCTTGACCTTGGACCCCACAGTCCATATCACCTGCAGTACTTTTGTTTCCCATGATCTTATTGGATGACACAGTACATTTAAAGCTTTGAATGACTTTCCTACTCTAAAGTTCCAAAATATTCCATATTTCCAAACATATGCAAGAATATGCTTTTCCTAGCAATACACCATTACCTAGTACCAGCTCCTGTGGAGTATTAACTGCTTATTGCTCTGAAGAGACACAATGAACAATGCAACTTATAAAAGAAAGTATATAATTGGAGCATTTCTACAGTTTCAGAGAGTTAATCCATTATCATCATGATGGTAAGCAGAAAGGTATATCAATAGATCTGAGAAATTTACATCCTGACCGACCTACATCAAGAAGAAAGAGAGGCAAGAGTACTGAGCTTTGTGTACAATCTCAAATCCATCTACAACGAGGCATTTTCTCCAACAAAGATACATATGCTCCAATTAGAGCACATCTCTTAATCCTTCAAACAGTTCATGGACTGGGGATAAGCATATAAATAATATATGACACTATGGGGACAATCTCATTCAAACAAGAGCAGCGAGAGCATCAGTAAAGAGTGAGAGGAGGGAGTAAAGTAAATTAGCAATATAGATGTTTGAAAAAGTCATAAAAATTGTATCAATATCTATTTATGTAAAATTGTATATAATAGATATTATTATTTTATTATATATATATATATTCCTTCATGACTAGCTAGTAGAGTTTAGTGTTGATAGGATTATATAATAATTCAGATACTATAAAAACTACACATATTTAAAAATCTAAATAGAGATATATCACATAGCCCAGCTATACCAGTCTAATTTTTAGCAAGTTATCACTGAAGCAATTAAAATAGTCCCTGAGATAAATGCCATGGGTTTTGGTATGTTCTGCTTCACTGATAATGAAATCATTTCCCTTGGCTATTCTCGTCCTCTGGGTCATACCTTTTCCTGAATGAGTGTTTTTGGAGGCTCTGACATGGATGACTTCTTACCTGTGGATGCCAAACTTGCACAGACCAAGCAGAAGGAATTTCTATGGCTCATGCTCTATATTGTAGAGCTCATTTGACTGCTTGAGCCTTCTGAAACCTAGCCCTTAATTTCCCCACAAGTGCCAGACCATACTTTTCTAAGAAAAAATGACAACCTTGATATCTTAACATTGTTCTGAAATACCATACATTATTATATCATACACACATCATTTAATAGCATTAATCATTGTGTTAACATGAAAATATATTCTACAGTGTACCGCTGACTCTAATATTATGGTAACTGAAAATTTAACTGATTTTCTTTCAAGTACACAGAGCTTCTATCTAATCCCCCTACTTATAATTTTAATATAGTGTAGAATTGCTGTAGTAGTATAAGTATCTTAGTCACTATTCTGTTGCTGTGAAGTGGCAACATGACCAAGGCAACTTTTATGGAAGGAACTTAATGGGGGCTGCCTTACAGTTTCAAAGGTTTAGCTCATTATCATCATTGCAGAGAATATAGTAACATGCAGCCAGGCACTAGGGCAGTTGCTGAGAGTTATATCAGTGGGCGAAGACAGAGAGAGAGAGAGAGAGAGAGAGAGAGAGAGAGAGAGAGAGAGAGAAACAGACAGACAGACAGACAGACAGACAGACAGAGAGAAGCTAGGTCAGGCATGGGCTTTGAAATCCCAAAGCTTACCCGACTGACACTACTGACACACTTTCTCTATGGTCATACTTACTCCAAAATGATACACTTCCTAATTATTCTAATTAGTGTAATAGTGCCACTTCCTTGTGACTAAGCATTAAAATATAAAATATTTGAGTCTATGAGAACCTTCTTATTCAAAGCACTACAATATGTGAGGAAATAAAATTATTGGACATTATTTTGAAAATATTAGCACTATTGTAATACCTTTTACAAATTTAATAACATAAAGTTAGGGCTAATGGGCATTATTTATTTGAACGGAAACTGTTATTTTTCTGCCTAACATCTAAAATGGAATGACAGCCAGGTTGCAAAAGTAGTTCTTTTATTATATTGTTAAGCGAAATACTGGAATTGAAAAATGTACTTTTTTTCTGTTTGCAACTATGAGTGGAAAGACTGAATTAAATTGCTCTGAACAAATTTTACTTTTCTCATTCAAAGGCATACTGCAGAAATATAACAAACATGAACTCAAGTAGAATCAATTTGTCTTGTCCATTACTTCTCCTCTTCACTCTAAAGGACCACTTAAAGTCAGGATGACATTAGCATGGGCAATTGTCAACATAATGGATTAAATCTGCTAAAAGAAATCATCTTTTCAGATTTTTGGTACAGTAAATCTTTCTGTAAATAAGGTTATGATTGTGGAAAATTATATAATGGCTGTTGTCTGATATCATTATTATATAATCTCTGCTTTAGAGTTTAAAGGCCTGGTCTGGAACCCCATGGAATAAGGCAAGGCATTAACTCAGATCTAAATGAACTAAGTGCAAAAAAAAAGCTACCTAGGGAGAGGAAGATTTCTATAGCACTAATAAATCTTTAATTTTTTAACCAATTGCTTGAGTGTATGTCTGCTTTTAAGATGAGGTCTTTAATCTCCATGAACTTTAATTTTGTGCAGGGTAATAAATATGGATCTATTTGCATTTTTTAACATGTGGACCTCCAGTTAGACCAGCACTATTTGTTGAAGATGCTACCATTTTTTCAATTGTAAGGTTTTGGCATCTTAATTGAAAATTAAGTTTTCAAATGTATGTGGGTTTATTCCTGGGTCTTCGTTTAAATTTCATTGATCAACCAGACTATTTCTATGCCAGTAAAAATGCTTCTTTTACTACTGTGGCTCTATAGCACAGCTTGAGATTCTAGAGGGAGATTTTTCCAGAAGATCTTGGCTCCTATTCAGATATAGCCATTGGGCAGCTCATTCTTCAGCTGAGAAATTGGTGGAGGAGCCTCTGACACAAACTCTGGTGCCCAGGATTTGATCACTGCCAGTTGGTGCAAAGGCCCTGCAGTAAGACAGAGGAAGGCCTATTCAGATGATTCCTGATAGGCTGTGGTCAGATGGTCGGGGAGACGAACCCAACTTGTCAGATGTCTAGGAGAGGGGAATAGGGCAAAAGAGGGAGGGAGGGTGGGAACAGAAAGATAAGCGCAATGGAATTACCACTGGGTTGTAATTTGAATAAAATGCAATAAAAAATTTAAAAAAAATCTAGAATTATAAGGGAGATTGACCGACCTCCAGCAGCCTGTGGGAAGTCATCTTGACCTTGCTAATTGATCGGGGAAACATATCTTAGTAGTGAGAGACAGCATTTCCCTGAACTGTAGTCATCCTTGTAAGAAAAAAAAAAAGTGTTCTTAAATACTGAACTACCTCTCAAGATCCTGTTCTTTCCTTCTTAACTTCAAAAGCAATGCGAGCACATTTCTCAAGCCAGTTCAGATTTTCCAATATGGTGGATAGTACTCTAGATCTCTAAGCTAATTAAATGCTTTCTTGCTTTCTCAAAAATGAATTAAATTATTGACAAAGAGCTAGGCCATTTAGTAGCTAAACTTCTTACTAAGCCTAATAACTTGAGTTTGATTCTTGAGACACACAGTACAGAAGGAAATAACAGAGTCTAACAAATTGACTCTCATTTCAATGTATTCTTTGTGTCACACACACTGTGGTGGTTTCAGTAAAAATGACCTCCAAAGGGACATATACTTGAATGTTTAGTCATAGGGGAGTGGCACTACTTGAAAGAGAATAGGAAGTGTGCCCTTGTTGGAGGAAGTGTCTTACTGTGGGTGGATTTTGCAGTTTCAAAATCACAAGGCAGGCACAAGTTCTCTCTCTTTCTTCTGCCTGATCTAGTTGTAGAACCCTCGGGTATTTCTCCAGTATTATGTCTACCTCTGTGTGCCACCATCATCTTCATAATGATAATGGACTAAACTTATGAAACCTTAAGCAAGTGCCATTCAAATGCTTTCTCTTGTAAGGGCTGCTTTGGTCATAGTGTCTTTTCCTTCCAAAAAGAACACTGGCTGAAGACACACACAAACACTTGTGTGCAAACATCCCCCACAGTACACATACACGAACATACACACAAATTAATAAGTGTAGTTTTAAGAAATGACTTTATGTCCTCAAATATTATTTGTCTTTAGAAAAAACATACAGTGTGTTAGAAGAATATAAATTTTCATTAAAGGCCAAAAGAGTCTACAGGCTATGGAAAAATACTGATGCCCCGTTCCGAAGCTAAACTTCCTCCTTTCAGCCCCTGCATAACTTCCTCCTTTCAGCCTCTGCAGAACTTCCTCCTTTCAGCCTCTACAGATGCAGTTTAGCAGGTTAGCTCGGGAATTTCCAAGAGATAGTTAGCTAAGATAAGATAGGAATTGTTCCAAGGTAAACCACAGGATGTTCCCCTGTGGTATCTGGAGGCATTCTCGGGCCCTCCCCCTACTGCTTAGCTCCTGCCTCTACCCCATATACGCTTTTGCTTTTGATTCAATAAACAGACCTTGATAGGAACTCTACTTGGTCTGGGCTCTCTCTTTTTCATCCCATCTTTTCAGGTATGGCTCCCCTCGCGACCCCGTAATTACTGGTCCTGCTGGACAAGATCAGATACTCCCCTCATTTCTTCCATACCAGCATCTGCCCTAATCCCTGGCTAGGTGGAGTCTCTCAGAAAGCATCTATGTTGGGCAAATGTCCAGTTTTAAGTGAGTATATTCCATGCATGTCTTTCTGGGTCTGGATTATCTTACTCAGGATGATCTCTCTTACTTCCATTAATTTGCCTACAAATTTCAAGATTTCTTTGTTTTTAATAACTGAGTAGTATTCCATTGTGTTAATGTATTATAGATTCTTTATCCAGTCTTCAGTTGGGAGACATCTAGGTTGTTTCCAGATTCTGGCTATTACAAATAAGGCTGCTATGAACATAGTTGAACAAATGTCCTTGTTGTACGGTGGGACATCTTTCAGGTATATGCCTAGGCAGGGTATAGCTGGATCTTGAGGTAGCACTATTCCCAAATTTCTTTGAAAGTACCAGATTGATTTCCAAAACAGTTGGTGGGATTGCAGGGCCCAGAGAGTTCAGGAACCCCACAAAGAGACCATCAAGGCTTGCTGATCTGGATTGCACAAACTTTTGCACTAACCAAGGACAATGCATGCAGTAAACCTAGACCCCTGTTCAGATCTAGTTAATGGATATATCATCCTCAGTGGTTGTGGGAAAAGTGGGACAGCCTCTGACATGAACTCTAGTGCCCCTGATTTGATCACTTACCCTTGGTGAGGAGGTCGGGTAGCACTCAGATGAAGGGAAGGAGGCTATCTGCATGAGACCCAATAGGCTGTGGTCATATGGTGGAGGAGGAAGTCCCCTAATGTCAGAGGCCTAGAGGAGGGGACTAGGTGGGAAGGGGAAGATACAAAGGAGGGGATAACAATCTGTATGTAGTCACAATAAATTATAATAAATTAAAATTTAAAAATACCGGATGATGATGATGGTGACCCATTCACAAGATTAAAAGAATTAATATGAAAAATGGTAGTATTACTACAAACATTATACATAACTAATCTAATTTTTGAAATTTTAATAATGTTCTTTAAGAAATAGAATATTTGATCTTAAAATTCATTTGACAACAAAATGAAAAAGTGATGATGATATCAATTCCTAATTTCACTTGTGAAACAGAAGCATAGTATAAACCCCTGGAATAAAAAAAAATGTTGATGTATCCAATAAAAGAAAGGGCCTGCAACTATCCCTTTGAACCTATAACAACATTATGAACTTGAATTGTGCTGAAACATACATTGAATAAAAGACTTTCTCTTTAACCAATAGTGTTTGGACAACCAGATATCCACATGCATCAAAATGAATATAAATCTAATTTTCTATAAAAAATAAATTTAACACATGATATAGACTATATTATAAGATCTGAAACACTGAACTGTCTACAGGCATCACCATGAACTCAGTCCAGGACATGGACATATTAGAAAGCATTCTGAAAAGGATTCTGATAGCTCAGTAAATAAGAACTAAGAAAAAGATCGGAGGAAGCTATAAAACAGTCAAAATACATGGCATAGTAAAAACAAGTTGTCCTCACGAACCTCCTTGACATATGTAATATGTGTGTGCAAATGTGAACTAAATACAGAAGGATTTTTGGCAGGTTCTATTTGACAGCTAAAACCATTAATGAATTATCCCTTGACTAAAGTGCAGTTCATGAGCTGACATAAAGGTGATTTGGTAAGTTTCATACAGTTCCTGCAATAATCAGCAAAATCAGAAGGAAATGTCTCAAGATAATAGATTTCAAATCCAGGAGTAAGGGCATAGCAGAATAAGAACATTCTATATGCCAGAGTGCCCTTCAACTAGCCTTTAGTTTTAGGTTTCTACATTTGAACATACCTTTTTTTTCCTGTTCTTACCATTTAAAATTAACAGTTAAATGTTGCAGAAAATACAGAAGCACTTTTCATTCATAAGATTTCTATAGCTTCTTTGAAAAATATGATTGCAAATAATTATGTGTAAACTACACAGGTATAATCAAATTTGTGTTTTCTGTATGTATTTTTATTTACATTTTATTAATAAGAAATATTATAATTGGAAAAGTGATACACATTCAAATTAGCTCGGTACAAAAACTATATAACTCATTACATATTTATGCAGTTAGCATAATCATTCACAGTGGACACTGTATAGCTTTTCTTGGTATTCTATACTTTTACTGTCAGACATATATTTTTGAGACAGGCCACAACCCCAGAAGTACTTGGTCAACTCAAATGGACACCATAGTTTTTCTGTGCATGTACCCTTTTTGTTTTCTTTTATTGTTGTAATTTTGTATTTGTTTATTTTAATTTTCAGTTTATTGATTTTAATGTTCTTAGCAAGAGATAAAATTGCAAAGAGAGTATTAAACTGACTGGGTCAGAAGTTGGGAAGTCTCTGTGAGGAGGTGCTGAAGGGGAAAGAATATTATAAAATTATATTACAAGAAAAAATTTAAAAATTTTACAAAACATGAAAAGTCATGATAGAATTACAAATAATTAATTATATCTTCTCTCATATCATTTGTCTTTTAAAATGTTACAAAATAGTATAAGAGTGTGTTCCCATCTGTGTTTCTATGCAACCATGTGTGACTTATGGAAAAAGAGGGTGAAAGATCTGGAGCTAAAGTTATAAATGGCTGTGGGCCTCCATGTGTATGAATTCATTTTTGTATCACAATTCTAGCCACAGTGTTATAATATTTCAAAATCCAATCATCCTCATAAGCAACCAACAAGAACTATAGCTCTGTTGTTTCATAACATCAGTTCAATAATTTCTGCAGTTTCCCCAATCCATTTACATGCATTTTTACTTTTCTTGTGTTTCACTTATTTTCCTTACTATCTGGACATGTATTTCCTCCTTATCCTTCCAATAACTTCAATTGCTTTACTTGACAGTTTTCCTTTTTTTTAATTGATTAGTTTTTTGTTATTATTAAAATTTATTCACATTACATCCTGATTGTAATCCCCTGCCTGTTGTCTTCCTGTTCCCACCCTCCCCACCCCTCCAATCTATTCTCTTCCCCTGTACTCTGACAGGAGGGGTCCTCCTCCCCCACCATCTGACCACAGCCCATCAGGTATCATCCAGTGTGCATTCCACTCCCTTGTGTTCCCACAGGGGCTCTCTGCCAAGGGGGAGTGATCAAATCCGGGGCAGAGGATCTTCCCTGCTCCTACCCACTTTACCCATGTAGAGAATGAGCTGTCCTTTGGCCACACTTGAACATGGGTCCAAGTCCTCTGGTTTCACTGGCCTTGGTTGGTATATCAGCTTGTGCAGGTCCCTCCCTCTACTCAGGGCAGTCTCCTTGTATATCTCCAGATTCCCCTCCCCACCCACACCCTCTTTTGATAAGGATTTGAAGTGCTATGGTATAGTTGCTCACATGGATGATAGACATCAGTCTCAACACATAATAACTGTGAATCAGTTTATGTTGCATTTTACAGAGAACATAGTTTTGTCCCATCTTTTTCATTTCTGTGTCTGCTATGATTCTTCACTAAAACATAGTCTGGCTGAAATATTGGCCTAGAAGGCCGAAGATGAGGTTCCATCATTATAGAGAGTGTTGGGTGACTGTTCAGGCAGTAAACTGTCTCAATTACTTTTTCATTTTGGAAACTGCCAACTTGCACTACTGGTTCACTCGGGCATTTATGTTTTATTCCTTCTCAAGTCTCTGAGGGGGGTTGAAGACCATTTAGTTTAGTTTTACAATCAAGTTTATTTGGTTAGGGGATAAGAACCTTTATAGCAAGATAAAGAATTTAAGTTAATAGAGATGAGATATTATAGATTTTGACTTTCATTCTGAAATTCAGACCCAACAAGATAGGAAAGATGTTTACCTGAAGGATGACAAATCACTATGAATGTAACATTTATGTAACTCATGATTGTCTCATGGTTCTCCTTGCTGTATGTAGTTTGTTTTATTCATGTGTAATAAAATAAATGTGCACGTTAAAAAAAAGGAAGTGTTGGAATCCTTGTTGCAGAAGCTTATCGCAGCAGCTGACCTCTTGCAGGCACTCCAGCTCCACCAAGAAAGAATCAAATGCCCTTTCTCTATCTCATGTAAGGCTGAATATACACAGGGCAGCAAGTTCCCTGGAACAGATGAAACCTCTTTTCTGTTCTCCCACCCAGACAAATGTATCCAGTTTTTAATTAGTCAGCTTTCAACTTCCTAACACTAGTGTTATTAATTTTCTTGTTCCCCATGCCTTTTGATGATAATGCCTTAAATGTATATTTCTCTGTCCATGTCATATTTTCCCAAGTGAACAAAATACAGTATTTACCCAGTGATGCAGTTTCTTTTTTTTAAAATTTCCTTATTTAAGTAAATTATTCAGATTACATCTCAATTGTTATCCCCTCAGTTGTATCTTCACATTTCCTGCCTTTCCAGTTTCATTCTGTTCCCCTCCCCTAGATCTGTGACAGATCTATGTTCACAGACTATTAGGTCTCATCCTGGTAGTCTGAGTACTCTTCCTCTGAGTGCATCTAGGTCTCCCCACCAAAGGAAAGTGGTCAAACAGTGGTCACCAGAGATCATGTCAGAGTCAGTCCGTGCTCTCCACACAACTGTAATGAATGTGCTGTCTGTTGGCTAGATCTAGATTGGGGTTCTAGGTTTACTGCATTCACTGCCCTTGGTTGGTACAATAGTTTGAGCAGACATCCCTGGGTACAGATCTTCCGGCCTTAATGGTCTTCTTGTAGGTTTCTAGGATCCTCTGGATCCTTTTATTTCCCCATCTCCCTTACCTCTCTCACCTGGAATCCCAGTAGGAAATCCCAGTACCTATCCAAATCTCCTGTTAATTGAAGACTTTTAGGGGACAACCCTGTTGGGATAGTATCCAGTTATAAGTGGGTATATAACAAGTGTAACTTTCTGCGTCTGGGTTAACTCGCTCAGGATGATCATTTCCAGTTCCATCCATTTGCCTGCAAATTTCAGGATTTCCTTTTTTATAATAGCTGAGTAGTATTCCATAGTGTAAATATACCACAGTTTCTTTATCCATTCTTTAGCTGGGGGACATGTAGGTTGTTTCCATGTTCTGGCTATTACAAATAAGGCTGCTATGAACATGGCTGAACATATGTCCTTGCTTTGTGGTGGAGTATCTTTTGGGTATATTACAAGGAGTGGGATATCTGGGTCTTGAGGTAACCCTATTCCCTGAGAAAGCACCATATTGATTTCCAAAGTGGTTTTACAGGGTCTACAAGTTTACACTCTCACCAGCAATGAAGGACTGTTCCCCTTTCTCCACATCCTAGCCAGCATATGCCCTCCTTTAAGTTTTTGATCTTAGCCATTCTGATGGGTGTTAAGATGGAATCTCAGAGTCATTTTGATTTGCATTTCTCTGATGACTAAGGATGTTGAGCATTTCTTTAAGTGTTTATCAGCCATTCGATATTCTTCTGTTGAGAATTCTCTGTTTAGTTCTGAACTTGATTTCTTAATTGGGTTATTTTGTTTGGTGGTGTTTAATTTATTGATTTCTTTATATATTTTGGATATTAGTCTTTTGTCAGATGTAGGGTTGGTGAAGATCTTATTCTACTCTGTACACTGTCAATTTGTTCTGCTTACAGGGTCTTCTGCCTTACAGAAGCTTCTCAGCCTCATGAGATCCCATTTATTAATTGTTGACCTTAGAGTCTGGGCTGTTAGAATTCTGTTCAGGAAGTTGTCTTTTGTGACAAGGAGTTCCAAGCTCTTCCCCATGTTTTCTTCTAACATATTTAGTGTCTCTAGTTTTATGTTGAGGTCTTTAATCCACTTGGACATGAGGTTTGTGCGTGGTGATGAATATGGATATAAAACATTACATTTTATTTTGCTATGCAACAATAGTTTAAATGCATGAGGTGGAGTAAGGAGATGAAGACAATGCTTCCATCAGAAATTCAGAGTAAGTCTATGCACTGTAGTAAATATTACAAGACTTTGTGTTAGTATTGACCTATTAAATAATAATTTAAATTCCTATAACAATTAGGCTGAAATTTTTGACTTCCTCCAATTTGTACATTTATGATATGCACGGCTGCTGCAGCAAAGTTTTACAGAAAATTTTTATTAACTATAGACTGTGTGAAAGATTAATTTAAAATGTTTTCTCTTTTTACATAGTTATGGTGAGTAAAAACTTCTGTAATTTCCAGGCTAGGGTGTAACATACACTATCTACCACTGATTAATAATTGCTCTAATCTCAGGAGATTTTGAATATACTTGTAAATGCCAGAGATGAGGAGGGAAGTTTCAAATCTCAGAGACAGTTTTAATAGTGCAGCACTGGCTATGAAATGGGGCATAACACAGGGTAAATAGTGAACATCTCTAGAGCTACGTACTGATTGCTTGAAATCACACACACAGACACACACACACATATGCACACATGCACACACATACATATGTATGTATGTATGTATGTATGTATGTAATTTTTTATCTATCTACCTCCCACTGTATTTTTAGTGAAATATATACATATACATATGTGTATATTATTATAATTTTTTGTCTTGCAGCCCATCTTGGTACATTCTTACAGAAGATTCTACAACATACTCATTTCTTCTCAGAATAATCTAGCATTTATCCTATCACTTCTCTCTCTTTTTTTTTTTTTCATATTACTTCTCTTTATTCCTTAAACTTTGAGTATAGTAAGGACTGGACAATGTCTTTTTAACTACCTTATTCTTTTCTTTTTAAATTGTGTGGGTTTGGTAGGGTGGGGAGTGATTCACTTTATTTTTTTGAGACAGATTCTCAGTGAAACTAAAGGTCTTAGAATAGGTAGACTGGCAGGCAAGCAAGACCAAGGAAAATTTTTATCTCTCCCTCTCCTTGATGCTTGGCTATCAAGCATGTGCTTCTGCATCCAGCTTTTTTCTGTGGGTTCTGGGGAAATGAACTTAAGTTTTTACAATGCTACCCCAAACACTTTACCCCCTGAGCTATTCCTCTCAATCCTCTTCACATGGAACTTTGGATATTTCACAACTATAGTTGCAACTTTTTATTTTCTTTGTTGGTGCCATTGATTTGTTTAGGTTTGAGAATTACACAAATCAAGTGGCCTCAAGTCTCTCTGGAAGTCACACAGAGTCTCCATTTCTTTATTTTTCATAACAGTCCTAGCTGAGTTGGCTTTGCACCTGTCATGAGGATCTACTTATTTTCTGGTTCCTAATTTTAATATTTAGGATTTTTTCATTTATTGATATTTTGGAATTGCTGAAGTATTTTCTCCTCCATACTGTAACTTCTATGCATGTGGCCATTGTATTTTGGCTCCACTAGTGCTTAATTCAGAATCAAGACATATTTTAGACACTTGATATTCTAATCCTGAGGAGAAGAAACGTTTCCTGACACAACAAGTTTTTGCTAGCTGGAATGGTAACACTAAGTCGTAAAGCAAAGTGTGCAGCAGACAGCAAGGTTTTAGGATTCTGAAACTCACTGTAGTATCCCACCATCATATGTGCACTGTTTATTCTATCCTGAAGGTCGGAACTTTGCATCACTTTCTGTCTATGTACTTTCATCTCCAGTCCCTAAACAAACATAGTGTATTCCAAATATGTCTTAGTGATTCTTTCTATTTACAGTCAACTAGGGTGTCTGTACTTGTTTTTCAATACAGTATTTCTTTCTGTAGCCTTGGCTGTTCTGAGCTCACTTTGTAGACCAGGCTAACATTGACCTCACAGAAATCTGCCTGCTTTCCCCTCCCTGAGTGCAGGGCTTATTGGCATGTGACACTGCTCCTAGCTATGTTTGTACTTTTTGGTGCTTTAAATACACCTGTTTTGATACACCTGACATTCATCTTCTGTTGTTTCATATTTGACCTGTCTTACAAGTGGATATATAGCATGGCCATGTTGGCTGATAGCATCTGTTTTTATTTATCCATAGTTTAAGTAATCTATCTGCATAATAAAAAATTGAAAAATAACACAAATAAAAGGAAAAGTCTTCTCAATTGAGTATTATACCACCATCTCTACTCTGAACAGTTGGATGTATCTAGTTGCTTAGATGGTCATACTCCTTTAACATTTGTGGGAAAACAGGAACATGAATTTTAACATTTGTAGAAAACTATAAAACAATTTCAGCTTTTTCAAAAGAAGAACTGTTATTTATTTTAAACACATTTTTAAAATCCTAGTTACTATTAAAATAGATTAGGAAAAACCAGAAAAATGATACCTATCAATGTGCTATGTATTAACCCCTTGCGCAGTGGGCAAAGAGACAGTTTGTTGGTAGTTGTGTCCTTGTATCAGTCAGTAGCAGAGAAACTGGCACTCCCTCGTTTATCCTAACTTGATTCCTGCCTTGGTGGTCAAAGTTGTTTTATACCTAGGACACATAAAAATCAAAACAAATGAAATCCAGGCAGCACAGTGTGGTAATAGAAAGACAGAAATCTGAATTCCACCGTGCAACAGGATACGAGGAGAGAAAACACCTGCAGAGCTGCCCTCAGCCACATGGCACAGGTAGTCTATAGACACACAGAGTCCTGCCTACCACACGTGCAGATGAGAAAGGGAGGAGATGAACAGAGAGCTGCTGCTGAAACCCAGAGGCTTGCCCTCTAGCACATACCACAGGCAGGCTGTAGACACCTGCTAGCCACCAAGCCACAACGCGCCACCACCAAGCCACAACTCGCCACAAAGCCTTAGGGGAGGATGTCACTCGCTGGCTAGCCAGCCACATGGGCAACCTGTAGCTGGAGCCAACCCAACGTGCAAGTGTCAGCTGGGCAGATTGGAAACAGAAGTGGAGCAGCTTGAGCACTATGAAGAGAGATGGACTGAGATACTAGTGGTTGGAGAGGAGTAGCCTGTCACATCCTCCACCTTGGGCCATGGTGAGGTGCAAGTCCAAGCTGGCTCTGAGGGCCATATCTGTGTCTGTTGCTACACAGCAGCAGGATTTGGTCCCCGTGGCTCACATCACCACTACAGAGCATAGAGACTTACATAGTCAGGGCAGCAGCAGGGGACCATGTGGATGTCCAGAGACTGTGAAGAACTGGCTCCACCCATCACAGGAAGTGGCTGTCTGGAATGCTGGCTACACCTCACTAGAGAGATTTAGTGGCAACAGTTTGTAAAGAAGGCCCTGCATCTCACTCAGGCACCACAATGGAGCTGGTCCTGGTGGTGGGTGGGTGTGCTTTGAGTCAGCCAAGGGCACAAGAGTGGGAGAGTTGACTCTGGTAGTCCTGAAAGCTGCCCTCAGGTCATGAGCTAACTCTGCCCCTTACCAGAACCTGGTAGAGCCAGAGCAGCACCTTGCATGGGCAGCACAGGAGTGCTGGCCTTGTTCAAGGGGGAGCAGGTAAGCCAGCCCCAGAGGTCTGAGTGAAGAAGAACTGGCCCCACAACTAGTCTGCTCTGAGGAGGTGTGGGTGCGGGCACAATGACATTCCTTCTCACTACTCACCTGACCTGAAGAAGTCAAGAAAGCTGGCCCTGAGATCATCAAGGTGGGAGACATTTCCTTCCCTTTACTCTTAAGAACATGCCCAGGATCTCACCTGGGCAACAGAGTGGAGTGAAGGCAAGGGTGAGCCAATCCATAGGATGTGCAAGAGGGAGAGCTATCCCAGCCCTTCACAGTCTGCAGAACTTAGAAAAACAAGTTATCCACAGTGGAGCTGGCTCTGGAGGCATGTGTGCAGTTGAGCAGGCCCCAAGGGCATGAGAGAAGGGGAGCTGATCCTACTTTCTGCTGATGGCCTCATTGGGTAGCCTAACTGGAGCAGTGCTGGAAAACTCACCCCAGTGTTGAGGATAAGTGAGAGCTACCATGTTGATCAGCTCAGCTCCCACACAGAGTTCTGAGTTTGCCCATCCCAAAATCCATATAATTTGCAGTCATTTGGGACCAGTGAAAGGGCCAGTCTTGCTTTTCCAAAATTGCAGGATGTCACCACACAGAGCAAAACCAGCTTAACCTGGTGGAGTTCCCTTGGCAATACAATATTGATGGTGTCACAGAGGCCAGAGACCTCCAACCAGAACAATGACTCATTGTAATGAGCGTTTGCAAGTAAAGATGTGTGGACTATGGGACACACTGTGACATCGTAGAGTTTTCATGATGAGCTGTTTTTCTATGCTTTCTCTCTCTCTCTCTCTCTCTCTCTCTCTCTCTCTCTCTCTCTCTCTCTCTCTCTCTGTGTGTGTGTGTGTGTGTGTGTGTGTGTGTGTATGTGTGTGTGTGTGTGTGTGTGTGTGTGTGAGTGTTTAGTTTGGGGGAATATGAGGTGACAGGCAGATGAGCAGAACTGGGGTGTATAATGTTAATCTCACAAAGAATGAAAATACACTTGGTATGAATCGGTCCATTCTTAGGAGTATTCTGATGAATACTAAGAAGACTTCTGGTAATTGCTGGAGATGATAGGAGAAGATCTTATACTCTTGGCCACAAAGCAGAAATTTAAATCATGTCTGTCATTAAGAATCATGGTACTTCTTGTCTGTTAGACATTCACAGTGAACCTTCCATTTCTTATATGCTCAGAAAATTAACATTTACTTTTCAGTTTTGCAATAGTTACTTCAGAGATGGAATAAAAAACAATTTTAGTTTGAAAATGACATTCTATATTCAAATGAGTTCTGATCTTAATCTTGAATGGTATTCCACAAGTTGTCATGTAATTACACTTTTAAATATTTAGGGAGTATTATTCAATTAGTACCATGATAAGCCTCCCCAAAAGTGATGTTAATTGAGTGAAGAATATGAGAGTTTTACGTAGAGCATTGAGAAATGCTTGAAAGTAATGATTACTGCTTTTATGCTTTGTCATCCACTAAATATTTAGAATGACATATTATTGATGTTCCAGATACCTTTAAAATAAAAATACACCACAGTATTTATCACTGAAGATATCTGGAAGCAGAGACTTACATTTATGTGAAGTTACCTTGCCCCACATATACCCGGTGGATAGTAAAATAATTAGTAAATTAAATAATTAGAGGCTTTACGGTTTCTGAGTCCATGATTTCATTGCCAAATTCCAAAGTACATTGGCCATTCAGAGATAAAAGCTTGTAAATTATTCATTTTATATATTATTTAGTATTGTTATCTGTGTTTGATTTGTGGATGTTAGTGTGGTTGTATGTCAAAGCATATATGTGGAGGTCAGAGTACAATTTTAGGACATGTTGTCTCCTTCCATTATGGTACCCAAGGAATATTGATTCTAGGCCTTGGCTATATTCATATAATTTGTTTACTATAGATATATGAATTTCCTTAACTGTCATTTATGTTTTTATCACAATGGATGCTGTCATAGTATTGTTCAGTATGTTAGACATATGCAACTTAAATGATTTAGCAGGTGTATAGTATTCCTATTTTTTTGTCCAATATTCCTAAGGGTCTGAAAGCTAAAATACTGATGGAAAAATTATGTCAGACTCATTTAGAGTTGTAATAATGATATCTAAGTGATCTTCAACTTACCTTCATGCATAGCCCTTCTTTTGGGCACTGTTTTATATTATATTTTATTTAGAATCATTTAGGTCCTTACCTTTGTTGGTATAAGTTACAGTAAAATCCAAAAAGGTCGTTATATTTTTTCTTTGATGTTAATCATTTATATAAACCACTTTTCACTAACAGTAAAACTGGTGACACTACATATTCTGTCAGTAAGTGTGACTTGTTTCTCTTACCTACTATTCACAGAAAACTGGAGGTTTTGGCCCAAGTAATACATTCTAGCACATACTCAATGGTTGGCATTTTCTTGGATTTTTTAATTTTTCACTTAATCAATACATTACTGAGAATTGTACATAAAAGCTGACCACATATATTGTCATCAAAAAATTTATGTAGAACCTTAAATTCATTAAATTTATGTTGTATAATATAGCAGTCCCTTTCATAAGCAACATAAGATTTTATTCTGTCAACAGAATTGTGAAAGAAATATTTTGGTATTACTTCCAAATTTTTGACAAGGTTATTGCCACTCAGAACAGTTTCAATATAAATACTGCAGCACAGAATCCTAGAAAACTGTTCACTGCCCAACATCATAGAGCTGTCATTGTACTAAATTTTGTCACATGATTTTTATTGTATATTAATTTATCATGTATCATGAATTCATAAATACTATATGGATCACGAGAGATGAGAAGATGCTGGCATTTGATACTGTCAGTAAACTGTATTTCATGACACATAATTGCCACTGGATAGCTAATCAATTTATTTAGAGTAGATGTGCAATGGGAAACTGATAACATAGGGATAGCATGAAGCATTGTAATAACTAGTATTATTGACTGTTAACTGAATTACAATAACCTAATCCTTTCCGTTTTACAAACAAAATATTCTGAGCAATTTACTTGAGAAATAATGTAGCTCCTATTTTCTTCTGTGAAGTTAAATCTAGTGAGTTGGAAACATTCTGTAGCTGAAGCACACCGTGTGTAGGATTAAAGATTGCGCGGATTCTTCCTCTTTAATAGGACAATCAATCTTTGTTTTCTTTCCTTTGAGAGAGTTGCCTGTAAGAGTCTTAGTGAGGGTCTGGGCTTAAACGAGGTCAGTGTTTATACCAGACTTTTTCACTCCAGTGTCTTAAACTGCTGGGAAGCAATTTTAGTAAACACGCCATTTTAAAGGCTGCATTCTGAGCTGGCTCAATACAGGGAAGATTCACAGATTGAAAACGATCAATAGAAAAGCAGCAGGTGAGTCAGGAGCGACCGCTAATCCTCCTACAACTTCCACGAGAGAGCTCATATCACTGAGGAAAGACAGCAACAGCAAAAGCAAAACTGAAATGGCAATTTTATGGCCATATAGTATCTGAAATATCTTGAAGGTTGGTTGAATTGCTACAGATTCTACAAAATTCAAGAGTATCGCTCTCAAGTTTGGGAGCCTATTTTCTATTTTAACACTGACTTGACACTGGCTTATCCTGATAAAGTACCTCTCAAACTTGATTCTACGTCACATTTTCTACTCCACTACTTCCCGGTGAAATGAAAATTTCCCAGCATACACTGCTAAGGTAAATCATGGTCAGGAACTTTAACTTGGGAATGAGTGGCAGCTCCTTTGCAGAAGTAAAGAACCTCTTTTCCACAAGCTGTACATACAAGCTTTTAGCATGAATAACAACTCAGTCTCATATAACTAAATCACTGTCTGTGGAGGTATTCAAATGAGGGCAAAACACACTTTAATTAAATTCTCACTATTCTGTTATTTTCCTTGTTATGGGACAGCAATTGTTCCATAATAAGGTAGTGTAGGTCAATAATGAAGGAATTATTTTCCTATCTCCAATATTTAATGATTGCTTATGTCTCTTGTATTTTCCAGATATACTCAGATTTCTAGAACACATAATGATGTACTAATGCTTCTTAATGTTTGCATGTTTATGTAACCATGCGTTTGTATTTCTTGCCATCTATAGATTAAATTTTACACTGTTCCATCCGAGCTGAGATATCCAATTTTACATAATTATTTATTGAATTTTGTCCATTGTAATCCTTTCTGTATTTCTGGAAAAATACAAGCATGAGTTAATTTTTGTCTTATTGTATAGCTGTCAATTATATCTATCATCTATATCTATCTATCTATAATCTGTCTATTATTCACTTATTGTATGCTTGTCACTTTCAGGTTAACTTTTTTCTTTTTCTGCCTTGGAACTGAGATTATCAGACTGAATTGCTTATCTGTGTTTGATTTAGTTTTACGTGATATCCTAAGTATATAACATGTGCACATATACACACACCCCCACACAAACACACACCATAGGTTTATGGGAAACTACATGGACTTCAGAGCTTGTCTATGGATAGTGGTACCATATATATATATATATATATATATATATATATATATATATATTTGTGTGTGTGTGTGTGTGTATCCTTTATGCAGGCTTAGTTGTTACCTTGTGAAATACACTAAGAGATATTTGAATTACTTTTTTTGTGGAAAAAGAAGTTCCAGTATTTATTCACCCCATCTGTTTACAATACAGATCAAAATAATTGCTCCATGAAATCCAACTTGATGAACTTGAGATGATTCACTGGGTCTCTTAGAGAAGTACAATGAGAAGTAACTTAAGGAACAAGTTTGATTCAAAAGCAGCCATCTTTTTAATACACAGTGCCCTGTTGGTGGCACTATTCAGGGGAATTGCTGGGGTATGGGTTTGATAAAAAAAAAAGTATATTATTTGAGAGCTATATGTCTTACCTATTTCTCTAAGTTTTTATTTCTTTCTTTACCCAGTTGTCCTTGAGTAGAAAGTTATTCAGTCTCCATATGTGTGCAGGCTTTTTGTCATTCCTGTTGCTATTGATGTCTAGCATTGATCCATAGTGGTCTGATACAAGGTAGTATTTCAATATTCTTATATCTGTTGAGGCTTGCTTTGTGACCTACCCACAGGATCAGTTTTGGAGAAGGTTCTGTGAGGTGCTGATAAGAAGGTCTAAACCTCTGTGTGTGGGTTATATCTGTGGATATCTGTTAGGTCCATTTGGTTCATGACATCTGTTAGTGTCATTATTTTTCAGTTTAGTTTCTGTTTCATTGACATTTTTTGGTGAAATATGGTATAGATGTTTCCTACTATTAATGTGTGGGGATTGATGTGTGGTTTAAGCTTTATGAATGTTTCTTTTATAAAATGTAGGTGCCTATGTATAGATGTTCATAATTCTGATGTCATCTTGGTTGAATTTTCCTTTGATGAGCATGAATTGTCCTTCCTCATATCTTTTGATTACTTTTGGTTGAAAGTCTGTTTTGTTAGATATTAGAATGGGTACTTCTGCTTTCTTCTTGGATGCTTTTGCTTGGAAGACCTTCTCCCAGCCCTTTACTCTCAGATATTGTCTGTCTTTGTGGCTGAGGTGTCATTCTTGTATGCAGCATAATAGAGTTGGTGAAGATATTTTCCTGTGTGTAGGCTGACATACATCCTGTTTCTGTTAGTCATTATCTTTTCAATGGAGAGTTAATCCAATTGACGGTAAGAGAGATTAATCACAAGTGACACGTCTTTTTATTTTGATGTCAGTTGTGTGTGGTAGTTGCTTGTCTAATTTTTGTTTTGCTCAAGAGAAAGTGTCTATTTCTTCTGTTTTCCTGGGTGTAGCAAGCCTCTTTTGGTTGGTTTTTTCCTTCTATTTTCTGGAGGGCTGGCTTTGTAGATAGGTGCTGTTTAAATTTGTTTTTGTCATGGAATATCCTGTTTTCTCCATCTATGATTTTTGAAAATTTTGCTAGGTATGGTAATCTGGATGGCATCTGTGGTCTCTTAGGGTTTACAAGACATCTTCCCAGGGCCTGCTGGTTTTTATTGTCTCTGAGTGTAATTCAGATAGGCTTTCCATTTTATAATTCTTAACCTTTTTCCCTTACCACTCTTAATATTTAATTTTTAAATTAATTTTTAGATAAGTAAACAAACTTTTAAATAAAATTTAATAAAATTTAATATTTAAACCTTTTTCTTTGTTCTGTACACTTAGTATTTGGTTATTACATAGTGGGAGGGAGGATTTTCTCTTCTGGTATAATCTTATTGGTGCTCTGTAGGCCTCTTATAAGTTTATAGACATCTCTTTTTTTTTAATTAGGAAAATTTTCTTCTTTGATTTTTTTTCAAAATATTTTCTGAGCCTTAGATTCAGGAATCTTCTTTTTCTTCAAAACTTATTATTCTTAGGTTTTGTCTTTTCATGGTGTTCTTGATTTTTATATTGTGAATGAATGCTTTTTGTATGAAGAATCTTTCAGGTAT
Source organism: Acomys percivali (assembly GCA_907169655.1). Lineage (NCBI taxonomy): Eukaryota > Metazoa > Chordata > Mammalia > Rodentia > Muridae > Acomys > Acomys percivali. The sequence goes on along the minus strand of OU015743.1, from coordinate 95,335,666 downwards.
ATGCCCAGGAGTGGTATAGCTGGATCTGAGGTAGTGCTATTCTCAGTTTTCTAACAAAGGCCCTTTATTCATTTCCAAGAGGTCGTACAAGTGTTTGCACACTCAACAGCAATGGAAGAGTGTTCCACTTCCTTCATAACTTGACAGCATGTGCTCTCACTTGATGTTTTGATTTTATCCATTCTGATGGATATAAGAGTAAATCTCAGAGACGTTTTGATTTGCATTATCCTGATAAAGGACTTTGAACATTTCTTTAGGTGCTTTTCAGACAGTCAGTATTCCTCTGTTTAGAATTCTCTGCTTAGCTCTGTACCCCATATTTTAAATTGATTATTTGACTTGTTGGTGTTTAGCTTCCAGAGTTCTTTATATATTTTTGATATTAGTACTCTGACCAATGTAGAGTTGGTGAAGATCTTTTCCTAGTGTGTAGGCTGACATTTTGTTCTGTTGACAATATGCTTTGTTTTACAGAAACTTTTCAGTTTCATGAGATTCCATTTGTTAATTGTTTATCTTAGAACCTGAGCTATTTGTGTTCTATTCAAGAAGTTGTTTCCTATTCCAACTATTTCAAGGCTCTTCCCAACTTTTCCTTTTGACAGAGTTAGTATATCTGGTATTATGCTGAAGTCTTTGATCCATTTGGACTTCAGTTTGTACAGGGTGATAAATGTGGATCTATTTGCATTTTCTACATTTAGCCACCCAGTTAGACCAGCACCATATGTTAAATATGCTATCTTTGTTTCCATTGTAGGGATTTGGCTTCTTTGTCAAAAATCAAATGCCCATATTTATGTTGGTTTATTTCTGGGTCTTCAATTTAATTCCATTGATCAACCATCTTATTTATATGCCAGTATTATGCTGTTTTTATTACTGTGGCTCTATAGTACAGCTTGAGATCAGGGATGGATACTCCCCCAAAAGATCTTTCATTGTATAAGATTCTTTTAGCTATTCTGGTTTTTTGTTTGTTTTACTATATTGATCTTTCTAATGCATAAGCATGACGATCTTTCTATCTTCTGATATTTTCTTCAGTTATTTTCTTCTTTTCTTCATAAACTTGAAGTTTTTTTTTCATACAACTTTTTCATTTGTCTGGTTAGAGTTACACTAAGATACTTTATGTTATTTGTGGCTACTGTGAAGGTGTAGTTTCCCTAATTTCTTTCTCAGCCCATCTGTCATTTGTATACAGGAGGTCTACAGATTTTTTAAGACTTAATCTTGTATCCATCCATCCACTTTTCTGAAGATATTTATCAGCTGTAGGAGTTCTCTGGTGAAATTTTGGGAGTCACTTATGTACACTGTCATAACATCTGTGAAAAGTAATACTTTGATTTCCTCCTTTCATATGTGGAGCCCCTTGACCTCCTTTTGTTGTTTTATTGCTCTAGATAGAACTTCAAGTACTATATGGAAAAGATACATCATTCTTGTTGCTGATTTCAGTGTAATTGATTTAAATTTCTCTCTATTTGTTTTGATGTTGGCTATAGTCTTGCTGTATATAGCCTTTATTATGTTTATGTATGCTGCATGTATCCATGGTCTCTCCAAGACTTTAAACATGAATGGGTGTTAGATTTGTCAAATGCTTTATCTGCATATAAGGAAATAAACATGGGTTTTTTTTCAGTTAATTTATATGATGTATTACACTGATATAATTCCCGATATTGAACCATGCTTGCATGTCTGGCATGATGCTTACTTGGTCATGGTGAGTGATATTTTTCTTGAGTTCTTGGATTCAGTTTGTGAATATTATATTGAATATTTTTGCATGAATGTTCATAAAATAAACTGGTATGAAATTATCCTCCTTTGTTGGATTTTTTGTGGTCTCGCTATTAAGGTGACTATGGGCTCATAGAATGGATTTGTTAATGTCTGTTTCATTTTATTTTGTGAAATAGTTTGAAGAGTATTGGTATTAGATCTTTTTTTGAAGATCTGATAGAATTCCACACTGAAACCACCTACCTCTGGCCTCTTTTTGGTTGGGAGACTTTTGATGACTTCTATTTCCTATGGGGATATAGGACTACTTAATTTGTTAACGTGATCATGAGTCAACTTTGGTAAGTGGAATCTATCCAGAAAATTGTCCATTTCATTTAGAGTTTAAAATTTTGTGGTATATAGTCTTTTGATGTAAGACTTGATGATTCTTTGGTTTTCCTTGTGGATATCATACGTTCTTTTTTATTTCTGATATTTTTTATTTGGATAGTGTTGCTTTGTACTTTAGACACATTAAGAGTGTGTTTATCTTGTTGATTTTCTCAAAGAACCAGATATTGGTCTCATTTATTCTTTGATTTTTTTCTCTTTGTTTCTAATTTATTTATTTCACCCCAGAATTTGATTATTTCCAGCCACATACTCCTCTTGTGTGTGTCTGCTTCTTTTGTTTCTTAGGTTTTCCATTAAGTTTCTTGTATGAGATGTTTTTAATCTTTTAATGAAGAAACTTAGTGTTATGAAATTTCTTCTTGGCATGCTTTCATTGTGTTTCATAGGTTTGGGTATGTTGTACCTTTATTTTCATTGGAGGTAGAGAAAGGGGAACACTACTCCATTGCTGGTGGGAGTGCAAACTTGTATAAATACTTTGGAAATCAATCGGGTACTTTCTCAGAAAATTGAGAATAGTGCTTCCTCAAGACCCAGCTATACCACTCCTGGGCATATACCTGAAAGATTTTTCACCATACAACAAGGACATTTGCTCAACTATGTTCTTAGCTGCTTTTATCCTAGATGTCTCTAAACTGAAGAATGTTTGAAGAAATTGTTGTTCACTTACATAATAGAATAATATTAACTTAAAAAAACAAGGAAAATAAATTTGTAGGCAAGTGGATGGAACTAGAAAAGATCATTCTGAGTGAGATAATTCAGATCTAGTAAGACAGGCATAGTGGAAACTAGACCAACATATATGTTCTCTGTGAAAATCTACCCAGAGGGGGTACAAATGCAGGGGCTGGCAGAAGGACTCTGGACAGAGTGCTGAGAGTAGTGTGGAAGTGCAGGAGTTTGGAAGGACCTGAGAGGTCAGGAGATCCACAAAGAGACCATCAACTTCAGCAGATCGGTATGCAGGGGACCTGCACAAACTGATGTACCAACCAAGGACAATGCATAAAGAGAACCAAGACTCTCTGTTCTCATGTAGCAGATGGACATTTCTTTTTCCACATAGGGGGAAGGAGAACTGCCTCTGACATGAGCTATTGTGCTTATTGATTTGATCACTTCCCCTATGTACCGTGGCCCTGAGGGCACACAGAATAAGGAGAGTCAGGCGATCCTGCTGAGACTTGTGAGGCTGTGCTCCGATGGTGGGGGACAAAGAGCCTCCTGTCAAAGGACTAGTAGAGGGGAGTAGGATAGAAGAGGGATGGCTGTTGGGAAATGGAAGGTAAGGGTGAGGGGTAAAATTTGGGATTTAATGTAAATAAATTAAAGAATATTAAAAATTAAAAAAAATTAATACCAGTGAACAAGTAAAAAAGAAAGTGTACTCCCATTAGACTTTGCCCTTTTTACATGTCTGGGAGATACTGCTTGCTCTGCAGGCTGTTTTTCTTTTTTCTGCTGCTTTATCGCACTGAAAACTCAGTGTGTCTTTTTTTATGCTTATTTTTTTTATCAATTTATTCTTGTTACATCTCAATTGTTATCCCATCCCTTATATCCTCCCATTCTTCTCTCCGTCCCATTTTCCCCTTATTACCCTCCCCTATGACTGTTCCTGAAGGGGATTACCTCCCCCTGTATATGCTCATAGGGTATCAAGTCTCTTCTTGGTAACCTGCTGTCCTTCCTCTGAGTGCCACAAGGTCTCCCCCTCCAGGGAATATGGTCAAATATGAGGCACCAGAGTATGTGAGAAAGTCATACCCCACTCTCCAATCAACTGTGGAGAATGTTCTGCCCATTGGCTAGATCTGGGTAGGGGTTTAAAGTTTACGGCCTGTATTGTCCTTGGCTAGTGCCTTAGTTTGAGTAGGACCTCTGGGCCCAAATCTGCCTATCATAATGTTCTACTTTTAGGTTTCTAGGACCCACTGGATCCTTCTACTTTGCTATTCTCCCATGATTCTCTCATCTAGAGTCCCAATAGGATGTCCTCCCCTCTGTCCCAGGTTCCTGGTAAGTGAAGGCTTTCGTGGGACATGCCCCTTGGGCTAGTATGCAGATATAAGTGAGTATATACCATCTGAGTCTTTCTGCTTCTGGGTTAACTCACTCATGATCTTTTCTAGCTCAATCCATTTTCCACAAATTTCGGGAATTCCTTGTTTTGAATAGCTGAGTAGTATTCCATAGTGTATATGTTCCACAGTTTCTTTATCCATTCTTATATTGAGGGACACTTAGGCTGTTTCTATGTTCTGCCTATTATGAATAAGGCTGCTATGAACATGGTTGAGCAAATTTTCTTGTTGTGTGCTGGCGCATCTTCTGGGTATATTCCAAGGAGTGGAATAGCTGGGTCTTGAGGAAGCCCTATTCCCAGTTTTCTGAGACAGCACCAGATAGATTTCCAAAGTGGTTGTACTAGTTTGCATTCCCACCAGCAATGAAGGAGTGTTCCTCTCTCCCCACATCCTCTCCAGCATGTCATGTTGCTTGAATTTTTGATCTTAGCCGTTCTGATGGGTGTAAGATGGAATCTCAGAGTTGTTTTGATTTGCATTTCCATGATGACTAAGGAGGTTGAGCATTTCTTTAAGTGTTTCTCAGCCATTTAAGCTCTTTGTAGGACTCTGCAGCCCAGCATGTGTTGGCAGCCACCATCTTGAATCACCTCATCTCATTTAACATTATAGTCGACCTGCTTCTTTTGTGGTCTTAGAAGTACCAAAGTATTGGTAGAGTATTTCTCTTTAGGTGTAATGGAATTTTAACTATTAAGGTTTTTCTTTTTATTTATTCCAACTATTCTTATATATTTTCAAAAGGTATTAATCATTCATTAACTCAGACATGAAATAGTTTTTGTTTCACAATACTTAGTGTATTTTAGATCTATTACTAACTTAGACATTTCATCTACTTGACATTGAGGAAGGAAGAGAGAAATCCAGAATTTCATAATGGATTTTTGTGGTATACCACTTTTAAAACAAATCACAGGATACTTAATGATTACGATTAAGGTACATTTTGAGTTGTACAATCATGTTGGAAGGCTCATGAAAGTTTATAATTCATTCACACTCACTACTTTCAGTATACCAAAGTGAACAAATGCTTGCAGATTCCTTAGTACAGAAAGTTGCAAGTGTCCATACATTTTTATTTTCTTCTGTTTCATGGCTTATGAAAACATATCTTTTGTTTTTCTGCATCTCAGCTGTCCAATTTGCGAAGATTATGACTATTGACTTAAGCTTTGACTAAGACATTGTCTCTTCAAGAGAAATCTACTTACTTAAGAATTTATCCAGCCATCCATTATAACTTTAGAATTAGATGTCTTTTATATTTCAGTCCCAAGTGTATCTACTGGCTCTATGTTTCATCTGTAGCTCCTAGTCCTATCTTCTATCAAGGTGTCATTTTTGCTGTCTTTTTCAATATATTTGGAAGATTCTTAATTATTTGCCAAATATTAGTTCTTTGGTTGGCCAAGTATAATAGGTTACATATCATTGATTTTACTTAACTTTAATTAAAAATATATATTCAATTATATTAAATAATTTCAAGTTAGTGTATGTGTAATTATTTTATCTGAATTTTTGTGGAAATATTTCAGACTATCAAAGAGCATTATCCAAACACACACACACACACACACACACACACACACACACACACACACACACA
>OU015743.1:95302946-95329794 GCA_907169655.1 Acomys percivali | reverse complement strand
ACACACACACACACACACACACACACACACACACACACACACACACAAATGGACATTTCAGAGGTTTAGTATCCATGATGTAGGAGTAACAGCACAGTTGCTGGAACCTCTGAGAACTCCCTACTTTCTCTTTAAGCTCAATACAGAAAGAGCACATTGGGAAATGATGAGTATTTAGAAAGTCCAAAACTCATCAACTGCGACTTTTCCTCCAAGAAGGCAACACACACCTCCATATAATTTCCTAACTGTTCCATTAACCTGGGTCGAAGAATCAAATATTCAAATATATGAGTCTTTGAAGGAAATTCTCATTCACATAACCACAGCAAGTATATGGACATGCAGCATGTGATTGCATGTGGGAAATTTATACTATCTTTGTCCTCTATTACTCTCTTTATTTATTGAGACAAGGTTCTCCAGCTAAGGTGGCAAATCTCACATAAGGCTACTTTAGCTGAAGAAAGTCCCTTTATGCGCCCTATGAGGCTGGAATTATAAGTGGGCAGCCGTGGCATAGAGAGTTGGTCCTTGGAGTCACTTGTCAGATGTTACCTTTAGGTTCACTCCTCACGTGCCCCAAAAGTGTTGGTCATTGGAGTCACTTGTCAGATGGTACCTTTAGGTTCACTCCTCACGTGCCCCAAAAGTGTTGACACTTTTTGCACAGCTTGTCGGCACTGATAATCATCACACCTTCAGTACTTTGACCCAAAACAATGATAAAGCAGCTGTGTGGAGAGCATCTGGGAGCACTTGGCAGCCCCTTTTGCTCCTCTTGAAGGACAGTGCTCTAGTGAGCCACCTTATTTTCAATAATATTGCTCACATATGCGAGCATCATAACTGAGTCATATTGAGACAAGGATAAATTTGAAAGGCTACCTCAGACCTCAGCAGCTGCCATACTGCCTACAAGTTTTGATGTGGTGATCATACCAGACAGTCTGAAGAAAAGTCATTAATGACATGGGATGACCTGTTCACCAATGTCACTATTTTGGCCACCTTGATAGCCTAATGTGCCCAACACTGGCCTGAAGCCATGATGTGCATCATTACCAGCCCACCTAGATGGACCATCCCCATCACAGCAGAATTTTTCAAAAAGCATGGTGGTAACACCCCAATAAGATCTTTGGCATGACAACCCTTGACATCATTAGAGTAAAAACATTTAAAGCATAGCTGAAGGTTTTGGATCCATCTCAAATCATTATGCCTTTCCCTGGTGGCCATATTAATAATATAAGAATCTCTTGGATCTTTCAGTGTACCCCTCAGCTTGGCTTTCCAAAAGATCATCTATCTATGTTCACCAGGAAGATCTAGGAGAATAGCATGGATAGTCAAGGCTGGAGCAATTTCTTCCACTCTGTCCAAATTTACTTCGGAACCCACTTTGTCTTCCCCCTTGTGTACACCATGAATGGGAAAGAAGTTGTTAAGTGTTCTTTTGTTCAGTCCAAAGAGATGAAGTGCCCTTAATCTCTATACCCATCCTTTTGTTGAAAAGGGGACGGATGAGGAACCTGGGCTTTAGTGAAATCTCTCCTTTTAAAAAGAAAATGAATACTTCGGCCATCCCTAAGGTGAGAGCCACCATTAAGAGAGAAGAAAATTTTTCAAATGTTTAGATGACAGAGACAGTTTGCTACCCAAAACTCTCTATAACATAGGAGCATCTTCTTCGGCCTTCTGGCCCAATCTATCTGACAGACTTATTTGTGAGGCAGGAACAATTGAGGACTTGTTTACTCTGTCTTGGCAGAGTTTGCCCATTGACTCTGCCTACATGCAAGCTTGCCCTTTTTAGGCAGAATATTTTAGACATAAATACAATAAACTACCTACATTCATAGTATTTTAGCTATTTGTACTTGGCAGTCATGAAGAAAACATCTTTTCTATCTTGGTGAGTCTAAAATTCTGAATGTAAATTAATAGCTATCATATCTCATTTCTATCAATTTAGAACACCTATATCTAGACCGAAAAACTGTCCCCACTCTTACACAGCCATGCCTATATACATACTGAGCCATCTCTACAGCTGTATTTTAGTTACTAAAAATTAACTTATTTTTTGGTAATTTACACATATGTGTAAAATAAGTTCTAGTCATTCTCATCACCTTCCTCTATTGTTGTCTTTTCAGTACCCCCAAATCTTCCCACTTAACTATCAAGATTCCATTGCACTTTCATGCGCTTTTTCTTTGATTTACATCCTCTCTTTCTGTTATCCAGCCCCTCCCAGCTACCATGTCTCAAGCTCCTCCCATATCTCCCTCAAGGTGATATCCATTCTTTGACTTTTACTCTCACATATATGTATGGTGTTGTATATTCACAAATATACAAATAAATACAACTTCTTTAGTCTGTTTCTGTTATTTTGTGTATTCATGGTTTTAAGAGTGATGAGTCTGATTTGGAATAAGGGCTGACCCTGAGAAAGAGTAATGACCCTTCTTTCAGAGTCATTAGTTGTCTAGCGAGCAAACCCTGTGTAGACTTCTAGCATCCTCATTGACGTATAGATAGACTTTTGGCATTGTTCTAGTCAGTGAGGACAAACTGTCTCACAACTGACTTTCTGGTATTCTGGCTCCTACAGTCTATCAGCTCCCTGTTCTCCCATGTTCCCTGAGCCAACAGTGGAGGAGTTGTGGTGTAGATATATCATCTTCAGCTAGGATCCCCTCACTCTGCTGACTCAGCTATTTGCAGGGTTAGAGTTTTCTTGGATGGTCTTCATTTGCTTCAAAGAGAAGCTTTTCTTTTTTTTTTTTGAGATGATGGTTGCTCACTTACATGTGTGCATAAGGATAAGATTTACAATATAATAAGGCACCATGTTATTGTAGCAAAGGGGCCTTAGAAAAACCATGCTTGGTACCTATACTGGAAACCTAGCCAGCTTTCTGGGACTATCTGAATCGTATCTTAGAAAATATATTATTCTTAGTTGCCTGTAACATATGTTAATAAAAAAAACTGTCTTCATTATTTAATATCAAAAACAGGTATATCCTTTGAATCTTTGAAAACATTCTAATGGAGGGCAAAGAGTGTGTAACACTATACTGGATATGATTCCCTTAATAGAAAGCAGATGTACCCTTAGGAAAGCTACTCAAGATGTCTCACCTGTCAGTAAAGCAAAATGATATCTGGAGACGGGGATTCGATTATCTTCTCTACATGCCAGCAGCTGGAGCAGACAGATGTTTGCTTTCCTTTTATTTATTTCTTTTACGCAGTGTACTGAAAGGAGCCACAAAAAGACTGGAACTCAATTCAAAGCCCTGCTTTCTTTCATTTGCTTAACTGCATGTGGAGGTAAGGCATGAAACCTTAAATTTACAACTGAAAATCAAAATGCCAGATGGTTTTATAATTGGATATTTCTTTTCCCACTGAGCAAAACAGACTTCTAAAAGATGTGGGCTAAAAATATGTGCACATATAATTCAGTACCTGCATGGCAAACAGGTAATGTGAAAGAAAGAAAAATAAAGTGAAGAAAAATTCCACATTATGTTGGGAAAACTAAAGATTTTGGCCAAATTAATGTATTAGAAATTATAACTGTATCAATTATGGCATATTGGTTTATACTGAGGATTTTTTGCAATTTTGTATGATAAAACATTTTTATACTAAGGACAGTATATATACACATAAATTTAAATATGAGTGTGTGTGTATGTGTGTGTGTGTGTATGCATGTGTGTGATTATTTTCCTTTTATAGGTTTTCACTTGAAGCCAAATTAGCAATAAATTTAGAATTTTGTTTGGGGATATTTTAATAAAAATCTCCACATGCTGCAAATATGAGCTAAATAAAAATAATATATCAAAATAAAAATATGATTACTTTTGAATATAAATATTTTAAAATTTTAATAAGATAAAATTCATTTGTAAAATAAGAAATTTTATGAATGTGTAAGGAAATTTCAGTATAATATGCAATATATACATATAGCAAATATACAAATCAACGTTATCTATATTAATAGTATATGTATATGTATACTTAATGTATGTTTAGAATTCTTATTCTAATAATTATATTTTAATAATAGTGTAACTGGCTAGTTTTAACAATAACTTTTTACAATATTTAGAAATACTCAGAAGATATTTTCTTCAAGTTTGTCAAATACAATTATCCAAAACACTAGGAATGTAACATTCATATAATCCCTGATTGTTTCATGGTTCTTTTTGCTATATGTAATTTTTTATTTATATGTAACAATATAAATGTTTGTTCTAAAAAATCTTAAAAAAAGAAATACTTAAAAGAAGATATTTTGAATGTTCAACCCAAAGAAATAAATAATTAATTTATTGAGCATACAACTGACTCTTATTTGATATCTACATTCCATATGTTCTATATATGTATGAAAATATCATCCTGTACCATATAAATACAGCATTTGTGTTTCAATTAAGGTAAAAATTATGTAAGAAGCACATATTTTTCTAAGGCAGATTGAGCTGAGAACAAGTGATATATGATTTAAGGAATCATTAGTGATAAAAAAAGAAATAGGCATATACCAACATTGCTCACCTCAAAAAAAGCTAAATAAATTTTTTTATAATATTCCACGAATATTTTATTATATAATTTCTAATTAAAATTATTTTATCTGTGTAATTTAGCTTAGAATTTATGGAGAAAGTAGTAAAAGTTTACGGTTAAAAAAAGATGAGTTGCTACGAAATATATGTCCAACAAATACAATTAGAAAATATGAAAATATCAATATGAAAATATTTTTACTACATATAAATTTAGGCTAGAGAAACAGCTCACTGGTTAAGAACACACGCCTCTCTTTCTGGGAAGCCAATATTAGCTTTCAGCACCCATGTAAGGTAGCTCAACAGGGGGTCTGTGGGTCTTTTCTCCATACTGGTAACATACATTCACACACATACACACACACACTCAGAGACAGAGAGAGCACACACACACACACACACACACACACACACACACTCAGAGAGAGAGAGAGAGAGAGAGAGAGACTTGAACATCAATAATCATATATCTCTTTTCTCCATTTATTTATTTATTTATTTAATCACTTTTCATCTGGATCCTAGCCCCCTCCCTCCTCTGCTCCCAGTCCAACTCCCACACTTTATCCTCTCCTTTACTTTTCTTTTTCCTTCCAGAGGACTAGAGGGTCCCGGTTCATACTAATCTACCCAGGTATCTCAAGGCACTGCAGGACTATATGCATCCTCTCCCATCTGGTAGTGACCAGGCAGCCCAGCTAGGTGTAAGTTACCCAGCAGCAGTAAGCAGGTAACAGATTCAGAGACAGACTGGACTCCTTTTGTTAGGGTCCTATCATGACCAAGCTATACATTTTCCACATAGGCACAGAAGTTCTAGGTTCTATCTATACAAGCTCTTTGGTTGGTGGTACAGCCTACGAGCCTCCGTGGGCTCAGGTTAGATTATGCTGTAGGTTTTCTTGTGTAGTTCCTGACCCCTCTGGATCCCTCTGTCTTTCCACTCACTCTTCCACAGAACTCCCCACACTCAGACCATTGCTTGGCCTTGAGTCTCTGAATCTGTCTCCATCAGCTGGCAGTGAAGCCTCTCACAAGATGGTTGTGCTAGACTCCTGTCTTCAGAAATATGAATATTTGATAAAGTGATCAAAATATTTTGTATTCACATGCATTCCTTTTTTACTGAGGTACATCATAGACACATAATTCAGAGTGAATAGCTATCTGGAAAAGAAATGAAGTAAAGAACTAAAGAACAGTTTTATATATATATATATATATATATATATATATATATATATTTAAAGGTTTATCACCTAAGTAGATTTACATATATTTTTAGTCTTTCCTTAAAAATGTGAGGATTTTGTTTTGTTTTTATTATAATTTATTCATATTACTTCCTGATCTATGCCCCCTTGCTTGTATCCTCTCATACACCTCCCTCTCTCCTCTGTCCTATTCTCCTCCCCTAGTCCTCCGACAGGGGGAGACCTCCTTCCCCACTGTCTGATGTCAGCCTTTCAGGTCTCATTAGGATAGCCTGCATCTTATTCCTCTGTGGGCCCTTAAGGCTGCTTCCCTAAAGGGAAGTGATCAAATTGTGGGCACCAGAGTTCATGTCAGAGGCATCACCCCCTGTACCTCCACTCCTTCACATGGAGAGTGAGCTGTTCATCTGTTGCACCTGAGCAGGGGTTCTAAGTCCTCTGTGTGCACTGTCCTTAGTTGGGGCATCAGTTTGTGCTGGCCTCCCTAGGTTCAGATCCACCAGCCTTAATGGTCTTTGTTTAATTGTTAAGCACAAATAAATATTTTCATACACATGTATTCTGTTTAAAGTCAATACCAGTTACCTGATTTATGTTAAGGGATAAAGCTTGAGGAAGTAGAATACCACAATATTAATTTCATTTCTTAAGACTGTTTTTCAAAATGTATTTTGAAACAGAAACATACAAAATAGTATTTTTTAAGAATGAAATATTATTAGATAATAAAATTAGTTGTATTATCTGCTTTAGACAATTTTTTCTTTCTTAGTAAATTACTAACAAAGACAAATTATGCAGACACTAATATAAGGACTAGTAGGTTGGTTCGTTGTGAGAAAGCCTGGTAGCATGGATTTGACCTGTGACCTATCATAAAAGGAAGGACTGCACAGCAAATTGTTTTCTAACTAGATGTGTACACACACACACACACACACAGACACACACACATGGTGATACAGATACAGAGGCAGACACAGAGAAAGGAGGGAGAGAGAAAGAGAGAAAGAGAGGAAAAAAGAGACAGAAGGAGAAAGGGAAAGATAGAGAAAGGTTAAATGTAACACAAGAATTTGAGAGTTAACATGTTGTCGTAGGTTGGGGTCACTATTGTTGTGATGAAACACCATTAGCCAAAGCATCTTGGGGAGGAAAGGATTTGTTTTGTCCATATTTCTATCTCACAGTTCCTCCTCAAAGACAGAGCAGAAACTAACGCAGGGCAGAAACTTGGGGACCAACTACGGCTAAAGCCATACAGGAGTTCTGTTTACACTTTTGCTCTCCATGCCTTGCTCAATTGGCAACCAGGACCACCTGCCCAGTGGTGGTACCAACCATCAATGGGCCAAGCCCTCACAAATCAATCATCAATTAAGAAAATGCCCTACATGAATATTTACAAACCAGTTGTTTTAGTAGAATGTTCTCAACTGAATGTCTGTCTTACACTACTATACTTTGTATGCCAAGTTGACACGAAACTAACAGTTACACATTGATAAGTTAGCCTGCTGTCTTTAATATTTTCTCTGAGAAATGTGAAGTCTATGCTTTATATTATATTAGATCACTTTCTTTACTCTAAGACCAGGCTTCATTGCTTACTATAGTTCATTCCCCCCAAAAATGTGTTTTACCAAAAAAATTGCCTTTTTAATTACTTCTGAACCAAGTTATGTCATACAATCAATACATCATCTGACTCTGAAATACATTAGCTAGACTATAACATAATATTTTGCAAAGTCTAAATTAAGTAAGTTGTCAAATGTACAGGTATTCAGTTGCTGATAAGGTTGCTACAAATGTTAATGAAGACATTTTGAAACAGATATATAGAACCTCCATTCAATCAACATTCACTATGGTCACACTTTTTTCTAATCTTATTACTACATATTTTAATGTGTATGTGAAATGATTTACTTTGTATTTTACTCCAAATGCAAGTGTATACACAGACACACATATATTGTGGTACATACATACATACACTTGTCCAGCTGTTTGAATATTTTCTAAGAGGAACAGAGTTAAGTCAATTATTTGACTTTTATGAATACCTGTGGGAAAGATTAAGCTTTGTCACAGGCCAAAGCAGTCTTGGCAGGCTTTATCATTGGGGCACCCCATGACATACTGATTGGACCCATCCTGGGCCTGGAATTCAGGAAGCAGACCTGGGAACCCCACCTGGACTATTGTTTTTCTAATTGACCCTCAGTGGGAGAAGGAGACCACCCTTCCCATGCAATTCAGGCAGGTGGAAAGGAGAGAACAACAGGTTCAGACTGGGCTTGAACGCGTGGGAGCAGCGAACCAGCTGTACCAGCACACGGGCCAGAAAGACACCTAAGGACCAGTCCTGTGGAATGGATACCAGAAGGTTCACTTTTTTGTCCCTTTAACCTTTTTTTCTTCTTGTGTAAGCTAGTTGGGTTGTATAATAAAGTTTAATTGTTAAGAAACAGAGCCAACAAATACCAATTACTTTAAAATGTTCAGTAACATTCATGAGATTTAGTTACTCATGTTTCACAACAAATCCCAGGAAGCAAAGTGAATGGAATTAGTTGCTCGGTCAGTTACAAAACTGTAATCTGAATTTAGGTTTTAGAATCAGTCTGTATTTGTCACATTATAGAGAAACAAACCCTCCATGCCTCTGGGAAGTATCTCACTCTACAAAATAAATAAGAATGAAGGAGATGATTTCTGTTACCGGCCTTTTATTTAGCCACTTCTATTTAGCTTTCCACCAATGCTGCTGCTCTATGACATGGAATCTGCAAAAACCATAGAGAAGCTAAGCTTCTGCAAATAATAACAAATGGTTGACTATACTAGACTGTTTTCATAATTGGCAAATCTGCACGCTGAAATTGCAATGAAGTTTAACAAAGATCAAAGTTTGCATGTAGCTGTGTACAAAAGCAAAGCTTTCTTAAGTAAAGTGACTTTATGTCCTTTGTCTGTACTGTATGTTTCCTCCTTACAATTTCAGTAACTGGGCCAGCAGTATGGCTCAATGTACAAGTTAATGGTGATCCTCTGTGTGGTGGAAGGAAAGAACTAAGTGCTATAAGTTGTTCTCTCTCTCTCTCTCTCTCTCTCTCTCTCTCTCTCTCTCTCTCTCTCTCTGTCTCTCTCTGTCTCTCTCTGTCTCTCTCTCTGTCTCTCTCTGTCTCTCTCTCTCACACACACACACACACACACACACACACACACCTTGAAGTAAAATAAAACAAACCTGATTAGTTAATTTTTTTTAATATCCAGAATTTCGATGTGAACACACACCCTGAATAACTCTTTAGGTCAGAATGACTAATAACTAAATAGCTTGGCTATCCATTGTATCTCTACTAACATCATGGATAATAATTTTTTTTTTTTTAATCTTCAGAACTGGCATTTTAGGCACCTCCAGAGCATCTCGTGTAACCTCCACTTAACTTCCCCCACAGTGCTTTTGATTGTTTGGTTTTCCAGTCCCATTACACTTAGCTAAGGTTATGTCTTTGTTTTACAGATAAATCTGATTTTGTCTGTGTCAGACAGGGGAAACAAATGATTGACAGCAGCATAACCTTGCTCTCAGGGAGATCCATGTTACCAAGTTCTAATGGCAGTGATACAGCAAATGTATTAGACATATTCATCCTGACAGGAAAAAAATGCTCTTACACTAGAGTTTATAAAAAGGAGAATATCAGTATTGATGGCATGAAAGAACATCAGGTTGTTGTATGTTATTTATACTTCTTCTAACATAGGTCGAATATAAAACAGATGTTTTTAGTTAATCAAGTAAACTCTTTTATTGTCAGTTAAGTGCTTTATAGAAAGGTGTGGAGAATAGGTCAGGGCTGTAACAAAAAGACTATGTTTTTGATCATTGATATATTTACACACAGTTATGGGTGGCCAGCACTTCAGGCACAGCATCTGCATTTGTCTGAATCCTCTTTGCAGATGCAGCCCTGGGAGCACTTTTCACAGCCCACAGGGCAGCAGAAGCTTTTCTTGAAGGAGGTGCATTTGCACTCTTTACATTTGCAGGATTCAGCACAGGAGCAGGGTTCATCTGTGGCACAGGTGCATTTGGGGTCCATGGCAAAGATAGTTAAAGACCTGATGAGAGACTGTGATGTTGGAGTGATACAAAGAAGTGAGATGGCAAAAACAAAAACAAAACAAAAACCAACCAACCAATCAAACAAACAGAAAAAGCAAACTGATTTTTAAAGCAGTTTAGAAAATTAAATGCTTCAATATAAGATACATAGGTACTCCATAATCATCCATAAACCAAGGTAGCGAACCTTTGTAAGAAGCATTACTTCATTTGATTTTTTATTATAAGCCTAGAAACCTGGAGTAATAGTAACTCCTAGATATCTACAAAAGTGACTCTGGCTAAGATACCTAGTAACAGGGAATTAGGATCCTGAATAGGCAACTTGCTGTGACCAGGCAAGAATTTCTATGGAGAAATTGTGACACAAAACCAGACACAAAACATTTAACATACAAATTGTCCTGCCTGCAGGACATGCTAGGGTAAAGATGTGAAATACTTTTGAAAGTGGACAAATAATGTTGGTCCAGCTTAAGATCCATGCCATGAGAGGGATCCCACATATCACACTGCCTGGAGAACCAGAAACAAGAGGTTGGATATCCCAGACATCATGGATAGAACTAAACATAACCAGCAAAAACAAACAAAAGCAAGCAAGCAAACAAAAAAGTCAATCAAATGATTCCTAATGATATTCTGCTATATTCATAAACAGGAGCCTAGCATAATTATCATTAGAGAGGCTTCATTTAACAATTGATTTAAACAGATGCAGAGACCAAGAACTAAACATTAGGTGGAGCTTGGGGAACCCCTACAGAAGAGGGAGGGTAAGGACTGTAGAGGCCACATGGGTCAGGAATACTACAAGAAAACCTACAGATTCAACTAACCTTGGACCATGGGGGCTCATAGACACTGAACCAACATCAGGGCGCCTGCGTGGGTCAGACTTTGGCCCTCTGATTATATATATTTTTGTACAGCTGTGTCATCTTGTGGGATACCTAACAGTGAGGACAAGAGTCTTCCTGTTTCTCTTTCCTGCTTTTGGGTAAATTTTCCTCCTACTAGATTGCCTCCTCCAGCATTAAGATGAGGGGTTGTGCCTGGTCTTATTGCAATTTGTTATGCCATGTTTGTTTGATATCCATGGAGAGCTGCCCTTTTCTGAAGAGAAAGGAGAAGTTATGGATCAGCCGTGAGGGTTGGAGTGGACAGGAATGGAACAGGAGGAGGAGGAGGAAAAACTCTGGTCAGGATGTAAAATATGAGAGAAGAATAAATTAATAATAGTAAACATAATAACAATAATAATGTCCTGACCCATTATTCTGCTACAGAGTGGTATTTCTGACCTTACTCTGGAGTCCAGGATCCTTGTGGAAGACAAAGAACTTTGTCCTTAGTTTTCTTTTTGCATTTTATATACAGAAATATACACACTTTTAAAGAAATAAGCACATCCATGGCAGTATGTGTCATAAATATAGGAGAAAATATATTTGGCATACATTAAATGTGGTTAGTTTAATTAGTAGCCACATACACACACACACACACACACACACACACAAACACATACACATACACATACACACACACAGAGCATACTTTTAAATGTCAAAAACTTTGGAAGACACTGTCAAAACAGTTTTAAGTGAGCTGGTTTTGGAAATATGAAATAAATACA
Organism: Acomys percivali; assembly: GCA_907169655.1. NCBI lineage: Eukaryota > Metazoa > Chordata > Mammalia > Rodentia > Muridae > Acomys > Acomys percivali. The sequence goes on along the minus strand of OU015743.1, from coordinate 95,318,187 downwards.
TTTTGATTGAAATATGTGCTGAAATCGAACGTATCTGTGCAGTAGGAAAAGTATATAGGAAATGAACAGCCCGAGATTTGGAAGATACCCACCATGTGCAGATATTTTTGTTCCATCCAATCATCAGGTATTACTACCAAGAGCCAGTCCTAGGATCTACAGTAATGCTCACCAGTTGGCTATTGCAGACTATGTTCAAGACAAAGCCAATGCCACATAATGTGGTTTTGAGGTTTTCATATTGTTGGTAGGCTAGAGTCATCAGGCTTTTTTAGACCATAGTCACAATTGTTAGATTTTGACTACCAGGTATCTGAAAAATGACTATGATAATTATACCAGCTTGAAAAGTAGTTACCTGACAGCAAACCAATAATATGGCAAAGGTTAAAATCTCTCATTTCTTCCAATCAAACTAATTTCTACACTATACTGTCAATTGAGTCACAACTAGGATCATCTAATTGTCCAAGATCGTACTGCCTTAAATTTATTAAGAACATTAGATTTTCTCTGTCACTCAGGTAGGGAAGGTACATACGCATTACTTCTCTTTCTGTTTCATTTAAAAATTATATATTGTCCCATCCTGTGGGACAGGAAGGCCAGGTCGAGGATCTCTATCCAGGACTCTGTTTATTAAAGCACAATGCAAGGTTTCTATAGACACCCGCCTGCATACTCCTTCTCACATTGCCCTTTGGGCAGGTTGTAAAGGAAGCCACTCCTGCTAAGTTATCCTGTCACAGGAACTTATTACAAGTCCTCAGGTGGGCTAGAGAGACGCTCTGCCCAAGTTCCTTTGTCTTTTCTCAGCAGAAGCTAGTTCACACATTCATGTGTAGCAGCTTCCACAGCAACACAGAAGATTATCATAACACAAAGGATCCTCCCACCAGGTTCTGGTGACTCTAAGGCTAGCAGAAGGCTGCCTTTGCATTCACTGAGTCACAGTGCAGAAATATGGCTCCGGACAGTATATGGGAACATGGTTGAGCACAATCGATGTAGGTGCCCAATACAGATAGACATGTTAACGTGAATAGCCTTTGCCTGATCCATTTATAATTCAATTACTAAAAGACTAGTAATTAGAATGGGCAGTACAATGATTGACCTATTGTCATGAAAACTATCTGATCACTATTGCTTTCATTAATATAGGAAATCAATCACTGCTAGTAGATTTACAATGTACTTTAAAATTTCTGAGCATTTCCAGCCCACATTACTGAACTTTAGCTCTATAAATATGTTAATCAAACATTTTAAATAATTTTCACTGCAGCAAGATAGGAAATTTGTTCTATTCAAGATTATCAAATAAAAATAGCCAAAACACTATGAATATAATATTTATATAATTCAGATTCTTTTGTGGTTCTTTGTTTCTGTAGCTGGTTTATTATATATATGTGTGTGTATAATAATATAAATGCATATTTAATAAAAGAAAAATTTTAAATTAAAAAATATTTCAAAAAATGTTAAATCCTTTTTAGGAGTTTACAAATACATCATAAAATGGCATAGTTAGCTATATAAGAATAAGGATAAGAAATGGATCAAGGAAAACTTACAATGTCAGAGTTGTTTGGTATGTTACAATTTAACGATTGAGGAATAAGGATTAAAAATTCATGGTCATCCTGAAAATTGCAGCAACTATCAGACAGGACTCTGACATAAAACAAAAATATATTACTAATTAGCTTCTTCAGTAACTGGTATTTTATTTTCAACCTCTGGTCTAATAGAGATTTTTAATGTATTGAAAAGCAAACATTCTTTATATCTTTATATGTTAATTGTAATCCACACATAATACATTACAAAGAAAGCATTCCATGATGAGGCATATTTAAATATTGAATACCTTCAGTAATTATGTGTAACCAATTTTGTACTGTACAAATTTGAAGATAACACAGTTTTAGAAAGAAAATGTCAATAAAATTGTATTCAGCAAAGACAAAACCATAAAAATACATGAACTATTCAACTGGAAACTCCTAATAAACTTAATGTCATTTCCAAGTAAACTGACATCTTAATTTATACCAATATTTGGTTATTCAGAAGTATAAGAATTAACTGTTAAGAAATTATTGTTCTTTATATATCATGATGCTTTTCAATAATGAGAAAATAAAATTATAATGAGAAATGACCTCATGTTAGATGTATAACTTGTATTTCATTGAAATATTTTTAAAGAGTAAAAAAGAATTTAAGATGATTTGCCACTCACAAAAGCAGATTTTTTTTTTATGAGTTAAAAGGCACTCACTAGGCAAATGGTTTAATAGATAATATATTTTTGTAAGAGTGTGAAGACCTTAGTTTTTAAAACTCAGAACATATACACAAGACGAATGAGATACAATGTATATCTAATCTCAATGCTCCTATGAGAAGATGGGAGTTGACAGAGAAGAATCCAGAAGTTTCAGCTGCAAGTAGAGAGTTGGACAAAAGAGAAAACAGCAAAGAGACTATCTCAAAGAAGATAAAGTGTGAGAATTGATGTCTGAGGCTGCCTTTCAGATTCTACATAAATTCTGTAACATTTATCCCCCCACACACATCATATATACAGAAACACTACTTTAAAAATCATCAAAGAAGGTATTGTTACATATATATATGTAGAGAGACAGAGAGAGAGAGAGAGAGAGAGAGAGAGAGAGAGAGAGAGAGAGAGAGAGAGAGAGAGAGACTGGCAAATTTGAGCACAGAAGTTTACAAAGGTAAATGATAGCCTACAGACTGGGAGAAGATCTTGACTAACCCTACATCTGACAAAGGGCTATCATCCATAATATAGTAAGAACTCAAGAAATTAAACACCACCAAGCAAATATCCCAATTAAAAATCGGGAACAGAACTAAACAGAGAATTCTCAAAGGAGGAATATTCAATGGCTGAGAAACATGTAAAGAAATATTCAGTGTCTTTAGTCATCAGTGAAATGCAAATAAAAACAACTCTGAGATTCCACACTACACCCTTCAGACAAGCTAAGATAAAAAATTCAAGTGAGCCGGGCGTGGTGGCGCACACCTATAATCCCAGCACTCGGGAGGCAGAGGCAGGTGGATCACTGTGAGTTCGAGGCCAGCCTGGTCTACAAAGCGGGTCCAGGACAGCCAGGGGTACACAGAGAAGCCCTGTCTTGAAAAACAAACAAACAAAAAAATTCAAGTGAGAGCACATGGAAGCAAGGATGTGGAGAAAGGGGAACACTCCTCCATTGCTGGTGGGAGTGCAAATTTGTACAACCACTTTGAAAATCAATCTGGTGCTTTCTTAGGAAATTGGGAATAATTCTACCTCAAGACCTAAACATACCACTCCTGGGCATATACCTGAAAAATGGTTCGCCATACAACAAGGACATTTGTTCAACTATGTTCATAGCAACTTTATTCACAATAGTCAGAATCTGGAAACAACCTAGATGTCCCCCAGTTGAAGAATGGATAAATAAACTGTGGTACATTTACACAATGAAATAATACTCAGCTATTAAAAACAAGAAAATCTTGAAATTTGTAGGCAAATGAATAGAACTAGAAAAGATCATCCTGAATGAGGTAACCCAGAGCCAGAAAGACGCCAATGGTATATACTCATTCATACAGAGACTGATGCAACAACCAAGGACATCTATAATGTGGACCCAAATCCTGTGCTCAGAAGCAGCAGATAGGCAATGCAGTCTCTTTGTGGGTCCTACAATATGGGGAGTAGGGATTAATTCTGGCATGGACCCTGGTCCCCGCCCCAATATTGATCACTTCCCTCTGGCAGGGATGCCTTACCAGGACACAAGAGGAAGAAGATACAGGTAGTACAGATGAGACTTGAGAGGCAGAGGTCAGATGTTAGGGGAGGAGATGAGAGAGAGAGGGTGGGATCAGGAAGCTATAAATGAGGGGCAACAATCTGGATAGACATCATTCAAACTGCAGAACAAGGAAAGTAACCGATACTGCTAACCAGACTACATAGGAATAGCTCAGAGACTGGTGGAGACATGAAAGTCTATGCACAAGAATGCTTCTGGTTGGCAACAGAATCCCTGTGACTTATTGGAAGCCACTCTTCTTCTGGCATGAATGAAGATTTACATGTTTTTCTTCTGTTCATACAAAGAGCAGTAAGCCAGCTTTAATTGTTCTGTATATTACACACACCTTATACATTTATAATGTTAGGACTGTATAATGCTTGTGAGAAATTATGTTTTCAGAACAAAAGAACCAGACACTGGCACTAGAACAGACTTGACAGGATTCATTCCTTTCACATGCTGGATGCTGACATCCTGCATCCTTCATGTTCCAGGCAAAAGTGCTTCAGTTGCTGTTCCTCATCAGAACAATACAGATCCCAGGACAGTTTCGAAGAAGCTTCCAATCCCAATTTGTCCAGCATTTTGGGCTGTGTCACACAGTGCTTCTGCTAAGCCTGGAATTTCTAAACATTTAGAAACAACCACAATTGCTATTCCTAGCTTGTTTAACTATTTTCTCCAAATTTATTTAGGCTCCTACAAAGGTATTATTTGTTCCAAATCAGACAGAAGAAATCTTATGAGAATGATGCCCCTATTCCCTTAAGGAGTGTTGGGTAGGTTTCTCTTTGTTGTTGCTTTCTTGGGCTATAAATGTTTATTTTCATTGGAAGTTTGTTGTAAGTTATTGTTGGTATTATTCAGAGAGAAAACATGGTTGGACTCAGGACTCACTTTTTCTTTATCTTTCTTCATTAGGTATGAGATAGAGGATGAAAAGAAAGAAGGAAGGATATAGAAACATATAGGGATGATAGGACAAAAACATTATTGAGTAGACTCTTCAACTTATAGCCTTAACTGTTACTCACAAATAAAGTTATTTTTAAATCATTGGTATAGAGTTTTGTGTATTGATACAAGTAAGTTTTATTTGGACACATCAGTATAGAATTCAAATTTAAAGTTGTTATTCACACACATTATATATTCTACTCTTATAGAAGGTATTGTACCCATACAACTCAATTATAATACAAGGTTTACTTCCAAACTATGAAAGTGATATAGGAGACTATTTAGGATAATTAAGTGATACAAGCTAATTGTTAGTTGATCTAATCATGGTCATATTAATTACTAGTCTATTTTTATCACAAGAATATACTATCTAAGTTTAGCAGATAGATATGATTCTATATATAGATAAGGTAAAATAGATAAGGTCTTCAAAAACCTCAGAGACCTACAGAATATAACACTTAAAGATGTTATTGTTTTAAAGATTCTTTGGCAGTAAGACAAGTTAACTCCTGGCAACATGCAGTGTACTTCAAAGAAGATGATGAGGATCAAAGAACTTCCTTATGGAGATGGCTTCAAATGTGTCAAACAAGCCAATGGGCAAAATGTCCTAATTTTTGCCACAGACAGAATTATGCCTAAATATAGGCAAGCTTGGATGCAGTCGGAGTCAAAAGCCAAACTCTGCCAAGACAGGCTAAGCAAGTCTTCCATAGTTCCTGCCACACAAATATGTATGTCAGAAATACTGGGCCAGAAAGCTAAAGATGATGCTCCAACATTATTGAGAGTCTTGGGTGACTGTTGATGCAGCAAAATGTCTCTGTCATTTTTTTTTTTTTCCATTTTGGAAGCTGCTAACCTTCCCTTCTGGTTTTCTCAGGTAATTAATTTTATTCCTTCTCAAGTCTCTGATGGCCTCAAAGAAACGATAATTTAGTTTTACAATCAAGCTTTAGTTGGTTAGGGTTAGGATATTTTTAGGTCTAAATAGATGTTTGATGTTGATAGAGATGATATATGATAGATATTGATTTACATTCAGAATTTTGATTCACCAAGATAGAAAAGCTGTTTTCTTCAAGGTTGCCAAATACGAATAGCCAAAACACTGTGAATGTAACATTTATTTAATTCCTGATTATTTCATGGTTCTTCTTGGTGTATGTAGTTTTTTTGTATATATATGCACTCTCTTAAATGTATAGGTAAATAATAATAATAATAATAATAATAATAATAATAATAATAATAAAAATAATAATAATAAAAGAAACTAAGCAATAAAAAGAAATGAAGCGATTAAAAAAAGTGAACAAACTTCAGTTTTCTCTACTATTAAGTTGGTCTAGATATTTTGTGTTTATTTAACAATGTAATCAAGACTAGACTATTGTGTCATATAATACATCCTGACCAGTTTCTTCTCCATTTACTCCTCCCAGCTTTCTCCTACCTCCTCTTTCCCCCAGTATCCACTCCCTCTAAATTTCCCTTCAGAAAAAAGCAGACACCCAAGAGAAAATAACCAAATGTTATAAAAGAAGATACAATAATACAAATTAAAGGCCCTCATATGGAGAGGAGACTTGTCATCCTCTTAGGAGATAAAGAATTTCAAAGACAGCACCCACTGTCAGGAGTCTTACAGAAACAGCACACTAACAACTATAATGTTTAAGCAGAGGGCCTAGTGAAGACCTAGGCAGTGCTCGTACTTGCTGCTTCAGTCCCTGTAAGCCAAAGTACCCTGATTAGTTGATTCAGTGGCCTCTGTTCTTCTGTTGCCCTCAACACCCTCTCTCTCCTACAATCTTTTTTCCCTCTCTTCCATGGGGTTCCCCAGTTGCCAATGGGAGGAACATGATGGAGACCACCAATTTTGGCTCTCTCCATTTAATTTCTGGCTTTGTACCTCTGCACCCACTCCCATCTGCTGCCAGAGAAAGCCTCTGAATGATAACTGGACAAGGCAACTATCTACGAGTATAGCAGAATATTATTAGGAACCATGTGGCTGAATTTTTACCTCTCATGCTTGGTTATTTTCCAGTCCACTAAGCTACCCAGTCTCTGGTCTCTGCCCATCCAAATATGTAGGGCATCAGCTCCCTCTCTTAGAGTGGACCTACTATTTTTTAATTACGTGTATTATCTGTATTATCTGTAGGGCTGGCTAGTGATCAGTCAAGACACAGACACGTGCTATATTTTAAAATAGCCTTAGTTAACCTAGGGCAGGGCAGATATTAATCTTATAAACTACTTCCCATACTGGGGCAGGCAAGGGATCACTGTCTCAATCACATACCACTGTTTCCAATAACTTCTATCAATACCTCTCATCTATAATCCCACATACTTGTTCATGTTTTTCATATGGGCCAGATTCTCCATCCACACCAGCCATGTGCTTCTCTTCCATCTAACCCATGGCAGCCTTCCTCTCTTCCCTTCAGGTCTCTCTCCTTTCTCCTTGTGGCCATCCTTTCTTTTTTCTATAATTCCTCTCTCTCTTAGCCCCACCTATCTCCTTCCCTGTCCAGGTGGGATGGATTTTTATTAAGCAAAATGTGGGTCACAAAGACAGCAAGGAGTAATTAGCATCAATATGCATCAGACCATTCCCTAACATCTCCCTTTTTTTGTCTAAATAAAAAATGGTCATTTTCATATACAGTAAGTACAATTATGAAAAATTATAAAAACCAATATGTAAGACTTACTCAAATAAATTTTAATCAAAATGTATTTGGCCACCTTGTAGAAAATTTTATCTATTCTATCTTGATAAATCTAAAGTTTAGAACCTAATTCAACATCTATTAAAGTTCAAATCTATCAACCCAAAAGTATCTATCTAGACCTAAAAGTATCTTTTTAACTCTTAAAACAACTAAGTTTAATCTTAATATTAACTATTTGGTCTGCAAACCCATCAGAGACTTGAGAATTAATAAATTTAACTACTTGAGTAAAAGAGAAGTGCATGTTAGCAGCTTCCAAAATGAAAAAATGAGAGACAGTTTGTTGCCTGACCAGTCACCCAAAACTCTATAACATTGGTGCATCATCTTCAGCCTTCGGGCCCAGTATATCTGACAGACATATTTGTGAAGCAGGAACAATTGAAGACTTGTTTACCCTCTTTTGGCAGTCTGTCCATCAACTCAGCCTGCATGCAACCTCACCCATTTTAGGCAGAATTCTGTCTGTGGGAGAAATGAGGACATTTTTGTCCAGTGGCTGTTTTTACCACACTCAAAGTCATCTCCACAAGTAGGTTCTTCAAAGCTCATCATCTTCTCCCTGTCAGGCTGGGTACTGACAGAAATTAACCTGTCTTATTGACAGAGAATCCTTAAAAAAAAAAATACATTTTAAAATGCCATTTTGTAGGTCTCTGAGGTTTTTGAAGACCTTATCTATTTTATTATCTCTATCTATAGAATCATATGTGTGTTATACCAGGCATATATATTTTTATACTTGACATGACTATGAATAGATCAATAATTGACTTGTGTTACTTAATTATCCTAAACAGTCTACAATAGCAACCATGTATGAATTGAGTTGTGTATGTACAATACCTCATATTAGAGTAGAAATATAATGTGTGAAGATAATATTAAATTTTAATTCTATTTTAATGTATCAAAATTAAACCTACTTTGTATCAATATACAAAATTCTGTATTATTGAATCAAAATTAATCCTATTTATGAGTAACAAAGCCTCATGTTGAGGAGCAGATTCCATAATCTACTTTTTGTCCTATCATCCCTACATATCTCTACACTTCTTTCCTTTTTTTTACAACCCCTGTCTTGACACCTCTTAATGACAATATACATCTTTAGGCCAAGAAAGCAACTAAAATCCTACTGAACCCCCCTGAAGGGAAATGGGCGTCTTTCTCTTCCAGTTTTTTAAAGCTGATTTGGGGCAGAGAATACCTGTAGGGGGTTCAAATAAAAAAATGGTTATACAAACTGGGAGTAATATTCGTGGTCCAGTCTTTAAATGTTGAGAAATTTTAAGCTTAATATTAGTCTTGTGTGGGAGAGTCTGAAATGTTGGAGAAATTTGGATCAGAAGTCTTCTTTGAAGCTGTCCTTCTCGGATGAGGAACAGCAACCAAAGCACTTGGGGCTGGAACATGAAGGATGTAGGATGTCAGCGTCTCAGTATGTTGGAGAAATGAATCTTGTCAGGTCTGATCCAGCATCAGTGTTTGGTTATTTTATTTTGGAAACATAATTTTTCACAAGCATTATATGGTCTCAAAATTATGTAGGTGTTAGGTGTGTAGGATGCAGATGTCCTATCCAGTCTTAAAGCTATTTCCATGTAGTGGAGTTAGCAATATAAATTAACGGTTTATTTTGTATTTTGAATTCATATAAACACAGACTTTCTTAAGTTAGCAGTCTCTCCTTTATTTAGGTGTGTTACATTTTGACCTTTCTAAAAGACAAAATATAACATCACCATTAAAAATGAATATACAATTATCATTATATTGGAATCAAAGCAAGATTATATAGTTTTAAATGTCCTTTTTAGTCTCTGTGGTGCTTGATATATAAGCTAGGTGGCAACCTGTTTTTTGAGAAAATGGTTTTCGTTTTAGAAACAGGCCAGTTGTCCTGAACAGAAAAAAAGGCACTAAGTTTTAAATAAAGATCAGACAGATTTTCATTTTATCTTAGGGTTTATGTACATAGTAGGTATCTTGTACCTATGTAGGCGGCTTGTATCTTTGTTTTTCATTTTAACCTTGGTCCTTATTTTGACCAATAAAATATATTTTTTAAGCCATGGTTTTCTTGTACTTAGATTTTACATTTGTTGTGGGTGGTTTTATCTCACTCCTTCACTTCCGGGAATCCTGTAGCTTCATGTCTGCCTCCTGTTCAACCTATGTCTTTACCTTGACCAACAAAACATATTTAAAGCATTTTATAACATTTTTTTAAACATAAACTTTAGATTGATGTGCATCTATTCTTTAGATCAGCATGGATATATAATCCATTGTTAAGAAAAAGAAACATACCAAATATGTCACTTTAAATCCTAAGTAATCTCTTGTAAACAACTTATTAGTACGTGGTCAAGCCTGTGTAGTGCAGGTTGGAACTCGGGAGTTCCACTGGCTTTTTTCTTTATTGTGTTGTGATTAAGGCTGGTGCCCTTACTGCCCAGTTCAACTATTTTACCTCAATTCAGTCAAAATTTTTATAAATAGCAGGGGAAAAAATCAAACAAGGAAACCAGAAAAATCTAAACCTTGGGTCATTTGTCTCAACTTAGGCTTTAGTTAGTGGAATCCTGTCCACCATTCCTTGGAATTTAGTTATGGTTATCTCTTTTTGGTGGGCTGTTTTTAGAAAGCTCTGACAAACACTTTGTAGCTAAAGAGCTTTGAATCCCAGGTACTTTAAACTCTATGGAGGAAAGTTTCGTTTTTTGTTTTTGATTTGTTTTTTTTTTTTTTTCCTTTTTCGTTGGCAGAAACCTAGCCTCATATTTTTTAGCTCTGTCGTTTTTTTCTGAACATTTTTAGAGAGGGTAGTAGAAGTATTGCTATGACTAAGGACATTGTAAACAGATTTATAAACAGCAGAACAAAGCCAAAAAATATCCAGGAACCTCCTGTCATGGTGCCTTGGAAAGAGGCTATAGTAGTTTTTATTTTATTATTTTTATAGGTATTTAAATTTATTTTTAGGCTAGTTTAGAAGATTGCTAGTCTATTACTTCTGCCTTTCTAACTGGCCATGTGTATGTAGCCATCTTTGTTTTGGCTCATCGATGTTTTCTGGGAGTTATTAACCCTTTTTAGACTGGCAAAATATGATTTTTAAGAGTATGGATACATGTCCCATGTTGGGTGCCACTTATTGTTTTTAAATTACATGTATTATCTATATTATCTGGAGGCCCAGCTTGCAATCAATCAAGACACAGACAGTTGTTATATTTTAAAATTGCTTTAGTTAATCTGGGGCAGGGCAGATATTAATCCTCAAAACTACCTCTCATAGTGAGACAGGCATGGGATCCCTGTCTCAATCCTATGCCATCTGTTTCCAGTAACCTCTATCAAGCTACCTCTGATCTATAATCCCATATACTTCTTCATGTTTTTCATCTGGCCCAGATTCTCCATCCACAGGGGCCATGTGCTTCTCCTTCATTTAACCCATGGCAGCCTTCTTCTCTTACCTTCAGGTCTCTCTCCTTTCTCCTCGTGACCATCCTTTATTTTTTCTATAATTCCTCTCTCTCTCTTAGCCCCACCTATCTCCTGTCCTGTCCAAGTGGGATGGCTTTTTATTAAGAAACAGGTGGGTCACACAGACAGCAAGCAGTAATTAGGATCAAAATACATCAAACCATCCCCCAACATGGACATCAAGTTAAAAGAGACATTGGTTGGTTACTCTTACAAGTTCTGTGTCATCATTGCCACAGAATATCTTGTAGGCAGGACAGACTGTAACTAGAAATTTTTATGACTAGGTTGGTGATTCAATTTCCACTTTCCATAGCCTGCAGAGTCCCTTCCCGTGCTATAGAGACTAAAACACAGGGGTGAAAGTTCCAAACTTGCACCAGATCAACCTTTACAATTAGAATATAAATGACTGGAAATATGCTTTTGATTGAAAAGTTTAGGCTTATAGACTGGAGTGGTGACTCAGAGATCAAAGACAAATATGATTATTGTATAGGACCTGAATTTAGTCCCTAGCACCCACCCACATCAGACAACAGAAAACCACTTGCTACTCCAGTTATAGGGATATTAGAAATCTGGGTTCTCCTCTGGTTATCTTCATTAAGGTGTATGTACTCTCACACAGAAAAAAATGCATATTTAAAAATTATGTAAATATTTAACAGAAAAAATGCCAGAATTGAAAATAAGTTATTCATTGAAATATTTATTATAAACTTTGTGAAATAGAAGTGAAGTGAAACAAGAAGTATCATTTCTTGTTTCATTAGAACTGTTTTCATAACTCTTCTTAAGTTACCTGTCACTGGTCTTAACTTTTAATCTGATATCATTTACAACTACCTACAAAAACTGTGGTATGCAGCTGTTTAAACTATACATAAAATGCTCTAATATAACTAAATGGAATCTAATTTTGTGATTATTCTGTTTCATCATTGCACATTGTAGTTTGTTTTCTCATTATTTCAGCATAACTATTCTGTTTAACAATAAATTTTTCTCTTCTAATTTTCTAATTACTTTCTATATCCTGCAACACTATTATTGAATAAGGAAATAGAATATAACCCAGTGGATAATAAGATATTTGGTTAAATTAGAACTTCTTTAACTTCAAAAATATTAATCACAATAAAAACTAGTTGTCAATATCTACTTTATAAGATTACTAGCCATCCCACATCTTTGAAATATTCTATAATCATAGTATGTTTTGTCATACATATTAAACATATACTTACATATGAATATATGTATATATATACATACATACATAAATGCATACTTATGAAATTTAAGAACACATAAACTAATATCATCCTATGTACTTTTTAAATAACTTCCTTGCCGTTATTTTTTTCCTACCCATGCTACGGTATTTTTGTTATGTATTTTCAGTACTAATACTTCTTCTTCCAAAGAAGTAAAGTTGTATTACTTTAAACTTAAGACATGGCACATCACCTGGAACAAATTCCCAACCCAACAAAAGATGAAAATAGAGAAGTAGAAGTTGTAGAAACACAGCAGAATTCTTCAATTTTCATTTTTTATTGTAAACTCCCTAAATCTTAAAACTAATGTCCATGTTCACAAAATAAGATGAACAATATATTTTCAAAGTAATCTCTTCTATTACTGATCAATACAATTTTATTGGAATTTTAAAATAATGAACCATCCTTTTTGAAAATGTTAATGAAAACTAATGGCTATTTTAATTATTATTTTTTTTAAATTTTATTTTATTAATTTATTCATATTACATCTAAATGGTTATCCCATCCCTTGTATCCTCCCATTCCTCCCTCCCTCCCATTTTACCCTCACTCCCCTCCCCTATGACTGTGACTGAGGGTGACTTCCTCCCCATGTATATGCTCATAGGGTATCAAGTCTCTTCTTTGAATTCTTGTATTTTTTAGAGGTTGTGGAAAATGGATCAAAACTTTAATGTTGCCATTTTTCACCCAGAAGTATACAATTTCAAACAGGCATTGTTATTATAAGTTATATAATACAATGGAGGTCCATGTATATAATAGTTGAAGTTCTACTGTAAATATTTAAAATAAGAATCAATAAAAATTGGCAGAAATTTACTGATAACAGGAACAAAGAGAGCTTTTCTAAGTTGGATTACAAAAGCCTTTGTGTAATACCTTTCTGTCCTTGGAAAACAGACATCTCCAGATCTTGTGAATAGTCTTATGAAGTGGTTGTCAAACTACCTGAGTTTCCTTAAAGTTGTATGAAGAATACTTATTTAAATTTATAAATAGAAATGAAAACTGATGAAGAGGTGTGTAAATCACGTTTATATTATTCTTTTCTCAACAACTGCTCTCTAAAAATGTAACCTAAATTTTTCTTATCTTGGCAGCTGCCATTCTAATCAGTACAAATATTGAAATGCCAGTCTCTGGTTTATAAGGAAACAGGAAAATTAAGGTTGAGCTATGCTTTTAGTGAAAAAGAAACATGTTTTTAGTATGATTTGCTCATCAAATGTTTGAATTATAGGAGGATTATTGAGAAATTTTGGGTGAAAATAAAAACCAGCACATTTATCACTCAAATCAACACAACTGCTCATATAACTTACAATCTTAAGACTTGTGTTTCCTTCTGCCTTCACATTTCTTTAGGACACATATTTGTTCCTAGTAGCTTCCAAATGTGTCTGTAAAGGGCTTGGTTTTCTCTTATTTTAACAAACACATGTTCAAACCATTTGAAAAATCTGTTAGATGACATTGTCTTCACAAGTGTTCAAGGACTAAGAATTTGAGTTTGGATTTTTTTTTTTAAAGCTTGATTTTTTCTTAACTCAGAAATTATGGAATAGATATCAAGTTAATGGGGAAAAGATTTGGACTATTACAATCAGGGAAATAAAAAGCAATTAGTAAGACAGGATTAAGATGTTACTCCAATTTTGTAAATTGTTTACTGATCTATTATGCAGTTTTCTGGGCACAGTGAATGATATAAAGGTCAATTGGGTGAAACTACACTGTTTCTAGGATGCAGTCTGGAGACAGAAATGGGAAAGAATACAAACATGTCAATTCAAATAAGTATAACTGATCATAGGCAGATAAAAATTTTAAGGACTGGAGAGTAATGAAAATTCATAGCTGCTTGAAAATATTTTACTGAATATGTAGTTTCTCACATAAGCTACAGAAACTGGGTGAAAATTAAACACTAAAGGAAACACAATTGCTGTAGATGAGACATCACGAATAAAAATATTTAGACAAAATTCCCCTTAAAATAAGTTTAATGAGTTAATTATAGCTAAAAGTTATTGCTGACATATATTTCTTTCACCAAAATTTCTAACTTAAAAACTTCCCGCTTACACATGTGCTTGAATATGAAACATTAGCTGAGTTTTGTGGTGTTCTTGGCTGTGCTATAAACATGGTAATTGTTTAAAATACTTAAGCAATATTAAATTCAACGGGTTGCTATAATTGGATAATACATAGAATTATTAATGAATAAATTTATTAACAGTTATGAAAATTATTATTTGAAAGTTTATTCTCTTTTATGCAAGTGTAACACAACTTATGGTTATACTGGTATTTACAGAGGGAAATTGCTGAGAGATACCAATAATTTACTGCTTTTTTAAATAGTAAATAAATAAAAAATAGATATAATTGAATAAATAAGTAAAATATCTGTTACAATGTATTGTAAACTTCTCTATCTTCTACCCCTAGCGAGAAATTATTTTCGCCTGAAATGTCTGGTTGCAGCTGTTAAAATTCTGTTTGAAAATAGTTTTTTATAGAAGAAAAAACATCATTTACAAGGTCTTCAAGATGTAAAGATCATGGGGAAGAGAGAAATATTTCAAAAAATTAAATGGAATTAAAGTTTTTCCTTCCTCTAAGAATAAACAATATGCTATGATTGCATCAACACGCTGACTCTTGACCATTATTTAGTGTAAAGTGGTACAGAAGTGCTTCATAGATTAACAAATAAGTTAAATAGGTGCTCATGAGAAAAATATGTCTACTATTAGTAATGAAAGTAAATACTGTTGAAAAATGGATAGTCTACAAAATAGCTAGAACACATTACTATGACCTAGGCGCTCTCTCTCTCTCTCTCTCTCTCTCTCTCTCTCTCTCTCTCTCTCTC
>OU015743.1:95283792-95299511 GCA_907169655.1 Acomys percivali | reverse complement strand
GAAGCAGGTTTTCAAAAATATACAAAATTATTGAATCACTTCATCATAATAATTTCAGAACTAAATAATTATTATTTTCACTTTAAAGATGAGAATGGTGAACTTTTGTTAGTTGATATGGACTGTCTGCAGCAAATAGGATGCAGGAATAAAACTGGTATAAATTTTGTGAGCCAGCTCTATGCTAGAGTATTTGTATACCATGCCCAAGTAACTAAGTTTGATCTAAGTCAATAAAAAACAAATGCAAACTATAAACAAAACAACACTGAAAGAAGTAAACAGCTACAATTTTTATAATTTCAGACTGAGCTTTGAATTAAGTAGAAGTGATTACCTTCCGTCTTTGTGATCATGCTCTTACCACGTTAAATGGACACCGTGCAAGAGTGATTTGGGTGTTATACTGGCTAATCAGGGCATGCAAGTGGTCTATAAATATCTCATAATCTCAACTTCACCAATAAAAGTTTAAAAATTACTTGCAGCATAATGTTAACTACTTTGACAATACAGTATTTTTTTAACTTTGGCTTTAGGAACCTCTCCCCCCTTTTTTTATTAGGCATATTCTTCATAAAAATCTTGCCAGTGGAATGAAATTTTAGAGCCCAAGGATTATCAAAAATCCCCAAATACACAAAAGTCAGGTTCAATTTGTACATCCCTCTTTGCATACTAGGATCAGAGATAATATTCACAGGAAATATAAAAACACCATGGTAAAACAATGGTTTTTTTCTATAGATATCAGAATGATGACAGCTCTCATTGCTCATGTTAGAAAAATCTAATTTCACAGCCAGTTTCAAATTCCTGCTGTTTCAGCAGGGCTTACAGAAATACAGTAATGAGCAGAGAAAGCCCTGCTGTAAAACATCTGTGAAACCCGCAACTGCAAACACTCTAGAAAAAGTTTGCCTTGTTTTGATATACGTCTTAAAAAGATTTTATGGCAATGAGTCCTCAGAAAGGGTTAAAATATTGTTGCCAGCCTTACATATTTGCAGTAGCTAAGTCCCGTTGCACCATGGTATCAACCATGCTCAAAATCAAAATGGGTTTTAACTATGAGCTTTCATATAAACATAGATTGAAAATTATCTGAAAGAGGTAGATAGGACATGGACTGTCCTAACCAGTGATCTTAAACATCAAAAAGTAAAATAAATACAATTTGTACTCAAGAGTTGAAAGTGTGGCAAATCTCTCAAATTTCTCCACTCAAAATAAGCATATTTCCCAACAGGTAGAATTGTTTCCTTGATAGAACAAGGGACAATTTCCCTTAGATTCCTATAAAACTTGAAATCAAAAGTAAATATATTTAATGTTTTGTACTTCATGAGCTTGCAAATTCATTATTTGCAGATTTGGTCATATTTTCTTTTGTTCACTGGCTTTTTAGCACAACTTAACACCCTGAGATTAGTGAAGGCTATAGTGCCAGCGTGGGTGGCGGATGGTTCGTGTAGGCTAACTGCCCATCGACATGCAGGATAATTGCTAATGGAGACTGCATGTGAAGCTGGAACTCAGAACTTACACAGCAACATTCCTGTCAATACCACTGTGTGCAGTTTGTGTTTAAACTACACTGTTCCTACTGTTAAGCACATCCCCCGTACTTTATTCTCACTGCAAACATAAGCAAATAATAGCATCTCCATTTACTCCTTTCTTTAATCTCATTATAAAAGTTCCAGTGCTCTAAGGTGACTTACCTAAGACTATTACACAAGTATAATCTTCCTAACTTTATTTAAGTATATTTTCTCCAGTGTGCTTAACAGTGAAATAGACACTTGATAGGTACACTAGATAAATATAGTATGCTGTATAAAACATTGTTCATACATATAATCACTGGGTATTTTTTAAATGAATAATAAAATAAAAAATAAATTCATGGATTGAAAACATATTTTATGCTTATAGCATTTTAATGAATCCCTGGTTTCATTCAACCCACAGCTCTGAAATTGAAACAAAAACCAACTTCCAGAACAGAACACCAACAGCCCTGGCCTTAATGTCAACAATTAATAATGGGACCTGATGAGGCTGAGAAGCTTCTGTAAGGCTAGAGACACTGTCAAGAGAACAAAGCAACAGCCTACAGACTGGGAAAAGATCTTCACCAACCCTACATCTGACAAAGGTCTAATATCCAAAATATAAAAAGAACTCAAGAAATTAAACACCACCAAACCAAATAACCCAATTGAGAAATGGGGCTTGGAACTAAACAGAGAATTCTCAACAGAAGAATATCAAATGGCTGAGAAACCCTTAAAAAAATGCTCAACCTCCTTAGTCATCAGGGAAATGCAAATCAAAACAACTCTGAGATTCCATCTTACACCCATCAGAATGGCTAAGATCAAAAATTCAAGTGACACCACATGTTGGTGAGGATGTGGGGAGAGAGGAACACTCCTTCATTGCTGGTGGGAATGCAAACTAGTACAACCATTTTGGAAATCTAGCTGGTGCTATCTCAGAAAACGGGGAATAGGGCTTCCTCAAGACCCAGCTACTCCACTCCTTGGAATATACCCAGAAGATGCACCAGCACACAACAAGAAAATTTGCTCAACCATGTTCATAGCAGCCTTATTCATAATAGCCAGATCATGGAAACAGCCTAAATGTCCCTCAGTAGAAGAATGGATAAAGAAACGGTGGTACATATACACTATGGAATACTACTCAGCTATTAAAAACAAGGAATTCCTGAAATTTGTGGATAAATGGATTGAGTTAGAAATGATCATAATGAGTGAGTTAACCCAGAAGCAGAAAGACTCAAATGGTATATACTCACTTATATCTGCATAATAGCCCAATAGGCATGTCCCACGAAAGCCTTCACCTACCAGGAAACTGGGACAGAGGAGAGGACATCCTATTGGGACTCTAGATGAGAGACCCATGTGAGAATAGCAATGTAGAAGGATTCAGTGGGTCTTGGAAACCTATAAGTAGAACATTATGATTGGCAGATTTGGGCTAAGGGGTCCCGCTCAAACTAAGGCCCTAGCCAAGGACAATACTAGTGGTAAAATTTAAACCCCTACCCAGATCTAGCCCATGGACAGGACAGTCTCCACACTTGAGTGAAGAGAGGGATATGACTTTCTCATGTACTCTGGTGCCTCACATTTGACTATGTCCCCTGGAGAGGGAGACCTAGTGGCACTCAGAGGAAGGACAGCAGGTCCCCAAGAAGAGACTTAACACCCTATGAGCATATACAGGGGGAGGTAATCCCTCTGAGGAACAGTCATAGGGGAGGGGAATAAGGGGAAAATGGGAGGGAGGGGAGAATGGGAGGATACAAGGGATGGGATAACCATAGAGATGTAACAAGAATAAATTAATTAAAAAATATATATATAAAAATAAATACATAAATAAATAAAAACCAAAACATCCCCCCCTAAAACCTAGTCTATCATGTGTAGCTATTATTTTAAAAGTATGGTACAATAATGTTTATTATTAACCTTACAATTATTATGGTTGTTTTATCTAACCTGCTATCACAATCAATAAAGGTACAGACATCTGATAGATTTTAGAATAGCTTTATTTTACCTGGGGCACAGCAGATATCTCTGAAGCTATCTGTATCTCCCAAGCCTCCATCCTATACCATCTGCTCGAATGATTTCTATCTTGGGTACCTTCCGTTCATAATTCTATAAATAATTGCCTATTATCTCATCTGGCCCCTTTTCCTCCATCCACACCTCTCTGGCCATGTGCTCTTCTCCACGCTATTCCATCACAGCTCCTTCCTTCCCTCTCCAAGACCTGTCTGTTCCTCCTTCAATGATCCTTCTGCCACCAAAGCCTGCAAATCTTCAACACACCTACCTTCCTCTATCCCAGCCTAGGTATCAGCTTTTTATTGGTCTTATTTGTCAAACCGATATAATTTCATAGACAAGGTTTGTGGAAGGGGGCGGACCGGCAATTATAGGAACCACTTGCTCGCAGTTACCAGGTTATTTTTGATTTATCAATGGCACAATTTGTTTTCTATTTGCGTCAACTCCTAGTTTCAAATTTTCTACTTGTACTGCCAACTCTGCCATATTTTCCAGAAGAATAGAATTTACTGACCCTTCCGGTTTTTACATCTTTTTGGTCTTTCTTCCAATCTTTTTAACTATGTTATACAGTTAAAAAGACCCAGAAAAAACAAGAGATTCCATCTGGGTATAAGGCAGGAAAGGACTTTGTAACAGCAGCTGCAACTTTGCCAACACCCTGAAAGAGCATTGCTATCTCTTGAAAACCACTATTTTCCTCCACAACATTAGAAGTTAAGTTACCCATGATGTCCAGAGCATGTTGGGTGCCACCTGTAGGCTCAATTTTCTTAGTAAATATATTTTATTACAAACTTATTAACTGAGAATACCTCACTTATAATCTAACTCACCAAAATAATAGGAAAAGAAGATTAAAGAATACAATAATTAAACCATAATCATATCAGTTGCGAGGAATGATTCTCCTGGCATAATCAACAGGATTTCTTCTGCTGGAGTCTGGACAACCATACCCTGCAACCTCAGCTGGATCCCGGAGCCCCAAAGGCTTCCATTGAGTGGTTCTCTCTAGTAGCACCTCGAAGAGGAGCGATGAACAGCCAAAACTATCCCAAGTCTCCAAAGGCCCCGCCTTTTGTTTTTGGCTCACATTTATACCTCCTCTCAGAATTTGTCCAAGGATGTTTTTCAGCTGGTTAATAACCAATCTCCCCTACATGGTGGTTCGACTTCTAAGGGGATAAATATCACCTTCTCTCTCACAAATCTTTTTCTCATCCCCCTCTTTGTGATCCAAACAAAAAACATGTTTATCTCTCCTTCAAAAAGTTTACACAATAAGAACAGGTACACATGAGAAGATGCTTGTCTGGCAGCAACTTGGTTGTGGGAGAAAATAATCAGCATCAGAATACAAATCACTAGACCCAACCCCAACACTCGTGAAGTGGAAATTTCATCAAATTATAACCTTTAAAGTATAGAGAGAAATAAAATCTTTCCACTTGAAAATGTAATTTGGGTCATCTCTACCAATAAACCTCAACTAATGAAAGTTTTGTTCTTAAGTATTAAGTGCCTATAACATTTCTAGTAAAATGCACGTGTCAGTTTATAATTTGACTTTTATAGCTTATTATAAATTAAATTGGTCACCAGAACAAATCAAAGTATACTTTATAAATGGTATTGAATGTTTTTGTCCCATAATGAACAGCATTTTCAATGAATTAATCATCATCTCAGTATCTTGTGTCTCATCCTTATGCAGAAGAGACCAGGAAACAGGAATGTATATAGACATATCTGCAGGGTTCAAGGAGAAATATGGGTTTGCTGAATCTTCCAGAACAGCCTATCTTAAAGGCCTTGTGAATTCTGAAACACCCTAAGACACTCAACTAAAATTACAAGAGCATTCCCAACACCTTAATTAAATACAGTCATAAAACCCATACCCATAGAAAACTGTTGATATATTATACTCTGTGTCCAGATTTGTCCACTTAAACTAAGCAGATAAGAGTTTGGAAAATATTTAAAATTAGGCATCATACTTCTTAGTTCTGTATCCACAAAAACAGCAGGACAGGACTGTAATACTTGCTTTTCTGACTAAAGGGGATTTATTGATTTTTACACTGGAATTATAAGCCTACAAGGGAATGGCCGGATCAGGAGTGAAAAACAGATTTTTCAGGGGCTGATTTAAATGAAATGTTAGTTGCAAAATAATGGTGGAAAGGTCACATAAATAATAAGCTCTAGATGTGTCGTGGGCATCCTTGTGAGTGTTTTGTTGGGTCACGCACATTCTATAAGTATAATATTTTACTATGCTATGCCAGGCAAATGCATGATTTTGAAACTTATACTTCTAAATATTTTCTAAACATCACCAAAGACAGGAGGCTGGTGGATTCCAGCGTGGATTGGGGACATTATTCTATACTACGGATAAGGAATTGAGACCACAGGAGACTTAGGCTTTGGGCACAAGATAAAAACACTCAAGAATAAATGACTGAGCTCTCACCTTCGCAGAGTATAAAAGCAAGCCACTAAGGAGACAAGAATTCCCCATCTTCCCCAGCAATGTTAAATAATCCTTAAGGAGAGAAAAGCAAACAACTTCCACTGCTATAAAATGCAAAATATATATTATTAAAATATTTGGAAAATAAAAACTTATACTAAGGTTAACCTTCAGACTTGAGGTATTTAATATATACATATATATATCTATATATATATGTATATATATATGCACACAGATTTTAAGGATTGTACATTTAAATCTCATCAGTAAACATACAATTTGCTATTTTAAATAGGTGCTAAAATTAAACTAAAAAATTATCCAAGAACAAAAAACACATTAGGTCAAAAGAGCATATAATATCTGTCTTTATTTTTCCCATAATAGTCACTGGTGAAGCATTATTAATGATTTGAAAAACAAAGTCATTCTCGAATTTTATATTTAAATAAATATATTTGAAAAATAAAAATGAAGTAAAAAATTGTATCAAATAAAAATATATATATTATATTTTGTATTGTTACTTCCTTATTAGAAATTACTTTCTTTTAAAAAAATCATTGAGAATTTAAAGTTGTCTTAAATGGTTGTGTGTAGAATAAGGGCTTCAAACTTCAGGAGACAGGATCCCCTTGGACAGGAAGAAGATATAGACAACCACAATTACTTTGGAAATTTTGGATATTCCTCTGTGATTGATAGAAAAATGGACAAAACTTGGTACAACTTGGAGAGACTTAATAGTACCGTCAAGTAAATGGATGTGGTTGACCATTTTGGAATAATTTGTACAGCATCAAGGAGTCACACGTGCTTTTCAAATTCCCAGGGCTAGAAGAGACACTAAAAGGACTGCTATTCTTTGGAGTGATAGGACATAGAATATAATTGACACTATACACTTACCAATATGCACAGCTCTGCCTGCACCAGACAAATTCAAATAAATTGTGCTCATTTTAATAAAATTCAGAAACCGAAAAATCCGTCATGACTTATTCTTGTATTTGCGAAAGTTGAACTAGTTGGTCTGGATTAATTTTGTGACTGACAGTCATCTATCTGCCATTGAATTACAGATTCAGTTCAGAGGATAGTCTTATATGTATAATTCATATCGTTTAAGTTCACTAAGCCCTGCCTCACTGTCCTTATGATCAGCACGTCATGTGCGCTGCAGAAGAGCGTGTGCTCTGCGGTTGCTGCATCAGTGTCTAGAGGTGTCGGTTGTATCCGTGGTTGGGTGCTGCAAAGCTGAACTCTGTTCACCCTGATTTTCCCTTGGTAGATGTGCTTATTTTGACAGAAGGCTTATTAAATCTGCAACTATAAGTAACAGACCTATTTGTTTCTCTCTTTCCACCTAGATCAGCCTTTAGGCTCATGCGTTTTGAAGCTTTATTGTAAAACATACGCACATGAATATTGTGTTTGCTTAGATAACTGATACATTTATAATTATGCTATGCACTCAGTATCCCTTATTTATCTCTTGTTTTCATATATTTCCTGCCAGATATTGATAGTTACTGTCAATTTCTTTTTAAAATTTTGTGGTATTTTTTTTCTCCATTTCTTTCCTTATATGGAAAATGACAATGCAGTTTGACTGGCAGTGCTTGATCCAACTTGAAGTTTCTGTCTTTTAATTGACATATATGGATCATTGATGTTCACTGTGATTATTGACATATTGAAGTTAATTGATAGCATGTAGTATTGTTTAAGTTTTCCTGTGTTGTTGTTGTTGGAAGATACTATTGGTAGAATTAATGAATTAAACTTTAACATGTGCCCAGTGTGGAACCGTACCTGTGGAAGACTCTGTGTATTCTGTACCAGTTAAACTGATAACACCCTGGTTGCTAAACCTAACCTGTTCCTCTGTTATTACTAGTCATATAATAAACCTTTAGAATATATTGCCTCAAAAACATCCTTATAAAGCTGTCCTCATAAGCATTATAGGACAAACACAGAAGATTTTCCTTGAAGGCATTTATGACTACAGGCCGGATCTTGCTTTTCTGTTAGGGAGGACATAGTCTTTGCATGGAACATGATTATTTGCTCTGTATATTGTCCAAAGCCCCATTTGACCACTTGGTTTCCTGCACAGTTGCAGCATTCTGCTTGTGACGTACTTTATTTGACTTACGAGTAGTGTTAATAGTCTATTACTATCAGAGGTTTGACTATTTCAATGTGATTCTTAAGTCCTAACTATTTGTGCTTTCACACTCTTTTTCTCAAAGAATGTTAATAGCAGGAAAATCACTTTTTCTAAATATTCGTGCTTTCTCTAAATGTTTCTCACTGTTGTTAACTTAAGATCCAGAATGCTCACACCACCCTTGTTATTGGAACAGTCCATTAAGCACACTACATGCAACATGTCCTAAATATTTGATACTAACTTAATTACGTCTGTTCATGTGAATATTTTAAAATTTCAATGAAAAGGAAGTATTTATTCAAATTCAGTCATGTTCATGTTGGTCAATGTTTTATGAAGAAAGAAAAAAGCTCATTTATAACATTTATTCAATTGCCACATAAAAAGTTGAAGAAGTTTTGGAAAGCACTTATAATTTCCATTAATAGGGAAACTGTGCATTCAAGTGAGATGAATGGTGCTGCAAAGATTTTTAACTGATAGAGTATACCATTAGCAATGTTTTGGCAAATACACTTCTCAATTTTTTATTAAAGTTCAAAAACTAATGGCAAAATACTAAGACTTGCTGCCTACAATTTAAACTTACCTTGTGTTTTAATTAAATATTGCAGGTTCCCAAGATATTTTCTCTCAGTTAAATGTAAACAACAGTATACATGAATAATGCAATGTTTTGAAATTATATGAAATGCAGTCAATTCTGAAAAACACAAATAGGAGTTGATTGAATGGATCAAATATTTAATTAAATAATTAAAAAACACTTTAGTGTGTAATATAATGGCAAAACTTTCACAAGGGTATGCTAAAACACAAAACTCTACATTCTAAAACAACACATAAAAACTAAAGTAAGCTAGCAAGCTTTGTGAAGTTTAGGAAAACACTTGCAGACTGCTTGACTTGCTGTATCAAACAGAAGTCCATGTAATATAATTTATGAAATAGAAAAAGAAGGTATGGCAATGGTATTAATTTTAAAAACAATGCACAAAAAGCCATTTTGAACACTTAAAAAATCTTGTGGATCTTTAACTCGACTTGGAGTATTGAAATCTTATATGAGTTTTATTATATACAGTTAAGTCCAAAGATATTTTCTTTTAAACTTATTTTCTGGCATGGTTACTATTAGTAACTTGGCCAATATTATCTTCTAAGAAATACATCAAGATCAACGCATCTTTAGCAAGGTAATAGTATGACGCGAGCAACCTATAGAAACAGGTGGAAATGAAGTCCTAAGCTGAGTAAGCAGAAAATTTTTCTTCTGTGCTGATGAAATCAATTCAAGATGAATCTAGAATTATCTCTAAGGAATATATTTGTTATCTATATATCTTTTCATAGAAAAACAAAGAAAAGAATGATTATTGAAATGGGTATCTAAAATTCAATTTGAATCTTCTAACATTATGACAATGATCTGGTGTGGAAAAAAAGAACTTTGCAAACACTGTTTCTTTCAAGGGTACAGGACAGCAGTGCATACTCAACAAATTGCAGACTTGTTAATTGAACAATTTATTTAATTAGTCTTGTAGCCACAGAAGACAACAAGTTTATATGTTCTCAGAAGAACATTCAAATCAAACATGGTAGATATAGTTTACCCAACTGATTTTTAGTTTAAATAACCCCAAAGACACACAAATAATTATTTTATTTAAATTAATGGCTTACTGCTCTACTTTTACTGAATACAGGGTGACTTTCTTTCATGGCATCTGTGGAAAATGGCTAGTATTTTTGAAACAGACTGGAATTGATTGTGTATCTATGTGCACCTGCAGTATGTGTGATTTCCCAATAGATTTTCAGAAATTGATCTTCTGCTCCTGTGTAACATTCTAAGAAACTAAAGAGATAAGTTTAAACTCAAAAATAGATTATTTGATAATTTTTTCTTCTAGGTAACTATTAAAGCAAGAAGAAAATAAAGAAAACATTTGAGAACAAAGCTCTCATAAATAGCACTATCCATGTTTAAGAGAGTATATCTGTACTTTGAGTCCTTCTATTATAGTATACACACAAAATAGGATTAAATTCCTTAACAAATTTACAGATTTGATGAAGGAATAGTTTTGTTAAGATATAAGTTTTAATTATTAGATATATTATATATTTCAACATGATTATCACAAAATATATCAATATGAATATAAAACAATGAATTTTACCAGATTTAATTTATGTATGTAGCCAGTAATAAGAAAATGCAATGAGTTTTAAAAGTATTACATCTTCTCTAATGTTCTATTTCATTTTCAGTTATTTGTTGTATAATATTGCCGCAAAACAAATTTTAAGACAAAAGTATCAATGAGATCACAATATATACATGCTGTAATTTCTGATCACTTTCAGTTGGCTTTAATTTTGTGACTTTTTTCTTGCTAAATATAACAAAATCTTTTACTCATAATAATATTGCATTATATATATATATATATATATATCTTATTCTTAATCAGTAGTAGATGTGTTTGTTTTATGATTATAACCAGAGTTGATATTGTTTTATATGCAGAGGATTTATATCAGATAACACCTATTTTATGTCTTAACAACTATAACAGTTTTTATGGATGGTATACACATAGTATTCTATTTTAATATGTTTGCTTTCTATATACTCATATATAACAAATTCATAGGTGAGTATTCTGTCTAAAACCATTACCTTTTTCTATTTGAAACATTAATGCATTGATGTTTATGTGATTACTTTCACACTTGGGTTTATATATGCAGCTTTATGCTTCGTTTGAATAACTTATCCCTTCTTAGATTATTCAGGTATTTGAAATTCATAAATTTCTAATTATCCATTCCTTTTTAGTATGAAATTTATCATGAAGTTTAAAACATCTATACAGCCATATTGAGGTATGATATTTACCTATGCCATAGTTGCTTTTTTGTTGTTCTTTATTATTTCATGGCTATATATTTTATAGGATATCATAATTCTCCTTATTCTTCTCAAGAATTTACTTTCATAACATCTGCTATAGGTATATTGGCAGCACAAGAGTCTGTTTTCATATTCAGAAACATATTTGTATTTTCACTTCAATTATATTTTCTCACTATTGAATCATAACTTTTTCTTTATAGATTTATTCTGGAAGCATATGTATGCCTTCCATGGCTGCTTTTATTATTTAATTTATTATTAATTTATTTTCTCATGCTTTGATTCCCTTGGTATTTTTATCTATGGAATGATCCTTCTCTTGTTAAACAGGTAGGTTTCAGCCTAAACATTTATTTTATCCTCCCCACTCATGGCCACTCATTTTGGGGCTTCAGATCTTAGCAGTAATTGATCTGCCCCTGGTTTGTCTACTGTAAACTCCTTCCTGACTTTCAGTTAATTGGATGGAATAATTCCACTGATTTTTGTTAGCTAAATGCTAAGTTATAATTTTTAAAATATATCTTCCACATTGCAAAGTGGAAACCTGCTCTTTGGATAACTTGCTAATTTGTTCATACCTCCTCATGTAAGGTAGGTGTTCTGACTGAATATCTGTTTAGCCCTGGCCTTTTGTTTTGTTTGTTTTTTTTAATATAAGTTTATCTTCAGAGACTAAACTCTTTGGCCTTATTCTTCTTTGGAGTTGGGTTTTGTATTAGAGATTCCATTATTTCCCTTGTTTTTGAAAACATATACGTGTTTTTTATTTTTGTTATGTTTTGCTTTATAATATAAAAGTATAGGTATATGTCAAGCTTCTTCATTATTAGAAGGTGTCATGGAGAGAATTGATTTTACAACAAACAGACAATTTTGGGGATAGATAAGCAAGGAAAATTGATACAACAAAGAGAGATATAGTAATAACTAGATAAAATTAAGTTACTAAGAGCAAATGCAAGAGTTGTGTTTGTATGTAATAATATATATCTCAATGCATCTAATGGGGGTTGATTAGGATGTGACAGTGTCTTTTAATCACAACATGGAATTTTTACAAGCAGTTTTAACAGGATGTACCAGACCTGCACTAGCTCAAATCAGACAAAAGATAAGCATGGCGAATGAAAGTGGACCGTAAGTGTTATACCTACCTTAGAGCTTTTGGTGATCTCTAGGCTCTTAGATGTTGGGGAATAGTTCTTTAAGGATGTAGCCATTGGGACATAAACCACATTATGAGAAAGGACATATATCTAAAAGTGTATGGGCAATGCAAACCATACTGAATCATCTGGAAGAAAAACAAGAGAACACAACGTTGAGTGTGTAAGGAAAGAGGTCTACCTGGAACTGGGGGAGGGAAGTAAATATGATTATACTATATTGTACAAAATTCTCAAAGAACGAATAAAAATGAGAAAACAAAGAACAAAATAGTAAATAAATGAATAAAATTGAAAGTAAAAGAATATAATTGAAAACCACTGATTTATAAAACAAAAATGAAGTACTAGTGACCATGATTAAGCACAATTACTAACCCAAAGATAAATTAGTTTAAGTTTTATAACTTATTATATTAAACTTTTGAAGAATATCTTGTACTTGTGAGTATGTGTTATTGACATTTCGAATCCATCTTTTCCTTTTCCTGTGCACATTCAGTTAATGCTAAGATACACTGTCAGAACAATCATACAACATTGCTGAAGTTTGTTTTTTTGAAAAGCAATAATATGAGAAGTCTCCTCTTTATTAGTGATCCCCTTGCTGGAAACACTATTATCGTAACTTAAAGAGAAAGATAAAATGAAGACAGTTAGCACTTGTCCTCACGCTTTGGTAATGACACATGTTTATACTACCAACATCTATTAGTTGGAGCTCAATTGATGAGGTCATAATCAACCCCAATATTTAAAATTATAGCTGTAACCCAGGTGGCAGGAAAGAGATATGATTTTCAGAAAACGTTATGCGATGCCTATGACAGAGATGTAAAGAAAAGGCTCCCAAAGTTAAGTGACATTTAGAAACATATTGTAATATTGATGCATGCAATTCTGAATAATGGACATCCAAAGATGTACTCCATTTTATAATCATTGTAGATGTGCTGCCTGTAGAGACCAGAAATTTTATATATATATATATATATATATATATTATATATAATATATATATATTACATATTTTAAACTTAGTATATTTGAGAAAATAATGTCATGAAATTATTATACATGTAAATGGAACTCTGTTTAGAAATATGAGTAATACTAAAAGTAAAAAATATTTTTATCGGATATTATAGTATCATAGTGTAAAGAACTATTAATAGTTTTTCAATTGCTTCCTAATCTTTGTATTAACAAAATATATTTCTTGTTTTTCTCACATTAAAGAGAAATACTGGGTCAAGGAGAGATGGCTCACAGACAAACAAACTTGGTGCTCTAGACCAGGATATGTCCCTAACCCCAAGCCAACAGACTCAGAAGATATCCAAGATGGCAGCAGTCAGGGCATACCATATCTTTGGGGCAGAAGATCAGAGACTGCAGATCTGGTTAGTATCCTGGCTGCTGATTCCAAAACACTGATGTAGGTATTTCCTATACAGGAGCAGATAGGCACACCCTGGCCATCTCCCAGGTTAACAAATTTTGCTAGTTCCTGAGCTCAAACTGTCCAGTGCTTACTGCTGGGTAACACATAAAGCAAGCTGCAATAGTCAAATTAATATCTAGTAAAATAGACCATCAACCAAAATTAATCAAAACAGATGGGAAAGGAAACTTCTTTCTCATCAAGGAAAAATATACCGAGGTCATCTTAATCATAAACATCTATGTTCCAAATACAAGGCCCCACATTTTTTAAAAAAGAAACACAAAGCTTAAATTACACATCAATCAACACATATTAATAGTGAGAGTCTTCAATACTCACTCTCACCAATGGACAGATCATCAAAGTAAAATTTAAAAAAAAGAAATAATAAAACTAGCAGAGGTCATTAATCAAATGTACCTAATAGATGTCTATGGAACATTTCATCCAAACACAAGAGAATATACTTTCTTTTCAGTACAACATGTATTTTTCTCCAAAACTGAGCTTTAGTCTGTCATAAAGCAAACCTCAATGGATACAAGAAAATTAAATAAGCCCATTGTTCTTTATAAGCTCACAATTGATTAAAGATAGGCCTCAATAATAACAGAAATGGCAAAATTCTTACACTCTCATAAAAACTGAACAATTCTCTGCTCAGTACCCACTGGGTCAGAAAAGAAATAATGAAAGAAATTAAAAACTTCCTAAAATTCAATGAAAATGAAGGCACAACATACTCAGACTTATGGGACACCATGAAACCAATGCTAAAAAGAAAGTTCATAGCACTAAGTTCATTCATAAAGAAATAAGAGAGATACCATTCTAGCAGCTTAACAACTCACCTGGAAGCTTTATTTGAAAAAGCAAACACATCTAACTGGAGTAGATGACAGGAAATAACCAAATTATGGGTTGAAATCAATAAACTAGAAACATAAAGCAATACAAAGAATCAATGAAATGAAGAGCTGGTGTTTGAGAAAATCAGCAATATAGACAAACCTCTATCCAAAATAGCTAAAAGGCAGAGAAACAGTACGCAAATTAACAAAATAAAATGAAAAGCAGGACATAATAATAGACACTGAGGAAATCCCAAGAATCACTATGTCTTACTTCAAAAGCCTGTCTCATGCAAAATTGGAAAATCTAGAGGAAATTGATGGTTTTCTTTATAGATTTCATCTAACAAAGATAAATGAAAATCAGGTAAACAATTTAAACAGTGCTACTACTCATAAGGAAATCAAAGCAGTCATCAAGTTTCCCAACCAACAACAAGCACAGGACAGGATGGTTTTAGCTCAAAATTCAACCAGACCTTCAAAGAAGAGCTAATACCAATACCCCCCAAATCATTCCATAAAATAGAAATGGAACACTGCCAAAATCATTCTATGAAGCCCCAGTCAACACAGAAAGACTCAGCAAAAAACAACAATAATTTCAGTCCAGTGTCACTCATGATCATTGATGCATTGATACTCAATAAAATACTTGCAAACCAAATCCAAGAATACATCAAATACATCATCACTGTGATCAAGAAAGCTTTTTCCCAGGGATGCAAGTATAGTTAAAGATATGAAAATCTAATGCAATTCACCATACAAGCAAACTGAAACAAAAAAGCACAAGGCCATCTCATTAGATGCACAAAATTCCTTTGACCAAACTAACATTTCATAAAGAAATTCTTGGAGAGGTTATAAAAACAAGATCCATACCTAAACATAATAAAGGCTGTTTACAGCAGGCTAACAGCCAACACAAAATTGATGGAGACACACTCAATGCAACCCCACTAAATCAGAGAAAAGACAAGGCTGTCTACTTTATCTATCTATCTATCTATCTATCTATCTATCTATCTATCTATCTATCTAT
>OU015743.1:95266705-95283782 GCA_907169655.1 Acomys percivali | reverse complement strand
TATCTATCTATCTATCTATCTATCTATCTATCTATCTATCTATCTATTCAATATAGTACTAGAAATTCTAATTGATAAAACAACAAAAGGAGACCAAGAGGATACAAACCAGAAAGAAAAATGTCAACATATTGCTATTTGCAGATAATATGGCAGTATATACCACTGACCAAAAAATTCCACCAGAGAAAAGACATACTTCACAATAGCGAAAAATATATAAGAACTGGTATAACTCAAACCAAACAAGTTAAAGACCTACATGAGAATAACTGTGAGTCTCCGTAGAAAGAAATTGAAGAACTCATCTCGTGTATCAGTAGAATTAACCTAGTAAAAATGGCCATCTTACCAAAAGCAATATATAGATTAAAAGCAATCCCCATCAAAATACCAACATAATTCCTTATAGACCTTAAAGAACAATTCTAAATTTTATATGGAAAAGCATAAAACCCCAAATAGATAATACAGTGCTATACAATAAAGGACTTCTGGTGGTATCTCCACCCTTGACTTCAAGAAATACTACAAACACATAGTAAAACAGCAACAACAACAAAACTAGATGGTACTGGCAAAGATACAGATTTGTTAATCAATGGAATCAAACTGAGGATCTTCCCCCTCTTGATTTTTGTCAGAAGAACCAAAACCTTACTATCAAATAAATAAATAAATAAATAAATAAATAAATAAATAAAAGTGTCTTCAACAAATGGTGCTGGTCTAACTGGTTGTCTCCATACAGAAAATACAAATAGATCCACAATTATTACCCTGTATGAAACTCAAGTCCAAGTGGATCAAAGTCCTCAAGATACAACCAGATGCACTAAATATATTAGAAGACAAAGTTGGGAAGAGTCTGGAGATCATTGGCATAGGAGACAACTTCCTGAACTGAACACCAATAGATCAGTCTTTAAGATCAAATCTAATAAATGGTTCCTGCAGAAATTGAAAAGCTTCTGTAAAGCAAAGGACATTTCAGTAGAATAAAACAGCAATCTGCATATTGCCAAAAGATCTTAGCCAATCCTACATCCAATAGAGGGCTAATATCTAAAATGTATAGAGAATATGCACAAAAATTAAACAGCAACAAAAAATAGCCTAATTGAAGACCCAGCTATAGCACTCCTGGCTATATACCTGAAAGATACTCCACCATACAACAAGGATATTTGCTCAACTTTTTTCATGGCAGCTCTATTTATAATATCTAGAATCTGAAAACATCCTAGATGTCCCTCAACCAAAGTATGGATAAAGAAACTGATATATTAATACAATAGATTACTCCTCAGCTTTTTATCTATGCAGTAAACCTAAACTCCCTATTCAGATCTAGGCAATAAACAGCTCACTCTTCATGTTTGTGGGGACAGTGGGGAGGATTGCCTATGACTTGAACTTTGGTTCCCCCTTATTTGACCACTTCCCCTGGTGTCACTCAGAGGAAGGGGAAGCAGGCTATCTAGATGAGGTCTGATAGGCTGTGATCATATGGTGGAGGAGAAGGTCCCATTCTTTCACAGGTGTAGGGGAGGGGAATAGGGTGAAAGAGGGAGGGAGGAGACAATGGGAAGATACAAGTGGAGGGTTTAACAACTGGCATATAATCTGAATGAATTATTTAAAAAAGAAATTATAGGAAAATGGATGGAACTAGAAACAATCATCCTGAGTGAGGTAGTCCAGACCCAGAAAGACACTCATTGTATATCCTCACTTTTAACTGGAAATTAATGCAATATAGATCTCATCTGAGAGACTCCACCCAGTGGTGGATCAGGACAGATGTTGTTATTGGCCACTGGACTCCAAGTGCAGCAATATGAGTGGTATGGAAAAATGGGGAAATGGAAGGACCCAGAGGGTTCAGAGCCCCACAAGCAGACCATCAAGGCAGGCAGATCTGTACCCAGGCAGGAGAGGGGTGCTGCACAAAATGTTGTACCCAGCAAGGATAATGCATGCAGTAAGCCTAGACCACCTGTCCAGACCTATCCAATGGACAGCTCGTTCTCCATGGTCGTGGAGAGAGCAGGAACTGTCTCTGACATGAACTCTGGTGTTCCTGATTTGATCACTTCCCCTTGCTGGGGAGGCTTGGTGGCACACACAGGAAAGGGAAGTGGGCTATGTATATGAGACCTGATAGGCTGTGTTCATCTGGTGGGGGAAGAGGTCCCCTTCTGTCAGAGACTAGAGGAGGAGAATACATTGGAAAACGGAGTGGAGGTGGTAGTGGAAAGATACAAGCGAGGGGATAGCAATTTGGATATAATCAAAAAAATTATAACACGTTAAATTTTAAAAAATATCAGCTGATGACTCTGAGGTGTAAAACACATTTGTGTATTTTTTATATCTACAATAAATGTCTAAATTCAAAAACAAAACAAGTGAGATTTTCCTAACACATTGGAGGTTTCTTCAGAAATGTAGTGCACATGCATGTCTGTCAAAACAGGAAAATTTGTTTTTTTGCAGTAGATTTTATTAATCCTAGGAGCTATATAATACTTAATGGTTCACATTTAATAATTGGAAGACAAAGCAATCATTATCCCTTTGTCATGACTTCAAGTCATTTTGTTATGTTTTGACAAGCCTCTGAATGGTGCCTGTGAATTTGAACCATGAAGAGTTTGTGCTCAGATGAAGATGTGATTTCCTCTGCTCTCAATCAAGGGCAATCAAAATTGTCTTCCATTTCTGTAGCGTTGTTGATTTATTTCGCTCTGTGTTGTGAGCAAGTCTTAAAATTATTATTCCATGACTTATCTTGCCGTTGCCGCACAGGATGACAGCCTTGTACTGTCTACATCATGCCTGAGATTGGAGTATATATTCATAATCTGCTCTTGTTAACATAAAAGTAATTCTGACAGAAGCTACCTTTTCATACAAACAAATGCCTTTATCTATTTTAATAGAAAGTTTGTAATCAAATAACAAGAGAATCCTATCTTCTCTTAAAGGTAGACTCTGTGAATCTAGTATTTTTACTTGGGGAATTTCCTTCTGTGGAGAGATTTCAACAAGCTTAATTTAATTGTTGTGGTGTTTTATCAAAACTTTCTATGCAAAATGCAGGGCTTTTGTCTTTTGGCTTTAAAGCTGAAAATAATTAGCTAAATTTTGATTCAACTTTCACTTTCAAGAGTTATTTTAATTCATAAATATGAATTGCATAGCTCAAAATATGTAAAAGTTGAACAATGGCTAAAATGGTCAAATTGACATAAATTGTGACTAATACATTTATTTCAATCTGCTGAGTGTAGTGAAAAATATTTAAAAAAATTTCAAATATATAACAACACTGTTAACTGCACAGCACAGTTTATGATAAATCTTGAATTCCTTGCTCTTTCAGATTTAAAATTTCCTTTCAGGGTCCAATAATTTCCCCAAAATTCTAATACCTTGAACACACTGAGTCTATTCTCTTATTCGATGTGATTCATTAGTTTATTCTCCTAATACAGGGAAAAGCATTTTAGATGAATTGTATACATGCATCTCTTGAGAAATATCTCTGCAATAGAACACCTATGGCCACTTCTTCTAACCCTGTCTCTAGAGAATCCCCTAGCCCTCCCCTTCTTACTTCCTCCCTGTAACACATTGTATCATCCCACACCCAAATCCAGGAGGCACTCCGTGTTGACCAGAAGCCATTCTCTACAGGCAAGCAGGCAGACTAACTGAAGATTTTCACATACACCTCTGTTCCTGCATATGTAATCTCCCACTCTCTTCCCATGTAGGCCACAGAAGACCTGTTACAGCATTTCATATCCCCCATACTATCTCCTGTATACCACACAGGTCTTCCATTCCTAATTTCCCTACACCCACTCTTTGTTTTATCCCAACCTCCAACGTTTGCTCTCACTCCCTGCTAACCCACAGTTCACTCCTTTCAAAGAACCAGATAGGTTGACTTCATATCTTGACATATTCGTCCATTCCTCTGGATTAATGCTCAAATCTCATTTCTAGATCTATAGCATACATCTCTTTGCTCTCTGCCCAAATTCAAAGGAAAGAAAATGAAAATACTGGTGGAAACTCCGCTTTCCCTCTTCCTGTGAGCACCCTCAAAACCTTTTCCCATTCCTAAGTGTAAGCTCCCAATTCCCAGAAATACATTCCTGGAGTTCAGATGGACATACCTATAAGGTCCACAGAAAATTTATACCAAGCTAGAAGACAGCAGCCTCACTTTCCTAAAACTGAAAGGCAACAAAAACCAATGAACAAAATACCCAATAAAGACAAAACCAGATATCAGAACCTAGGACTATAATTTTTCCAATACCAAGTACACAGACATGAAGCTAAAAACTCAACCAACAATACTCATGACACTAACAAGTCTTCTCAAGAACCGAACAACACTCCCACAGCAGGCTTTGAATATCCTAACATAGTTGAAACTTAAGAAAATGACTTTAAAACAGCCTGTATGAAAATGACAGCTGCCCTTAAGCAGGGAATGAATAAATCTCATTTAAAATGCAGTGAAACAAAAACAAACAGTGTAAAGAAATGAATAAAACTGTTTATCACCTGAAAACGGAGGTAGAATTAGAAAAGAAAGCTCAAACCGAAGGAAAATTTAGGAATTTATACCGCAAGTACAGAGGCAACTTCACCAAAAGAATACAAGAGATGGAAGAAACAGGCATTGATAAAAACAGTAGAGAAAATGGATACATCTGGCAAGGAACATGGTACGTATAAAAATCTACATGATATCCAGGAAATCTAAGACAATATAAAAAAGACCAATTTTAAGAATAATAGAAATAGAGGAAGCACACTAAATGTAGGTCAAAGGCCTATAAAATATTTTAACAAAATCATAGAAGAAAAATTTTCTAACCTGAGGAAAGAGATGAATATAGGTGTAGAAGTAGCATATTGAACATCAAATAAATTGGACAAGAAAAGTCCCCATGACACATAATAATCAAATCACCAAATATAAAAAGTTGCAAAGGAAAAGGACCCAGCATTATATAAAAGCAGATCTATTACAGCAAACAAATGTAAGCGCAAACTGAACATAAGATGTAAGTTTATGAGTTAAGTTTAACAGAATGAATATCTAAATACCAATGGGAATTTACTATGAATGAGAGGATATCAAACAACTATTGTCTCTTGGGTTTCATAATGTTATAATGTTATTGTGAGTTTACAAAAAGTATATACAATTTTCTCTACTTTGTGTACATTTAAAATTTTGTAAAAGAAAATGTAACATATAATATAGTAGATTGACACATTTATATAATTCTGATAGATCCATATATAAATGTACCCTGAAAATACAAATTCAATAAATAGTCATCTGAACACTACATTACTGTGTAATTGTGAGACAGATAACAAATCCACAGAGTCTTATATGATGTTTTTTACATCTCAAGCATATTATGGAAGTTAGGTGATATGTTTTTATTACTGTCAAGTGACCCCTAAAGGAGCTCTAGCCATTATAAGAACAATGATGCTGAAGATTCCTATGAAGATGTTGAATTCTTTTGTTTGTGAAATGAGAAAGTAAAAGGCTCTGCCAAATCAATATGCAATTTTATATAATATACAGATTAAATATGTAAGTGGGAGAAAATTAACATTAAAGAATATAAGTAGACATTTAAGCAATTATATATCTAACAGCATATGCACTCAGTAAAGTTAAATGTACCTTAAAACTTGTTTCATGGTTCAGCTTATATTCAAGTATATGTGACCATTTATAAATAGTGAATCAAATAAAAAGTATGAAAAATGAAACCATAGTAATTTCTGTTATGCAAAATAACTTGAGACTGTGGCCTCCTATTGAAGAGACACAAATTTCACAGTGCATTCATCTATACATTGAACATATTATACTGCAATACCCAACTACTATCTCCTCAAACCTTCAACTTGCACAAACAAATTAAAGCACAGTGTTGTACTTTGGAAATGAAGTCTGTCTGCCAAAGGCTCTTGAGTTGCAAGCTATGTTACTGTCACGTGGATCATAAATGTGCTAACCCCCTTAAGCGGTTAAACCAAACCGTTCATGAGTTAATAGCTGATTAGACTATTAATAGATGGGACCTGGTTGGAGAAAGTGGTTCTCTAAAAGTCAGTCTTTGTAGAGTTATCATGTGCAATACACATAACTGAAATGAATAAAATCGGAAAAACAGTACTGTTATGCTATGTTCTGCTATGATCCTTAAACAAATAAACAAAAGTCACACAGTAGTCCATTTGTGCTTAAAATATTCGTATACGTGAGAAACATAAAGAAAAGACTGCTGGGGGATGAGAGAAGCATGGGAGAATAGCAAAGTAGAAGGATCCAGAGGGTCCTAGAAACCTACAAGTAGAACATTATAATAGGCAGATTTGGGCCCAGGAGTCCCGCTCAAACTAAGGCACCAGCCAAAGACAATACAGGCGGTAAACTTTAAACCCCTACTCAGATCTAGCCAATGGACAGAACAGTCTCCACACTTGAGTGAAGAGTGGGGTATGACTTTCATACGAACTCTGGTGCCTCATATTTGACCATGTCCCCTGGAGGGGGAGACCTGGTGGCAGTCAGAGGAAGGATAGCAGGTTACCAAGAAGAGACTTGATACCCTATGAGCATATACGGGGGAGTAAATCCCCCTCAGTCACAGTCATAGGGGAGGGGAATAAGGGGAAAATGGGGGGAGAGGGAGGAATGGGAGGATACAAGGGATGGGATAACCATAGAGATGTAACAAGAATAAATTAATAAAAAAATTTAAAAAAAGAAAAAGAAAAGACTGCTGTACATGATCATCAAAACAAAGTTATACATTTTTTTTTGAAATTTCACTATTATTTAAAAATTTTTCCAAAAATCAAACCCTTCTTTGGAGCTGGCACAGATATTTAGGTCTAGTTGGCAACTTGGGGAGAATGTTGGTGATAAAAGACCAAGCCGAAGCCATTAACCCCGGCCTTTGAACTGCACTGGCATCTTCACCAGTTTTCTACATTTTTATATTTTGGTGTTTCCTCTTTGTAAAATAATATATTGGTATTAGATTTTTCTCTTTCCTTGAAGTTCTCTATAACATTTTGAATTTGTATTTATTTTTGTATCAAGTAATGGACTTAAGTTATTCCACTTACATGAAATAAGTCTTCTTTTAGTAATATATATAAGTATGATTGTACTCTCATATTAGAATTTACACTAACAGTGGAGTCCTTTTGTACTCTTTAACATAATCTCAAACCTAATGAGAGTTTTATACTACACAATATTTTCCTTTGTTGTACTTAACATCTTATATAATAAGTAATCATTGATGAAGCTGTTACTCATGGTAAGTATGTTCTTACCTGGTTCACTTTCTCCACCACAGAAGTAGGTCAGAATACTCCAATACATATTTCTATTTCATTTTATATCCTTCTAAATGATATATTCTGTATAATTCAAGTTGAGTTTCATTCTATCTTTGATGTGTTATTTCCTTAGTATAGTGTTAGGACATTTCTTTTATAATTTCTGTTAAAACAGATGCTTAAGTTTTCAGACTGAGGTCTCAAATGTCCAGAGCAATACTTGTGAAAGAATCAAAAGTATAATTGACTGAATAATTTCATGAACTCTGTAAGTGTCTGAACCAGAGTTTCTTCATCTTTTGAAATTTCTCACAAGGGTTTTTTAAAGAAAAATACAGGCTTTACATTGTTGCACAAAATATTCCTAGTCTCTAATGTATTGAGATTGTTATTACACTGAGATTATTATTAAATATGTTGACTTGTTAGTGTAGATATACTATTTTCTTTAAAATATTAGCTTTAAAAATTATATACTTAGAATAACTCCATGCATAAATATTTAATCACAGTCTTTGAATATTCATTTAATTCAACTTTAGAGCGGATGTCTAGTACGTGTATAAACATTAGATACTTCCTATTACTAAGATATTTCTAAAAGTAAAAGTACCAAATACTTATGAATGAGATACTAAAATTAACACTGATCACACTATGACTAGCCTTGTAAGTTATTAAAGTGTATTCATGAGAAACAAATAATGTTGAAACATTTTATTCTATATGTTGAAGTTAATATTTTAATATCAATATAAATGTATGCCCCAGTTCATAAAAGAAATGAAATGAAATTAATACATTTTTATCTGTTTAAAAGTAAAGCTGAAAACTGCTGTTAATATGCAAATAGAACAGAGTAATGACATGGATCCATTTGCAGGAGCAACAGAAAATAACGGAGTCAACAACAGAGGCAAGATGCCCTGGTTACTCTAAATGAAGGCTCAGATGACTATTAAATAATAGGTTTGCAGTGGTTAAATAATTTGGGTGAGTCAGGCTGTTGTGTAACAAGTTTCCCACCGAAAAATTCTGGCTTGTCATCTTATAAGTTGTAAAATAGTTCACATGTTATTCATCCTTACTTCATTAAGTTTACTTCTTTGCCATGAATTTAAAAAGATGGTGAAATAAAGTAGTTGATATTTCGGTATATAACAATTATCTCTGGATATTGTTTTAATCAAAATGTCTTTAAATACCTACAGTGAAATGTGCAGTAATAATTAAATCTGTCAAATATAATATTTATTATAGAATTTATGTAATTCATATTGCAAATGTTAAAAATTTAGTTTTTACACACACACACACTTCTCATTTTAGAAGTGTAATAGAAAACCAGTATATGTTTACTAGCATCCATATAAGAGAGCATTTCAAGTTTAGTAGACAGTTTGAAAGTATTTGTTGAATTATTTTATTTTAAGGACAAAAATAATTGAATAAACTATTCCATTTACTACAAACCGCCCTGTTTCTGGTCAACATTAGAAAAAAGTTATTAATTTCTAGAAAGAGCTTTATAAATTTGGGTATTAAAATTAAATAATCATCTTTTCCATCTGTTAATTATGGATAATCTATGGGAGAGTGGCATAATATTAAAATGGCTTGTGGTATTTACTTATTAAAATGGTCTGTACTATGCTTTGGAGCAATGATGACTTTGAAAATCTCTCTTTTCTCTGGATTATAAATAATATTATTTTCTAACTGCTCCAAATGAAGCTAAGTGCTGCATATGCCTATAATCCCCAACTTGCAAGAGTAATTTAGGATGATTACAAGTTTGAGCTATACCTGGGTTCCATAGAAGAACAAGTTAAGTTATTATTTGTTAGTCTTCCAATATGCCTGTCTTTAATGTGGCAACCTTTGGTCTTCAAACATCTGGAGACTTCAGTTCTGCAATTCTCTCAGGAATGAGGACAAAGTGAAAAGGTGTTGTCTGTCTGTGGGTGAAAGGGCACATTGAGTACTATCAGCAGAAAATTCAAATCATCTTTAAAAGGACCATGTTTCAAAACAGTACATAGGA
This sequence comes from Acomys percivali, assembly GCA_907169655.1. Lineage (NCBI taxonomy): Eukaryota > Metazoa > Chordata > Mammalia > Rodentia > Muridae > Acomys > Acomys percivali. Next base: position 95,274,328 of record OU015743.1, on the reverse strand, counting down.
TCCTGCTATGTATTTTAAGTGATATTATTTTATTTGATAATAAACTTAATTATCGTGGACATATAAGCTGGTTAAGCAGCTCAGCACATTTGTTGCTCTTGCCTGAGACCTGGGTTACATTCCAAAAACCCACATAGTAGCTCTCAACCAAATGTAACTCCAGTTGCATGGATCTGATATCCTCTTTTGTCCTCTGAAGGAACCAGATATGAACATTGTTCATATACATGCATTCAAGGAAGCACTCTGTAAATTTTAGTTTTATTTCATCAGAAAAGGAGGGGCTATGACAGCTGTTGCCAAGCCTTTCTAGCTCTTTCTGAACGCTCTTTGGCTGGTCCAACTCAACCTTTCTGACCCATACTCCTCTTGAAGCGTACTAATTCAAATTGGCTACTTCTAGTGTGTGACTCAGTTTTTCTGCCTGTCCTCAAACTCATTCTGGCAGTATGTTATAATCGCCTGGATCCTTCTGTCTTCATCTGCATCTAGCTTGTTCTCTCTGCAACCTGACTTTCTAAAACTGTCCCAATAACACACCCTTGATAGCCCCTCTCCACACACAACTCTTAAGTAGCTCTCTTCATGTCTTGTTGTGATGAGAGTTGGATATATCCAATATCTGACTCATTCTTTCTCTGATTTGTCACTTTGTCCACCCTTCAATTAAAGGTCACTTTCAAACATGGCTGCCTCCTTCTACAAACTAAAATTATCTTCTAAGGTTGTGTTTGTATCTCAGCCATATAATACTATAATACAGAGTGTGTCTGCCTTCCAGCCAAATCATATCAACCTAGAAGTTCTTGGCATGTGATCCTGTGCCAGAGCAGCCATGTTGCTGGATTAAAATTCTTTATAGCAGTCCTACACATAAAATACATAAATAATAATTAAACATTTAAGGATAAGTAAAGTCTCAGCAGGAAACATATACTAAGACTAACCATGAGAGGATTGGTTGTTGAGTTCAATAAACATCCATCTTGTTCTTCTTTTCTGTAAATACTTTCAGCCATGTTCATTACCACTCTAATTATAGCGAGGATGGAAACATCCTAAATGTCCTTCAACTGGAGGGTCAATAATAAAAATATGGTATATCACACAATGAAATTTTATTTATCTATAAAGAAATATGAACTCAAGAAAATTTCAGAAAAGTATAGCAAATTGCCCAAAGCTGGTGAGTCCATAGAAACTAGAAGAGAAACTTTCATTTCCAATTCCTTTCAAAAACCAGTAAAATCTCTAAGTTCATCTGAAGTACTTACCCTTATGCTCATACAGAATATAGTTTTTGCCCTTCATCAAAGAATCTTCAATTGTCAACAGCTAGAAAGTATTACAAAAAGATACACATGAAATAAATACAGGTAACTTAACATAAAACTCCCAGCTCTGGTTGGTAGTGCTACAGCAAATCCCCTATACTAAGGCCTCAGTAAACATCACAAAAGAAAGCTGGGACAATTGTAAACTCCAATGGACGAGGACATTGGCTGTTAAGTATTGTTTTCTATATTTGGCACTCAAACTGCACTTAAAAAACCTCAACTTTGTGGCTGCCTGATTAAGGCCTAAACAATGAGATAACCAGTTGACAAACCAATATGGATAGTGAAAATTTCACATAGCCATAATCCTAGATTAAGCATTACAGGCAATTAATGATGGCAGAGAGAGGACAAGCCTATTAATTAGTTTTCTAACACCAAATGGTCATCGCTAACCTCAAATACATGTGAACAGTAAAATAAGTTTTTTTTTATTTTGTGTGTGTGTATGTGTGTGTAAGACAATTATAATGAAAGAAGGTAAGGTTTTCAATTAGTGAAGAGTGGCAGTGGATGAGGGAGAAATTGGAGTGAGAAGAGATGAGAAGTTAATGTAAATACAAGGCTCATACTTAAAATTTTTCAAAAAGATTATAAAATGGAAAAGAATAAACAGAACTATTATATTAGATAAAACTTAAGTTGTAAACTATTGTCTGCACCTTAAAATACAAATGAATAATTGGTCTCTTATAGCATAAAACTTATGTATATATATTTTACAAATTTTATATGATACACCAAATTAAATTTTAGAAACAATGAATAATTACACAAACCAACAGCTAATATTTTCTATCTACAAAGTCTCTCTTAGGAAGTTAAAATTGTAGCTAAGCCATGTTTATTAAATTAAGTGACAAAAGTACTAATAAAGGAATAGAAATAATTTGAGAAATACAAAACATTTTATTTAAGCTCATGAAATCAAAATAATGAGTATTCCATTAAAAATATTTCAATTGTAGGAGAGATGTCCAGGAACTTTAGAGATGAGAAAAGTTCAGATTGAATTGTGGTGGTTAGTTTTATGTGTCGACTTATCTAGGATATTGTTTACTTCAATATATGTGCAATAAGGATGAAAATATAATGTTAAATATTTTCCAAATAATTTAACATATTTTGAAGATAAATACTGATTCAAGAATATACATGGGGTTCAGCCAATCAGTTGAGGGCCTTAAGGGGGAAATAATGCATAGGAATCATACCAAGGAAGCTAAAAGTTATGGATGACTGAAGCAAGCCCCAGATACTATTAAATCCCACATTATACTATCTTTATTCCTACACATTTCAACTAGTGATAAAATGTATATTTTCTTGTAGATTAAATAAGAGATAAATAATTAATAGTTTTACATTAAAACTATTTCAAATTGCTTTTCCCTCCTTCAAAAATATTTTACTGCACGTATCTTTTCTTGTGATAATATTATATGACACAATGTGTACTTGAGAAAATGAGAGGAAATACTCTGAAATTATATCACCTTGAGATACTAGATACTTGAAATTAAGCAATACAGTCATTGTGATGGCTGAGAAAGCTGCAAAGAATTGTGGCTATGCAAATGAACTGCCACAGGCATGGTAAGACAAAGCAGGATAGCTAAGATTAGTTCACCTACTTTGAATTCCAGTTATAAAATCTTAAATCTTTGTTTTACTTCTAGAATTGTCTGTAAACTCATTATCACCAGGATGACCCAGGCCAATGGTAATTGAAACCATGGGCTGTTAGAGCTCCTAATGCTGAGGACCAGGAAGTGTTGCTCTCCAAATCCACTCTCGGCTCTTCTTTTCCATATGGCCATAAATTCAGATATGGCAGGCCAATATTCTTGCTGATTTATATATATGTATACATGTACATATATATAATACACACAGAATACAATATATTATGTATAAAAAGATTAACAATATAAAATATTATAACAATATAATATTTTCACTATTTTAAATTTTGAATATGATTATCAGTGAATGCACATGTATCTGGCTTCATGCGAAGGGTGATATCATTGGAGGGCATGTTTAGTGTATCCCTCTATTGTGCTTATCAAAGAGACCGTGAAAGTGCATCTATGTTTCATTGTTATAGCAGCCACATGTAGCAAGAGAAGAAATTTATGGCTGTACCTGGCAAGAGACCTTAGGGAGAAGTAGCACAAGAGGGAGATGGGAAGTTCTGCAAAGGACATATACGTTTTATATATTTATGTTTGTTCTTGGTTCTCTGCATGAATTGTCCTTGGTTGATGCATTAGTTTGTGCTGGCCCCGCTGTGTCCAGATCCACAGGCTTTAATGGTCTCCCTGTGGAACTCCTGCTTCCTTTCAGGCCTGCCATCCCCTACTCTTCCCTACAACTTTTGGCTTATAGTTCCATTATCTGTCCCAATCCTCACTGGGTAGAGTTTCTCAGAGAAGATCTATTTTGGGCTAATATACATTTACAAGTGAATATATGCCATGTGTGTCTTTCTGGGTCTGGGTTATCTCACTTAGGATGATCATTTATAGTTCCATCCACTTGCCTGCAAATTTCAAGATTTCCTGTTTTAATAACTGACTACTATTCCATTCTGTAAATATACCACAGTTTCTTATCCATTTTTTGGTTGAGGGACATCTAGGTTGTTTTCAGGTTCTGGAACAATTAATAAATGGAACCTCATGAAACTGAAAAGCTTCTGTAGAGCAAAGGACACTATCAGCAGAACAAAATGACATACAACAGACTGGGAAAATATCTTAACCAGCCCTACATCTGACCTAGGGCTTATGTCTAATATACATAAAGAACTCAAGAAATTAATTACAAGTGAACCTAATAACCCAATTTAAAAAAATGGGATATAGAACTAAACTGAGAATGCTCAACAGAGGAACATCACATGGTCAAGAAACACTTAAAGAAATACTCAACTTCCCTAGTCTTCAAGGAAACAAAAATCAAAACAACTTTGAGATTCCATTTTACACCTATCAGATTGGCTAAGATCAAACACTCAAGTGACAGCACATACTGGAGAGGATGTGGGGCAAGGGGAACACTCCTCCATTGTTTGTGGGATTACAAACTTTTACAACCACTTTGGAAATCAATCTGGAGCTACTATTTTTTTTAATAATACTATAGGTATGAGTATTTTCCTGTGTTCATGTAAATGAAGAATATGTGTGAAGTATCCATTGAGATGGCCAGAAGCAGATGCCAAATCCAACTGGAACTAAAGTTGTATGAGTTTATGAGTTACCAGGTGGTTTGTGAACGTAACTTAAATATTCTGCGTGAGCAGCAAGTGCTCTTCTCTTTTCAGTCATCTCCCTCATTTCTGCTTATATATTGTTAAAACACAGAAGCTAATAATTTGTTCTTTATGTGGATATCCTTACTGAACTGACTAAACATTTTATTGTAGGAACATTTCCATATTCAGGTGGAAACTTTTTCTCTTCCTTCTAATGCACAAGCCTCATAGAAGTTAACACCACACAAATGGTCCTTAGCTTAATTATAAAGAGATCATTTAAGGTATGTGAGTGTTGGCAAGGCAGAATATGAGTTCTCATTAGCATAATTGAATTCTAGATTTTACTATGCCTACTAGGCATTTTTTAAGTTTATGTAAACTAATAAATTATCTCTGTATGTAAACCAGTTTGAACTTTTGAGTAGATGATTGCTCCATAATTGATTAGCTCATGTTTTCAGGATGTGATGACTACTGTGAGGCAGTCCCCTGGTTCTCTTTCAATATCCTTTTTGAGTTTTTAATCTGTGCCAGACCTCAAAATCTCACACAGAAACACATCTCCTTTTCCATTGTGAGGTTGAGTATGGATATTTATCTTAGTCTGGGCCAATGTGAAAAGCAGAAAAGTTTATTAGAGAAGATATCAGGGACAGTATCAAAAAAAGACCCTCTATTCTCTTTCTCATTCTGTTAGGAATGTACATAAAGCAAGTGCGTTCAAGACAAATGACTCCCCTTAGTGAATCTATGGAAATGCTTGCATAGCTATTCAGAACTCTTTCTGTGTCTTTGTTGTAGACATATGAATTTAATCTTTTATCTTTTATTTTATAATCCATATACGTGAAGACAAAATGAGCCTTAATTTACAGTGATTCTTCTCCCTACTTCAAATACCTAACAATATTTTCAATTACCTTAGACACCCTACCTAGAATACATTTGTCAAGCAATAACTAATGGAATATAATATTTAGTCACTAGTTCTCTGTATGTTTGATTATCTATGAATGTCTACTTATAGTTAGTTATTTGAGTGTCTATGCAGCCTCCATGATCTGGATCTAAGCTCCATAATATATTAACTGTGTTTCTTGAGTATTTCCTATTAAATGAGCTAATAGAACTCTGGTGATGCCTTTTCAAATGCCCTTTGTCAACAATCACTTTAGCTCCCAACATATTTCTCACAATACTTACTTAATGATATTAATTCAATAATATTTTTCAAACATTGTACTCTAGGGTAAATATGTTTCAACTTGATAAGCAAACTTATCAAGTGCATTTCAGATGTTATATTTTGCTGAAAATGCAGAAGAAATGACAAAATTTGATATTGTTGAGAGAAGGAAAAAACTAGGGAATTGAGAAGTGTAGAAGCAGAAATCCTGAAGAGTTTTCTTACTCACTCTCTAGGGCTCCCATGGCAGTGCTCTGAATCACACTCACTGAGGCCTCCTCACAGTTCTAGGAACTGAGTGTTGGATGTTCCCAGTCCCTTTTGGAGCTATGAGAGAAAGTTTTCAGGAATTTTTGCATATCATTAGATCTCCAGTCAGTTTAAGTGAACCAAAGAAAGTAATTCTGTGAGCCCTGACATATGTGGGTAGATAAAGAAAAAGGCCAAGGGTCAGATACAGAAGAAAGCTCCCTAATGGGTGCCTTTGATGTCTTTGACAATGCCAACTATGGCATTGTGAGATTGAACCTGACACTTAGGAGTAGTGGGAAGCTACTGAGAAACAAAGGACCACAAAGAATTTGGTAGAAACTGGAGTTGAAAGAAACCACCTAGACTTCCGCAGTCTAGAAGCCCAGATGACTCTGAATTTAACATGGTTAGTGTAGCACAGCACACTACTACTGTTTACCTAAGGGGCTGATATGTAGAAATTGGAATAATAACAGCCCAGATAAATCTGCTGTGTACAGTAATTTCTTAATATATGGTGATAAAAACAAAATTAAAATAAGAGAAGAAATATGTGAAGGTCACATGTTTATGAAAGATGTCTCTGAAATTAGAAGTTCTAGCACAAGTGTGCTTTATACAGCACATGCTGATTCTTACAGACATGTGTTAGAGCGTAAGTTGAAATATAATTTATCCTGTGCAAAAGAGAGTGTTGATACCTTTGGTAAAAATTGGAATTTTGACTCAGAATATACTTTAACATTGTAATATATATGTTCGATACACAAAGACAAGAAATCTGAGATGATACATAAAGTATGCAAATTGTATCTATTTTTAAAAATAGAATAAACAGTTGAAATATGAGAATGGAAAGAAAAAACACTGCTGTGCCATTTCTGATGATGATGTAATATTATTTTAACAGTTATAACTACTAATGCCAACAGTTAATTATAGATCACAGTTTTGCTAATGCCAGTCTCAAAGAAAAGATAAGGGAGAGAATAATCTACACCAAAGTCTTTAAGAATACATGACAAGTCTCCACATATAACTCAGTGGCAGAGTCTTTATCTAGCATGTTCAAGACTCAGTTAAATGCTGAGTAGTACATATAAACAAAAGAAGGAATTAGGGTGGAGGAGATAGCTGAGCATGCAAAGAGCCTGCTTCACAATCACGAGGACCTGAGTGCAAAGCCATAGAGTTTGCTTAAGGTGAGCACTGTGGTGTCTCTAATACCAGCGAGCCTACAGCAAAATGAGCAGGGTATATAGGAGAATTTCTAGAAGCTCAGCGTGAAGGCTGCCCTCTGGTCCCCACACACGATGAGTAGTGTGTGCCCTGGCATATGCATGCTTACTTTCTCACATATTATACAACCTCATACTCAAACTCTCTCCCCAACACATAGCCCGTACACAAGTACACACAAAAACTAAAAAAAGAAGTAATGAAGGTTCTACTGCTCTTTTCAGAATTAGGTAATATATATTTGTTCCTCAAGGATTGGGGGGAATATATCAATGTTTAAGAGACCTAATTTGCCCAAAATAAAATCCTGGTTGTTCTTCAACTTCTATCTGTAAAACCTCACA
>OU015743.1:95213371-95266695 GCA_907169655.1 Acomys percivali | reverse complement strand
TGCTCTCATGAAGTTAACTTCTTTGGATTTTATTTATTTTCTCTCAAACTCTGGTACATAAGAGATATGATATTTTTGATAAGCTGCTTTCACAAACTAAAAATTGAAAAAATAAGAAAACTTATTTGTCTGAATGAATGTTTTTGTCCACATTCATATTTTTATCCTATGTACAGTGGTTGAGATTCTGTTTATCAAATTTGTTATTTCACACTACTCCAATTTTACATTTCTAAAACTATAATAACTTATAAAAATGGAGGAAAATAAACACAGCAATAATAGAATATGTTTCTCCTACTGCCCTCAACCATGCCTTACTTCCTTCTTATGACCAGACCTAAATGGGAGAAGACAGGACACAATCATGTGTGAGGAAGCTTATCGAACCTGCAAGCTTTTATTAGTGCTCAGAAATAAGGAAAAAATAAATTGCCATAGAACACAAAAATTGTATTCCTGTTTTGAGAAATTTTCCTCACTTACTATGGAGACTTTCAACTAATTTAAACATTACATTAAAATTGTAGGTCATTATAATAAGACATTTCCTTAATCTTCTAGTTTAGAAAACCATTTGACCTAAAAGTTTTGTGGGTAGGGGAGGAGAATGGGTTATAGAATTTTACTTTATTTTTGTTATTTATTATTGTTTGCACATTATTTTCTGCTAGTTGTGGTATGAGTTGGGTTCTGTTCATTTTTCATTAAATATGATAATTCTTACATGTCAGGAATGTATATAACATGTTCTGGGCACCCTTAGCTTCTGTTACCTTGCTTATGTTCCTATTATCTTCCATTTTTCTGCTACAAATCCCTTTCCAAGATGCATTATTTTTCATTTTGTTTTGTGACACATTTAGTTTAAACAGTACCATTTGTGTGAGCTCTTGATGGGACTTTCCATTGAAACTGAGTATGGTCAACAGGGAGTATATAATTAAAAGCCCCTGAGTTTTTTAACAGCAAATAGTTCAGCAGCAAGCAGTAGGGCTCCCCTGAGCTCATCCTCTATCCAAGTTGAGATACTAATAAGTCCATTCTATTTATAGACCATGTGCACACATTTGTTCTGTATGTAATTTTGTAAATGCAATGCTTGTCTTCCTCAGAGAGGAAAATGTTTTATCCCTTCTACCTGAAGAAGCCCCTTACATTCTTCCTCCAAGCACCAATTTTAAAATATTCTTTTAATCTTAGAGGACATGGCATACATGTCATGTTTGGCATGAACTGTCAACCATTATACATTCTCAGAGCTTTTGTAACCATCAATTTTTTGCATTGACTGTCATGGGAAAAGCAGCTTCTCAGATTAAGGCTGAAAATAGCATTTGCCTTTAGGTACAAATACAAAATACATAGAAGGCAATTTGAAGCTATACTAATTTAGCCAAACAACAGAATTAAGGTCCCTTCTCCCAGGGCCTATCATTTCCCTTATAATGGTCTTTGTTTGGGCTTACAAAACCAGAAACAGATTTCTTTACACATAGTTGATTGAAAACTAAATCAGAGAGTAATTGCTTACATCCTTAACTGTGATACCACTACTCCACATGTTGGCACCTGTTGCCAAACATATATGTGTTACAGTGTATACAAGTCATATTTGGATAAAATCATTTGATGCCTTTCTTCCATAGCAACTGGCAAGCATATTCTGAGACCATGAAAGATAGCCAGCAGTGAAGAAGCCCCTAACTCAGTTCCAGTCTCATTTCTTCATAGCATGAGCTCACAGTTGGTGTCATCTTCAACAGCAGGAGCTCATCATATAACAAGAGTAAGAGCAAACGCCTACATTGTTTTAGGGCCTCTTAGGTTTATCTGACCAGCAACCCACAAGAAGATATTCCTTATCATTTAAATTTAACCAAAATACTGGATTCTTAAAATTATATATTAATACTTTCCAGGACTTCAACATACTATCTTAGAAGCAGAAACACTATCTGAATGATCTAAACATTATTTTTAACAAATAGGAATGAATAATTCATGTAGCTTTTAATGTTGGTGTACATGTGCATTATATCAGAATGGATTTCACAATGGAATATTCAAGGACACATAATGTACTTTTATTATATTCAACCCACGCCCTTTGCCCATGCCCATCACAACAGTGTTTAATCATTTAATAGCCTTTGCTGTCAGGACTCACTTTGCAGACCAAGGTGGCCTCAAAATCACAGGGATCTGCCTGCTTCTGCCTCTGGAGTGCTGGCATTAAAGTCATGTGCCACCACACCTGGCCCTCTACCTCCTCTTTGCACCTGTTTGTTCTCCTGGTCCATTTTCTCATTACATGTATCCCATTTCCATAGACATGTCTTTACTTTTAATGCTATTATTATAGTTATTATTATCATTATTAATTTGTTAGTTGTGGTAATAGTATTGTCAATGGCTTCGTTGGGTCTTGAACAAGGAGTTATTCCACAGGAGCCTTGGTCTCTTTTCCAGTAGCTGCACCACTGAAGCAAATATCTATCTCTCTTGTTGAGTACTAGCTGCCAGTATATACTTGGAAAGAAGTGAGACCTCATGAGCCGCTCCCTCCTTATCTGCCACTATCTGCCTGTAAGTGCTAAGAGTGGAGTTCATAGGCCCTTTATCCACAAATAAGAGTACATATACATACCTAGTTTCCTTCTCCACAAAAGTGACAGAATCCTTATAAACCTAATGTTTTGCATGCGAGTAGATAGTGCAAAATAGATCACGAGTATAAGAGTGATATCATGTTATGATGAACACAGCCTTCCATCTCATTCAGGTTTGTCCTTTGACTCTTGAACCCTTTCAGTGATGTTCTTGAGCCTTGGAAGATAAGACATCAAAACTCAATTTATATATACAAATTCAACATTTCTTTACTCCCAAACTTTGAATTACTATGAGTCTTGGCTGTTCACCACTGTTCACTGCAAAATGATTCTTTCCAACAAAACCTGAATGTAGCATTCACCTGAAAATATAAATGTGATTATTCAAATAAGTTGATAATACTAACAGCTTCTTCTTTGACCTTCACAGCAGCAGAATTTTGACCATATTTATGATATCAGATATTCCAGTGGAAAGGAACTCAAATATTATCCAAAGGTTATCTATTCACCCTATTACTGACTTGGCATTATAACACTAGTGGAATCACTATACCTGGATGGGTGAGCATCTACTATGCACGGCCCACAGCTAATATTGGCAATTCTTCCCCCAGCATACTATATAGCACTTTTCAAACTATGAGTCCTAGAAAACAGGGATGGGGAATCAATCTCTTTTCTAGCTTGATTTCATTATTTCTTTTGTTCAAAGCATGTAGCTTTTTAAATAACTATTTAGTTCTGGTGGGTAGTCAACAGCTATGGAAAATGATTGTATAGCTTTAAGAGACTCGGAGGCATCTCAGACCAGCTACTTGTAAGGAAATGACTCATCTCTATCTCTAGAAGTTTTATTTAATAACCTAATAGCAGCTTATCCTTCTATTTAGGCCTCTTACTTTCAAACACTTTTACCTATGCATTTTGATTAACTCACCTATTATGAAGTTTTATAATATATTTTTCTTACAGCATTTCTTTTGGTATATGCTTCCCCTCAACCTTTCTAGAACTGAGTTGACCATGCCTCTACCAAGTAGCCCCCTTGTTCAAGTCAGGGTACAGATGCAATACTCCCTCTAATTAAAGTCGTCCCTTCTTTTCCCATGGCTCTGTTTCTAGTTTCTTGGCCTTAAAAATGAATACACACAGAAATGACTATGTAAAAATAGAAGCTAGAATCCACATACAAAAACATGGATATTTTTTCTCCATAGAAAACATGATGGGTGTTTACTTTCTCAACCCATTTAATATGTTTTCAATTTGACCCATTTTTCCAATTTTCTAAATAATATTTTCCTTAAAAATGATTGAATTTTCACTGCATGTGTGTATGACATTTTCATCCTCCATTCATCTGTTGAGGGACATTTATGTTTGTACCACTTCTTTGATATTGTTAAAAGATCAGAAATGAACATGGTAAGGAAATTTCTCTGTAGTGATATGAGTTCATGCACAGCTTGATCATATGATACCTTTATTTTTAGCTTTTTGGAAACCCTCATTGATTTCTGTACTATCAATAGAAGTTAAAACTCTGGTCAAAATTGAACTATAGTTCCCCTTTCTCCACATCATCCCTAACATTTATTTTCATTTATTTCTTGATGATAACATTTCTAAAGGGGTGGAATGAGATGGAATTGCAGTGTGTTTCATTTTGCATTTTATTGAAGGCTATTGACTTTGTACACTTTTATAAATATTTGTACTTCTTTTTAATAAACTTTATATTTGACACCATCTTTGAAAATAAGGAAAGCTATTGAGGTAAAAGAATAGTGCAGCGAGTAAGATCTCAAAAGCCAAAGGCAAATATTGCAAATTTAATAATAGCAAACAACATGTTACAGAGATAAATACATAAAATCCCTGGCTTAAAATGACAAAAAACAAATTGTGTCACTAACCCAAGCCCACAAGTATTCGATGGCTCAGAAAATACCCTAAAGATCCTTGCAATACTAAAACATTAGAAATATATGTGGAGATGTAATATCATAATGATAAATGCTACACATGAAGTTATATGTAAATCTACATTTAAAAGGAAAAAAACTCAATCCAAGTAAATGAACCAGACCCTGACAAAGTAACAAAAAACACTAAGTATTCTGGGTTTTTTGTTTTTCCATATGAACTTTAGAATTGAATTTTCAATGTCTTTAAAATATTGTGTAGGTATTTTGATAGGGATTGCACTGAATCTGTAAATTGCTTTTGGTAAGATGGCCATTTTTACTATGTTAATTCTCCCAATCCATGAGCAAGGAAGATAATTCCATCTTCTGATGTCATCTTCAATCTCTTTCTTCAGAGTTTTGAAATTTTTTTTCAAACAAGTGCTTCACTTGCTTGGTTAGAGTAACTCATAAATATTTTATATTACTTGTGGCTAACATGAAGGGTGTAGTTTTCCTAATTTCTTCCTCTGCCTGCAGACTGGCTAAAATAAAAAATTCAAGTGACACCACATGCTGGAGAGGATGTGGAGAGAGAGGAACACTCCTTCATTGCTGGTGGGAATGCAAACTAGTACAGCCACTTTGGAAATCTATCTGGTGTTATCTCAGAAAACTGGGAATAGGGATTCCTCAAGACCCAGCTATTCCACTCCTTGGAATATACCCACAAGATGCTCCAGCACACAACAAGAACATTTGCTCAACCATGTTCATGGCAGCCTTATTTATAATAGCCAGAACTTGTAAACAGCTTAAATGTCCCTCAGTAGAAGAATGGATAAAGAAACTGGTACATTTACACTATGGAATACTACTCAGCTATTAAAAACAAGGATTTCCTGAAATTTGTGGACAAATGGATTGAACTAGACATGATCATAATAAGTGAGTTAACTCAGAAGCAGAAAGAGTCAAATGGTATACACTCACTTATATCTGGACACTAGCCCAAGGGGCATGTCCCATGAAAGTCTTCACTTACCAGGAAAGTGGGACAGAAAGAAGGACACCCTACTGGGACTCTGGATGAGAGAAGCATGGGAGAATGGGGAAATAAATGGATCCAGAGAGTCCTAAAATTTTAAAAGAAGAACATTATGATGGGCAGATCTGGGCCCAGGGGCCCTGTTCAAACTATGGGACCAGCCAAGGACAATATGTGCAGTAAACTTTGAACCCCTATCTAGATCTAGCCAATGGACAGGACATTCTCCACAATTGAGTGGAGAATGGGGTCTGACTTTCAAATGAACTCTGGTGCCCATATTTGACCATGTCCCCTTGATGGGGAGGCCTGGTGGCACTGAGAGGAAGGATAGCAGGCTACCAAGAAGAGACTTGATACCCTATGAGCATATACAGGGGAGGAAGTCCCCCTCAGTCACAGTCATAGGGGAGGGGAGTAAGGGGAAAATGGGAGGGAGGAGAGGGAGGGATGGGAGAATACAAGAGATGGGCTAACAATTGGGTTGTAATATGAGTAAATTCATAAAATATATTAAAAACACTAAGTAAACCTTATATATCAGGGAATTTGATGCAGCTGAGCTACTGCCATAGGCTACTTCTTCATCTTAAATTTGCCTTCTCTTGTTATACTGCCCATGGTTTTGCTGGCGTTGTGTGTCTATGCTCATTTTTCTCAGAAACATAAGTACTTCCTATTTCCACTGGTACCCACTAACTTCTGATATCAGCAGTTACCACTTTGAATTTGATTTAAGCCTTTGCAGTGTATTCTGAAAGTCTATTTTGTCAGTTGAGAATTATTGAGCTAAAATATAGCCTCTTGGTGAATCAATTTACATTAATTGAATATCCTTCCTAGAGGTTTGTGAAGTTAACAGTGCTTACTGTTAATCTATTTTTAGCTGTTCATTTTCAAAGGGGCTGTGTTGTCTTACTTTAGCCACTCTAATTCTACACGGTGTCTTTGGGAAGTAAACTGTAAGTTTCATGAGTATGGATGTGAAATCTCATGTGGGCACAGTATGTCTTTATAGCCCATTGCATGGTGAAATAGTTTAGGTAGAGATCAAAAATCATAAACTTTCATGGCCTCTTCCAATTTACGAATGATGGTGAAATGGTTTTCAATGATATTTCACTTTCTCTTCTCTATTTTAACCTGAAAAATTGGTGCTTATTGAATTTTCTATATTCAGATCAAAAGAACTGTAAAACTGGTTTATTTTTTTCACAGATCATATCCAGGTGAATGAACTCTGTATTTCTGCTGTCTAACAGAAATATTCTATTTAATAGGCTTAGTATGATAGTCAAATCAATACATTGTAAGATATCTCCTCGGAATGGCCCAACAATTTCTTATAGGAAGTAACAGAGTGCTCTGATAGAATAAACAAAATCCCACACAAACCAAGGAACAATTGTCATATTTTTACTGCTAAATAACCTAAGTGGAATATTGAATAATGACATTAGCATTCACTTAAAATAATCCATAGTTTACAGAAATTGACCTCTAGCAGACTAGAAATTCAAAGTATTAAGTGTAAAATATTCAACAAATATTTTTATTTTTAAAACATAATAATATTACTTCATCACACATGAATAAAGGTTCATATTTAATACAATAATAGTTCAAAAGAATATCTTCATGTCAAATATGTGCGCTGTATTTCTGTAAATGTATCCAATGTGGACTGTATAATTTCTGATATAGAGAGAGTTTACTTTTCCAAAGAAGTTAATTGTCATTGACTACAGAGTGGTACATTATTTTACATGAGAGAAAAATTCAATTTTTATTTTCTTTTGTTCTTTTATATTGACTATTCCATATGGATATATGATATTTTCTCAACCAAAGCAAGATGGCTGCAGAAGAAACTATACTTCATGGTTTTATAGTCTTTCTCTTCCATTATCATGAGTAATATATACTATGTCCAGAACTTAGAAGTAGATGAGAAATTTGGGAGTAAGAAGAGAAACAAAATCATTGAAGTAAATGTGAGTGAGATGTGGTAAAACTGGGGTAGAGAGAACAACTAAGACAGAGTATTCTAGAAGAATCAAGATAATATTATGAATATGTGATAGGTTATTATCAATTAAAGAATACATTTTATGAAATAATGCTTTTATTAATCTACAAATTTTGCTTCTATGTGTTTTGACATTATATGTATAAAAGCAATCTTCAATTCTGACAATGAGTTGATAAACATTCATTTTATGATCAATTCATGTGACATTTCGTGTTAACTTAAGTTCAAATGATACAGTGAAATGATATGGAGAGATGTCTTTGCACATATTTACAACTAGATATTCAAGCACTTATGTGAATATTTTAGTAAGATTGTTGACATGACCATTACTGAATTACTACCAATTTACATTGGTAATATTTGATTCTTATATGAAATTGTAGGTCTTCTAATCCTGTTCCTTTCTCTGAGTAATGTGTAGTAAACTAGTAATGATTAGCAGGTGAGAAGGACAAAAACCAGCATACATATTAAAAGTGATAAAAAGGAGAAAGCACTGCTTACAAAAAGATAATTTATTTTTTTTTAAAAAAAGGGAAGAAGAGAAACCAGTCAGACTTAAGAAATAATGCTATGATCAAAAATACCTTTTAATTCTTGAAGTCTACAATTTTTTTAACCTGTTGCCATGGTGATAATATTAAAATTGATATGGCATCACTGCTTTTTCTTATTAAGTCAGAAGACACACTTTGGTATCTCGAGAGAGCAGGTACAAGAAAATTAGCTAAGCCTAAGACAAGCAGTGAGTGAGAAAAAAATGTGTTTTAATTTAGTTGCATTGATCAAATTTCTACAAGTGCCTTAAAACACTTATACTGAATATATTCTTGATGTCGTTATTGTTTCTGAGTATCTTTGGCTCTTCTGGGACTTTCTATATAAATCAGATTAGTATTTTATCAAGTTAACCCAAATCCCTGCTCCTGTCACAGATAGAGAAAGTATAGGTATGCACCACCATGCTTGGTCATATTACTATTTTTACAAAATGGAAAAAATGGAATGAGAATTCATTGTAGTAGCTATGACTGAACTCTCAATTCAATGTATAAGGGTCAAGCATTGTCATTTCATATGATCCATTTAAAACACACACATACACACACAAATATACACACATATATGTATATATTCACTTACCTCTTTCTGAACTTGTATTGTGTTTAATAACATCATATTACCTATAAAATGATTAATAAATTAACTACACATTAAATATATATACAAGTTGATATAAACTTTAAAATTATAAAAAGCCAATAAGCTTAATAGGTATATAACTTTATCTTTATAAGGATCAAAGCGTTCACTAATGAATTATTTCAAAGTATTTTTAAATGGCATTTTATCACTATATAGTTATAAAATATTTGAACTAATGGTAAATAAAATGTTATATTATTGAAATTATTGAATGTCTAAGAATCATTTGCAATAGTGATAGTTTATATATCTTGCTCATCATATGAGAATGGAAAAAGCCTTTCTATTATCTTGACTCTGATACTTAACGTTAAGGAGCAATTAACTCATCAAAATCTCTTCAGGGACTAGGATATGCACATGATGATGTTGTAGAACAATAGTTCCCAGTAAAATTTGTCATGTTTTTACAATTCTATAAAATTAAAATTGTATCTTATCTGTACAGATAAAGCTCTGTCATAAAATATATTTTTATTTTTGGATATCCAAAAACAAATTGATAAACCAAGTTTTCACAAATACGAGAGAATCAAGATTTTTCCTCTGAAAAAATAAAACAGGATTTTTGTGGGAAGTATGAGAAGATTTACAATTGTGGAAAACATTAAGAGTAGATATTTTGTCATAAAGAAATGAATGATAAAATATAAATCTGTAAAATGTGGTATCATAAAGGCTGAAGCATAGGGACACAATTTGGAAAATTCATTTGCAATGCAGGAGAAGAAGTGAAAGGATAAAATATGAGCTGAGAAAATTTCAGTAAGCTTATCAATTTCTAGACTGTTCATGAACATGAAAAAAGAAACATTCCTAATGTTACCAACTAGATACTGACCAGTAATGAGAATGCAATGAAAAACAAAACAGGACTAACACATTTTGAATTCCACTTTTACTGAATACAAGAATATGCATAGAAAATTTTAATAATGCATTTTCAGGCATGGCATACCATTATATGTGAAATGTTCCTTCATAACTATTTTTGTATTCTAGGACCTACATAAGAATTACTGTATTAAATTAAATGTGAATATGTCTTTTTCTTTTCCATTTTGTAAGCTCATCAACTAATATAAATTGGAAATCTCCCACTGTAGCTGAAGTTTTGTTTTTATACAAAATCTATTGGTTTTTATCTTACTCATCATGTTTTCATTTCCCTGATTTGCAGCAGAGGACACACCTGTTAGTCATTTTATCAAGTCATCCAAAAGAAGTCTGTAGCCAATGCCTTTATTAATATCCCATCTTGATATGAAACAAGTATGTCCTTTCATTTGACTAACTTAGAAATTGTTTTTACTTACTATTACTTGAAATATTTTCTTTTTTCCTTGAAAGCTTGGTGCACTCTAGGCAGTCCAATTTAAAGGTAATTGTTGTTTCTGTAGGGGTAAAATTACTAAACATTAAGATTCCTAAGATGCCTGATATAATCATCTGAAAATCTACTTCCTACTGGGTGTTATTATTGACAAAGTGGATGTACTTCTAAAATATTTAGAAAAATACAAATGTAACAATACTAGAAATGATAATTATCTATTCCAGAGACAAACAGGCTCTGATAGCTGCCAACAAAGCAACAAATCTGCTAGGATGATATACTGAAACATTGCCAAAACAAGGGCAAACTGTCGCATGGGATATAGAATAAAATATAAATTACATATTGGAAGATGATCTTTGAGTGCTGGCTTAACTGTTTATAAGAAAGTTATTTTGAATTAAATCTTCATTTGACCAACTGAAGAAAACACAAATTCAAGATAGTTCATCATACTTTAGATGTGAGCTGTTTTTCTGACTTAAGACTATAGATTGTATATATATATGTATATATATGTATATATAAACTATAGATTGTATATATAATATATATATATCATAATATTTAAAGTTAGATAGATATGATTATTTTCTTTTTAAAAATCTTGATTTATAGCTGGAGAGATGTCTAAATTGGCAAGTACCGTGCCATATGTGCATAAGGACCTGAGTTTGGATGCCCAGAAGCAAAATTGAATTTGGGCATAAAGCTGGTCAACTCAGGATATCTTGTAACCACAGCATTTTGGAGTGGCAGGCACTGAAAGCTAGAATCACAAAGGGCATTGACAAGTGAGACTACGCAAATCAGTCAGTTACAGATTAAGGAAGAGCCCTTATCTGAATGAGTGAGTAATTACATAAACAAAGAGATGTGAAGCAATCAAGGATAGCCACTCAATGTATATCTTTGGCATGCACACAGATACACATATATATACATGCATGACCAACTACACACACACACACACACACACACACACACACACACACACACACACACCAAGCTAACAACTATATGCATCACTCAAACAACACTGGCACACAGAGACCACTACACATAACTGCAAACATATATATTAAAGAAAAATACTTTAAATATATCCGTTTTAGTATATGAAATATTTAAAACATAAAAATTAATTTTATATGTCTTTATATATTTGATGTACTGTTTATCCTTAATTAGCTCATCTTATGTACTGTACCATTCTTCTCGATACACATGCTTATTAAGCAATTAACATTAATCTTCATTTCTTGATGCCCTTGTGGACTATATAGTCAGTCCTGCATATGTTTGCTTTTTCATCCAGCAATTAGTTGTATTTTTGCAGAACTTTATAAAAACCCAATCAAATAATCTTCATCTTTTTGAGTGTGCCATAATTTTGTTCAAAAAATAAATTGTACATTCTCTTCACATTTAATTTCCATATCCTCCCTTCAATATCTCCATACCTTCTCTTTCCAACATTAATAACTCCTATAAAGAAGAAACACACAAAGGAAAAATTACCTATCTTCATAGATCAGATAAATTCATAATTTTTAAATGTTCTTACAACCAAATGTACCTACATATTCAATTTTATCTCAACCTAATATCAATCAGATTCTTTAGAGACCCGGAAGATTCAGTTAAAAAATTCATACAGAAACAGAGAGAGAGAGAGAGAGAGAGACAGAGAGAGAGAGAGAGAGAGAGAGAGAGAGAGAGAGAGAGAGAGACAGAGACAGAGACAGAGACAGAGACAGAGACAGAGACAGAGACAGAGAGAGATGAGGGAGGGAAGGAGGGAGGGAGGGAGAGAGAGACAGAGAGAGCACTGAGTAGTGAAATCTGTATTGAGCAAGGATAATAAAGCAGGAAACAATGTAGTATCTGATTTATTGACTTCAGATTACATTACAATACTGTAGAAACCAAACAATGTAGCATCAACATAAAATAGACACATAAACAGAATATAATTAATGATTTAGGAAGGAAGCTCAGGAATCTATAGCAAACTGATGTTCTGCAAAGGTGCTAACACCATATGATGGAGAAATCTCAACCATTTGCATAAATGATGGTTGAAAAAAGACAAACATCCACAAGCAGAATCTTTTCTTCATTTCTCATCACTTTGAAAATGTACTCCAAAGGACTTATATATAAAAGAAAATCTATGAATTTGCTAGAAGAAATCATAGTAACTATGTTTGAGAACATGGTAAGGAACATTTTTTTTCCTAGGTAAAAACCTTAAAACAGGAATAAAATAAAAGTATGCCTTGTAGTGCAATGGGAATAAATCAACAGAGAGGTACCTTGCAGAATTTACTTACTAAATTTACATGTGAATATGAATGGCTATGAAACTTGTAGATAACCTAAATAACTACCTAGAAAAAACATAATCCTGTTGCAACTGGTAATGGAACGAAATATTAATGTTTTTTTTAAAAAAGAGAAAGTGTAAAGAGGACAACGTTTATTTAGCAAATACTTAGCATTATTAATATTAACATTTGTTTAGAAAACTAGAAATGACATTTGTTCACAGTTATGAATTTAAGCTCTAAAGTGACCAAGACAGGAAGATTCCCACAAGCTCAAAGCTAGCATGTACTGTATAGTGAATTCCAGAGTATCATTGATAAAGCGAGATCCTGGCAAAGATGTAGAGAGAAGAACAGGGCAATGAAGGTAATGGAAGGGGATGGGAACAAAAAGGAGATGAAGCAAAGGGATGTGGTAGAGCAAGAGGAGGGAAAAGGATGGGAGGAGGTGATAGGGGAGGGAAAGGGTGAGAAAAGGAAAGGAGAGGAGAGAGGAATGAAGAGAAGAGAGGTATCCCAGTAAAATTGGTTAATATCAAAGCAACAGATGATGACAAGTTTTAGTGAATATATGAAGAAGGGACATTTCACATCATTTGTAGGCATGAAATTCAGAATATCTTCTATAAGTTAAAGTATAAAGGTTCAACACAAAATAAAAACAGAATTGCCATGCGATCTAGTGATGACAATAATGTGTTTATATGAAAAGAAAATGCGGCCATTCTGATGAACAGGCATCTATATTCTCAAGGTCATCACAATAGTATTTTCAGCAGCCAAGAAATGTGACAAACTCAGCCTTAATCATCTGGGAATATCTAAGAAAAGTCCAGTATACATTCCTGAAGGACACTATTCAGCCATCACAAGGAATCACTCTGTTATTTGCTTGCATTCCAGAGACCTTTGTAATAAGGAAAACAATCAACTACAGAAGGATATGAACCACATGATCTTGTTGGTGTTATCATCATCATTATTATTATTATTATTATTATTATTATTATTATTATTACTCGTATTAGTCATAGTAGTAGTAGTAGTAGAAGAAGAAGAAGAAGAAGAAGAAGATGAAGAAGAAGAAGAAGAAGAAGAAGAAGAAGAAATAGCAGTAGTAGTAGGGTTTTTTTTCTAAGACAGTTTCTCTATGTAACCTTGGCTGTCCTGTAACTTGCTCTGTAGACTAAGCTGGCCTTGAATCCATAAAAATCTGACAATCTCGTCTTTCCAAGTGCTGGTATTAAAAGCATGCATCACCACAACCTGGCTACTTTTTATTATCTAAACTAATTTTAATTTTAAATAGATTTTGATCATATTCTTGCCCTCTACCTAGTTCTACCAAATAACTTTCTTCTCCTTACTCACCTAAATTTAAGTTCTTTCTCAATAAATAAATAAACAAATAATAAATAAATAAATAAATAAATAAATAAATAAATAAAACCAAAAACCACTAAGACAACAACCAACAACCACCTCTAACTAGAAAACCAAAATGCTGTGGTTCTCACCTCTCCTAATGATGCAATCCTTTGACAGGATTTTTCATTTTGTGGTGAATCACAGTCACACACCAGTGCCTAAGTTTTCATTCATTTTTCATGCATTCATGCATTCATGCATTCATCCATTCCTTTTTTCAATGATAGCAAAATAAAGTATAAGATACAACAGAAACTCACATCAAAGTCAGGCAGGATAAATCAACAAAGGAAGCGAGCCTAAGAGAGGGCACAAGAATCTGAAGTTCCCTTGTTCACACCCATAAAAAAGCTAGATTGGAAGTCATAATAAAAGTTCAGAGGTGCTGGTACAGAACCCTGCGGTCTATGCACATCCTGCTTCCATCTCTGTAAGTTCACATGAGCTTTGCTCATGTTGATTTAGAGCAGTGTCCTCAATCTACCTCATGTTATGACACTTTGGTACATCTCCTTATGCTGTGGAAACCCCAACCACAAAATTATTTCAGTGCTTCATCTTGACTGTAATCTTACTACTGTTATGAAATACAACACAAATATATAATGTGTAGGATATCTGATATGTTACCCCAGAGCAGTGACAAACTAGTTCGAGAACCACTAATTTAGAAGGTCCCATTGTCTTGGCATCTTCCCTTCCCTCTGCCTCCCTCACTCTATTTGTCCTTTCTTTGGCAGGGTTCCATGTGCTGTGAAGAGAGATATTTGATGGAGACACTTCCATTAGGTCTGAATGATGCATGGTCTTTTATTCTCTCGGTAATATCCGAGTCTCTATATTTGTTCTCATCTGCTACAGGAGGACACTTCACTGATAGTGGTTTAACAAGGCACTGATCTATGAAATATAGTCACTTCTTTCTTTCTATTTGTTTGTTTCTTTGTTTTAGACCAGATTTCTTCGCTTTGACCAAGGTCCCATGGCTGTTTAACTCAGGTTCTAGGTTGCCCAAGTAATATTGGGTATGGCTTCCATATCATATTTAAGGGAGTGGGCCTTAAGTCAAATCAACTATGGGTTGTTTACTCTCATTCGCTTTGTGCCCTGTTGTCCTTCCATAACTTGAAAGTAATACACCATAGAAGATAAATGGATTGTGGCTTGCCTTTGATGGTATGCAAGAGTACCCTTCTGTAACAAAGACACTGGATCATAGATGTTAAGGATCTAGGTAGGTACCAGCTCTACATCTCCATGTCCAATGAGTGGTATAGGTGTTGCCCTCAGCAATAGGATCTTGCTTTCAGTTTGTGGAGAGAAACCTGTAGTCTTCGCAACAGCCTGCAATTTTTAGGGATTCTTCTGGGGTCACTTTGGCCAATGACTTAATTAAATATAAGTCATTCCTGGTACTGGAAGCTTTGTGTGGTGACAGGAGATGGCCAATTGTAATTATGTCTCACTAGTTATTTGGCATTAACTTTTACATCACTTTCATATATGTATACAATTTATGAGGTTTCTACTGTATTAGACTTCCACACTACCACTCAAGTGCCTCTTAATGTTAGCCTTTCTGCCGACATTGCCTCCTGCTGCTCTCATGTCTCCTTCCTGTTCTCACTTGACCTTCCCACTCCAGACCTCCTCAATCTGCCAATAAGTATCAATTCTATTTACCTTTCCTAATCTTGCTACTTTCGTGTTATTGAAAAACTGGTAGCTCCTATGGGCTGGTGAGAGGGACAATGTTGATCAATAAGTTCCAGGTTAATTTTAGAGGAATATGAAATCTTCTACACACTACAAAGGCTATGGATAACAGTGGTTTTCTGTACATTTGGAAAAACTGGAAGACAGTATTTTGAATAGTGATTTTTTATGGTTGCATGTATTCATTCTAATTTTATTTAACAAGTATAAAATAGACATGTACTAAGATGTTTTATTTTACAGATAATAAGACCAATTTTATATTAAAATATATATAATAAAGTATATGTAAGTAAAAAACATTAAAGATAAATATGGATAAGTGAGGTGAAACAATAAAGAATGAATAAGTAAGGTAACTCACTGTCATAAAAGAGAAATTATCTAACTTATGATTGCTTGTGCATCCTGCTTTTTGAAAAGGGCCTGAAATATTTGCACATTGGTTTTGAAAGTACATGAATGAATAATTAAACATCATCCTCACTTTCAGAATGAAAGAATAAACGTCAAAATAAAAATATTATGGTAAACTTTCTCATTCTACAAAAAATGAAGATATTATTTTGAGTTTTCAAGCTAAAAATAAAATACATAGGCTGATATTAATAAGTCCCTTCTGTATACCTATAAAACAATATATGTCTATTTATATTTAATGTGTAAAAGCAACTATAGCATTCCTATATAGAGACATTAATATACATAAACTGTATATAATGTGCTTTATTTTCAAAAGCTAGAAATTTAGCAAAAAAATGAATTTTATATATAACTGTTATTTATTTCTGTTGGCCATGTATAAGATTCCTTTCACAACCTATTGTATATTGATACACATAACTAAATAAAACTGAAACATTTTTCTGCTCTAATATTTTGATTCTCTAGGTATGCCCTATGACGGTACATTTGCAGTATGTTTTCCCACTCCTTCAAATGTATCCTCTACAATTGCTCACATTTAATAAGCTCAAGTAAAATGAATGATTAAGGCTTTAAAAAAAATCACCTTTTTGTGACAAGAATGTTCATCTATTTATCAATAAAGTTACCATTAATATTTCCTGCCACTTCTGTGGTGCAATTTACTCATTAAATTTGATCCATGTCATAATATAACTATCAAAATGAGGTTCACACTGTTCATTTCAGGAATGATTTGAGATTCCCAGTATCTTTCCAGTTCAGTTACCACAGAAGTGACAAGACTGAAGAGTTGTCTTTAGTATTGCATTTGTCATCCCGATCTAGTGTTTCACAAACAAGTATTTACAGTCTAAAATATTTTTCACTAGCATGTATGGGATTTATCTAAGTGTTTTGATTTAAACTGTCAAAAAATTAAGCAAAGAGGTACATTAATTTCTTTGAATTTTATGGAGTTTGTTACATGGACATAATATAAATATATGAAGTGTGTGTTTGTGTGTGTGTGTGTGTGTGTGTGTGTGTGTGTGTGTAAACCTGTTGTAATGAGCTTATTCTTGCTCTTGCAAGCTCCCTAATAACTTAGGGGAAGCTTCCTGGATGAAATGCTTAACCTGCACGCATGTGGACCTGAAATAGTGGTTCCAAACATACAGCAAAAGCGGGTCAGGGTAATTACACCAGTATTTCAATGCTGGAGTGGCAGAGATACATCAATACTCATTGGTCAGTCACTGATCACTCTGTGATCTTCATGCAAGGGGAAAACATAACTTTAAAAAATAAGGTAAAACATGATAAGGAAAGACATTCAAGATTGATCTTAGACCTTAGAACATACATACAATGTCATGTGAATGCATGTGTGTATATTCACACACATCAACACACAGACTCACACACATGCACACACATGCACACACACACACCACTTGCACATACCTGAGGTTACTAACCATACAACTCTTTCCCATATAATGTATAGTAACATTACATTATTAGCTTTAAATTATCTTATGAGGCACAGAAACAGCATGCTAATGGGTAAATATAATTAATCAAATATTTTCTTCTGCCACACATTCCTTGCTAAGTTCCTAAATAAATATTGGTGGGCATTATACTCCAATAATTTTGAAGACTGTGAGACATTATATATTGGCAAGATCTTGTGTAAAATCTTATAGATGTCCCTATAAGTGCTAGCCAACTGTGAGTGGAGTGAGATGACAGAGAGATTCAATATAGGTTGAGAAGCAGCACACACAAAACCCGATAAACAAAATGCATAACACCTGTAAAAAAATAAAATGATGAATCACAGTTTTCTTGTTTCATATAATTTTCTTATAAAATAATAACTTGATCATTTTCTTCCCCTAATTCCTTTCAGATTCACTTTACCTCCTCACCCAACTAACTTTATACTCTCTCTCTCACTCTCCCTGAATTTCTGTCTCCCTCTCCCCCTGCTCTTTCACTCTGTCCCTAAATTAAAATCACTGAAACAAAAATCAGTACAACAAACAATGAAAGACAATAAGACAACAAAATGTGTTATACTGCATTTGGTGTTGATCAATTACCCCCAGGCACGGAGCCTTCCCTGGAATGTCCTTGATATACTCAGTGATACTCCATTGATTCACAAGACTATTCAAAGTAAAACATGAGAGAGTGGCTAATCGCATCATTAGCATTATTACAAGTATTTAGTTGTTTGGGCCTTGAGATATAAGACAAATCTTAGGTTAAAGTTGCAAAAGATCATTTTTCATATTAAAGAACTACAAAAAATATTAATATAATTATTATCGAAAAAAGAAAACAGGTTAAAAGCAAGAAATTGGTAGATTAGGAAAATTATCAAAGACCAAATTTAACTTAAAAATATAAAAATATGATATGGCTTATAAACATCCATGACAGTACTAATAAAGTGAGTATTAAGAAACATGTTACATGTGTTTTTCAAATTTAAAATAACTTCAATACTCAGGATGCATGGTGACATACTTTGAAACTTCTGTTGTTGATAGTTATAAACTAAAAGTTTTATACTACATAATGAAAAAAAGAAAAGAAATTAAGCTTTCATAAACATCATATTCTATATACACATTAGCTGTATTTCTCCAAAATCTTGACAGGATAACAACCAAACACATGCTTAAAATCCTAAATATTGCATGCACACAACTAAAGAAGAACCTAAAACTATGCATCTTACCTTTATTCACGTTAAAATATTTGTAGTAATGTGTGAAAATTTCATATATGATTGCTCTATTTATAAAATATGACCTTGATACCCTATGAACATATACAGGGGAAGGAAATTCCCCTCAGTCACAGTCATAGGGGAGGGGAGTAAGGAGAAAATGGGAGGGAGGGAGAAATGGGAGGCAACAAGGGAGGGGTAACCATTGAAATGCAATATGAATAAATTAATAAAATAAAATTTAAAAAAGAAAATAAAACATGACCTCCTCTGTTTCCTGTTTTGAACTCCTAAGCCCCTAAGTGTCTATCAAAATTTTTACTTCTTTAAATATTATTTTAAACTTGCATGAGCATAAACACTAAAGGAAGCAGAGGATTAATTGGAATGCACAAGATTAAACAATAATAAAATCTTACCTGATGGAAATTATTTTTGCATAGTACTAAATGAGAAGAATAAATATGTCCATTTTTTCAGATAACTGTGGGCTTCTCTCATTTAAGTCATCATATCTTATATTTCAAAATATCATTCAATAATTATGTGAGCATTGAACAGATACAGGTTGCATTTTCTTTCTTATTAATAGTAATGTTAAAAATAATGAAATCAAATAAAAATTAAATTACATTAAAATATTTTATAATTCTCAAAACATAATACTAGAGACAATGTAGAAAAATTTTGTACATTACTAAGATAAATAAAACTGTGAGGTCAATGCATAAACTTTATTTCCTCAAATAAAAATAATACAGATTTTTTTTCAGGAAAAAAAGTTTGTGTAAGAAATCTTTTGGGCAACAAATATATTTCTGAGCATTCTCATTTTACAATCCTTGTTAATAAGCATTCTTTTCTGTTCTAGACTAACATGGACTTCCTGTACACTCAGGTCATTCATTTTATTCCTTCTCAAGTCTCTGAAGCGGTTGAAGAACAGATAGTTTAGTTTTGCAATTAAGTTTAGCTGCTTAGAGGTTAACATGTTTTTAGGTCTAGATAAATGTTTTAAGTTGATAATGCTGAGATATGATAGATTTTGATTTACATTCAAATTTTTAGACTCATCAAGATAGGAAAGATGTTTTCTTCAAGGCTGCTGAATACAAATATCCAAAACATTATGAAAGTAACATTTATGTAATTCCTGATTGTTTTGTGGTTCGTCTTGCTGCATGTAGTTTATTATATATGTGTAATAATATAATGTATACGTAAGAAACAAAAAAACAGTTTAAGAAGAAATAAAAGGATGACAGATATATTCCTGGACATGCTGAGTGGAAACATGAAGGCAGTGTTTGAGCAGGTAAAATGAATAATCACCCATATCTCCTTCTAATGTTGGAGTATCTTCTTCATCCTTGCAAATCAATATAACTGACAGACATATTTGTGAGGCAAGAATTGTTGAGGATTTGCTTACCCTGTCTTGGCATAATTTGGCTATTACTCTGCCTGCATCCAAGCTTGTCTGGTTTTTTAAAAAATATTTTATTAATTTATATATATTACATCTAAATTGTTATCTCATCCCTTGTATCTCCCATTCTTCCCTCCCTCATGCTTTTCTCCCACTCTACTCCCCTATTTCTGTGACTGAGGGGGATCTCCTCCTCCTGTATTCACAGGCTATCAAGTCTCTTCTGGGTAGCCATCTATCCTTATACTGAGTGCCACAAGGCCTCCCCATCTAGGGGACGTAGCCAAATATGGGGCACGAGAGTTTGTGTGAAAGTTAGTCCCTTCTTTCCACTCAACTGTGGAGAATGTCCTGTCCATGGGCTAGATCTAGGTAGGGGTTTGAAGTTTACTGCATGTATTGTTGTTGGCAGGTGCCATGGTTTGAACAGGACCCCTAGGCCCAGAGCTGCCCATCATAATATTCTTCTTGTAGGTTTCTAGGACCCTCGGAATCCATTCATTTCCCCATTCTCCCATGTTTTTCTTATCTAAAGTCCTAATAGGATGTCCTCCTCTCTGACCCACTTTCCTGGTAAGTAAAGACTTTCATGGGACATGCCACTTGGGCTAGTGTCCAGATATAAGTGAATAAATACCATTTGACTCTTTATGCTTCTTGGTTAACTCACTCATTACGATCATTTCTAGCTCAATTCATTTGTCCACAAATTTCAGGGAATTCTTTGTTTTTAATAGCTGAGTAGTATTCCATATTGTAAATATTTCTTTATCCATTCTTCTACTGAGGGACACTTAGGCTGTTTTTCCATGTTCTGACTATTATGAATAAGGCCACTATGAGCATGGTTGAGCATATGTCCCTGTTGTGTTGTGGAGAATTTTCTGGGTATATTCTAAGGAGTGGAATAGCTGTGTCTTAAGGAAGCTCTGCTCCTATTTTTCTGAGAAAGCACCATGTAGATATCCAAAATGGTTTTGTACCAGTTTGCATTCCCACCGTCAAAGAAGGAGTGTTCCTCTTTCTCCAAAGACCATTCAGAGTAATCTCCATACCTGATCTCAAGCTGTACTATAGAACGACAGTAATTAAAACAGCATGGTACTAGCACAGCAATAGGCTGGTGCATCAATGGAATCGGATTGAAGACCCAGGAAAAAATCCACACATATTTGGTAATTTGATTTTTGACAAAGAAGCCAAATCTATTCAATGGTAAAACAATAGCATCTTCAACAAATGGTGCTGGTCTAACTGGACATCTACATGTAGAAAAATGCAATTAGTCCCATATTTGTCACCATGCACCAAACTCAAGTCAAAGTGGATTAAAGACCTCAACATAAAACCAGAGACATTAAATCGGTTAGAGGGAAAAGTGAGGAAGAGCCTGGAAGACATTGGCTTGCTCTTCTTTTAAGCCGAATACTTTCTGTGATAGAAATGAGGACATTTTGCTCAGTGGCTTGTTTGCCATATTTGAAGCCATTTCCGTAAGGAGGTTCTTTGATGCTCAACATCCTCTTTGAGATAGGCTGGGTGTTTCCAGGAGTTAATCTTTCTCATTGTCAGTGAATCTTTAAAATAATAATAATAATAAAAACATTTTATAGGCAAGCTTGAATGCAAGCAGAGTTGAAGACCAAATTCTGGCAAGACAAGGTAAACAAATTCTCAATAGTTCCTGCCCCAGAAATATGTCTATTAGATAATATTGGGCCTGAAGGCTGAAGATGGTGCTCGAAATTTCTAAAGAGTTTGGGGTGATTGTTCAGAAAGCAGAATGTCTCTGTCATCTTCTAATTTTGGAAGCTGCTAACCTGCACTCCCTGTATACTCAGGTAAATTAATTTCATTCCTTCTCAAGTCTCTGATGGAGTTGAAGACCAGGTAGCTTAGTTTTACAATAAAGCTGAGAGCTAAGATACTTTTAAGTCTAGATAGTTAATAATGGCAAGATGTGATGGAGATTGATTTACATTCAGAATTTTAGATACACCAAGATAGAAAATATGTTTTCTTCAAGGCTGTCAAATAGAAATAGTCAAAACACTAAAATGTAACATTTATATAATTTGTGATTGTGACATGGTTCTTCTTGTAATAGGTAGTTTATTGTATATATGTTGAATAATATAAATGTATATGTAAAAATAAATAAATAAATCTATTAAAAATAAAAAAGAAAGGGTAAAATGAAAGATGGCAATATTTTCAGGTTTGTGATCCCAAACAATATTAATAGATAACAAAGGAAGGTATTTTGTGGTATAAATTGACTTTTTTACATATTGCTTTATATTCAGAGATCAGCTCTTTTCTCAGAGAAGCATCTATCTTCAGAAGATGAGGATAAATACAAAGACCCACAGACAGACATGCAGAGAGAAGGAAACCTTGGAACTCTCAGGCCACATCATTTTCCAAAGGCAGGGCACAGATAACACTGCAGAAAACAATTCTCTGTAAATCAACATGAACAAATCTCGTATAATCTCACAGAGACTGAAGCAGCATCCACAAGGTCCACATGGGGCTGCATCCAGTCCTCTGTGTGTATAAAATGGTTTCCAGTTGAGTATTTTTATAGAATTTCTGAGTGTATGAACAAGTGGGTCTGTGAATCTTGTTCCTTTGCTTGGGCTCTTCCTTCTGTTTGTTTACTTTGTCCAATTCCAATGTAAGAAAAAAAAGTATACAATGAAATCTGTTTTGCCAAAACACTTATGGCTCTAGGACATATCCTGTAGAGTGTATGACTTAGTAGGAAATGAGAAAAATGGATCTTTTCACTTCCAGCAGGTATCAATTTTTAAAAAATAACTCCAAAAGGAAATATTGCTATATCCATAGACCATTATAGACTACTGCATCACTCAAACTTTATCAGAAATTCTTATTGCACAACATAGTAGTAAACGTATATACCCACACATTGATGTTGTGCAGAAAGTGATAAACTTTTGGTCACTCAGCCCTAAATGTGATTTTTTTTTATCACATCTACCCTTTGACATTAAATGTAGCTAAGGAGGCAAATGGACTGTGTCAGAATCAGCGGACAACTCCGAGAAGATAGAGTCTTCCAAACACAACAGGGATGATACACCTATGAACTCACATAAGCTATTACAACATGCTGTAGGACATGCAACACGCCACAGAAGAAGAGGATGTAGGTTCTCCTGATGAGACTTCATAGGCTGAGATCAGTTGGTATGGAAGAAGGGCTCCCCATCTTTGAGGATGAGGTGAGGGGAATGGAGGGAGGGGGTGGGTGAGACTGTCCAGAAATGATGGATAGGGCTACCATTGGAATGTAAACTGAATCTATGTTTTCTCTTTTTTTATTTCAAGATTTTCTTACATATACATTTATATCATTAAACATATACACAATAAGCTACCTAGAGTAAGAAGAGCCATGAAACAACTAGGAATTATATAATAGTTAAATTCTTAATGTTTTGGATATTTGTATTTGGCACCCACGAAGAAAACATCTTTCCTATTTTGGTGCATCTAAAATTCTAAATGTAAATCAGTATCTATCATATCTCGTAATTATCAACTTAAAACATCTATCTAAACCAAAAAAAAAAAAAAAAAAAAAATTAAGCCCTAAACAACTAAGCTTAATTGTAAAATTAAACTATCTGTTCTTCAACCCTAACAGAGACTTGAGAAGGAATAAAATTAATTATTTGAGTACACAGGGGTTCAGGTAAGCAGCTTCCCAAATGAGAGGATGACAGATACAGTTTGATACCTGTATAGTCACTCAAAACACTCTATAACATTGGAGCATCATCTTCAGCCTTCTGGCCCAATATATCTGACAGACATATGTGTGAGGCAGGACCTACTGAGGACTTGCTTACCCTGTCTTGGTAGAGTTTGGCCATCAACTCTGCCTGCTTCCAAGCTTGTACTTTCTTAGGCAGAATTCTGTCTGTGGTAGAAAGGAGGACATTTTTCCCAGTGATTTGTTTGCCAGATTTGAAGTCATCTCCATAAGAAGATTCTTTTATGAAATTAAATTAAAATTTAAAAAAGACATGCACAAGCTCAAACTATATAAAATCTCAGTACAAGTTACAGTGAAGTGGGCATACTGTGTATATCAACCACACTAAAGACTCTATACTCAACACAAATAAATTCCACGTGTGTGTGTGTGTGTGTGTGTGTGTGTGTGTGTGTGTGTGTGTAAGAGGAGAGATAGAGTCAGAAAGAGATCAAGAACAGTAGCTTCTCAGTATAAACATGATCCTCACCTTACCCTCTTTACTCTGTGTTTTTGTGGCTGGAGCTTACACAAGTTTTGTAAAAGCTATCAGAATTACTGTGTTCATGTGTTCATCTGCCCCCTTGTGTAAGTGCTATATCTTTGAGGACAAGTAAACTTGTGATTCTTAAAATCTCTTCTTTCTCCTTTCTAAGAACATCTCTGAGCTGCAGGGAGGAGTGTGCTATAAATATTCCAGTCGGAAATGAGAACTCTCTCATCTATTCCATGCACACTTAGCATTTGTGATTAGTTGCCATCAACTAAAAGAAGGAGCTTCTCTGATGAAGGCTGAGAGATGCACTAATCTATGGAGATAACAGTAAGTCATTATAGGTCATTTTACTATCATGTGCATTGGGCAGTATAACTTTAATTGGTTCTTACCTAAGTTCTGTGATTGGAGTAGCCACAGGCTTTTATCTCTGAATATGGTGTAAGCTATAGTTTCCATTTAGGGGAGTAGGATGGAAATCCAATTAAAAGGCTGTCAGTTATTACTTTTATGCTACTATTACAATAGTGGGCATGTCTTGCCAGGATAGTCTTTATTGTACCTGGTAAGACTGATGACTATTTTCTCCCTCAATAGTTTGCATAGTAACTACTTTTAATAAGAATGACATCTATTAGAGATGAAGCTTCAAGGTCATTTGTCAGTTGGTTTCTCCTTATTTTGTGATTCGCATATATGGCAATAAGATATTTCATCAATTTTTGGAGATGTAGCCAAAAGAAATGAAAATAGCTTGTAATGCTTTGAGCATCTACAGAATTCCACTGCCTAACTACTAACTATAATGTAATACACTCCTGGTATTAATGTTTCTAATTGTTGGCATATGGTGTCTTCTTGGGGAACGTCCCACATTCTATTGTTGCTACATTTTAGGTATTTACACATGTATGTTGGGAATGCACATGATGGAATATGTGGAGGGCAAGCAAATTAAAAAGCCTTTAGAAAAAGCAATATGACTGCCAACTAAAATAGTAGCTTCCCAAGATACAGACCTATTCTCATCTGATCTAAGTCTATTGCAAAAGCTACTTGGTAAGGTATTTGGTTATTTTATATTTATATTTTTCTTTACATGGTACCCGATCAAAGACTTACAAACTCCAATTTCTAGATTGAAGTTCAAGTAAAACTAAAAAGGAAAACAATATGAATAGAAATTACGATATGTGCAAGCAATTCACAGATCAGAAACATACTGAAGTAGGTTGAGAGATAATTAGAGGCCCCATCTGTCTAATTAAAAAATCAATATTCTCTAATTTTGCAAATAAAATGCTTTATGCTGCTAACAAAAGTGAGATCATAAGTGTACTTACTCTATCTTTGTTTAAAATATGAGTAAACAATGTATGTTGACAGCTGTTGGAAATCTAATGTTTCTCAAGAAATTTTCATCACTAACACTGATGCTCTCCACAAAGATAAGCATACTGGCCATGAGTAATTATATGAAGTGGCTTAGACACATTACTCAGCAGAAAATAAAGAGTTAATTAAAATTAAATTAAGCTGGTCAGTAAGAATGTAACAGCAAACCTGCATTATTCAACAGCTACTTCTTTGTTGTTTTGTTTGTTTGTTTTGCATTTTTAATTTTATTTTATTAATTTATTCATATTACATCTCAATGGTTATCCCCTCCTTTGTATCCTCCCATTCCTCCCTCCCATTTTCCCCTTACTCCGCTCCCCTATGACTGTGACTGATGGGTACCTCCTCCCCCTGTATGTTCATAGGGTATCAAGTCTCTTCTTAGTAGCCTGCTATCCTTCCTCTTAGTGCCACTAGGCCTCTCCATCCAGAGGACATGGTCTAATATGAGGCACCAGAATACGTGTGAAAATCAGACCCCACTCTCCACTCAACTGTGGAGAATGTCCTGTCCATTGGTTAGATCTGGGTAGGGGTTTGAAGTTTACAGCCCGTATGGTCCTTGGCTGGTGCCATAGTTTGAGTGGGACCCCTGGGCCCAAATCTGCCTATCAAGTTTTTTTTTTACATTGATTTAAACTACATAGGATTACAATAATGAGGAATATAAACTACTGCAACCAATGATACCACACCTCAGTGTCTCCCTGAGACATGCCTGTTTCTCTTTTTCCGCACAGGACTAGTTAGTGTTTGACTGTGGAGCACAAAGCCTCCATCTTGTCTGTAATTCTGGGAACATGGAGGCTGAGCTACAGCAGAACAGCAACGAAAAGTAGATGGAGCCACACATAATTTCCCTGTGTTTTGAGCTAAAATGTGCTGTTACATTCATTGTTTGTACTTATATTTGCTTGGATAAGAGATATGTAAATGAAAAACCTCAACTGCATGTGAATGTGGATTAATGTGGGTGGTCCATAGCCATAGGGAAGACCTTTTAAAGAGACTAGTCCAAGGGTGCTCCCATTACTTATAAGCTAGAACTTTACATAGTGTGTGAAATAGAGGTTAGAAACAATCTCATGAGATGCCAGCTTTCCCTGCTCTTCAAAATCCTTCCCTGTGTATGAATCGTACCCTCCTGAAATTGTACGATATTTTTTCTCATATT
Source organism: Acomys percivali (assembly GCA_907169655.1). Classification (NCBI taxonomy): domain Eukaryota; kingdom Metazoa; phylum Chordata; class Mammalia; order Rodentia; family Muridae; genus Acomys; species Acomys percivali. The sequence goes on along the minus strand of OU015743.1, from coordinate 95,239,636 downwards.
CCTCCTTGTCATTGTTACCCCCCTCTGTCTTTCACTTTTTCTATATTCATTGCTGTCTTTGGGCAGGGTTTCAGAACTTACTTTTTCTTTTGGCTATAATTTGATTTTGATGGATGAGTAGTTAGTGATATTTTCTTAAGTTATGCCTAAAAGAACCATTAATTAATGTAGTCATTCTAGCCACACAATATGAAATAGCATCTTTTTGAATGATCCCTAGTAATATCCCTCTCACTGAAACATAATGATATTTTTTTAATACCAAAACTCATCATAGAATTCCTTAGTAATATGTGAATACTGCCTATAGACCACCCATACAATGAATTATCGATGACACTAGATATGCTTACAAAATGATGGCACACAGGTCATACTTGTAAATACTTGATGTATATATTGTTGAAGGCGGCTATGGCTCTACTTCAGGGAATTTTCCTAGCATGGATGAGGTCCTGGTTTCATTCCCCAGCACTACAGAAAAATATGAATGAGTAAAAAGAATTGATATGTGTGTATTAAGATACAGTTTGTTACCTTCTAAAATCAGAGCAGGGTAAAGGTATTTATACTCTTAGTTGGTATTGTAATGATACATTCACATTTTTTTGTTTGCATTTCTCAATATCCTTCCTTTTCTTTCTTTCTTTCTTTCTTTCTTTCTTTCTTTCTTTCATTTTTTTTCTTTTTTCTTTTTAGTCGCTTTTGAGACAAGGTTTCTCTGTGTAACAGGCCCAGGCTATCCTGGACATGCTTTGTAGCCCAGGCTAGCCTTGAACTCATAAGGATTTGAGTTCCTCTACCTCCACAGTATTGGGATTAAAGAAGTACACCACCATGTTCGGTCAATATCATATTTTCTTAAACTATCAACCCAATGTGTCTTTTGAATTGTTATTATCAGAACATTTTTTAACATGGTTAACTTAATCATTACACATGCCAATTTTAGAAACATGTCTGAGGATAAAATAGTTTATGCATTCAAAATTAATCATTTTAGTTATGGTCCTACAATTGGGTTCTGGCTGACAAAGCACTAAGATATTCTGAAATCTCTTCATAATTTTGCATATAAATTTTTTTAAGAAAAGTTTTTATCTATTTGTATTATCTCCATAGGCTCATTCAGTATCACACGAGGTTTCTTTAGAATTAAATGATTCTGTAACAGCTTTAGTATACTGTTCCCTGTAAGTTCATTAGTATAGTCACCCCACTCTATCTATCAAATACTTTAAACACAGCTTTCACGTGTTGGGGAATTGTTAATTTATTATTTTACTTTTTTATTCTTAATTATTTATATGAATGAAATTTCTAAAATAAGAATGTTAATTCATAAATTACATTGTAGTCGTAGATTATTTTTACAACCTATTTTATTTAACATTTTTATACTCTTCTACCTCCTCTCTAACCCAGTAATCAGAGGTAAGGGTGAAAGAAGGTTAACTTAAAAAGGGGTTGTGGATCTGTTTAGAAGTAGTTCCTTAGGCAATTCCAGTCTTTTATGACAGGATACCAGCAATTCAGTCCAATAGCAAACACCAAACAGAAACATGAACCAGTAACAGCCACACTATGCAGCAGAAACAGCAAGATTTCACTGTATTACCCTGAGTCAGTGGAAGCAGCCAGAATCAGCCTGAGTATCACAAGAAGTTCTCTGGATCATTTCTCTCTACACAGTGAAGACCAGCAAAGACCAACAAAGTATTGCCCAGAGTAGCAATGCATAAAACTCTTCTCACTGTCTGTGGGGCTCTAGTTAAATTCTTTGTAAGCATCAGGCACTCTCTTATGACTGTTTTAGTAAAATATCACATGTCCTCTCACAATACAGCTTCCAGAAAAACATCACATAGCAAAACTGTGTTTAAAAAGAAACCAAAAATTTCATTTCAAGTTTTGTATAAATATTTATTTCATTTTCTATTTCCTTGTCTGGTTTTATAATGGAATTTCTTGTCTCTAATTTGAAATTAATTAGAGTGTGCAGAAGATCACTTGACTCTTTTTTATTCTCTTTTTTTCTGTTAACAAGAACTATGTACAAATAATTTCACAATTGGCAGTAAAGTAGTATCTTCATTCGCAAAGTATATGAGAGAGATTATCAATATAATGAATGGTTGAGCCGCTTCATGGATAGATGAATGAATGGATGATTTTCTGTGCTTTGGCATAAGCCAGAAGTGACTTATTTATGGTTCAAAGTCAATCTTTAAATCAAAGTCTTCTCTTTTTATATTTTTCTGAATTATAATTTCACATACCAAACATGCTGTGGCCAGTCTTGTTATGTAGTACGATAGTATGTGCTATTCTTGAACTCTTGAATCTACTGCTCTGGCTCTTAATTCCTTAGATTTCATGTCTATTGCCATGACACTGGTGAAAGCAAGGACTTTTTCCTTTAAATGACTTATTAATTTTTAAATACAGATAGAGAAGCATTACTTACAATTGATTTTGGAGAAAGAAATGCTTTTCCAAGGTGCAAACACAATTGCATAAAAAAAAGTGATCGATGACTTTCACTTAACATTTTGAGAATTCTCTCTTAAATGTTCCACAGAGGAGTGTCTTCAAAATGGCCATCAGTATTATAGAATAACTGGAAGATTATGTTTGTCACGGCTTTCTGTTTTGTTGAAAATGAATTTTTTTCATGGAATTACAGATTTACTATATCAAAGAGTGTATTTTGGTCACATCCTATTAACTAGGTAACATTCGTTATATAATGGAAGGAAGGTTTTAGTACAAAAATTATTTTATAAATATGGTAAGTGTACTTGTCCACAATAAGCATTCAAATTTTCAAATAAACAACTAAGAAATTTATAATGCACATTGTATAACTCAAAAATTTTAAGGCTCAACAAATAATTACAATGGTAGAAATAAAATTCCTATTAGCCCAACGTTGATTGAGCCGTACTAGTGAGTACAGTGAACAACACTGGCAAGTAGTTGGCAGCACAGGAGGATCACTGTTGTTGCCACGGTCACTCCTTTTGGACCATGTCAGTTGTAATACACCCAGAGTCGGCATAGATCAAAAAACACATAAAACACAAAAAACACATAACCCTCTTAGATGACTTAATTAGTTTTCCAAGCTACTGGTTCTCAGCAATGATAGTAAAATGAAAGACACCAGGTTGGCAAATGTATGTATTTCCTTCTGGTAAGGGAAATAATTTCCATTCCCAGTGCTACTATCTACTTGCTATGGAACTTGAGCTAGAAGTGTTTAATATTAAGCCATGTTGTATTATTGAAAGGTCATGATATTAAAGCACTTTCTTCATGAAAATTGTTTTGATAAATATTTTTCTCTATTTTTTCACTAAATTGGAATCTTACTTTTTGACCCCATTAACCTTTATTAAATTTCCGTTTACAGACTATATTCTTACATTTATTGGCTACAGTCAGTGTTTTAATTTATAGTTAATATCATTTTAGTTTTAGTAAACAATATATTACTATAACAGGCAAGGCAATCCAGTGTCTCCTGTGTAGGGGCCTCACCTAGCCCTGACTATAACAGGAACTACAATGAAATGTCTACTGGAATTGTTTCTTTTAATTTAACAATTATAGATAAAAGAAACAACAATATTTTGAAGAAAACGATTAAGTGGTTCAGATCAGCACAGGCCTGCTTGCTGCTAAGCTTTGGGGAACCGTTGCACTGTGTGGACTACATGTTCCTCAGCAAAGGTATAAAGAGACAGCCAGCTTAAGGACTAAGAAAACTGCCAGTTCTTCTCAGCATGTGCATCTAAATGCAGTGTAAGACTTCTTGTAGATGACCACAGTTCAGAGCCTTTGACAAAACCCACAAAAGAGAGATGTGATGTTCAAGAAATCGAGGTTGCCTGAATAATTTACCAGCTACATATAGTTTTATAAAATATTAAAGGGACCATAGGGTACAATGAGAGCTCACAGAGATTTGAGCTTGACATTAGTATCTTTCTTGCACACTGGAGGATTGCTTACAATGATCATTGTGTGCTATGCTGGCGAGAAAATAATTACAGTGGAGCTACTAATGGCTTTAATAAAAGTAAGATCAGCTAACTGACATCTAGACACTTATAAAGGGAAGACGCTTAAAAATGTAAACTATTTTAGGAATACAGACATGATATCAGAAACTGAGTCAGATGCAAATTCACGTTAGTCTAATACTAATGGTGCCACTATGTTAACTGCAGTAAAGGAAACAGTGTGCTAGCTGAAAACACTGGAAAATTGTGGCTTCTTCTATTAACATTTATCCTTAGACTGTATTTTTTTATTTTAAATAAATCCTGAGTTTGGGAAGCTCATGCCCATAACAACATCATTTTGAATTACATCCCATTCTGGGTACTTTTAAAGAAACGTATTATGAGTATGAACTGTGTGCCCGGCTAAATGCCTTCTGTAAGACTATGATGGGCTTAATAATTCCTTTACAAGATGAAAAGCAATAAAACAGGTACATATCCTGCCAGGTTGTGATGACATGATTTCAAAACATAGTACATATGCACACTCAACCCATTGTGTAATCTGGAAGCTCTCTTGTTAGCGGCATGCACTGTACCACAGATACTCATACATCCTTAGAGTCCTAAGCAAACACCATCATTTTATTTCATTGCAACTCCTTGCCTCAGTACTGACAATAGGTCACGAACGTGAACTGAAGCAAAAATATTTACCATTTTACTTATTTTACATAGAGAGGTCTAGAAAAAGAGTATATTTGTACTCATATGTGATGCCAGTTTTTTTTTTTAATTTTTTTTCTTGTTACATCTCAATGGTTATCCCATCCCTTGTATCCTCCCATTCTCCCCTCCCTCCCACTTTCCCCTTATTCCCCTCCCCTATGACTATTCCTCAGAGGGATTACCTCCCTCTGTATATGCTCATAGGGTATCAAGTCTCTTCTCGGTGACCTGCTGTCCTTCCTCTGAGTGCCACCCGGTCTCCCCCTCCAGGGGACATGGTCAAATAAGAGCACCGCCTGCTCTTCCAGAGGTCCTGAGTTCAATTCCCAGCAACCACATGGTGGCTCACAGCCATCTATAATGTAATCTGATACCCTCTTGTGCAGATAGTGATGCCAGTTTTAAAAAGAAAATCTTTTTAATTAACTGTAATTTATTATAATTTATACAGATTATATACTGATTGTTATCTCCTCCCTTGTATTTTCCACTTTAAACTCTCCCCACTTCTGCCATATTCCCCTCCTCTAGACCTCTGACAAAAGAGTACTTCTTCCCCAATCATATCATCAGAGCCTTTCAGGTTTCATTAGGATAGCCAGATTCCCTTTCCTCTGTGTACTCAAAAAGGGAAGGGGCCAAATTAGAGGCACCAGATTTCATATCAGAGGCATACCCTGCTTCACCCAGATACATAGAGAGTGAGCTGTCAATTGGTTATATCTGAACAGAGGGTCTAGGTTCATTGCATTGTCGTTGGTTGGTACAACAGTTTCTCCAAGTTTCTTTGAGTCAATAACCGCTGGCCTTGATGGTCTCCTTGTAGGGCTCCTGAACTTTCTGGGTTCTTCCACCATCCATTTCTCCCATACTATTTTCAGCACTCTGCCCAGATTCCAGCAGTGAGTCCCAGCATCTGTCCTTATTCCCTGCTGAGTACAGTCTCTCAGAGGACATTAATATCGAACTAATATCCATTTATAAGTGAGTATATACCATGAGTGTCTTTCTGCATCCAAGTTACCTCACTCAGGATGATCTTTTCTAGTGCCATCCATTTGCCTGGAAATTCAAGATGCCCTTGTTTTGAATAGCTGCGAAGCATAGAATTGTGTAATCATATCTCAGGTTCTTCCTTCCATTCTTCAGTTGAGGAACATCTAGATGATTGTTTCCAGATTCTGACTATTACAAATAATGCTGCTATGAACATAGCTGAGCAAATGTCCTCGTTGTATGGTGGGACATTTTCCAGGTATATGCCCAGGAGTAGTATAGCTGGGTCATGCAGTAGTGCTATTCCCAACTTTCTGAGAAAGTGACAGATTGATTTCTAAAGTGGCTGTACAAGTTTGCAGTCCCACCAGCATCGGAGGAGTGTTCCACTTTCTCCACATCATAGACTGCATGTGCTGTCACTTGAAATTTTGATCTTAGCCATTCTGGTAGGCGTAAGATGGAATCTCAGAGTCATTTTGATTTGTATTTCTTGAATAACTAAGGACATTGAGCATTTCTTGATGTTTTTTGACTATTCAGTATTTCTCTGTTGGGAATTCTCTGTTTATCTCTGTAACCAATTTTTAAATTTTCTTATTTCATTTGGTGGTCCTTAATTCCTTGAGTTCTTTATATACTTTGAATATTAGCTCTTTGTTGGATATAGGGTTGGTGAAGATCTTTTCCCAGTCTGTAGCATCTAGTTTTGTTCTGTTAATGGTGTCCTTTGTCTTACAGAAGTTTCTCAGTATCATCAGGTCCCCTTTATTAATTGTTGATCTTAGAGCCGGAGCTATTGGTGATCTTTTTAGGAAATGGTCTCCTGTGCTACTGAATTCAAGGCTCTTCCCCACATGTTCTTCTAACAGAATTAATGTGTCTGGATTTACGTTTTCCTTGATCCATTTGGACTTTAGTTTTGTGCAGGGTGATAAATGTGGACCTATTTTCATTTTTCTACTTGTAGAGTCCAGATAGATCAGCACCATTTTTGAAGATGGTATCTATTTTTCCATTGTATGGATTTGGCCTTTGTCAAAAATCAAGTGACCATAAGTCTGCGGGTTTTCTTCTAGGCCTTTGGCTTGATTCCATTGATAAACCAGTGTATTTTTTATGTCAATACCATGACATTTTATTACGGTTGCTCTATAGTACAGCTTGAGATCTCAGATGGAGATTCCTCTGGAAGATCTTTTATTGTTCAGGATTGTTTTCCATATTCTGGTTTTTTTCCATATGAAGTTGAGAATTGATATTTCAAGGCCTGTAAAGAATTGTGTAGGTATTTTGATAGGGATTGCATTGAATCTATAGCTTGCTTTTGGTAAGATGGCCATTTTGACTATGGTGAAGTCCTTGATCCATGAGCATGGGAGATATTTCCACCTTTTCATATCCTCTTCAATTTCTTTGTTCAGAGTATTGAAAATTTTCACACAAGCATTTCACCTGTTTGGTTAAGGTTAGAGCAATATACTTTATATTAAATAGTCCTATATTTTCTGCAAAAAGAGAAACAGTCCTCAAAATTCTCCTAAGCAAAGAATCACAGAGCTAACTGGTTTCATGTCAGAATTCTTCCAGACCTTCAAGAATTGGTACAACCAACACTCTTCAAATTATTCCACAAAATAGAAATGAACAGCACATTACCAAACTTATTCTATGAAGCCACAGTCACCTTGAAATGTAAGTTACACAATGATGGAACAAAGAAAGTTAATTTCATACCATTTTCCCTTATGAACATATATGTAAATGTACACAATAACATACTCACAAACCAAATGCAAGAACACATCAAAGATATTATTCACCATGAACAAGTATGCTTTCACCCCAGGCATGCAGCATTGGCTCCATATATGGAAATCCACCAATCTAACCCAGCATAAAAAAAAAAACTGAAAGACAGAAATCCTTTATGCAGAAAAAGCACTTGACAAAAATACAACACCCATTGATGTTTAAAGTTTTGGAGAGAGCAAGGATCCAATGCATATAACGAAACATAATAAATGCTATATTATGTAAACAACCTATATGTTCCTCAAAAAAAGAATGTATAAAGAAACTGTGGTACATTTACACAGTGGAATACTACTCAGCTTTAAAACAAGGACATCTTGAAAATTGCAGGCAAATGGATAGAACTAGAAAAGACTATCCAGAGTGAGGTAACCCAGACCCAGAAAGACACGCATTATATATACTTACTCATAAGCGGATATTAACAAATTAATACAGGATAACTACACTACAACACAGAGGCTGATGTACTAACCAAGGACCATATATGACATGCACCTAGATGCTCTCCTGAGATAGTCAGCACAGTCTCCTTGTGGGTCCCACATATGGGGAGTAGGGACTACTTCTGACATGAATTCTGGAAGTTTTATCACTTTGCTCTGGCAGGGTGGCCTTTCCAGGTACCAGAGGAAGAGGATACAGGTAGTGAATATGAGACTTGGTAGGTAGAGATCTGATGTTAGGGGAGGAGGGCTCCCCTTTCCAAGGACTAGGAAAGAGTGAGAGAGGGGATGAGGGAAGATTGGCAGGGCATAGGAGAGGGAGATACAATTAGGATGGAAAGAATTCAAATTGCAGAACAAACAGCTAACTTATTTTGCTAATCCCACTACATGGGAATAGCTCTGAGACTGCCTGAGACATGAATGCCTATTCAATACATTTTTTGAAGACACATTAAACTTTTTTATAAATAAAGATAACATGACTCAGAATAAAAGTTATTTCTGACCGATTCAACTTGTAAACTGAGTGTTCATTCAATGTGAGATCATGTTTTAAGATATGGCACTCAACTTTTGATGCCCTTCCTCTTAGTACTGTCATGTTTTCACACATGTATCTAGTATTCAGGGTTTATCTGCATTTAGCAACAAAAGTACAAGGCAAATATAGTTACATAAGGTCTTCAAAAACCTCAGAGACCTACAGAATATGGCATTTATGATGTTTTATTATTTTAAAGATTCATTGATAATAACGCAGGTCAGCCCCTGCCAACATGCAGCACACCTCAAAGAAGATGATGAGCTTCAAATAACTTCCTTATGGATTTAATTTTGGCAAAGTAGCCAGTGGGAAAATGGACAAGCATGGATGCATGCAGAGTCAGACAAGACAGGATAAGCAAATTCTCAATAGTTCCTGCCTCACAAATATGTCTGTCACATAATATTGGGCCAGAAGGCTGAAGATGATGCTCGAAATTTCTAGAGTTTTGTGTGATTGTTCAGGAAGCAAACTGTCTCTATCATTTTCTAATTTGGGAAGCTGCTAACCTGCACTCCCTGTATACTCAAGTAAATTAATTTTATTCCTTCTCAAGTCTCTGGAGAGGTTGAAACCAGATAGTTTAGTTTTACAATTAAGCTTAGTTGTTTAGGGGTTAAGATGTTTTTAGATCTAGATAGATTTTTTTATTGATAATGATGAGATATGATAGATACTGCTTTACATTCAGAATCTTAGATGCACCAAGACAGGAAAGATGTTTTCTTCAAGGTTGCCAAGTCCTAATAGCCGAATCACAATAAATGTATCATTTATATAATTCCTGATTGTTTCATGGTTCTTCTTGCTGTAGGTAGACTTTTGTATATATGTTGAATAATATAAACATGAATGTAAACATTTTAAAAATGTTTAATAATAATAATTAAGAAAAATGCTGTATACAGCAAACAAATAGTCAACATCAAATTAAATAGAGTGGAATAAGATCAGGAACTAGACAAGGCTACCTACTCTCCCCATATCTTGTCAACATAGTACTTGAGGTTCTAGCTTGAGAAATAAGTTAACAAATGGAGATCAAGGGGATCCATATTGGAAACAAGGATATCAAAGTATTGCTATTTGCATATAATATAGTAATGTGCATAAGTGGCCCCCAAAATTCAACCAGAGAACTCCTTCAGATGATAAACTGATTAATCATTAATTATTAATTAATTAATTAATTAATTAATATCATTAATTAAATAAAAATAAAAAATCACTTACCCTCCTGTGTACAAATGACTAGCATGCTGAGAAAGAATATAGGGAAACTACACACTTCACAATAAAAAAGAAATTCTTGATTAAATAAAAGCATCATGATATGTACTCCTCCTCCAATTGAAGTTACTTAGTAGGTTCTCAGTGTGCAGTCATAGCTGCACTGCCACTCTCCACACAGAGGATGACACTGACCTCTTAGGGATCCACTTGTTCCTACTTCCTCTATCCTGTGATTAAAGGCCTGGGCCTACAAGGCTCACCTCTAATTCTTAATTACTTTAGAGAAAGTATTCAAAGTCATTGATATATAATCTGGTTTCTGCCATTTGATCTAAAAACACAAGATACAGAAAAAATGAATAAAGCAAGAAAGAGAGTAATGAAAAGAAAAGCTCATCCAGCTATTGCAGAATTTAATAAAAACATATTTGTCAAAACTTTTTTAACAAATAAAAGCAACCTTACCTTAAAGGAGAGAAGATATTTGCTTTTACAGAGGAGCTTTCGAGCCATGTATCTCGCATTAACCACACCCAAAGAAACTTACCATACATTTCTTTTGATCTAAAATAAAATATTTCATTTCCATAACAGCAAGAAAAATCATGTATATGTTTGGATTTTCTGATATTGTGAAGTAAATTCTACCTCTTATTAGATGATAACAAAATGTAAGGAAATATTGAGACAGTGTCTAGTTTCCATAATGTAGACTTTCTACTGTAAGTTTGGAACGTAAATAAGATAATTAGCATTAAATTTTACTAAAGACTAGATATGTGTTTACATACTTACAGCATTTATGGAAATTGACAGTGTGGCAAAACTACAAAATGTTGTTTTCCATTCCTGGCAATTATTCTATGACAAAACCAACAGTTAGGTGGTGAAGTAATGCTGAAATTCATATAGACATTTTACAGTTTTGAATTTTTTTGGAAATATAGCTTGCTCTGCATTTTTCAGCATGTTTGAGAACTTGTTTATTTTATAGATTTAAAATTTTTGGGTTTTGTGAATCATATATATATATATATACATATATATGTACATATATATATATACATATATATATAATTTCTGTCATTTCTTATATTGTCTTTATTCATCCTTTTTGGACATTTAGTGTTCATTAATTTAAACTAATCTTAGTTCAAAACAAAGAATACATTACAAATTAAAATCCACACACAAGGGGGCATTACCACATAATTTTTCTCCATAGTTTTCTGACCTACAATGTGCATCTATATATGGCACTAAAATATGACCAGTCATTATATATGCATTTTTAATATTCCATATTTTATTAGATAAATTTAGAATATTTAAAACATTATCTACACTGGAAAAGAATCCAAGCACCTGGTAACTACTTTAGATCACCAAAATTTTTTTTTCTTAATTTATCAGAAGTTTTCATAGTTTTATTGATTTGCAGAGACATTTTCTTTCTTCAATCACCTTTCACAGTATTTATCAATATTTTCTATAGTTTGTAACAGATATCAAGGTCATGGCAAAAGAAGACACTATAGTGATATATATTGTATTTAGAATTTAAAAAAAATCAGATAAAAATTTTTAAAATTGTTATGAAACTTACAATTTCCTATAATATAGGAGATATTTTTATACTTGAGGGAAGAATTCACAGAGAAGTTATCTAACTGTTCATTCTTTCATAAATGAGTATACATCAGATCAAGGAGAATGAGATATGATATTCTAACTCCACCTCAGAGAAAAGAAAACCTAATGTAATCTTTAAATCTATTTTCTGAGCAAACAGATGTGGTTTTAATATACAAATATCTAGTAATATACATAGTATAAATCCAGTTTGATGTTTTAACTTAACTTGTCAGAGTGAATTTAAACATAGTACCCTGCATGCTAGTTGTTTTTGTTTTAATAGCTCTGGTCTCTGTGATTCATGAAATGCTTCTCTATGGAATATAAATTGAACATATATGTACATACATATACCATCCACCAAGTGAGAAGTGAATAATGTCTTAATGTATCAGTAGAAAGTTATATTATCTGACATAAAAATAGTCACTAGCATTGAGGTTGTACATTCATAGGATATTTCCACAAATGAAATTCCCACAAAGACAGTGAATTTCTAGCTGCAGCTTCAATCTTCAAATATGCAAGACATCGCAAGTGAGGTCATAGGGTTGATATATGCCTTCCTGCACAATTTTGTCTCCCATTTGGGAAACATAGGTCTATAGAATTTAATATAACTTATTTAAAATGCTCCAGATTTTTTGAAATTATGAATAGTATCAAGTTTGGAGGTCATGGAAAAATTAAAATGAAAACAGTGTCAAGAATTAGACATTTCTGAGTCACTTTAAAAATGAAAGTATATCTCACCTTTATCAACTTGATATTGATTTACATTCAGAAATTTAGATGGATCAAAATAGGAAAGTTTTTTTTAAGTCTATCAAATACAAATAGCCAAAACACTAAGAATGTTACATTTATATAATTCCTGATAGGTCATGGTTCTTCTTGCGAATGGTAGTTTATTGTATGTATGTGTAATAATATAAACAAATATGTAAAAACATTTTAAATGTTTAGAAGATTAAAGTATGAATTAAAGAATCACTCACTTTATGTAGGCTTTTCAATACTGACATGCGTAGAAGATGACTTTGTCCAAAATAAGATAATTATGAGATATGCAGTGAGAGAGCAAATGTTTAAGGAAATCAAGAACAAAGTATGCTTGTGGGTAGACTGCTAAAGACAGCACTTTTTTTGGATTGATTTTGAAAGTTTAACACCATTTACCAGTCTTTTCTTTGATATACTCAGGACTTTCAGTTACTGTGAATTGCTACCACAGATTAAATTATCACCAGCTCAATTTTCATCTCTTTCACTGTTAAAGAAGAAAGCCTGTCAAGCTGACCTGTCCTGCTCTTGACCAGCAGGAACTGGACTCTCAAAATTATTAAACCCATCTTCCTTTTTAAAACATCATCTACAATATGATTTTCAACCTAAAGAATGATTTTTTTTCTTCTTTTTTCATAGTCCCTATAGCTTATCTCTGGTGCAGAAGTGATTTCCACTTAACACAGCAACACAAAGAATTCTCATAATGATTTCATTGGATGCTACTATTTATATATGCCTTAACTCCTTTCTTATAAATCAACCCCCTTTCTTTCATCTATGCAAGTAGGTGGCATTTCAACGCTTTCTCTATGAACTCTAAAACAATATTTAAATTGTAAGATTTGCAAATAATTTATGCACCATAAGGCAGAATAAAGGGTTTCAGTGGGGCCATATTTATATGGTTCATGATAAACAGGTGCAATTGCTCTCTCACAAATTGGTTTCATCGCTTTAACCTTTAAAAGGCCATTTTGTAATATTTCAAAACTCATGTATTGCTTGAGGAAAAAAATTAATCATGTACAAGGTTATAACTTTCAAAATATACTTTTCCCTATGTGATTTATAATATTATACATACCCAAATGTATGATTTATTGAAGATGATGGAAGATTTTATGAGTCATACAATTTTTTCCTAAATCTAAAATGGACATATACATTGACAATTTATAATAGACAAGTTGCCAATCACATGCTGACATTTGAGAAGGCTTCCCTCATCTTCCTTCTCCACCTTGCACACTAATTATGACTTTATAACCTCATGCAGAGCTCACTAGAGAGGGCTCAAGCATCATTTTCCCCAGTTTTATTTGCTTCCAAAGGTTTTCATTTGTAGTTATCACTGGTGTTACCCCTACCATCAAAAAGTATTTCACATTAAACAATGTTTGGAATGTGAGAAACTATAATAGATTTGGGTGGAGGTCTGATAACTTTGAGGAAGTATTCACTTGCCATCTGATTAAGAATGAGTGATGATAGTCTTATTACTCTTGTTAAGGGCACAGAGCCCTACATTATATATTAGGTTCTTGTTCTGTAAGTACACGACTGAAGTAAAAAATCTGCTGATGGCTCTTTGTTGACTGAGTACCCTGCTCTGGGTATCACATGGCAAGAGGCAGTGAATGTGTTTAACTGTGCATCATTTCTAGCCTCTTTCCCATTTTTCAAAGACACTAAGAAGCAATCACTGACACTGTCATTCAAAGACTTTATACATTCCTAACTGCCTCCCAAAGTGCTCTTTTCCCACTACTGTCATCAGATATATTTTCATCTTAACATATGACAAGAGGAATGTCATTTTAACACATGGAAGTTCAGAGAACTCACTGAAGTCACTTCAAAGATGTGGAAGGAGCAACACTGTGCATCTTTTCTATTTTTAAAAGCGTATTCTTTTCTCCCAAATAAAATACGTCCTGATTGCACTAGCCCATCCTTCTTCTTCTCCTCCCAGTTCCTTTCCCCTTCTGCCCTCTACATCCACCCCTCCACAATTTCCCCTTTAAAAAGGCCAGGATTGCTAGGAATAACAATTAAGGATGGAATATCTTTTGAGATGGCTGTGTTTCTTTATTTTTCCAGTTGACCATTTTCATACTGGTATGAATAAGACTTTACAGGATTTGATGGTTGTGACAAATTAGAAACAATTTCACAGCATGGTTTATAAATAATTAAATGTTCTTAAACTATTCCAAATTACTGTTTAACATTAATAACTGTATACAAATAGACAATTCAACAATTTTGGTAATGATTCGTTGTAAGTGTAATTAAAAACATAAATCCTTAAAATGAGTTGCTAAGAGGCCTGTAATACCCCCTGGTCTACAACCTCAAGATACAATGTCCTGTCTCCATTGATCTATTTCTGGAAGCTCCAGAAGGAGCTGTTACCTGTGCACTCCCTGCTTTTAGAAAAGCAGTGCCAGTAGATTTCACACTAGTAAGACAATATACTGCTTTGAGTAGCTTGTTTGTGAGGATTTGTTGCAATGCAGAGGTGGAAAACTGGCATAGTTATGCATGTGAAAATTTCAGGGTAATACTCAGTTTTCTGGGATTAAAAATGAGTAACATATCAACACTTTCATATCATAGTAATATACATTTAAATTATAATGTACAGATGCAAAATATATAAGTTGATAATGAATAAAATATAAAAAAATGTAAGCTCACTCACTGGGTTTTAATTGTTCATTCTGATGCTTTAAATGCTGGAGTGAGGCGATTAGCTCTTCACTATATAAGCCTTGAAATTGAATTCTAGGGTCCTTGTAAATGTACTGGAAGAAACCAAGTCTTAAAGTATGAAATGCTAAGTGAAACACCTGTGTAATCAGGTAAGTGCAGTGTGTCCTGGCTCCAAGTAATAGAAAATAGAAAAGCACAGGGGAAGAAGCTTTAGTAAAAATAATTGAAGCTGTGTCTGGGTATAAGCTTTGGAAATGAGTGACTGACCTACACTGACACCTGCATTTCCAGTTTCGCTGAACGAACATGTAAAATCTCGAGAAACACACTGCAATCGCATTCAAAGGACAGGAGGAACACATTATCTTTTGAGTTATTTTGGAATACACACTAGTGTTGTATTTGTGACTGAACACTGAATCTCAAGAAATAGAGAGTATCTGAGAGAGTGAACAAGGAGGAGAATTGACAGTGACCCTCCAGCAGTCGCTGAGCTAGGTGCTTCCCTGGGAGGTAATGCAGTCAGGGAGGAGGTAGTTCATGAAGCAGAAGGACCACACATATAAGATAAAGAGACAGATGAGAGTTGACTACAGGGTACTTGATTTCACAAATTCAAACACAACTATCACCCATATCTGTTTTATTTCATTCCATCATAGGACCTTCTTCACTTTTAGTAGCTTTTGAGAGTTTACATTTTTCATTAAAGTAGAATTAACTCCTCCCTTTACTTTTCTCCATCCAACACCAGCTATGCTCCAATTTCTCTAAAATTCATGGGCCTTTTTCTTTTCTTTATCATATATATATATATATATATATATATATATATATATATATATATATATGTGTGTGTGTGTGTGTGTGTGTGTGTGTGTGTTTGTGTGTGTGTGTGTTTGTGTGTGTGTGTATACTGTGTGTCTGTGTGCTTTATAAATATATAAATACAACTTCTTGAATCCACTCAATGTTTTTTCAATATATATGATTTCAAGGCTGACTATTTAGTATCCCATAACCACCCTAGTTAAATAACAATTATTTTCCTTGATACAAACATAACACTAAAATTCAGTATTATAATGTCTAAAAAGGGAAAAGAGAATTTTAGTACATTTCAGGGAGTAAATGGTGATGAATGTAGAAGATAACTCTCTCCCTCATATTCGTTCTTATGCGATGTTCATGTTCTTATTTTATTTTTAAAATCTAGATTAGACCTGACAAGAAAAATAAGATATTTGTCTTTCTGAATCTTACCTACTTTGTTTAACATGAAAATCTTGGTTCACACAACTTTTAGAGGGAGAGAGTTATCTTCTACATTCATCACCATTTACTCCCTGAAATGTACTAAAATTCTCTTTTCCCTTTTTAGACATTATAATACTGAATTTTAGTGCATTTCAGGGAGTAAATGGTGATGAATGTAGAAGATAACTCTCTCCCTCTAAAAGTTGTGTGAACCAAGATTTTCATGTTAAACAAAGTAGGTAAGATTCAGAAAGACAAATATCTTATTTTTTCTTGTCAGGTCTAATCTAGATTTTAAAAATAAAATAAGAACATGAACATCGCATAAGAACGAATATGAGGGAGACAAACATTAGGAAACAGAGGACACGAAAGGGGCTAATCAAGCTGAATTGTACCCTATGCATGAGTGAAAATATCACCAAAACAGTTCTGGAGAGATGGCTCATGCTCTACAGCATTGGGCTCATATATTAGTTATTTTTCTGTTGTTTTGATGAACCTCGTACCCAGGCAATTTACAGAAGTACAATTTTGTTTGTGCTTATGATTCCAGAGACATAAGAATTACAGCAGTGGCAACTGTAGTAGCAAGCAGAAAGGTTCACACCTTGAACAGTAATCACAGGTAGGGAAAACAACTGAAAATAGTTCAAGGATTTCATCTCTTGAAGACCACCTTAAGTGACATAATTACTTTAAGAAATCCTCACTTCCTGCATCTTGGAAAATGATGCCAAATGTTCAAATACAGAAGTCTACATAAGGGACATTTTCATGCAAAACACCAAAGTTCTCCTTCAGAGACTCTGAGCTCAATTTCCAGAACATATGGCTCCCAACCAACTGAAGCCTCATCTCCAGGGAATGGATGTCTCTTCCAGCCTCCATGAGTACTCAGTATGCAAATCCACCTACCCAAGCAGACACACAAACATACACAGAGCACACATGTATGCACACACATAAACACACACATAGAGTGGGAGGGAAGAAAGGATGTGAGAGGGAGGGAGAGAGGGAGGGAAGGAGGGAGGGAGCGATACAGGGAAGGATGAGGGAGAAAGGGGGAGAGAGAGAGACAGAGAGAGACAGAGAGCTTTTACATTTCATTTGTTTTACAAATACACACTTACCCAAAATCCATTTACCGTTTTGAATTAGTGGAGAATGGTGGGATAAAGAAATTGTGCAGTCTAAATACTGGCCTAAATGATGAAACAGGTATGTTACTACTAATGAAATAAATATTGTTCAAGCCAATTATCACATTCTTTGTAGACAGATGTCATTGCTTAACATAATTAAGATATAACCCAAGTGTCAAAGATATTTTGAATTCTCAAAGATTATGAAGGACAGTTTTATCTTACATCTGCTACATAATTTCATGAGCATGTAAGAATATAATGTGGAAGTTTCATTTGGTATCAGCATATTGGGAAATACCCTTTGTGAGACATTTGACTTTTCATGAGGTATAAAAACCACATGTGGTTAATAGAGATTCCAATTTAATGCATCATAACTTTGCCTGTAAGATGTCCTGGTTTGACTATATTTTGTGGTTAATCTATTTTAATCCATCAAATTTGAATATTCATTAAAACATGTCAACAAGATTAATTGCAAATAGATAGGAAGGCAATTTGAAGGAGTGTTAATAAACAGCTGACACTGGTAAAAATAACACAATAAAATTTATTAAATTACGCTTAGATCCAATTAAAATGGTTACTAAGAATTCAAGTTATATTTATGTTCCACAAGTAGCTGAGAAGTAAGTGTGTAAGCATAATTATTTAGGTCTCTATTCTTGCTTGGATAATATCTAGAGTACATGATGCCTTTAGGAAGAATTTTTTTATCATTATGGGTTATCTTATGCAGGAAACACTCAGGTTTATGTCTCCCTATTTGATCATTTAGATTTGGCAGCAGATGATATGGCTCTGAGTCTATCTACAGTGAATAATTGAATGTCAAAAATGTTTTAAATTAAATTCTGACAATGATGAAATGGTTTGTGAGAGATCTCAATGTTTGCTAAGTTCTTTATCTTCCTTTCAAGGTCTCTTAATAATTGCAAGCTTATATTTGCGGTTGCAGTGTGTTTGTGTGCCACTTAGGAGTCTATGATGGAACTCCAGGTCCTTTACAGTTCTTATGTTTTCTTTCAGCAGCTTTAGTGTCTTGTGAGGAGTAAAGGAGCATCCATGAACAGCTTCTGGAAAGATGGAATAATTGCTATAAAGTATATTTTAATTCTGTTAACAGTTACAGATACAGGAATTTCGGCTGGTTGGTGAGTCTAAGCTGCTTAATGTGAAGCAGATTTTCTGATATATTAAAAAGTTAATTGAATAACACACTAAACAGTGTGTAGTATGCTTATATGTCATCAGTCCATATACCTTCTTATACAATTAGTTTCAGAGTGGAACATGGAGAGAGTAAATGAAAAGGAATAAAATGTTTTTTGGGACAGATATCAGTTGAAATATAAAACATAAATTATAGTTTAAGATGAAATTGGGTCTAAATTATTACTCTATCAGTACATGTTTATGTGATCCTGGACAAGCTACCAAGTAATGAGAGTCTATTTTCTTCTTTGTAATTCAGGAAATTCATTATGTATAATAATTTAACTGTGAGATATTTACTGTGCTGAATTATATGACAGTTTTGATCTCTGTGTCGAATACAAAGTATGAAAAAACAAACAAACAAAGAGTCATCTTCCATGATTGATCTGAATTTCTAGTGGGTATAAAAAGCAAGAATGTGAATTATACTATATAGTAAATGATTAGAGATTGCATAAAATAAATCATGAAGGTGTGTACACCAGGTAAAATAGGGGCTTTCAGGTTGCACATATATACATGACTGTCATCATACCAACTACTGAATAGTTTATAGAAACAGAATGGTAACATTTATTTTACTATGATCCAAAGTATCTTGGAATAGTAGCTAGTAGCTAGAATTTATTTTTTCTTTTTTCTTTTTTTCTTTTTTCTTTTCCAAGACAGGGTTTCTCTGTGTAGCCTTGGCTGTCCTGGACCCGCTTTCTAGACCAGGCTGGCCTCGAACTCACAGCGGGAGCCTCTGCTTCCCGAGTGCTGGGATTATAGGCGCGTGCCACCACGCCCGGTGTGGAATTTATTTTTAAAAAGCCAATGGTCAGAAAAGTCTCCACATTTGAGTGGAGAGTGGGATATGACTTTCTCACGTACTCTGGTGCCTTACATTTGACCATGTCCCCTGGAGGGGGAGACCTGGTGGTACTCAGAGGAAGGACAGCAGGTTACCAAGAAGAGACTTGATACCCTATGAGCATATACAGGGGTAGGAAATCCCCCTCAGTCACAGTCATAGGGGAGGGGAATAAGGGGAAAATGGGAGGGAGGGAAGAATGGGAGGATATAAGGGATGGGATAACCATTGAGATGTAACAAGATTAAATTAATAATAATAAAAATTAAAAAGAAAAGAAAAGAAAAGAAAACCTAGATGGTCAGGGTCCTGTCGTGGGATGTTGGAAAAGCTTGGAGAAGGGATGATGCTGGGAGAAATGAGTCAGGAGCAGGAACCAGGATGAGTTTTACAGCCTGGCTGATCAGCAGTAGACTGCTTCTTATTTACGCAGAACTCGGTAGACAGGGATAGATGTGTGTTTTTCCAAAACATAGATCATATATTTTTTGTGCCCAAACATGTTTTATGACTTCCACTTGGTCATAAGTTTAGTCATCATTGATAAACCATGACCAAGCAGAGTTATATTCACAATCATTTTTCCTCATCAACTCTGTAACCGAACTTTTAACTCTATTGAAGTTTCAAGGGCATATTTTGTCAAAACATGACAGCCTATTCTCAGGGTGGTAACTCTTGCAGTTACAAGAGCACTAGACAGAAAGAAACTCTCCAAGCCAGCCTAGGCAGACAGTTATGTCCCAAGCAGTGTATTATCAACTTTTAATAGTCAGAGTGCAAATTGCTACTAGGACCAAGAAAAATCTTTAAGCCAAAGTTACTGCAGTTATTATTAAAGTTCTGCCATAATACAATGTTTCTATATTATATATATATATATATGTAAAATTTATATATCTAATATAGGCATTCTTTTCTTTGTTCCTTGGTCATACACCACCATTGTGGCCCTGTATGAGTTAATTTTTTTTATATGTTTTTGGTTGGGAGTCTAGCCTTTAATGGCAGATCCATCTCTTCTCCAGCCCAAGTTAACTTTTTCTACAGAAAGGGGGGTCTTAACAATTTATCCTTTTGTCACTTATCCACAGCATTCTTTTTCTATCCTTATAAGGAAGAGCCTCTTAATTTGACCCTCTACGGACTTCTCTAGCCTATCACCAGAGAGTTTATACCTTTATACTATTACTTTCTTTTGATCATCTTGTTCCTGAGTTAGGTACATCCAGGGGTAAATGTGCCACAGAGCATCTTTGAGTCTGAGCCCCATAAAGAGATCTCTGGCATGATTATTGAGTCACAGCCTTGAGAATAGCAACGACCTTCAAGTATGGCCAGATAAGAACAACTCCCTACCAGGGCTAGTATGGTCAGTAAATTCCTGTGGAAATCTCAGAAGCAGTACTCCAAGAAGAGAGCCTGAATGTTTCATTAGAAATTTTCCATCAATTCAGTATCTCCAAGTTGTACAAATAATAAAAGCCCCTAAACATGCAAGACTTATAGATAAATGGACCATAGTACAGTTATTGAATCACTCAGCTCAGCTTTGCTGGAGATTTGTCAAACAGCTGCGCTGCCTTTGTGACTGTCGCTGTTCCTGTTAGATATTGCTGCACCACTAAACTTAATCCTTCTGTTAAACTAAAAATTAAATTATGATATAAAAGAAGGTTGTGGTATTTTGTTAATTGGTAACTTTTTTTCAAGCCATACATTCTGATCAGTTTCCCCTCTCCTAATTGTACCTAGATCCTCCTCAATTTCATGTCCTTATTTCTGACTCTTTTTTAGGAAAATAACAAAGAAGCAAGTAGCAAGGAAAGTGAAAGCACGAAAAATACACATGCAAACAAAGCCCAGTGATCTTCCTAATTAATGAAATGTGAAGAAAGGTGTAGCTTTTGTCTTTCACTCTGTTGCTGGTTCTTCATGGGTTCTTCTGCCCACTAACAATACCTTCTGCGGGTCAGCTCAGCTTCTGCTACCGCAACTGTCACCAACTGTCTTCTCTTTTCACTCTGCTAAGCCAATTCACTTCTGTCTCTCATTGTCACTGCTCATTATCTTTTTATCTGTTCTCTAGAGCTGCTCAATCTTCTTTCTTTCTGCAGCATCTCTCTTCTCTAACACTACTCTCACATGCTCTTTTCTGAACCTACTCAATCCTACTCAGTTTCTCTCAGCCTCTGGTGGCTTCTTTTATATTCTCTTCTGTTCCAGAACTCCAAGATGCAATAGACACTAAAAGTCCTAAGATCAACTGGGATCCTTTAAAGGGCGAGGCACACAAAATAAATCACCCCACATTTGCTTCAGCTGCTGATTCTGATTATGCTTAGTTTATCAGACAATGATTTTCTAAGTTTCACTTCTTGTACGCAGAGTAGCTTATACTTTTCCATTTCTGTTTGATTACAATCTTTTTGGCCTTTCATTTTTAGAGTATTCAGCTTCAAAGTCCTTTATTTTGAGCTCTGTCTGCGTTCATACTGAAGCTGTCTGTTTTATATACTTGTCTTCATATGCTGCATGTGTCTGCAAAAACAGGTTGACATGCTTTAATTATTTCTACTAAGTCCTGCTTTTCCACTCTTCTGACTGAAATGCCCTTTGACACAGTTCCTTCGCCTCTTTCTGCCTTGAGGAAACTCCCAATTTCTGGTTCAGTCATTAGGAATGGGTCTATTTGTTCTTCCTTTCCTTGATGTTTTTTCTTCCATTTTTCGATTCTCACACTTCACTAATTTCACTGGTTTTTCTAGTTGCTCAGCAAGTTTTTCAAACTTTTTATAAACAAAATAGCCCAAAATGAAAAAAAAAAGGAGGGGAAAAAACTGCTGCTGGAAAACAGGGACAAAAGAATGAACCTTCCGGTATCTGTTCTACAGGATGAGTCCTTAGGTGTCTCTCTGGCCCACGTGATAGTCCAGCCTGTTTGCTCTCCCCCAGGAGCCCAAGCCCCTGGCTGACTCTGTTGTTCTCTCCTCCCCACCTGCCTGAGTCACATGAGAAGGGCAGTCTCCTTCTCCCTTTGAGGGTCAATTAGGAAAACAATAGCCCAGGTGGGGTTGCCAGGTCAGCTTCCTGAATTCCAGACCCAGGATGGCTCCACTCAGTCTGTCACAAGGTATTCATGGAGTGTGCCCCAAGGGTAAAGCCCACCAAGACTGCTTCCACCTGTGACAAAGCTTAATCTTTCCCACACATCCCCCTTCTCTTTTAAAAAAAATTAAGAAATATATACACACATATACATAATCATCAGGTATCAAGTACATAACCAAGTCCTTTTATACTTGTTAACCTGAGAGAAAGTATTCCACTATCCTACCAAAGAGAGTCTTTTTCTTTCATGAGAAATTGCAATTATCATTCTATAAATGTGTTTTTAATTTTTAAACTAAAGCTTCTAGTAACACTGTGGCTATCTAGTCTTCAATCCCATCAGAGACTCAAGAAGGAAAATCTATCTAATAAAGGAAGAGCTGGTGGGCAACTTCCAAGTCGCATAGGACAGAGAGAGCAGACAGCCTGGATAGTCACCAGATTCTCTCCTTCATTGGGGCAATCAGTCTTCAGCCTTATCGGCCCAAAACATCCAACAAACTGCTTTTTGAAGCAGAAAATCCGACGGTCTGGTCCATCTAGTCTCTTCAAAGCTGGGCAGTCAACTTTCCAGCATCACTGTTGATCAGTGCAGACAGTCAGCCTGTCATCAGCAGTAGAGATAAGAGCAGTTTTTCTGTCCAGTGACTATTCTGCCACCGTTGTCTCTTGAAGCCCCCATCTTCAATGATGCAAATGGAGATGCGGCCAGGAGCGGATGTCTCTCTCTGTCAGGAAAGCCCTCATTGTTAAATGCTATATTCTGTGGATCTCTGAAGAGTTTGAAGACCAACTCTATCTATTCTTACAGTTATCAATCTATTCCTTTGAAGACATATACAAGGAATTAAACAAACCTGCTCTATGACAAAGTAAGTTAGTATCTAGTAGGATTTTTATGTAACTAACTACCAACTTTTATCCCCGATCTTCCCAGTTTTTCATAAGACATTAGTGGTACATGAATAATACATTACATAAACATTGAACAAAATGAACTTAAGTTTCTAACATACAGTATATAATATTTTGTCAACATATAACATACAATACATACGGCAAAAATGAATGACAATATACAATTTAAGTTCTTATCAATGTGAAGCAAAAGTTGAAGTCTTAAATTTCCAATCAAAGTCTTAAATTTTCATCAATCTACAATACCAATGTAGGATTTTTGAAGTTAGTAGATTCAATAATCTACCTTTTATTTTACAAACCTGTATCCTCCCTCCCTCCCCCCCCTTTTCTTAATATTAAAAGGCATAGAAAGTAAGTGAGAAAGAAAGAAGAAAGAAATTCCCAAATGAACTTTTATTAATTGTAACTAACCCCGCTAGGTAAAGATGAGCATTGGTAACCCACCAAAAACATCTCTATCAGTTGTAAAAGGAGGTGCTTTTATGAGAGGTAAACTCTGCATTAATCTGTGGATATGTGACTAAGTCTTTAGTGTACATTTAGGAATCATCCTGTTTAAGGACATGAAGCTGTGGTTTCCTTAGGGTCCATGATATTTTTAACAACAGGAAGATATCTGGACAAGATCCCCTTACATTAAGTGGACTTTAGGTTACATTAAACAGCTACTGGTTACCCCCAAGATAATAGTGTGACTATTCTTGCACAAGCAGGATATTTGTGGAATTTAGACATTACAGCTGGGTAGGACTTTTAGTAGTTTTTCTCACATGGCAGCTGGTACACCACCTTCAGATACCATGGGGGATGAGTAAATGTTGTTCTTTTATGAAATTCTAAACATATCATAAGACTCTAATTTAAAAGTAAGATAATACTAAATCTACGTTCAAGATAAGATATACATTGGCATATATCCTAGGCATTCAATGTCCATAAAAAGATACTTGTTCAGCCATATTCAGTACTATTCTTGCCTCAATAACTAGGTGCTGGAAACCACCTAAATATTCTTTAACTAGTAAGTAGAGAGTGAAAATACAATACTTATAAACAACGAAGTTACATTCAGATGAAATTAGAAATCAGGAATAGAAAATTTTCAGATAATAGAACATACATTTGTGTAACCATCCTGGAAATCAGTGTGAAATGTTCTCAAAAATCTAAAAATAGATTTATCTACATAGCTATTATTGTACATTCATCTAAAGGTCTTTATATCATATTAGAGAGATGATTGCACATTCATGTCCATTGTGGATCAATTTAACCAGGAAATGGAATCAACCAAGATGTGTATCAAATGATGAAATGACAAAGTGGATGTGCTTTTTATGAACAATAGAATGCTACTTACTCTTAGTAATAAATGTTTAAGTGGAGATAATTAACTAGAAAAAGAAGATAGCAGTTAGGATATCCAAAACTAAGGTAATATCAACACATCTCATTGAAATCCATTAGTTTATAAGCATACACATGTTCATATATATATATATATATATATATATATATGTGTGTGTGTGTGTGTGTGTGTGTGTGTGTGTGTGTGTGTGTGTGTATATATATATATATATATATGGAACAGTATATTATACATGTGTATGGTATATATGTTGACATAAGACATGAGATACTGAATTAAAATCTTAGTATCAGGAACAGGATATCTGTTTATGAATTTTTTGAGTACTGGGGCCTCAGAGCCTCCCCAAATGAATACAGGCTATTGTGTCTTTGTTGGTCATTTTGGCTGCAGTACATAAACATTGAGCTGATCATAAAATTTTCTCCTCATTGGCTAGCTTACAGAGTGCTAGAAGCGGTTACACAGTATGAGGAACAGACGAAGCCTTGAACGAACAAATTTTATTGATAAGGGTTTGGCTATGCAGAGGCCTCCAGTGCTTCAGACCAATGGATTAGCAATGCCTTCCCTGCCTATGATTCAGAGCAATGGCCAAACCTTCCTTAACCTGAACATGAATGTCTGTGAGTAGCTAAAATCAGTGTTGCAGAAAGTGCCAACTGCAACTTCTTAATGTTGGGTGTTGACATTGTTTCATAAACTGTATGTTGGGCCTCCTTCTAGATGTCTGCACCCCACGTCTGCCCGTGCACAGAGACTTCCTACTGTGGTCAGCTAGTATGTATTCCTCCTCCTTCATGTTCTGGAATATCATGTGTATAACTAATGCCCTGAGTTTCTGAGGTTCCATTGTTATGTCTTCTCCATAGCACCCTGCTCACCTCTATCCCAGTAGGCTTTGCTTCATTCTGTTTTCATGTGTGTCTCATTTCTTCACTCTTTATTGCCCCAGTAACATCAATCTCTGAAACTTTACATAGATGGCAATGTGGCCTCCTAGAGGATAAAAATAGCTATGGTCTTATCCACATGGATTCTGAATGCTATCACAGTAACCCACTCACAAGTTATGCCCATGTGTGTAAGGACAGCATAGGGCTTAGGAGGATAACTAATCATTTTCTGATTGAATATAAGGCCTACTCCATCAGATGGATTTTATTCTGGTTGTGTGGATCTGAATAAAGATCATAATTGAGAATATGTCATAGTCTCGAAAAGTGAAACTACCGATTTTATAAGCGATTCTTTTGTAAACTCATTCTATGTACTTATGTGTATAGTCAGAGATTTGTGATGCTTTCAGTCTTTGGTCAGAGAATCTTCTTCCTGCAGAAATTAGTGGCCAACACAGATACACATAATTGAAAAAATGTTGAGTATAAATATTACTGAGAACTCAGGTGTGGATAAGTCATCAACACACACACACACACACACACACACACACACACACACACACACACA
>OU015743.1:95195987-95213361 GCA_907169655.1 Acomys percivali | reverse complement strand
ACACACACACACACACACACACACACACACACACACACACACACACAAAATCAGCCTCCCTCCATCCAATCCCTAATGAGCTTTAAGGATTAGTGGTCATAAATAATGCAAAAATGAAAGGACAGAGAGAAAGCTGTCAAATTCTGATTTCTTGACATTACATAGTATATGTATGCTTCAGTCAACAATGGTTATGATTACCTGGATCAGGCTAACAAAACATTAAACTACTTAAGATTTCAGCATGGATGTGTTATGGATCAAAGGGCCCACCCAACTGTAACATGAGTTTATAGCTGATGACTAGTTAGCAAGGGAAACCCTCTCTGTTTTTAAGACGTAGCTGCAGAGAGGTTACTCAGTCTCCAATGGATACAGGCATCGGCATCACTTATCTTTATATTTCCTAGACCACAAATATGTTTTAATTTTCATTGTACATGCTTTGTGATTTGTTTTGCTGTTACAATGTTAATTTTGTATCTTTTTTTGTGTTTGTTTTGTTTTGGATATGTAAACCAGGTTCACAATTCTCCTGTCTCAGCCAAAATACTGGAATTACAAGTTGATGGCACCATGCCTGACTTTCCTAATATTTTGGTAATAATTTTACAGTATAAACTATAATCTTGTAATAATTTTTGTAATTACAATGAGTTTACAGATGCAGCATTAACATCTCAGGCTTTCACAATAGAAACTTTGAATTAGTTTAAAATGATTTTTAATTTTTTGATATTATAATATAATTACAAAATTTGTCTCTTCTCTTTGTTCTCGCAAAGTCCTCCCATGTACTAACCCCCATATTCTCTTTCTTTTGTGACCTCTTATTTAAAAAATACTAATTTCTCATATAACTGTTCATTTATCCTAGACTCTTTAATGATAATAACTATATTTTGAATCTGACGTTTATTTTTCCACTTATTTCAGACACACATAAATACAAATGAAACAGGTTAATCTGTGGTTTTTACTTCCTATTTAGACCTTCAGTCTTTTAAATAATGATAATTTTTGGTAATTACAATAATGCATATATGTGTCTTTTTATTTTATATAATGTTATATTTTCAAAGTTATTTGAAGATGAATTAAGCATTGATTGCTAAGAGCTAATATACATAATATTTTACATCAAAGTTTTGTAAATTAGTTTGTATTATTTTGTGTCAAGTTTATTACAGTCCTAAAATTTTTAATGTTCTCTGTTCAATTAAGACTGAGTTTTCTGCTGGGAAGATGGCTCACCACTTAAGAGCACTGTTTCCTCTTTCAGAGGTCTTAAGTTTAGTTCCAAGCAACCACATGGTGGCTCATAACCATCTACAATGAGTTCTGTGCAGGCATACATGCAGGCAGAACACTGTACATGTAACAAATAAGTAAAGATTTTTTTTGAAGCTAGGCATTTCATCCAGTTGCAGTGGTGCCCACCTTAATTCGTGTACTCCAAAAGGCAGAGGCAGGCAGATCTCTGTGGGTTTGAGGTCTACCTGGTCTACAAAGTGAGTAAAGGAGAGTAAAGGCTACACAGAGAGCCTTATCTAAAAAAAAATTAAAGGAACGAAAGAAAAAACAAAGAAAGAAAGGAAGAAAGGAAGGAAGGAAGATGGGACCTCTCAGAGTACAGCTATGCTACGCTTGGATAGGTAAGCATTGCAGAGTTAGTAGTGTCAGGGGTTGGCACCCTTGCATGCTATAGTCCAACTAATAGCCTTAGTTGGACATTCTCTCAATCTCTTTTCTTTCTGTATCCCTATATAACTTGTAGGCAGGATAAATTTTGGGTCAAGGTTTTTGTGGGTGAGTTGGTGGTTCCCCTCCCTCTACTAGAAATGTAGTACCCAGAGGGAACCAGAGTTCTACAAGAAGACAAACAGAGCCAACTAACCTGGGCCCAGGAGAACTTGTGGAGACTGAAGCACCAACCAAGGCCATGTATGGACTGGACCTAGACCCCTACACATATGTACCCAATGAGCAGCTTGGTCTTCATGCAGGTTCCCTAGTTAAGGAAGCCAGGGACATCCCAGACAAGGACTTTTGCATGCTTTTTGATCACTTTTCCCCTGGCCGGACTGCCGTGCCAGGTCACCTTGGTAGAAGATGTGCTCAGTCATGATCTGACTTGATAGGCTGGGATGAGTAGGTGAGGGGTAGGCTTCCCTCCCTGTTGGGAAGGTGAGAGTGGACACAGGCAAGAAGGAAGAAGTGTGGGACCAGAAGGAGAGGAGGAGAAGACTATGAATTTGATGTAAAGTGAATTAATAAATAAATTGATTAATAATACAGAGGAGACTGAGTTTCATCATAATTCTATGCTAATAAACAGTTTACTGGTCAAGATAATTGAAAAACATGAGAAGAAACACTGTTAGCTGTCAAAATATTTGAAATGGAAGCATTTAATTTTACTGCATTTCTAAACGAGTGGTAATGTTTTGCCTTAATTATGTTCAACTCCTCACCATAAAAATTAATAGGTGAGTAGTCATACAGTACCTTTCGCATGCCCTTTATCTGTATCTTAATAGGCAGCCTCTCAAATTGCCAGTGCTTTATATTGTTTGGATATTAACATAGTTAGTGACATCTTATTGGCTTTATGTATCATTCTCCAAAGATGTTACCTTTTGTCTTATATTTCAATAATCAAAATACTTTTCTTGAGAAACATGGAATTCTTATTTATGAAGCACATAATCAACAAAAATATGAACATATAATCACATTAAGATTGGTTGCCTTTGTTTCAGTTTTATCCTCAAATTTAAATCTTAACAATGCTGCTGTGATATAAATAACTACAACTGAGGCATTTCATATAAGGCTTCATTGCAGATCTCCATATTAGCTTAAATGTTTACTTCAGTGTGGATTTTAAAGTTACTTTTGAAGGGGATCCAAGATGGCAGCGAGCAGTGTGGACCATGTTTGGAAGCTCCAGTGAACAATTCAGGGAATTAAACAAATTTCTGAGCCAGGAAAACCAAGGTCCCAACACCAGGGCAGCAGGAGTGCTCCACGGTTCGGAAGGATCAGGGTGCAGAGGACCTGCATGCCCCTACACACGGGAGGAGTGTGGATTTTCTCGGATCAGAACAGCAGCAGCGGCACAAGTGGCATCAGCGGCACCAGCGGCAGTGACTGAGGTTTGCAGCTCAGAGCCTTCCAGTGGAGGTGGTTAGTGTGGTGGCTGGTGGGAGTTGCTGCGGGAGAGGGGACACTGGACAGGATTTGGGTTGCGTGGTGCCTTGTGACCCAAACTGGACTCGGCGGACAGTTCAGCCCCAGAGTCCCGGGTACAGCTCAGGGTGCAGTGCTGTGGAGACGCTGACTCAGCGCAGCAGGCAATTCTGCCCAAGGAATTGTGTCCCCTTGTGACACAGGCTGGGCGGAGCGCTCAGGTCCACCAAAGGCACCATCTCAGCCCAACCGCAGTTCACCTGCTGTGACGCAGGCTGGGCAGAGCGCTCAGGTCCACTGAAGGCGCCATCTCAGCACAGCCACAGTTCAACTGCTGTGATGCAGGTTGGGCGGAGAGCTCAGGTACACCAAAGGCGCCATCTCAGCGCAGCCGCAGTTCACCTGCTGTGATGCAGGCTGGGCAGAGCACTCAGTCCCACCGAAGGAGCCAGCTTAGCACAGCCACAGTTCACCTGCTGTGACGCAGGATGGGCAGAGCATTCAGGTCCACCCTAGGCGCCATCTCAGCGCAGCCACAGTTCACCTACTGTGGCAGAGGCTGGGCAGAGAGCTCAGTCCCACTGGAGGCACTAGTGCACATCAACGAGAAGTTCTGCTCAAGACACTAGCTCTCCTCAGAGGGCAGTTTTGGGGCACTGACGCAGGCTGAGGTCAGCACGCAGATTCAGCCCAGAGGCCCTAGCTGGACTTGCCGGGCAGATTAGGCCCAGAGATTCTTCCTGCGCTGTGCACACAGGCTTGGTGACCCCAAGACTCTGGCTGGACAATCCATGCAGTATAGGCCCGGAGACCCGGGCTGAATTCAGCGTGCAGTGTGGGTCCATAGTCCCTGGATGAGCTTGGTGCACAATTCTGCCCCGGAGACTTGGGGGGAGCTCAGCATGCAGTTTAGGGCCACAGTCCCTAACCGTGCTTGGCAGACAGATTGGGCCCAGAGACTCTAGTAGAGCTTTTGGCACCGTCCCGACTCTAAGACTCTGGTTGGACACAGTGTGCAGTTTGAATCCAGAATTCCTGGCTGAGCTACGCAGATGTTTCGGGCATGAGTCAATAACTGACCACAGCAAGCAGTTTGGCCAAACGCCCCTAGCTGAGCTGGGTGAGCAGTCCCAGCCCAAAAATTCTGGCTGGATCCTGTGTGCATTTTGAGCCCAGAATTCCTAGCTGAGCTCGAAAGACGGTTCAGGCCCTGAGATTCTAGCTGAGCTTGGATGGTGGTTCGGGTCCACTGTCCCTGGCTGGACTTGGCAGGGAACCCAGAAGGCTGTGGATACCTTGGCCTAACCTAACACTCATCCAGAGATCCAGAACGATTGCAGGACCCACAGCACAGGGGAGCTAAGGATCATTGGCTGTGAGAGCCCAAAACACCAGGGCTAACCTACTGCCATCCACAACAGTGAAACATCAGAGATCCAACCTAAGGAAATCGTGAGAAAACAAGTGACTCTATCATCAGACTCCCTCCATCCAACTCGGGAAGCTACTCAACGAAAAGAAAGCCGGCAAGATGTCTAAAGGACAGCGTTAAAGCATATGCAAAAAAAAAACCAAAACAACATGAGATCTCCAGTTTCCAGCTATCCCAAAAAAACAACCCACAGAGCACAAATACAACGGAAATACAAGAAAATGACCTCAAATCCTTAATAAGGAGCATATAAATGGAGGAAACAAATAAAATTCGTAATCAAATACAGGAAGATGAAGCCAAACACGTGAGAGACATACAAGAAGCACATAGAGTGGAACTGGAAAAATTTCAGGAAAATACAAATAACCATATGGAAGAAATAAATAAAACGGTTCAAGCTCTGAAGATCTATAAAGAGGCAATGGAAGAAACTCAGGAATATACAAAAAATCAGGTGAAAGAAATAAAAAAATCAGTTCAAGATCTGAAGACGAAAATGGATTCAATGATAAACACACAGACAGAAGAAAAACGAGAACGTGAGACCTCAGAGAAGAAGGCGAGCAACACAGAGGTGAGCTTTTCTAACAGAATCCAAGAGACGGAAGAACGAATCTCAGGTCTAGAAGATACAATCACAGATCTTGAAGCAACCATTAAAGAAAATGCCAAATCTGGAAAACTCCTGACACAAAACATCCAAGAAATTCAGGACACCATGAAAAGAAGAAATCTGAGGATAATAGGCTTTGAAGGAAGAGAAGATATCAGACTCCAAGGCCCAGAAACTATTCTCAACAAAATCATAGAAGAAAATTTCCCCAACCTAAAGAAAGAGATACCTATAAACATACAAGAGGCCTACAGAACACCAAATAGAATTGACCAGAAAAGGAAAACTGCCCGTCACATAATAATCAAAACACAAAACATACAGAGCAAAGAAAAAATATTAA
This sequence comes from Acomys percivali, assembly GCA_907169655.1. NCBI lineage: Eukaryota > Metazoa > Chordata > Mammalia > Rodentia > Muridae > Acomys > Acomys percivali. The sequence goes on along the minus strand of OU015743.1, from coordinate 95,207,778 downwards.
AAGCTGCAAGGGAAAAGGGCCAAATAACATTCAATGGCAAACCTATCAGAATTACACCAGACTTCTCAGCAGAGATCATAAAAGCCAGAAGAGCCTGGACAGAGATCCTGCAAACCCTAAGAGACCACAGATGCCGGGCCAGACGACTTTACCCAGCAAAACTATCAATAACCATTGATGGATAAAACAAAATATTCCATGACAAAAACAAATTCAAACAGTACCTATCCACAAATCCAGCTTTACAGAAGGTACTAGAAGAAAAACTACACCCCAAAGGGTCAAGCTACAACCAAAACGACTCAGGAAATAGGTAACTATACCATGGCAAAAACACAGCTACACAAACACTCAATTGGATACAACATCAAAATTAAGACTCTTAACAGTCACTGGTCGTTAATATCTCTCAACATCAATGGTCTCAATTCTCCTATAACAAGACATAGACTAACTGAATGGGTGCATAAAGAAGATCCAACATTCTTCTGCATTCAAGAAACACATCTCACCTATAACGATAGGCTTTACCTCAGGGTAAAAGGTTGGAAAAAAATATTCCAAGCAAATGTTCACAAGAAGCAAGCAGGCATAGGCATTTTAATATCAAACAAGATAAACTTTCAACCATTTTAATCAAAAGGGATGCAGAAGGATACTTCATACTCATCAAAAGTAAAATGAACCAAGATGACATCACAATTCTGAACATCTATGCTCCCAATACAAGGGCACCCACATTTGTAAAAGATCTGCTGAAAAAACTTAAACCACACATTGATCACCACACAATAATAGTGGGAGACTTCAACACCTCACTCTCACTGAAGGATAAGTCATTGAAACAGAAACTAAGCCATGAAACAACATCATTAACCAATGCCATGGGTCAAATGGATCTAACAGATATCTATAGAACCTTTAACCCAAACAAGAAAGAATATACCTTCTTCTCTGCTTTCCATGGAACCTTCTCCAAAACTCATCACATCGTAGGTCACAAAGCAGGCCTCAACAGATACAAGAGGATTGAAATAATACCTTGTATCTTATCAGATCACCATGCTCTTAGGCTGCAATTCAACAACAACAGAAATAACAAAAAGCCTACACGGACATGGAAACTAAACAACTCTCTGCTAAATGACACCTGGATCAGGGAAGAAATAAAGAAAGAAATCAAGGAGTTTCTGAAATTCAATGAAAATGAGGGCACAACATACACAAAAATTGTGGGATACATTGAAAGCAGTGTTAAGAGGTAATCTCACAGCACTAAGTGCCTTTAAAAAGAAATTGGAAACATCGCACATAAGCAACTTAACAAAACAGCTGGAAGCCCTAGAAAAAAAAGAAGCAGAAACACCCAAAAAGAGTAGACGTCTGGAAATAATCAAACTCAGGGCTGAAATTAACAAATTAGAAACTAAGAAAACAGTCCAAAGAATCAACAAAACCAAGAGCTGGTTCTTTGAGAAAATCAATAAGATAGACAGACCGTTAGCCAAACTAAGTAAAAGGCAGAGAGACAGTATCGAAATCAACAAAATCAGAAATGAAAAGGGAGATATAACAACAGACACTGAAGAAATACAAAGAATCATAAGATCCTACTTTGAAGGCATATATGCCACAAAATTTGAAAATCTAAGGGAAATGGACGATTTTCTTGATCAATTTCACTTGCCAAAGTTGAGTGAAGAACAGATAAACAAGCTAAATAGTCCCATTTCCCCTACAGAAATAGAAGCAATCATTGATAGTCTCCCAAACAAAAAAAGCCGAGGGCCAGATGGTTTCAGTGCACAATTCTACCAGACCTTCAAAGGCGAGCTAATACCGATACTCTTCAAGCTACTCCAAAACATAGATTTGGATGGAACATTGCCAAATTCAGTCTATGAGGCCATAGTCACATTGATACCTAAACCTCACAAAGACTCAACAAAGAAAGAGAATTTCAGACCAATTTCTCTTATGAGCATCGATGCAAAAATACTAAATAAAATTCTTGCAAAACAAATACAAGAACACACAAAGGATATCATTCGTCATGACCAAGTAGGCTTCATTCCAGGCATGCAGGAATGGTTTAATATACGGAAATCCATCAGTGTAATCCACCATATAAACAAACTGAAAATAAAAAACCACATGATCATCTCTTTCGATGCAGAGAAAGCATTTGATATAATCCAACACCCATTCATGTTTAAAGTTTTAGAGAGATCGGGGATACAAGGCACTCTCCTCAACATAATAAAGGCTATATACAGCAAGCCAATAGCCAAAATCAAAGTAAATGGTGAGATACTCAAGGAAATTCCTCCAAAATCGGGAACAAGGCAAGGCTGCCCACTCTCTCCATATCTCTTCAATATAGTACTCGAAGTTCTAGCCAGAGCAATAAGACAACAAAAGGAGATCAAGGGTATCCAAATGGGAAAGGAGGAAGTCAAACTATCCCTATTTGCAGATGATATGATAGTGTACCTAAGTGACCCTCAAAATTCCACCAGAGAACTCCTACAGCTGATAAACAATTTCAGCAATTTGGTTGGATACAAAATTAACTCCAAAAAGTCTGTAGCCTTCCTATACACAAATGACAAGCTTGCAGAGGAAGAAATTAGGAAAGCCATACCATTCACATTAGCCACAAGAAAAAAAAATATCTAGCAGTTACTCTAACTAAGCAAGTGAAGGACTTGTTTAAAAAAAACTTCAAAACTCTGAAGAAGGGGATTGAAGATGACATGAGATGATGGAAGGATCTTCCTTGCTCATGGATAGGGAGAATTAACATAATAAAAATGGCCATCCTACCAAAAGCAATGTACAGATTCAACGCAATCCCTATCAAAATACCTACACAATTTTTTAAAGACATTGAAAGTTCAATTCTGAACTTCATATGGAAAAACAAAAACCCAGAATAGCAATAAAAGGTGCTGCGGAAGAATCTCCATAACTTATCTCAAATTGTACTATAAAGCAATAGTAATTAAAACAGCATGGTACTGGCACAGCAACAGGCTGCTTGATCAGTGGAATCGAATTGAAGACCCAGATATGAATCCACACACATATGGTCACTTGATTTTTGACAAAGAAGCCAAATCCATTCAATGGAAAAAGGATAGCATCTTCAACAAATGGTGCTGGTCTAACTGGATGTCTATGTGTAAAAAAAGTGCAACTGGACCCATATTTGTCACCTTGCACAAAACTCAAATCCAAGTGGATTAAAGACCTCAACATAAAACCAGAGACACTAAGTCAGTTAGAAGAAACAGTGGGGAAGAGCCTGGAACATATTGGCACAAAGAGACAACTTTCTGAACAGAACACCAACAGCCCAGGCCTTAATGTCAACAATTAATAAATGGGACCTCATGAGGCTGAGAAGCTTCTGTAAGGCTAGAGACACTGTCAAGAGAACAAAGCGACAGCCTACAGACTGGGAAAAGATCTTCACCAAGCCTACATCTGACAAAGGTCGAATATCCAAAATATATAAAGAACTCAAGAAATTAAACACCACCAAACCAAATAACCCAATTGAGAAATGGGGCTTGGAACTAAACAGAGAATTCTCAACAGAGGAATATCAAATGGCTGAGAAACACTTAAATAAATGCTCAACCTCCTTAGTCATCAGGGAAATGCAAATCAAAACAATTCTGAGATTCAATCTTATACCCATCAGAATAGCTAAGATTAAAAACTCAAGTGACACCACATGCTGGAGAGGATGTGGGGAGAGAGGAACACTCCTTCATTGCTGGTGGGAATGCAAACTAGTACAACCACTTTGGAAATCTATCTGGTGCTATCTCAGAAAACTGGGAATAGGGCTTCCTCAAGACCCAGCTATTCCACTCCTTGGAATATACCCAGAAGATGCACCAGCACACAACAAGAAAATTTGCTCAACCATGTTCATAGCAGCCTTATTCATAATAGCCAGATCATGGAAACAGCCTAAATGTCCCTCAGTAGAAGAATGGTTAAAGAAACTGTGGTACATATACACTATGGAATACTACTCAGCTATTAAAAACAAGGAATTCCCGAAATTTGTGGACAAATGGATTGAGCTAGAGATGATCATAATGAGTGAGTTAACCCAGAAGCAGGAAGACTCAATTGGTATATACTAACTTATATCTGCATACTAGCCCAATGGGCATGTCCCACGAAAGCCTTCCCTTACCAGGAAACTGGGACAGAAGGGAGGACATCCTATTGGGACTCTAGATGAGAGAACCATGTTAGAATAGCAATGTAGAAGGATCCAGAGGGTCTTAGAAACCTACAAGTAGAACATTACGATAGGCAGATTTGGGCCAAGGGGTCCCGCTCAAACTAAGGCACTAGCCAAGGACAATACAGGTTGTAAAATTTAAACCCCTACCCTGGTCTAGCCCATGTACAGGACAGTCTCCACACTTGAGTGAAGAGAGGGATTTGACTTTCTCATGTACTCTGGTGCCTCACATTTGACTATGTTCCCTGGAGGGGCAGACCTTGTGGCACTCAGAGGAAGGACAGCAGGTCCCCGAGAAGAGACTTGATACCCTATGAGCATATACAGGGGGAGGTAATCCCTCTCAGGAACAATCATAGGGGAGGGGAATAAGGGGAAAATGGGAGGGAGGGGAGAATGGGAGGATACAAGGGATGGGATAACCATAGAGATGTAACAAGAATAAATTAATTAAAATAATAAAGAAATAAAGTTACTTTTAAGTCCCAAATGGTCGCGTATGCCTTAAACCCAGCATTTGCGAGGCAGAGGCAGGTGGATTATTGTTAGTTAGAGTCCAGCCTGGTCTACAAAGGGAGTCCAGGACTGCCAAGGCTACACAGAGAAACCCTGTCTCGAAAAAAAATTTTTAATTAAAAATTTTTATTTCTCATAGTCCTTTTTAATTAATGTTTAACCGAATTCTTATTTGTAGGCTACTTTGATCATCTTAATTCTTTGTACAATGGAATGAGGCCCCACTATTTATTTACACTGGCATCATTGTGTCAAGTTTCAGAAGGAATGTATTTCAGGAAATAAAATGCTCTAAATTGGCATCCATTTTTCCAAACTCACCTGAATATCTTCTCCAAAACACTAATTATATGAAGATAAAACTGTCTTATTTATAATTGGTTGAATATATTCCATAAAACATTTCTCAAGATAAATAAGACTATCAATAGTCCTGTAATACAAATTTTAGGAAGCTTTCTTTAATTTTAAGCTACAAATTTATAATTTAAGAAAATGAAAGGTAAATGAAACTTATGTGGACATGATTTGGCTATTTCTTCCTGACATATTTTTGTCTTGTTCAGCTATAATAACATTGAGAAATAAGGCGTTCTGAGGTATTTTTATGATTGCAGTCATTTGCAAACAATTTGTTAAAATACCACCTTTTTTTCACAACTTCATGCTCACACCATGTCATCTAAGTCTTGTATGGAAGGATTTTTCCTTTTAAGCTTAAAATTTTCTTGCCTGTTGGCATGCATCTGTCACCAGACTGATGACATGCTTAATTTTTGGACATAGCAGTCCATAGCTCCTTCACTAATATACTATTGCATTGTTATGGTTAAAACAGCCTCTGGTGAGAAATAAAGATGTGTAGTCACCACTGATAACAATGACTGATGCAGATTAAATGGCTTTATTATATAAAGACAAGTTGACACTTAAAGATCTCTGAGACAATTCAGAACATTGTTCCAAAGTTCTAGCTCTACATTGTCATGAAGCTTGGGGTATTTCCACAATACTTTATAAGGTTTATGTCTTATTTTCAGGAATAACACTATGTAGTATTTTGCAAATTTTCATATTATTAATGTGTGATACTCACAATACATATATGTGTGTGTGTGTGTGTGTTTATTTTTTCAAAATGACTTTACAGTTGAATGTTATTACACCAGTAAACAAATCCAAGAGAAAGGCCCTGTCCAGCACAGGCAAGGCTTGCTGCTACTAAAATAGGTATAAGGTATACAGAGTGATTTGCTCTGAAATTGTATCTCATAAACCATATACTCTAAAATAAAACCCTAAACTCCATCTAGTGGTATAATGTTTGATGTTTTCAGAGTGTGATTGCTAAATGAAATGATGCTGATATAAATTTGGAAGTTTCTCACAAAAACCCACTGTGTTATGACTCATAAGTTAACTGCACAATGTGCCAAGCCTGATCACATGAATGATTACCGACACCCAAAAGTATAAGGATAGAACTTACTTCAACATATTGGTATTTGAATTCTGTACAAATACACACATACACACATACACACACACACACACACACACACACACACTTAAAAATGTAATAAAACCTTGAAGTTCTTGTCACACAAATCTTTCACTTGCTTGGTTAGAGTCACACCAAGATAGTTTATATTATTTGTGGCTACTGTGAAGGGTGTTCTTGTGCTAATTTCTTTCCCAGGCTATTTATCACTTGGACAAAGGAGTTCTACTGATTATTTTAGAGTTAATTTTGTATTCAGACACTTTGCTGAAGATATTTATCAGCTGTAGGAATTCTCTGGTAGAATTTTTGGAGTAATTTATGTACAATATTATATGCTCATTGATCAGTAAGATTAACATAGCTAAAATGGCTATCTTTCTAAAAGTGTATATAGGTTCAATGCAATTCCCATCAAAATTACAACATAATTCTTTACAGACTTTATATGAACAATTCCAAACTTCAGATGAAAAATAAAAGATCCATGGTAGCAAAAACATTTCTGTACAATAAGATAACTTCTGGAGGCATCATCATCCCTCATTTCAAGCTGCATTACAGAGTAATAATAAAAAACCAAACAATCCTGGCATAGAGACAAATAGATTGATCAATGGAATTGAATCAAAGACAGAGAAATAAATTCACACACCTCCAGACATTTGATTTTTGACAAAGAATGCCAAACCATACAAAGGAAAAATTATAATATCTTCAATAAATGGTGCTGGTCTAACTGGATGTCTGCATGCAGAAGAACACAAGGACATCCATATTTTTCACCGTGCATATAACTCAAGTCTAAGTGGCTCAAAGACATCAACATAAAAACAGATACACTAAACCTATTAAAAGAGAAAGTGGGGGATAGCCTTTACTCATGGGCACTGGAGAAAATTTCCTGAACAGATCCAGATGGACACATATGATATGTGCTCACATGTTAGCCATATAGTAGAGGATAACCATACTACAAATCACAGACTTCAAAAATCTAAGTAACAAGTAGGTCCCAAGGGAGGATGCTTGAATCCCACTCAGAAAGGGAAATAGAATAAACATAGTAACTAGATGAAGAGTGGGATCTTGGTCGGAGAGGGTGTGGGGAGAGGGTGTGGGGAGAGGGTGTGGGGAGAGGGTGTGGGGAGAGTGTGGGTGAGAGGCTAGAGGGCTAGGGGAGAGAAAGGAAAGTGAGGGGACATCTCTGAGAGAAACTGGAGACCTGCTACATGGTAGACTTCTGGGAGGATGTTTGGGTGACTTTAGCAAGACTACTAGCTGTTGGGGACAGGGAGACTGAAATGGTACCACCTAGCTAGTCAGGAGTTCCAGTGGAAGAAAGGGAACATCAACCCACCCACAAAATTTTTGACCCAAAATTTACCCTGCCTACAAGATGTGCAAGGAGAAAGATGAAGCAGAGAATGAGGGAATGGCCAACCAAAGAATGGCTCAACTTGAGACCTACCCCATGGGAGAGAGCCAACTCCTGACACTATTAATTATTCTCTGCCATTCTTGCACACAGAAGCCTAGTATAGCTGTCTTCTGAGAGGCTCCACCCACCAGTGGGTTGATATAGATGCAGAGACCCAGAATCAAACATTAGTTGGAGTTTAGGGAGCCTTGTGGAAAAGTTTGTGGTTGGGACAGAGAGGATTGGAATAGAGATCCTGAAGGGGACAAGAATTCCTTAAGAAGAGCAAAGGAGTCAACTAAGCTAAGTACATAGGGGTTTACAGAGACTGAAATACAAACCAAAGTTCATGGACAGACTGGGCCTTGGCTCAGGATGCAAAATTAACTGATAGGCACCTTGGACTTCTTTCAAGTCCCCTAGCAAGTAGAGCAGGAGGGTGTAACTGTCATGGACTCTGTTGCGTGGTTTCCCCTAACTGGGCTGCCTTATCTGGCCTCAGTGGAAGAAGATGTGCTCAGTCTTGATGCCACTAGATGTGCAGGGGTGGGTTTGTAAGAGGGGCCTCCTCTCTCCTGAGGAGAAGGATAGGAGAAAAGAAGGACGAGCCTGGGAGGGTGGGACCAGGAGGAGATGAAGAAGAGGTGAGTGGTAATGATGAGTAAATAAATGAACTTAAAAATTTTAATAAAATTTAAAACTATTTAAGCCTAGATCCTGAGTTTTGTTCCTTGTTTTCTCAAATTGGTGGGTGTGTCTGTGTGTGTGTGTTTGTGTGTCTGTGTGTGTGTGAGTGTATGTGTGTGTGTTCATTTGCACATGTTTGTGTGTTTGCTGGTTCATGTTTCTCTTCATGCATATTAGTGACCAAAATCAAGCTCTCAACACTCTCCTGTTAATTTTCTGAGACAGGCTCTTTTGGTGGAAATGAAGTTATGTCACTGCCTTGGCTCGACTCTTCTCTATGAGCTCCAAGTCTGTATTCTTTTAGCACAAGAGCTCTCTTCTCAGGGCATGAATGCATTATTTTTACATTAAAAAACTATTTTAAAATAACATTGTCTATAATAAGACATACTTTTAGCATTGACAGAGGACATGAAAGAAATATTCTATGAAAATGTGTATAATTACCTTAGGATTCTATTATATGCCTTACCATCTTAAATAAGAAAGAATGCAGTAAAAATCAGTTCATCTTTAACCCAGATTAAGACAAAATTTAAAAATAAGTGTTTCCATCCAATATAGTTCTTTTCTTCAGCACGCTCCACCCCTTGATGAATTGTACATCATATACGCATCTCATATACATTAATATGAGGATTTCAATAGCTGACTTGTTGATAATGTGCATGCCTTCAGATACCTCTGCATGAAACACACCATACAAATGCCAATACATTCGATTCTCCCTTAAGCCTTAGCATTGTGCACACTCCACGTGGCTATGGATCATTAAAACATGACAGTAGGAGTATGAGAGACAACTCAGTAGGCTAAGCCCTTGCTTTACTACTGTGAAGATTTCTATTCAGATTCACAGAACTCATGTAAAGCCTGTGGTGAGTTGGGAGGCATAGGAATCCTCCAAGCTCAAGAATTAGCTAGCCTAGAGAACTGTCAATATTCATTAAATAAGCAACCTTTATGGAGCTAGAGAACATGAAAAAAAAGTGCTTTCCCTTTGTTAATGAAATACTTTCACCTTGAACATGAATACATTTAAAACAAATCAAACACATTAAGAGAGGGGTCAGTATAAGAAAAAGCAGCAAATAAAAGTGACAAGAGCAATGTTGATGAAAAATCTCCATTTAAAAATATTTTTTCCTAGCTGACTCTTCAGATTACAATCATGAACAGAGCATTATAGTGTCTTTTTTTGTAATGTGAAATGACAAGGGAAGTGACAAGTCTGACCTTAGAGAAAACAGCAATATTATTCATAACTGAACTAGTACTTAGTTAAATCCTGTTATGTTTTGTATTAGTTATTGTACAAAGCCAACTTGGTTGATATTATGCTAAGGTATCTGTTTTGGAAAAAATGAGGAAAATGAGACTTCTTGGTAATTCCACATGGAAAAATTTGAGATGTTGGCAACTATTTGTATTTAAGTAATGCAAGTATTATATTATTTATTAACTTCTTTTGTTTATTAATTTTATTATTGTCCTTTTTTAAATTTCTTTTTTAATATATAAATTTGAATTATTACACATGAATAAAATAAACTACATACAGCAGGAATAACCATGAGACAATAAGGAATTACATAAATGTTACATTCATAGTGATTTGGCTTATAGTGTATTGAAGTAAACATCTTGCCTATATTGTTAGGTCTAAATTTCTGAATGAAGATGAATATATATCATATCTTATCTCTTTTCAATTAAAACATCTTATTGATATAAAAATATCTTAAACTCTAACCTACAAAGCTTAATTGAAAGACTAAATTATTTGTTCTTCAGCCCCATCAGAGATTTGAGAAAGAATAAACATAAATATCCAAGTGAGCAGAAGTTTAGGTTACCAGCTTAAAATGAAAAAATGACTGAGACAATTTACTGACTGAACAGTCACCAACGCTCTCTATAACATTGTATCATCATCCTCAGCCTTCTGGCCCAATATATCTGACAGGCATATACACGAGGCAGGAACTATTGAGGACTTGTTTACCCTGTCTTGCCAGAGTTCAGCCGTTGACTCTGCCTGCATCTAAACTTGCCAATTTTTAAACAGAATTCTGTCTGTGCCAGAAATGTGGACATTTTGCCTAGTGGCATGTTTGCTACATTTGAAGGCAACTCCCTAAGAAGGTTCTTTTATGCTCATCATCTTCTTTGAGGCAACCTGGGTGTTGTCAGGAGTTAACTTGTCTTGTTGTCAAAGAATCTTTAGAATAATAAAAACATCTTTAATTGTCATTAGGTCTCTGAGGTTTTTGAAAACCTTATTAAACAATTTTACCTTATATATCTATAGAATCATATCTATCTATTAGCCCTAGAATATATATTCTTGTGATAAAATTAGACTAGATATTGACATGACCATGATTTGCATCAATATACAAAATTCAATACCATTGAATTAAAAAATAACCTTATATGTAAGTAACAATTAAGGCCTTGAAATGAGGAGTAGACTCAATAATCTACCTTTTGTTCTATCCTCTGTCTATATTTCTTTATCCTCCTTTAATGTCAGCTCCTATCTCCTTACCTACAAAAGAAATATAAAGGAAAAGAGAGATGTCCCTGAGTCAAACCTAGTTTCCTCTCTGTAAAAGACCAATAATAACTTATAACCAACTCCCAATGAAATTAAGCATCTGTAAACCAAGAAAGTAAAGAAAAATCTATGCAACCCCATTTAGAGGAAATGGGGCCTCATTCTCCTAGGTATCTTCAGGTTGATTTAGGGTGAATAATACTTTTGAATGGGGGCCCCAAAAATGGGGAAAATGTTTAAGTAAGCTAGGGATAGCATTTGTGGTCCATTTTCCAATTGTTGCAAAAATTCAGGCTTATTAGGTGTCCTGTGTGAGACAGTCTGAGAAGATGGACCAATGTGGATCAGAATCTTTCTACAGTGCTGTCCTGTTCCGATGGGTAACAGCAACTGAGGCTTCTGGGATTGGAACATGGAGGCTGCAGGATGTCAATGTCCAGCATGCTGAGAGGAATGAATCATGTCAGGTCTCATCCAGGGTCAGTGTCCGGTACTTTTGTTCTGACAATGTAATTTCTCAAAAGCATTATACAGTTTGAACATTATAATTACATGAGTGTGCGGGTTGCACAGAGCAATTAAAGCTGGTTCTCTGCTAATTGTATGAGCAGAAGTAAGAAATATGCAAATCTTCCTTCATGCCAAACTAAGAATGGCTTCTAATTATAAGTCATAGAGTCTGGAACCAACATGAAGCCTTCTCTATGCATAGACATTCATATCTCAGCCAGTCTCAGAGCTATTCCCATGTAGTGGGAATAGCAACATTAGTTACCTGCTTGTTCTGCAGTCTGAATTCTTTACATCCCGAATGAAGACTCCTCCCTCCTCCCAATC
>OU015743.1:95184418-95194505 GCA_907169655.1 Acomys percivali | reverse complement strand
TATATATATATATATATATATATATATATATATATATATATATAGTCTTCAAGACTTGGGTACTGGGAATTGTACCCAGGAATTTTAGAAATGCTCATAAGCACTGACCTATATCCTCAGCTCATGGGGATAATTTCTGAGATACTTGGCACAAGAAAAGACTTTTAAAGAGAACATTAATAGTGCACACAGTAAGAACAATTAATAAATAAGTCCTTGTGAAGCTGAAAAGTTTCTGTATGGCAAAGGACACCATCATGCAGACACAGTAGTAAGCTATGAAATAAGAAAGGTTTTTATTTACCCATTACATATTAGCTGTAGAGCAAATGTCAAAATTATATGAAAATTTTAAAAATGGATATAATGAAATCTGGTACAGATTTAAATAGAGAATTCTCAAAATAGTAAACTCAAATGGCTGAGAAGCACTGAAAGAAATAGTCAACAACCTAAGTTATTAGGAAAATGTAAATTAAAATTGTTACTTTGAGATTTCATCTTGCACAAGTCAGAATGACCAAGGTCAGGTCATTCAGGGAAGGATGTGAAGGAAGGAAAATCCTCATCGATTGCTGAATGAAGTAAAAACTTATACAACCACAATGAGTCTTGTAGTTTCTCAGGATTGTGAAAATCAATATACCTTCATATTCAGTTATACTACTGTAAGTTATATGCTCATTAATGCCTCATTGTATTACATAGACTCTGGTCAACCATGTTCATTGATTATTTAATCATAAATCCGGAAATTGTCATAGTCTAAATGCCTATCACTTCATGAATGAATGAATGAATAATTTGACCTATATTATTCAATAGTAATATTCTTAGCTATAAATAAGATAAAATTATGAAATTAGTAGATAAATTGATGGAGTTGAAAATAAATTATTCTGAGTGAGGTAATCTAGACCTAGAAATATTATTATGGTATTTTTCCACTTAAATATGGATTATTTGTTCAGTCATTGTTTTGTTCTGTTTTGATTTTTTAATGTTATTTATTATTATTATTATTATTATTATTATTATTATTATTATTATTATTATTATTATTATATATGTGATTGTTTTCTTTTTTCCTTTTTATTAATTCATTCATATTACATCACAATTGTTATCCCATCCCTAGTATCCTCCAATTCTTCCCTTCCTCCCTCCCTCCCTCTTTCCCCCTACTTCTCTCCTCTATGACTGTGACTGAGGGGGACCTCCTCCCCCTGTATATAATCAAAGGGTATCAAGTCTCTTTTTGGTAGCCTGCTTTCCTTCTTCTAAGTGCCGCCAGGTCTCCCCATCAAGGGTAGTTGGTCAATTATAGGGCACCAGAGTTCATGTGAAAGTCAGTCCCTACTCTCCACTCAACTGTAAAGATTGTCCTGTCCATTGGCTAGATCTGGGTCAGGGTTGGATGTTTACTGTACATATAGTCCTTGGCTGGTGCCATAGTTTGAGCAGGACCCCTGGGCCCAAATCCACCTGTCATAATGTTCTTGTAGGTTTCTAGGACCCTCTGGATCCTTCTATTTCTCCATTTTCCCATGCTTCTCTCACCTAAAGTCCCTATAGGATGTCCTCCCCTCTGTCCCACTTTCCTATAAGTGAAGACTTTCATGGGACATGCCTCTTGGGCCAGTGTCCAGATATAAGTAAGTATATACCATTTGACTCTTTCTGCTTTTGGGTTAATTCAATCATCATGATCATTTCTAGTTCAATCCATTTGTCCACAAATTCCAAAAATTCCTTTCTTTTAATAGCTGAGTATTATTCCATAGTGTAAATGTACCACAGTTTCTTTATCCATTCTTCTATTGAGGGACACTTAGACTGTTTCCATATTCTGGCTATTATGAATAAGGCCACTATGAACATGGTTAAGCATATGTTCCTATTATGTGCTGAGGCTTCCTATGGGTATATTCCAAGGAGTGGAATAGCTAGGTCTTGAGGAAGCCCTATTCCCAGTTTTCTAGGACAGTGCCAGATAGATTTCCAAAGTGGCTATACCAGTTTGAATTCCCACCAGCAATGAAGGAGTGTTCCTCTCTCTCCACATCCTCTCCAGCATGTGGTTTCACTTGAATTTTTGATCTTAGCCATTCTGATGGGTGTAAGATGGAATCGCAGTGTTGCCTTGATTTGCATTTCTCTGATGTCTAATGAGGACGAGCATTTCTTTAAGTGTTTCTCAGCCATTTGATATTCCTCTGTTGAGAATTCTCTGTTTAGTTCTGAGCCCCATTTCTCAATTGGGTTATTTGGTTTGGTGGTGTTTAATTTCTTGAGTTCTTTATATATTTTGGATATTAGACATTTGTCAGATGTAGGGTTGGCGAAGATCTTTTCCCAGTCTGTAGGTTGTGGCTTTGTTCTGATAACAGTGTCTCCAGCCTTACAGAAGCTTCTCAGCCTCATGGAGTCCCATTTATTAATTGTTGATCTTAAGTTCTGGGCTGTGGGTGTTCTGTTCAGGTAGTTGTCTCCTATGCCAATGAGTTCCAGGCTCTTCCCCACTTTTCTTCTAACAGATTTAGCGTCTCTGGTTTTATGTTGTGGTCTTTAATCCACTTGGACTAGAGTTTTGACATGGTGACAAATATGGGTCTACCTGCATTTTTCTACATATAGATATCCAGTTGGACCAGCACCATTTTTGGAGGATGCTATCATTTTTCCATTGAATAGATTTGCCTTCTTTGTCAGAAATCAAGTGACTATATGTGTGTGGATTCATACCTGGGTCTTCTATCCGATTCCATTGGTCAACCAGCCTATTGCTGTGCCAGGACAATGATGTTTTAGTTACTATTGTTCTATAGTACAGCTTGAAATACGTATGGAGATTCCACCTGAGGATCTTTTATTGTATAAGATTGTTTTAGCTATTCTGGGTTTTTTGCCTTTCCATAAAATATTGAGAATTTACCTGTCGATGTTTTTAAAGATTGTGTAGGTATTTTGATAGGGATTGCATTCCATTTGTAAATTGTTTTTGGTAAGATGACCCTTTTTACTATATTAACTTTCCCAATCCATGAATAAGGGAGATTCCTTCATCTTCTGAAGTCATCTTCAATCTCTTTCTTCACAGACTATTTTGTTTTTTTCAAACAAGTCCTTCACTTGCTTGGTTAGAGTAACTCCCAGATATTTTATATTGCTTGTGGCGAATGTGAAGGGTGTAGATTTCATAATTTCTTCCTTTGTATGATTGTCATTTGTATATAGGAAGGCTACTGATTTTTTTGAGTTAATGTATCCAGCCAATTTGCTGAATGTGTTTATTATCTGTAGGAGTTCTCTGGTATAGTTTTGGGTGTCACTTATGTACACTATCATATCATCTGCAAATAGGGATAATTAGAATTCTTCCTTTCCAGTTTGGATCCCCTTGATTGCCTTGTGTTCTCTTATTGCTCTGGCTAGAACACCTAGAATTATATTGAAGAGATATAGAAATAATGGGCAGCCTTGTCTAGTCCCCGATTTTAGAAGAATTTCCTTGAGTATCTCTCCATTTAATTTGATGTTGGCTATTGGCTTGCTGTATATAACCTTTATTATGATTAAGTATGTGCCTTGTAGCTCCAATCTTTCCAGAACTTTAAACCTGAATGGGTGTTGGATTTTGTCAAATGCTTTTTCTGCATCTAAAGAGATGATCATGTGATTTTTTCTTTTCGTTTGTTTATATGGTGGATTACATTGATGGATTTCTGTATATTAAACCATCCATGCATGCCTGGAATGAAGCCTACATGGTCATGGTGAATGGTATCTTTGATATGTTCTTGTATTTGTTTGGGGAGTATTTTATTGAGTATCTTTGTGTCTATGTATATAAGAGAAATTGATCTGAAGTTCTCCAATTTTGTTGGGTCTTTGTGAGGTTTACGTATCAACGTGACTGTTGCCTCATAGAAAGAACTTGGTAATGTTCTATCAATTTCTATCTTTTGGAATAGCATGAAGAGTATCAGTATTAGCTCCTATTTTAAGGTTTGGTGGAATTCTGTGCTGAAACCATATGGCCCTGGGCTTTTCTTGGTTGGGAGACTATCAATGATTGCTTCTATTTCTATAGGAGAAATAGGACTATTTATTTTGTTTATATGATCTTGATTCAATTTTGAAAAGTGGAATCGATCAATAATATTGTCCATTTCCCTTAGATTTTCTAATTTTGTGGCATATATGCCTTTAAAGTAGGATCTTTTGATTCTTTGTAGTTCTTCAGTATCTGTTGTTACATTTCCCTTTTCATTTCTGATTTTGTTGATTTGGATAGTATCTCTTTGCTTTTTAGTTAGTTTGGCTAACGGTTTGTTTATCTTGTTGATTTTCTGAAAAAAAACAAAAACAAAAACAAAAAGCAGTTCCTGGTTTTGTTGATTCTTTGAATTGTTCTTTTTGTTTCTATCTTATTGATTTTTAGCCCTTATTCTGATTATTTTTAGATGTCTATTCCTTGTATGTGTTTCTGCTTCTTTTTTTTCCCCCTAGGGCTTCCAGATGTGTTGTTAAGTTGCTTATGTGGGATGTTTACAATTTCTTTTTAAAGGCACTTTGTGCTATGAATTTTCCTTTTAGTACTGCTTTCAATATGTCCCACAAATTTGGGTATGTTGTTCCTTCATTTTCATTGAATTTCAGCAAGTCTTTTATTTCTTCGTTTATTTCTTCCATGACCCACATGTCATTAAGTAGAAAGTTGTTTAGTTTCCATGTGTGCCTAGGCTTTTTGTTATTTCTGTTGTTGTTGAAGTCCAGCCTTATACCATGGTGAAAGTATTATTTCAATCTTCCTGTATATGTTGAGGCTGGCTTTGTGACCTACTATGTGATCAATTTTGGAGAAGGTTCCATAGAGTGTTGAGAAGAAAGTATAGTCCTTTGTGTTTGGGTGGAAGTTTCTGTAAACATCTGTTAAATCCATTTGATTCATGACATTAGTTAGTTGTGTTGTTTCTTGGCTTAGTTTCTGTTTCAATGACCTATTCTTCCATGAATGTGGGGTGGTGAAGTCTCCCACTATTACTGGATGGGGATCGATCAGTGGTTTAAGATTTGTTAATAGTTCTTTAACAAATGTGGGTGCCCTTGTATTTGGAGCATAGATGTTCAGAAGTGTGATGTAATCTTGGTTGATTTTTATCCTTGATGACTATGAAGTGTCTTTCCACGTTCCTTTTGATTAATTTGGTTGAAAATCTATATTATTAGATATTAGAATGGCTACACCACCTTGCTTCTTGTTACCATTTGCTTGGAATATTTTTCACAGCCTTTTACCCTGAGGTAATGTTTGTCATTGTGGTTGAGATGTTTTTCTTGGATGTAGAGAAATGTTGGGTCTTATTTCTGCATCCACTCGATTAGTCTGCATCTTTTTATTGGATAATTGACACTATTGATGTTGAGAGATATTAATGACCAGTGACTATTAAGCCCTTCATTTTGATGTTTGTTACCATCGATAGTTGTGAGGCTGTGATTTTGCAATGGAGTAGTCATCAATTTCCTGTGTAGTTTTGGTTGTAAGTCATCCATCTGGGGTAGAGTTTTCCTTCTAGTAACTTCTGTAAAGCTGGATTTGTGGATAGGTACTGTTTGAATTTGTTTCTGTCATGGAATATATTGTTTTCTCCATCAATGGGTATTGATAGTTTTGCTGAGTATAGTAGTCTAGCCTGGAATATGTGGTCTCATAGGGTTTGCAGGACCTCTGCCCAGGGACTTCTAGCTTTCATGGTCTCAGCTGAGAAGTCAGGTATAATTCTGATAGGTATGCCATCATATGTTACCCTGTCTTTTTATCTTACTTCTTTTAATATTTTTCTTTGTTCTGTATATTTTGTGTTTTTATTATTATGTGGCAGGAAGATTTTCTTTTCTCGTCTATACTACTTGGTGTTCTGTAGACCTCTTGTGTGTTCATATGCATCTCCTTCTTCATATTGGGACATTTTTCTTCTATGATTTTGTTGAAGATATTTTCTAGACCATGGAGTTGGGTGTCTTCTTTTTCCTCAATGTCTATTATCCTCCGCCTTCTTCTTTTCATGGTGTCCTTGATTTTTTGGATGTTCTGAGTCAGGGACTTTTTGGACTGAGAATTTTCTTTGATGGTGTTTCAAGTTCTAAGATTGTATCTTCAAGTGCTGATATTAGTTCCTCCATTTCTTGGATTCTGTTAGAGAAGGTCATCTCTTTGTTCATTGCTTTCTTTTCTAAGACTTCTCGGTCACGTTTTTCTTCTGTGTTTTCCTTTATCATAGCTTCCATTTTCATCTTCAGATCTTGAAATGTTTTATGGATTTCCTTCCTCTGTTTGTATTTTCCTGAAATTCATCCAGTGCCTCTCGGTATGTCTCTTTTATGTCCTCAACCTGCTTGGTTGCAGCCTCCTGTAGTTTACAAATTTCATTCATTTCTTCCACTATCATCTTCCTTACTAAGGACTTGAGGTCATTTTCTTTTATTTCAACTGTGTTTGGGCTCTCAGGGTTGTTTTCTTTAGGTTAACTGGGATCTGGAGATTCTGAGCTGTTTTAGGTTTTGTTGTTTGCATTCTTACACTGTTCTTTAGTCATTTTGCTGTTTCTGTTGATGGGATGTTGGTTCTGGTGTCCTTTACTGGTTGTTGAGCATGGATAATTGGTGAATGATTATAGGTCATGTGTCTTGTCTGTGTGGATCAGGGATATTTTTCCTGGAACAGGTAGGTGACCTAGTTTCCACTCCTGGACAATTTGCTCTACACCTTAGGCTCTAGGCTGGGTTCCCAGAGGTAGGATTGAGATTCAGGCCAGCTGTTATGGGGTCTCAGATCGAGGCTGGTAAGTTCTAGTTGGGAAAGTTGTTCCCAGTTGCCTGCACTTCCCATGGTCCTGTAAACCGGACCTTGCCCAGCTCAGATCCACTGAGGTATGAGTGCATTTTAGACCAGCATATAGATGCTTCGGGGGTGTCCAGCATCTCCTAAGATTATGGGAGATCCTGCAGGGACTGTGTGAAATGTCAAATTGTGTTCTACATACTAGGATCTGCAGGCTCTGTCCTCTGTGCTCTGATCCAATGTGGACCCAGTTTGGCCAAGTGGACTGAGCACACCACTCTCTCTGAGCTAGGTAGACCCAGCCCCATGGGAGATCCTGCTGGGGCCGTGTGAAGTGCTCATGATGGGGTCTACCTGCTGGGATCTGCATGTTCTATACCCTGTGCTCTGTTTCAATGTGGGTCCAATTTGGCCCTACAGGTTGTGCATGCTCTCTCTGAGCTAGGTGGACCCAAGCTGCTCTGTATCCTGTATTCAGTTCCAACTGGGGCCATTCCTTCCCGCGGGTTGTATGCACACTCTCTCTGAGCTGGTGGAACCGGTTGCCTGTGATTCCACATGGCATGAGGTCCTTGGCAAATTTGGGTCCAAGGGTAGCTTCCCCTGTTTCCCTGTGACTTCCACAGGACAGGGGCTCTGGCACCAACCCACACACTGAATTCGGGCTTTATCTGCTAGCTGTAGCCCACAGGTGGGTTCCGTTTGAGTGTCTGGAGAGTTGATTCAGGACCTCCGTGGTCTGTTACTTGACCCGGGACCAGGCCTACTGGTGGTCTGTACTGTGTGGGACACCACTCACCTAATATTGTCTGGATTTAGCAGTCTGTGCCTCAATTCAAGTGCCTGGTCTCTGTGCAGTAGACCAGATACAGTGCTTGCTGGGGGCTGCCATCTTGGATCTTTCATGTGATTCTTTTCCAAGGAGAGACAGAATGTTGTGGGCTAGAAGAGAACAGAGATAGTGAGGAACTTGGAGGAGGCTGAAGAGTGTAAATCCTCATCTGAATGTTTTGGTTAGAAATTTCTATTTTAAATTAAAGAAAAAAATAGTAATATATAAAACAATGTAAAAAAATCCTAGAAAGATACATATTGTGAAAATAGCTAGTAATAAAATATCATATATGATATAGAATTATGGGAAAGTATGAATTATATAATTTGCATTTAGGAAATGGAGAAAGTAATTTAGTTGACTTTTAAGGGTCCATCCTTATAAATTGGCTTTTAAAAAGTGAATTTTATGTCAGAATCAGGATTGTAGATGATCATTTTAGAAAATTTGCAGCTTGATGAAAATGAGTGTGCTAAGAGTTTCTGTCAAAGAGGGTGCATTTGTTTAAAAGATTAGAACAATGTTGAAAGAAGTTAAGCTCTTTGCAATAGGAGCATACAAATGATGCCCTAATGTCATTACAGGAGTAAACAAGACCTCAACCATCATATGCAGGGAGATGAGTCATTCAAATTTCCTCCTAAGTCTTTCTAGTTCACAGGCTTGTAGAAAGAAGCATGAAAATGTCATGCCTATCCATGACAGTACTCATTATCATCTGCTGAGATTTGCATTTGTCAGCATGGCACTCAGGGGCAATTGAAGCATGGTTCAATAGTCTCAGTGTAGTTCTTTCTAGTTACAAAACAACTTGGCCTAATAACATGACACTCATTTTGTAGGCATGATTACTCTAATAGTTCTAAGGTTATACAGATTTTCATTAGAAGTTTTTTTTTCTTTTTAAAAGCCTGCAACCCAAAATGTGACAACAAGCAAACCTTTATATGCTGACATATTGTGGGTCTGGGAATAAGTAGCTGAAGCTACAGTAGAGGAAGACACCAGGAAAAGTGTAGAACACCTTCAGAAGGAAGGAAGCCACAGACAGTGGGCAGAGCCAGCCAGCACAAGAAAGTAATAGTGTATGACATATCCAGAAAGGTCAAGGGAAATAGGCAGCCTAAGTGCCTTACTATATCACTCTACCTGGTGCTCCAGATGCATAACACGGGGCCGTATGATATAATGTTTGGTTGTTATGATGCTGTTATGGCTTTCTATTACTCTCCTATTCTTCCCTTTTTGGAACAGGGCTATTTTGTTGGTACTGCTTTACTAGTATATCTTTTTAAAGGTAAGGTTGTCCCCTTCGGTTTTATAAGGGCACTAGAATAATTTTTCTTAATCTTAGACAAGACTTTAGGCTTTTGAGAAATGTACAGTTAAATTTTAGTTGACAACTTACGTGTTATTTTGTTTTGTTTTGTTTTGTTTTGTAATGAGTTGACCATGAGTCTTTGGGATTAGAAGTAAAATTTTGTATCCTGGGTCTTGAGTGCCACTCAAGAGACCCATGTTTTGAAATCTTAGCCTACTGTCTAAGGTGTAACTGGGAGCAACTGATCTACAAATGCATCTGTCTTAGAAGTCATTGATAGTGTGCCATTGAAGTGGATACAGGGACCCTAGTCTCATCCTACTTTGTCTTTGTTCCCTCACTGACATGAAGTAGAATGTTTTTCCCCACTACATATCTCTAACAATATACACACCCTCATCATACCCCAGAACAGTGGGTGAAGCTGTCATTAACTAAAGCCTCTGAGGCTACAAGACAAAGAGCTTTCATCTTCCTTGCATATTTATTTTAGAAATTTTGTCATAAGTATGGGAGTTGCAGAGTATCATCATTTGAGTAAAAGAACATGTTTTATATCTTATGATTTTATTCAATAATTCTCATGGATATGGTATTAAAACATTTTTACTTACTATTTTGATCAAATTATACATGTCTAAATCATCAGTTATATTAAGTTGAATGCACAAAAATTATAACTAGAATCATCCTCCTGTTCTCCATCTTATTTTTTTCTCTTCTACTATTTTCATATTTTTCTCTTTTTCATATTTGATTATTATTATTTCTTGGTCATTGAAATTTATTTTAATTTTCAGTTAAAATAATATAATATAAAATATCTTAAAGAGATTGAGATAGAATTATGATAAAAAGCTTATTTCAATTAGTCATAATAACAATATCCCTTTGTTTACTAGAAATATAAATTATGAAATTTATCCATTGCAGTTTACTTTCTAAAAATCATTTTCATAGATAGAAATTAGAAAGAAGAAATAAATAGAAGGAAGAAATTTTGTTAAGGTGCTCTGGAAATAAAATCTCTGAATGCAAGAGAGAGAGAGAGAGAGAGAGAGAGAGAGAGAGAGAGAGAGAGAGA
>OU015743.1:95160778-95184408 GCA_907169655.1 Acomys percivali | reverse complement strand
AGAGAGAGAGAGAGAGAGAGAGAGAGAGAGAGAGAGAGAGAGAGAGAGAGAGAGAGAGAGAGAGAAAGAGAGAAACCAGACCAGACAGAGAGATGTGGAATTCCAGATGCTGTGAAATTCAATGAGTGACTCTACATTTTCTTAGAGTAGCCATGGAATTACTCACCAAAGGCATCTGGAGCTGAGGCAAGATAGCAGAATGTATTATACCTGGGTTGAGTAGTAAATAAAATGTCCAGTCATAACATGGTGGTGACCTTACACTTTATCTTCATGTGGGCAATGTGAATCATGAGAGAATTTAAATGAGGTAATCTGTAATGATACATGATGGTGGTATCTCAACACCCTTTACTAGCAGCACCTCCTATATTCCTTTGTTGTTATTGTTTTGTTTCTGTTTTTAAAATTTATTCATATTACATCTCAATTGTTATCCCATCCCTGCTATCCTCCCATTCCTCCCTCCCTCCCACTTTCAGCCTATTCCCCTCCACTATGTCTGTGACTGATGGGGACGTCCTTCCCCTCTCTATGATCAAGTCTCTTCTTGGTAGCCTGCTATCCTTCCTCTGAGTGCCACCGGGGCTCCCCAACAAGGGAACATGATCAATTATGGGGCACCAGAGTTTGTGTGAAAGTCTGCTCCACTCTCAGCTGTGGAGAATGTCCTGTCCATTGGCTAGATCTTGATAGAGGTTCGATGTTTACTGCATGTATTGTCCTTGGTTGGTGCCATCGTTTCAGCAGAACCCCTGGACCCAGACCCATCCGTCATAATCTTCTTTTTGTAGTTTTCTAGGGCCCCCTGGATCCTTCTATTTCCCCATTCTCCAATATTTCTCTCACCTAGAGTCCCAACAGGATTTCCTCACATCTATCTCAATTTCCTGGTATATTCTTAAATAAGAGTGAAAATCACCAACCTTACTAGAGATAACATTGACCTTTGTCTGAAAGACACAATTGGGGCAGAGATTATTCAGAATTAAGAGTACTTGTTACTTTTCCTGAGGACCCAAATTTAGTTACTAGCATCCCTGTTGGTTGGCACACAATTATCTGCAACTACAGCTCCAGAGTGTCAGACAGTCACCAGAAAGATCTGCACACAAGGAACATCAATTTACAATGACATATACATAAAGGAAATCCTTATTCAAGGTAATAAATTAGCATTTAATAAACTATTTCTAAATGAAATGTAATAAACCAGAAGTCAATGTTAATTAAATAATTAACAAAACTTTTAAATTTTGTCCTCAAGCTTATTCATTTGGAGGTAGAGTTACTTACCTCTAGAAACTTTTTTTCTTTTTGAATTCATTCAAAGATATTCTAGATTTTTGGGGAGAAGGATTTTGCTTTGTTTTGTTTCGTTTTTTTCTTTTTCTACTCATTAACTTGAGACTTATGGCTTCTCTAAATCATTTACTTCTTCATTTCCTTTTTCCATTCTACCTAATCTTTTCTTGATTCCTGGTATTTAAAATAAAAGAGTTGAAAATTTTATATTTGCCTCAAATATTCTTATTTCACTTTCTGTATCTTTGTTTTATACTGTGCTATGTTACTGTTAGTGATTCATCATTATTCCTTCAGCATTGCAATGAATGTGAATGACTAATTTTCACATTTCATTCTCTAGTTTTCAGATAGTTTTGTTTCATTATTTTCCATAAATCATCTTTATTATCCATTCATTTTCTTTGGGAGGACTAAGCTTTTCAGCCTTTTATTGATTCTTCATGAATTTAACATCATGTACTCCAATCCCACTCTTCCCCATCTCCTTCCATATCTACTCTTTGCCTTGCAACCTCCCCAAAAAAGAAAAGAAAAATAAAAATAACATAAAAGGGATAGAATATAAATAAAGGTAAATCACATTATGAAAACTTCGGTGTGTCATATGCTATTCCTTTTTGACCAAATATTTTATTCATAAAATTTAATGGCAATGGACCATTGTTCTGGTTCAAGGCCTCAGGCTTCTACAATACTATCTTACTGGATCCTCACAAGGACTCTTCTCAGATATCCTGTTGTTGCCCTATTTCATGACCATCTTTCAGCTTTAGTTCTGCAGGATTGTCCTCTTCACACTCTCCAGCAGTTCATAGATTGGGTAGATGTTTGAGTGGGCCAATCCAAGGTCTTGCCTAGCATCTGAGTCAGGATGGTGCCAGCTGTCCTACAACCTAACCACCAGGGTCAGCTCTCCTGCTTTGCCCAAGCAATGGGCACTGCCACCTCTCAGGCTATGACAACCAGCAAGAGGCAGGACTGACTGCCCCATACAAATGCTTTCAAGGTCATCTCTCCAGCAACCATGAAACCAGGCCAATTCTCCAGTGCTTGCTCTGGCTAGGAGCAGGAACAGCTCTCTTGCTCTCATACGTCCTGAGCTAGCTCTCCTATATCTGTGTCACCAAGATAAGTTCTATCAAACTGTCCAGGCAAGGTTCTTGGCCCATTCTGCAGAGTGCTTCAGCTGGTGAAAGGTGGGCCAGCTATCCCACACCACCCAAATGAGGGGTGGGGCCAGCTCTCCCACACTGCTCAGGTGAGAAGCCTGGGCCAGCACTTACTAGTGCTACAACCAGTGAAGGAAAGGACAGTGCTCCTGTTCTCAAGCCCTTAAGGTCAGTTCTCCCTCATTGCTCAGGCAAAGAGCAGGGCCCACAGTCCTGAGTACCTTAGCCCGTGAAGTACAGTGACAACTCAGTGCAACCCTCAGACATCAAGACGGCTCCAGGAGACATCCAAGATGAGAGACGTCCACATTGCCATTGTTGGTAATCTGGGGCATGGACTTGACACAGAGCCTGCTGATTCAGGGCCATAAACCCAGATATGACTCTCAGCAGCAGTAGAAGCCAGAAACTCACCATGACTTCAGGTTGTTGCAGCACAGGCTACTCAGACCAGGTTGATCATCAAGGCAAGTCACCAGTTTTGCCTCTCTTCTTGGTGGATACACAGCTCCCTTCACTTTTTCCTCCCATCTCTCCACCACATGCCTGTGCATCCTCATAGAAGAAGCTCTGCACGGCATGGATGCTGGCATGCCTCTGAGTGTCTTCATCTCATCTGCCTCCTCATGGCAGCTAGCATGTCTCAGGGTTTCTTCAGCACTTTTGATCACCACAATGTAATAGCTGGCATTATGATTGTTTTTAAAAATTCCAGAATCTCATGAAAACCTAGGTTGTGATTATTGATTATTTTATGCTAGTTTTTATTGATTAAGCACAGATTTAGGTGTTTCTAGACACTTTCCATATAATCATGTTCAATGTATATGAAAAATGTAGATAATTATAAATCATTTTCCATCTTCAGGAAGGAGAATTATAATAAAGCTAACAAAGTCTTAGCCAGTAGAGGCTATGTAACATTTATATACATATATATTTACAGTGAAACTTACATTGAACATGATGTAAACTGTGTCACTTGAAACCAAAATAGTATCTTTGGAGAAGATTTAACATACTTGAATACTGAAAGAGAGATGGGTAGATCAATAGATAATCAAAGACAAGTAGTACAGTATTCAAATATATTAACTGTTCTGCAAGGGGCTGTAGCATGTTAGTTAAATCACAAAACATATTTAAACATAACATATTTAAATATTTGAAGGTTTCCTACATTTGTACAGTGTAACATTTTTTAAATATTATAGTATCTATTACATACTGTAATGAAATGTTATATCACATAATCATATATGTATCTTATATCATATGTTACATATTATATACTGTATAGTAAATTACATATTATACACTATACATTATACATTGTTCATGAAATGTTATGCATTGTACATTATATATTATATATTTATATACTTTATATTATGTACTATATGTCATATGTTAAATGCCATATGTTATATTCTTATATTTGTATATGCATCTATTCACATATTCTTCACTATTATGGCAGTTAAATTTTTGTAGGTAATAGGACCAATCATGCTAGTACCTTGTAATTCATATATCAATATCTTGTATTAAATCACCTTGGATACAAGCAGATTAAAACAGTGATAAAATAAATACAAAACTGTATTTAGATTCATAATAGTAAAAATAAAATATCACAGGTAAAATTAGTCTAATGTTTTAGATATACTTAAATGCAAACATGTTAGGAATATATAACTTCTGAATATATATGTTTAAAAAACACTTATAATTGAGGGAGACCTCCTCCCCCTATATATGCTCTTAGAATATCGAGTCTCTTCTTGGTAACTTGCTATCCTTCCTCTGAGTGCTGCCAGGCCTCCCCATCCAGGGGACGTGGTCAGAAAAGGGGCACCAGAGTTCGTGTGAGAGTCAGATCTCACTCTCCACTCAATCACAGACATAGGGGAGGGGAGAAGGGGGGAAGTGGGAGGGAAGGAAGAATGGGAGGAAACAGGGGAAGGGCTAACAATCGAGATGTAATATGAATAAATTAATAAAAAAGAAATTATTCCACTAAAAACAACAACACTTATATTCTTGTTTTTTTGAGACAGGGTTTTTCTTTGTAGTCTTGGTTGTTCTAGACTCATTTTCTCAATCAAGCTGGCCTGAACTAACAGGGATATGCCTGCCTCTGCCTTCCAGAGTTCTTGGATTAGATATGCATGCTACCATGCATGGCCAATACTCTTAATTTAGATTTAAAACAACTTTATATTTTATTTATCTTTAAACTAATGCAATATTGACATATATCTATATAAAATATATAATTTTTTGTTTAATTTTTATATAGTGTCTCAAAAAATCATTTAAAATGTCAAGACAATGAAAAACATACTCCTGTGATCAGCCAAATGAACAAAATTGCTTTCAGTCACAGGAAGTAAAAGAAGTAGTCTAAAATTAATAGTTATGAATATAATCTTCTGACCAGCACCATAATACATCTTTTTCTCCATATTTATTATTCAGTTTTTGTTAGAATTCAGTGAAGCTCTTGGTTTGAAGTTTAAGGAAAAGGAAAAGCTGTAAAGAAACATGACCTGGGCACCAGATGAAATTGAAGGAAACTGACTTACTAATCTCTTGAGAAGACTCATTCACTTTGATCCAATAATAAATATAAACCTTTATTGTTTAATCAATGACAATTTCTTTAAATTAACACACTACAATCCATGTGAGGTGAGCAGACTCCTTCGCCTGCCTGTCATGGATATAAACACGTTTTGTTATTGTTGGTTTGTTTGTTTGTTTTGATGCCAAATATGGGATGTGAAACAGACTTGTGAGAGGGCAAGTCATTTTTTTTCCACCAGAAGGAGATCTGCATCTTGTGAGAGCATGGCCTTTGCTGTCTGATAAATGTCGCACTGCAGAGTCTAAAAGGAGATAAATATGAGCCCTAAAATGGAGGCTTGGCTTTTGCCTTTTTATCTCTGCTTTGAGACCCTCCTAAAGAAAAGCACTCCAGAGAATGCCTTATAGTTCCAGGTTGCAGCTACTACTGCAGTTGCAGTCCTTTTTAATGAATGTCTTATTTGCTGCTTAACAGGTCTTCTGGAATCCTGATGAGCAAGAATGGAATTGCTCCAAGAACTGAGTCTAAAAAGGTCTACTTCTCCTGTTTCCATTAACCTCTTTTCTTTCATATCTAGGGTAGGTGAGTTGGAAGCCGGGTATAGGCATTAAAGAACCCCAGGTGAAGTAGGTTTGTAAAAGATCAAAGCCTACACCTGCCCAAGGTGGAATTCAACTAATCAGAAATAAAGGCGGTATAAGCTCCTTTCATCCAGAATTGAGCCACTCCCTCAGAATTCACCCAACTCATTTATGCTCAGCACTGTGAGTTCAATCTTTAAAGACTGCATATTAATCTTTATTTCTATTTTTTCCTTTTCAAGGGGAAATATTTTTTATTTATTTTATTGATTTATTCATATTACATCTCAATTGTTATCCCATCCCTTGTATCCTCCCACTCCTCCCTCCCTCCCATTTTCCCCTTACTCCTCTCTCCTATGACTGTGTAGGAGGGGGACCTCTTCCCCCTGTACATGCTCATAGGGTATCAAGTCTCTTCTTGGTAGATATTAATTGCTAAAGAGAAGGTATTGTTTCAGCTAATGGAATTTTGGGTTTTACCTTCTGTAACCCCCAGTGACAATATAACTGATTTGTTTCTATTTTTAATACCATGGTATATAAAAAATACTGCAGATTTTTGAAATGCAGGGATCTCCTTTTACACTGTATAGTATAGCTAACTGTGCATGAACTTTCACAAACAAAATCATTAAAATGTGCATACTTTGAAAATATACTAGGAACGTTATTATCCTTTATTGTCTAAAATTTAGATTTTTAGCAGCATTTATGAATTTGTGTGTTGGAGGTTGGGCTGATGTTTTTTAATGCTAATTACTGCTTGCTGTCTCTGTGACCCACCTGTACTTTGCCTAAGAACCTAACCTGTTTGACCAATTAAAGAGCATCACATGTGGGCAGGGCAAATGATATTGGCATGGCTAAGGTTCCAGGGCTTGTAGAGACAGAGAGAATCTTGTGAGGAGGAGAGACCATAGGGGAGGGGAGGAAGAAAAAGGCTGCAGCATGGGTTAGGTGGAGGAAAAGCACATGGCCAGCATGGATGGAGACTTGTCCCAGAAGATAGTAATTAGCAAGTATTTGGGATTATGGATGGAAGGTAGTTTGATAGAAATTATTAGAAGCAGGTGGCATTGATTGGAACGGGTATCCATACCTGGCGCCACTATGGGAAATAGTTTAGGGGATTAATATCTATCCTACCCCAGGATATTTTAAAATATAACAAGTGTCTGTGTCTTGATTTATTGCTAACAGGTTACTGTCAATTGACCGTAATAATAATTATAAGCCTAATAATAAACATTATTCAGCCACACGGATAAACTAACCACAACATTTGTGCACAGTATTATGTAAAAATATTGATTGTGTTTGCTCCATCTGTGAATTTCAAAGGGACATAAGTAGCTCATGTCTTTCTAATTAATTTTAAGTGAGTTTGTGTGCTCGTCTTTTTCATTTGGCATGCTAAGTTATATGTAGTTCGTAGCATGATCTATTAGTTTCCCTATTGTTATGATGAAACATACAATAAAATCGTGTTTAATCAGAGAAGGGTGGTTTGGCATCTATTTCCAGCGTGGAGGGTGTACTACTATGGATGCAAGAATTCTGTCTGCAGCAGGAGGAAGATGGAGCAGCAGAGAAAAGCCAACACGGCTGCTCAGCTCACTTTCTTCTTTTCCTTTTAATGCTTTTCAGACCTCAACCCAAGGGATGCTGCTCCCTGCCTTCAGGGTGGGCCTGTCTTCCTCTGTCAAAAACCTCTGTGGACAAACACTGACAGTTACACTAAGTTTTATTTCCCTTAGGGATTCTCAACAGAGTCAAAATGACATTGAATGTTAGCTAATGCACACTGTGGTATGCTTAATACCTAGAAACAATTTATATTTCCTTTCTCGAATATCTTAATATAAATAATACTTCTAGATACTGCTAGTAAGGACACGTCCCCAACAGAGACAGAAGCTACCAGATTGAAATTAATCTCCAGACTCTTCTACTGGGAATAAAGCTAATTGAATGTCTTCAAAATGGCATTCCAGTACTGTCACACTGTAACCCCTGCCATCCTCAACAAAAATCCCCTCACATTTAATACTCTCCAGGGCACAGAATTCATTCTTCTTTGAGATAAATACACACAATATGTGACTTTCCATTAGATGTGGTCATTTTAAACATCATTTCTATCATGCAAGGAAGGACTTATAATCGTGTTTCTAATAGCAACAGCAGCCACTTCCTGAGTTTGACAGCAATCTGGTGCACACCCCACTTGTTACACAGTGGATCATTCACTATGTGTTTTTCTTGGGGTCCAGGACAGTCAGAAGTCTTTCACAACACCTGTCCTCATAAATAATAATAAAACTATGCCCATCTGAACTTTTACAGCATGGCAGCAACCTGTGCTCTCACATCACAGCTGTTTCACAGTGAAATTAACAGAACTGAATAGAATTGGTATGTAGATATACCTACCTTGTAGGTACGGTTCAGGACCTGGGGGATAGTATGTAAATTGAATAACAGAAAATTAAAGAAATATATTCATAAGATTATCATATGTTTTGTTGTTCCTGATTATCTAAAATAGAGTTATCAATTTGAATAAAGTGAAATAAAATCAATCTCTATTAATAAAATGTACAATATTTCTTTATTTATGTGTTGACATGTATATATATATGTCTGTACCTGTACATCTGTATGAACATATTTAGCAGTCCATATTATTCACATAGACCTCCTTTGGGAACATTGAAAAATGTACTTGTCAAGTGACAATGTACTGTAGTCCATTTCTGTTGGGCATTGATCTCATTTAATATGCTAGAAAAATGAGAACAGACCATATTAAGATTATGTATTGACAGTACAGGCCAAGTAAGTAGGAAATTACTGTTACAAAATTCCTTGCTTCAAAGTGGAATTCTAACTTAACTAATAACATTTTTATACAAAATTCTTCACTGAAAAATACGAGTATTTTGAAATCAGGAGCTAAATGTAAATATCTGCAATCCAGTTTTGGTAATTTCACATGCTCTTGTCAGGTTAAAAGGGGAGTTGCTCACAAATATGTGTCTGGATTTTATTAGAAGCAAAGTAAAATTATTTTGAATTCATTTGTTTTAATCATATCTGTGTTCTGATTACATGACATGAATTGCAGAATCCAGAGAACAATTGTAGAAAAGGTGCCAAGAAAGTTGCTTGCATATCATATAGGGCATTAGCTCAAATTATAACACCCAGCATCTGGATTTGTCTTATGTTATATGAGATTGATATTTTTCATGTAATAGCAATATTTCTTCATTTGTTATTAGGGTTATGAGACATAGCCATTAAGTTTCAGAACAGTAATTTTAAAAAGGGACTTGTGACATTAAAAGTCTGAAATTATTTTAAAATTTAACAAAAACATTATATTGGAATATTTATAATTATTTATGCTTCTTTAGTTTTTCAGTACAATCACAAAATTTATCATGTAAATGGAACATACCTATAGTTTTTTGTGTAGGGGTAAGGCCTTTGTGGAGTTTTCCAGTTCACTTTAAACTATAGGCCCATAAGAAAAGCAGGAAGTTGAAGAGTTAGACTTTTTGTTTGTTGGTTGTTGGTTTGGTTTTTTGAGACAGGGTTTCCTTGTGTAGCACTGACTGTCCTAGACTCACTTTGTAAACCAGGCTGGCCTTGAACTCACAGAGATATGACTCCCTTTGTCTCTCCAAGCACGGGGTTAACAGGCGTGTGCCACTGCGCCTGGTTAGAGAGTTAGTATTATTCAGGCAAGATCATGCCATTCAATTGTCCAGTATCAAATGCAGATAGATACAAAAGATAGAAAAGTAGATACAAACAGCATTGTTCATATGGAACAGACTATATTTATGAATAAGTTTGCATATACCTATACATATATACATGCAATACTCATCAATGAAAAAAGAGACCAAGAATTTTAAGGAGATACGAATGGTTTCTTGAGATAAGTTGAAAGGAGGAAAGAAATGGGGGAAATCATGTTATTATTGTCTCTCATAAATGATTAAATAAATAAAAAATAAAGAACGTGTGTGTGTGTTTATGTAATTTAACGAATGGAGCCATGTCTCAGTACTCTAGATCAGTTATTTTCTTTTGCGTAGGACCAGACTTTGGTTGTACCCTTGTCAGGCTCACAATTATCTCTAACTCCAGCTCAGGACCTGGTTCCCTGCTCTGTACGCAGTGAACATCTGCAGTCACATACAAAAAGGCACACAGAAACACACATGTACACAGGATTGAATACAAATATGTAAAGATTAAAATTTAAAACACTGAAATATGGATCCTTAGATTAGAAATACTGACTAGAGGTGTGATGGTCCCTTTAATCCCAGCACAGAGGGTCTCTTTGAGTTCAAGTCCAGCCTGCCTAGACAGAGACAGCTAGAACTGTGTGGAAAGACCCTTCTCATAAAACAAAACAGAACAAAAACCAAGAAAAAATGTAATTTTAATATTGTGCAGGTATGGCTATTAAAGGAGTATTCATATCAGTTTTTAAATGTGTGTTCTGAATATATATGTATATATATATATATATATATATATATATATATATATATATGTGTGTGTGTGTGTGTGTGTGTGTGTGTGTGTGTGTGTGTGTGTGTTTGTGTGTGTCTATAACTATTCTGCAGCTTCTCTAAATCAAGAAATGAAAGTCATATCTCTGGAGTATTCTCTTGAACATGAAAAAGGTAGCAGTTTACAGAGTTTTCTTGCTCACTCATGAATGCACTCTGGATACTAGTTGAAACTTGAAGAAGACAGGGAGGGTCAGCTTTATGTTGGGTCAGCCACTCATTGTGGAAGTTAGAACTGACCATGGGTGGGAGGACACTGATACCTGACATGTACCCTTTAAACAGCTTATTTAAGAGGCATTTTCACATGCCAGCTCCAGTTGCTCAAAACAAGGATTTTAACACAGTGAAGAAATGGAACAGCTTTATTGCCTTTTAAAAGCTGGTCTAGGGTGTTGCCAAGATTGTCTTATACAATTCTGTTAACTACAAATGAGTTAATAAGTTTGGCCCACAATTATGAAGAAAAGCTTCAAGTTGCATATCATATAGGGAAGTGTATCAAAGTGCCATACACACAATTTGCTAAACTATTCCAGAGTCTTAGTAAATTTTTCTTGAAGAAACTTGATCACAGATTTCCATTTCTTTTTTTTTTTCTTTTTGTTTGTTCAAGACAGGGTTTCTCTGTATACCTTGACTGTTCTGGACTAGCTTTGTAGACCAAGATGGCCTTCAACTCACAGTGATCCTCCTGTCTCTGCTTCCCAAAGGGTGGGATTCAAAGCCTGTGCAACCACTGGCTGACCAGATTTCCATTTCAAAGTAGCAATGTTTCTAAGAATTTCCTTAAGGGAAACATTACATAGAAAGTTGCTCTGAATACATGTATCAGGAAACTATGATAAAAAGACAAGATATATTTCTAAAAATAGGCCTAAGTTTGCTTTTAAATTCCTTCTTAAGTAGTATTATGTGACTGACTCATTTCTAATAATTTGTAACCACTGTTATTTGTTTGATTGGGGAATCATAAGAGTTCATCTATGAAAATAGATGTTTAAAAGATTGTGGCTAGAAGTTTTTACAATAAGAATCTATGGATACAATTCAAAATCTGAAATGTTATGAAAGAAAATTATTAGGGTCAGCAATTTAGAATATAAAGCTGTTACAAACATGAATGAAAAATCATAATTTTATTAGCAGAAATGTTTCTGTTTCTTCCTCTTTTAGTGGCGTGACAAAATGAAACACACATTAGTAAGATACATGCTAATGGGACATCCCAAATGGGGACCTTTAAAGATGACCATGTAGAATGTTATCAACAGTGCTACAATGCTTTCTTTAAAAAAATATATCAAAGTGCCAACTTTTATTCATAAAATTAGGTGAGTATTTAGATATTTTGACAAGTTATGTTGATATGGAACAAATTTCAGGAAGCTTGTACAGTTCATATATATCTCTTAAGCATAGAAATAAACTAGAGTAAGCCGGATGTGATGACACATGCTTTTAATCCCAGCACTCAGGAGGCAGATATAGGCAGATTGCTGTGAGTTCGAGGTCAGCCCGGTCTACAACGTGAGTCCAGGATAACCAAAGGCTACACAGAGAGACCCTGTTTTGAAAAATAAAAAACCAAGAAATAAACTAGAGTAATAGAAACAATAAGGATCTAGAACAATGTACAGGACACTAATATCTGCAATTGGCAGTAAGAACACAGCAAGGGACTGTGTTCTAGTTAAAGAAGCGTGCCCACGCACAGGAATACAGGAAGTAGAGATGCAGAATTACACACGCTGGGAAGGTGAAATGCTAGAAGATCAAGTGTCGGAACTGAAGTGCCCTGAAATTATATCTGTTTTCTTTATCCACTGTTTTGATATCCCGTGCCTCACAGAGCCCTATCACCAAGAGCGGTACATCTGAAGGATGATAATTTTCCATAAGGGCAATTTTATATCTGTAAGACAGGGAGATATAAGAAGAATGGTTGTTGCCGTTACAATATCCCCGGGATAATAAACTGCATTATGCAGCCATGAACTTCTACAGTAGTGTCATTTAACCTTTGGCAATATTAGTCTAGAGAGGATTTTGTGAAGGATGGTACATTAACTTTTAGAAGAGATGGGCTGTGATAACCCTGCTGTGTTATCGAATGGCAGAGATTGAACTTCTGCACAGCTTCTAAAAGTCGGTGGGGGAGCAGGCAGGAGGGGGGCCCTCTTTCTACAAGGCAAAACTATAGATAGGAGGACTGAGGTGGAGATCATAGAGTTCCATATGTGCTTTGAACATTGGGACTTAATTTTGCCATTTTTAAAAGGATTCATTCTTTTAAATCCACATATTTGGTTAATATCCACTGTAGATTTTAACTTTGCATCATTTGGTTTTTCCAACAATTGCTTAAAATTTACAACACATAAATTAGGAGTAAAAATTGTCCAAATTCTGACAATTTCCAAACTACATGGGAATAAGCACTGATTAAATAGCTCAAAATTAAATTAAGGTTTTAGCAAGACTTTATAGATATTGCTGAAAGCATTGACAGCATTATTTAGTGGGATTATTAGTGAGAGAAAAGGGGCATAGC
The DNA here is from genome assembly GCA_907169655.1 of Acomys percivali. NCBI lineage: Eukaryota > Metazoa > Chordata > Mammalia > Rodentia > Muridae > Acomys > Acomys percivali. The sequence goes on along the minus strand of OU015743.1, from coordinate 95,171,608 downwards.
TCAGCAGTGTGACCATCAACAACCTAAGGAATTTCCCTAGAGATTTAGAGACTCCAATTTAAGCCAAAATTTCTGCCTTTCATGTTGCAAAATCTTCCTGAATAAGCCTGCTTGTGAAGCAAAGCTGACAATTGTGTTAAAGATATTATATTACAAGTTGAAACAGGAGAGGTGTGGTAGACAGGCATTCAGAAGAGACATGCACTCAGATGGTGTAGGTGACTCTCAAAGGAAAGGTCAAGATAGGTATACCTGTGTATAGCAGATGTTTATTAATAGAAGAAAAAAATATCACGAACTAATTAATTATATATAGCACTACCTGTATATAGCATTTTGATGGGTCTCTGGTTTTTTATTTAAATCCTACTTAGAAACATTCTTACTCTCTCTTAGACAAGAGATAAGGTCCTCTGCAGATGTTTTGGATGGTATTATCACCTTATAAGATAAAACTAGAGAGCATTAATCATCCCTGTGGATGATAGTTCTTGTGACATTCCTAGAAAAATATTCACAGCTGGGAAGGGATAAAAGCCTTAACTGGAATTCTTGCTTTGCTGTTGTCAAAGACTTCCACTGTTTTTCTGAGTAAGGGATTGATCTCTGTTTTCCCATGTTCTCCAAATATGTTTCATTTCTCGATCCCACTTCTAATTAACCTCATTTGCTTTCATTAATTACATGCATAAATTGTACACATTTCATTATTCAGTTAAACACCATTTCTTGATTTTTGTTCCAGTAGGGTGTCAGATACACCTTTCCAGAATTTAGCTTATTCTTTAATAAATGTACCTATTCTGATGTGGTCTCACTATGTTCCAAAGATGCTTATCCAGTTACCACTCTTCACTCGCACAGAAACATTTCTATATTGAATCCAAAGCACCAAACAACAGCAATAAAAGGTTTACCCCAAGAAGTGATGAGATAATTATTATGCACCCTCTACAACAATAGGCATGTTCTTACAAAAGACACATGGTTAAGCCTGTTGCGTTTCCTAGCATGAGGGCACACAACTAGAAAACACAATTTAAGAAACAGATTAAGAAGCTGAAGCTCTCGATGTTAGTTTTCTGGCTGCTGTGACAGACTAATTAACAGACCAACTTATGGAAAGAAAGTATTGCTTTGGACTCGCAGTTGAGGGCACAGTCCATCCTTTAGAAAAAGTGATTAAAGCAGCTTTAAGGGGCTGATCATATTGTGTCTACTTTCAGAAAACAGACCCGCATGAGTGCTTGGCCTCAGCTAGCTTTCTCTTTTCAATGGAGTACAGTAACCAAACCCAGGAGATGATATCTTCCACTTACTGTGTGGGTCTTCCACTCCCACTTAACCTAATTAAGTTTAGTCTCCAGAGGCATGCCCAGATACTTGTTTCCTAAGAAATTATAGATTCTGTCAAGTTGACTATGAGTTTTAGCCATCACATATACTGTATCTGATGATTTCCTTAATGTGCTTTTCAATTTCAGAACACTAAAAGCCACACTTTTGGTAAAACAAAATAAAATAAAAACTTAAACAAAACAAAAAGTGCAGAAAAAGCTACTGAGTCCCTTCTGTGTTGGGTCTGGTTCTAAAGGGTGATTTTGTTGCTCTTAAATGGTCCTAGTTTTTTCTTTCTTCTTTATTTGCTCATCAGTTTGGAAAGAGAGAGAGAGGGAAAGAGAGAGAGAGACAGAGGGGGGGACAGAGAGAGACAGACAGACACATAGACAGAGACAGAGAGGAGAGAAGTCATGAATTTAGAATTTTGGTAGATAGGGAGATTGAGAGTAATTTTCCAGAGTTGCAGGGGGAAATAATATGATGGAAATAGATTGTGTTGATGTCATGAATCTTAGAGAGAGAGCAGACAACCCCCATTTTACTAAATAAGCATGATTCTTACCTGCATAATAAATATTTGTCCTTAAACTCAAAGATAAGTGTAGTCCTTAACCCTCATCAAAACACTTCTCTTTGTGATAGATAAAGACTATTATATAAAATCACAACCAATCAAAGTGAGTCCCAAAGGAAACATCTGCACCTCAACTCTATAGCTAAAAATCAGAGATCACTGGAGAAAAAGCAGTGGAAATTTTGTGAAAGCTGAAGAGCACTGAGTTTAATGTTAGATTATGTCTTCTAAGAATCTCAGAAACTTCACTCATGAAGTCCTACCAACATGGCTGCCAAACAAGAGTTGAATAAACACAACCCTAGATGTGCTGCAGCAGGCATGAGGAAGCCAAGGAGACCTCAACCTTACACAAGCAATGTCAGACAATATGCTCTGCTATGATTTCAGACTGGAGCCTAGCATAGCTGTCTTCTGAGAGGCATCATCCTGCAGCTTATGGAAATAGATCCAGAGACCCACAGCCAAACAGTAGACCAAGCTAGGGGAGTTCTGTGGAAGAGTGAGAGGAAGGATAGAGGAAGTAGAAGAGGTCTAGGACACCATAAGAATACCTACAGGACAAACGAACCTGGGCCCATGGTGACTCACTGAAAATGAACTACCAACCAAAGACCCTTACATATATGTAGCAGATATGCAGCTTTGTCAACATATGCATCTACTAACATTGGAAGCAGAGGCTGTCTCTGACTCTGTTGCATGCCACTGGATCCCTTTCCCACTCTAGGCTACTTGTGAGCTCCAACTGGGAGAGGATACTCTTAGTCCTAATGTGACATGAGATGCCAGGGTGAATTGGTACCACTTGAGGACCTCCCAATTTCTGAGAAGAAAGAGAGCACAGAATAGGGGTGGGACAGGGGAAAGAGAAAAAAGGAGCCTGGTATCAGGCAATAAAGTGTTTAAATTTTTTAAAAAAGAAAGAATAATAGACCACTCAGGAATTCTGAGAACAGGAGAAATAGACTTCCCATTTAAGACGTAGATACAAGCAACATTTATAGACTGAGAAGTTTGTATTTACATGTTTAGAAACATACATGTATGAACATAAACCTATATAGGTGTAACAATGGCTATTGAAAAAAATAAGCAAAGAAATTGAAAGAGAGCCAATTGGCGTACATAGGAAGGTTATGAGGGAGAAAAGAGAAGGATAAAATGATGTAACTACAGTTTAACCTCAAAAAGTAGTTGAAATAATAAGCATACTGTACAAAGAAAAATGAAAAATATTAAAAACAAATCCATTTTTATGAATGAATCAATCTAAGGAATTGTGAATTGATTATGTCTACTCTTTAACTGAATGAAGTGGAATGCATTTCCATTCATTCATCCATGTAGCCCAATGATGAAGACATCATATTTTTAAATCCTTTTTTATCTTTTCTTCTTAGAATATTTAAAAGTTCTGCTTTCTACTTCCTGTTTGATCTAATCATGTTTTCAATTTCTAAACTGAATTTTTAGTTAATAGTGCATAACATGTTAAAATATGTTTAATTATCTTTGATGAATTTCCTGTTGATGGGCTGTATGTATGTTTTTATTCAACATTTTAGCATTTTGTTTTGTTGTTATTTTGAGATTTTGTTTTTTGTTTTTTGTTTTTGTTTTTGTTTTGAGACAATGTCTCAATATGTACTTTCAGCGTCAAATGATAAGCTTTCTTATTCATAAGCATTATTTCAAATTCCTTCTTAGGAATTTCAGGAATGATTGTGGACTTTTGATATACAATTCTATTATTTTTTAATGTGGAATTATATCTCGTTTTATACATTTGGGTTCTTATTTTTCTCTTTCTTTCTTTCCTTTTATTTTTTTTAAGAACTTGATCTTGGATCTCCATAAAGGTGAACGAAGTAAAAAAGAAAAAAATCTGAAATCCCATTTCATTGCCAAGACAGGAAAATTCCCAGATGTCTCAAGCTACCTAGATTTGTGTTTACAGCAGGGAAAGATAAGAGATCCTATTTCAATCAGGGTGGAAGGCAAGTGGTTATCAAAAAGCAAAGACTCTCATTTGACCTCTATCCATGTGTTATGGCTTATAAATGTGTAGCTATTCAAACACATAAAAACACAGAAATGCATATCATCCATACACAGAAAGAAGAAAATAAGTAATAGAAATACCCTGGTCATCATTTTGAATAATAGCAATTCTTAATCCTACTTCTAATTTAGTGTTATAAAGTAGAGTTTAGCAATTTTCTTCACAATTTACATACTACTTGGATTGCAAGGACAACTAAGGAGCTTCCATGTTTAGGATTTTTAATTTTTTTAATTGTATGACATTTTGAATCTATCGAGGGACAAATGAAATGGTAAAATTCTGTTGTGTTTTAAATTCAAAGCTTAGTTTAGTTTGAAAGGCTCAGTATCCTCTCTTAGTAATACAGACTTTGATTAAGTACACGTTATTGCCAGGTAAAATTAAGTTTATGACCTAATCACTGGATATTATAAGATATTGCAGAATACATCATAAACAATAACACCTCAAGTGCATGAGTCATGTCATCTTGCATGTTAGAACTGCATTATACAGTTTACAAGTCATATTTTAATAATGTTACCACTATAAGGTTTATTCCAAAGTGAGCCTTGGTTTAAGGTAGCTAACCTGGTAGTTGGTAGAATGTTCTAGGAGTTCATTACCACCGACGACAAGAGTGAATTGTTTGCATCTTTAAGTATTTACAAATATATTTATGTTGAGTTTGTATTCACAAAGAGTAAGTAGAAGAGAATGTTGTGGAGCAAAAGTGGTATTTTTTCACAAAGCTGTCTCAGCTGCTTTTAATTCGTTTTCATGCTTTGCCAAGTGTATTTGCTAAAAAAAAAGTCAAGGCACACTCTTCTCCTCTGCCTCGTCCTACAGAACACTGACACTTGAGCATCTCTGCCCCATGCTTTGTCTTGTTCCACAGATCTTTAGGAGTTTTGAAACTTTAGATCAGAATGAAGCATCTAAGCATTAGAATCATGGGCAATCAACACTGTTTTAAAACTAAATGTCATCAAAGGTCATTTGAGAAAAATGCTACATTATTATTTCTGTCTTAGGAGGTCTGAATTGTAGTAGCCTTCATTGTACTAGTACTTTTCATTCCTAAAACATGATATTCTGAACAATTCATGGGATGAATCCACAACATAGTGTATGAGTGATGTGAGTTTTTATTTCTATCTGCTGTGATAGGCAGGAATATTGGTCTATTTAGAAGAGAATCAGATAAAATTAAAAGCAGTCTTCACTCATGATGATGACTGGTGTTACAGTTGTCTTCACAGTCCTGTTGTACAAGCTGATTCAAGTGGCTCCAAACGCAACTGCTTACACCATGGCACATATCTAGATTCTGTTACTAATGTTACTAGATGCTCACCTAATTAAAATCTACTCATCTCATTTTATAAACAAATATAAATGTTTAATTTTTCAATGACTCAGTTTGATAAACTTATGGAATTCTTATTAGTGTTAGCCATATATAAATTATTAGCAATTGGAATGCTGTTACCTGGTTTTTATCTAAATAAGAAGTTTAAAAGTATTGCTATCAAATGTAACAAGTATTTTTTAAAAACTGTTCAGTGACATGTAAGGCTTATTAATTAATTAATTGGAAGTTAGGACAATCAAACAAATTATCACTGCTAAAACAACATGGTTTTGTTTAATAACCTATATTCTAAAAGTGTTGTATTGTTTACTGTTGTAATTGTATAACATTAAAAACCTTACAGCAACAATGCATTAACTTGAATTTTATTACCAGACGTTTAAGCAATTGTTTATGTTTGATATTGAACCTGAATTAATTAGTAAATGAAATTGAATACAAATAAAAAACAGTGGAAATGTGTTACTAAATATGATAAGGTTAGAGTTGTTTCTTATTTTTACATAATAGCAAATAACAGATCCAGGTTACTGTGATATGTATAGGCTTATTTTATCATGCTAAATTTGAAAAGTTATAGGAAAATTTTGCAAAAATTGTAGCAAAATATTTCATCTATTCTAATTTTTCCTTTTAGTCATTAACAACGCAAGATTTTCTAGCTTTAAACAGAATTCTGACCATAAGAGATTGAGACTACAACATATAAATTAGTGACAGAAAAATCTAAACATGGATTCATTAGAATAAATATATTTGGTTTGATTCATGGTAGTCATTATATCTTTGGAAATGGTGAGCTGAGTTATACTGCAGCATTACATGATGTAGTACGAGGCTTTGGAGACCATTCAAAGAAAAAAAAAAAGCTTGCCTTTGAGAGAAGCAGCATTGTAACTCTTGCCCTCATCCTCTCTAAGTCAGAGTGGGTTGGGTATCCCAGCTATAATTCCAGTGCTCTTGAGGCAGAGACAGGAGATTACTGCAATAAACTGGCTAGTGGGAGTGTTGAACAGAGTGCACTGGCTTCAGTGAGAAATCCTACCTCAGTAAATAAAGTGAAGAGTGACTGAGGGATGTACCAGACATCAATGTGTAGTCTTCACACACATTTGCTCAAACACGCACACATGCCACATTCACACATACACACATACACACCAAAACATACAAATGTAATGTAATATTGGCTAAATTATGTTTAATGAAATCTGAAAGCTAAAAAGAGATTTTATATATATATATATATATATATATATATATATATATATATATATATACTATTAAGGGCTTCATAGACAATACAAATTTATAATTTTAAGTATTTCACAGAGGTACTTAGTTGAAACTTGAATCAATGCTCTTGATATTAACTTTGGACAAATTGTTTGTTGTCAACCCTCCTGTTCTAATATGTCTTGAATAAGAATTGCAACATATATATTGACGCATTAGACCTTGTCCAAATAATTGTATTAATCAAAGACTAGAAAAATCTCTATATGGAATTTTTCACAGATGAGTAATCTCTTCTAGGTACAGTGGAAGTAAAGAAAAATAATAATGAATATAATGAAGTCTAAGACCAGGTTTTGCTAACGGATCATTGATTTAAGTAAAACACTAAGAGGTGCAAAAAGTATTAGACATGTATGCATAACAGATCATGAAAATTCATATTAAAATTGACAAAAATTAAAAGCCCACTAGTAAGAAACATTAAAAATCTAGAGGATACTGTTAATGGAAATAAATCAAAGAGCAGATGATTATGTTGATTTTGAAACCGACACTGTGGTAAAGCAAAGAGAATCTGCCAATGTTGTAGTAGGAAGAAACACTGCTCCTGCTCCTCACAACAGGAACAAGCCGACTGGGGTGGGGGCTTCCTGTCTTCAAGAGCTAGGTTTAAAATAGGATTGGAAAATGAATGTAATATTGAAGAAATATGAATGACTTGACTGAATTCTATAATACAAAAAAAAAGGCACTTGGAGGTGTGGAGTCGGGTGGGTGTATATCTTGATAAAAATGCACACAAGGAGTGGGCAGGTGGAAAAAAATTATAAAAGATTCTGTTTGGCATGAAATCTACATGTATGTGTTCAGAAGAATGTGGAGTTTGAAATTTAATAATGTTATATTTTGGTAAGAAGAAAGAAAAGCATGGGGACTGGAGAGATGGCTCAGTAGTTAAGAGCACTGTCTGCTCTTCCAGAAGTCCTGAGTTCAATTCTCAACTACCACAAGGTGGCTCACAACCATTTATAATGGCATCTGATGCCTTCTTCTGGCAGGCATGAGTACATGCAGATAGAGCACTCATAAATAAATAAATTAATAAATAAATAAAATTTTAAAATAGTAAAGAAAAGCAGATGACCTTGAGTCTCCTGTGATTGATTTTTTCAATTTTTTTATTTAATTAAATTATTCAGATTACAACTCAATTTTATCCATCAATTGTATCCTCCCATTCCTCCATTCTTCCTGCTTTCACCCTATTCCCCTCTCCTAGGTCTATGACAGAGGGGAACATGGACAGTGTTTCCATATACACAGAACATTTGCATCTCTCCTGCTTATCTATCCTTGTTCAGTCCTGCCAATTTGAGAGGTGCTCCATGTCTGCCAGATAGATACCTTACATGCCAGGGCTGGAGAGAGCTTGCTTGCCACTTCCTCAGAGCTCTGAAATGAGCCTCAGTGATGCCTTTCTTGTTTTCAGCCCTTGTCCTGCTCGCTGGCAACCTTCTTGAGTCCTGCCTTGAGGGTCCTGGTCTTTTATTTTACTTTGTTTGTAATTTTCATATATAAAAATCTGAAGGCTTATGATAAGTGCTTTGAACTGGAAAATAAAATAATGCCAAGACTACAAAAATATTTAAAATGTCTTAATTTTCTATGAACTTTCTTATTCATATTTTCTAATTCTGAAAATCAAGATATTTTTAATGTCCTTTTTACCTAAACTTTCATATGTAGTTAAATTTTCTTATATAAAAATGTGCATAAGTGACAGAGACATAGTCAGGTTATGAAAAAAGTGACAAAATTTGTATGCTGGTTATTTCCAATCTCATTTCCTAACAGAAAAAGATTAAAGTGAGCGGTGCCGGAGAGTGAGACTTTAGCCCTCCAAGCATGACCCTGGAGCACCTAGGAGGTCACTGACTCTGAAGGCATTGACCTAATGGTGAAAGGTAGTGTTAGATATTTTAAAATATCATTGTTGAATATTTATTTCAACATTTATCTTACATTGTTAATATTTCCATTCTAGTCCAAATACTTTAAATAAGTTATCTTGTGTTATTTTGTTTGTTGCTTGTTTGTTTTTAAATTTATTTTTAAATTTTTTATCCATTTTACATTATAGCCCTCTCAATGTCTCTTTCTGTTCCTAATGTCCACCATTCTTCCTCCTCTCTTAGTTCTCAGAAAGGAGAAGTCCTGTTCCTCTAAAAAAACTGACTTCAGGCCATTATATCTCATCACAACTACCTTCATTCTCTTCCTCTGTGGCCTGGCAAGGCTGCCCCACCAAAGGGAAGTGATCAAAGAGAAGGTAACAGAGTCCATGTCAGAGACAGCCCTGCTTCTCTTTCTACGTCCTCGTTAAGTGTGGTCCCTGGGTCTTGTATCAGTCTCCACAGGTTCCCTTGACCGAGATTTGTTTGATATGTTGGTCTTCTTTTGGAGCTCCGGAACACTCTGGATCCTTCTATTCCCCCTGCTCTTCCAAAATACTACCAGCGTTCGGGCCAAAATTCGGCTGTGAGTCTCAGAATCTTCAATCCCCTGCTGGGCGGAGTTTTTCAGAAGGCAGCTTTGGAAGCCTCCCCTCCTGTTCTCTCTCTTAAAGCATTTCCAGTGTCTATTCTACTTGTCCTTCTGAATAAGAACTAAACACTCTTCCTGGAGTCCTCCTTGTTACTTACCTTCTTCAGTTCTGTGTAATGTAGGGTTGTTATCCTCTATTATTTGGCTAATATATGCTTATAAGTAAGTATACGCTATGTGTGTCTTTCTAGGTCATGGTTACTTCATTCAGTATGTTCTTTTCCAGATCCATCCATTTGCTTGTTGCAAATTTCATGATGTCATTGTTTTTAATAGCTGCATAGAATTTCATTGTGTAAATGTATCACAGTGTCTTTACTTATTCTTGAGTTGAGGGAAATCTGAACTGTTTCCAGTTTCTGGCTATTATGAATATTGTCCTTATGAATATTGTTGAACAAAAATTCTTGTACGGTATAGTAGAAGTGTAAAGCTGGACCTTGAAGTAGAGCTGTTCTCAATTTTCTGAGAATGCCTCAGTTTGATTTCCAAAGTAGTTGTACATGCTTAGACTCCTACCAGCAATGAAAGATTGCCCCCTTTCTCCACATCCTCACCAGCATGTGCTGTCACTTGACATTTTTATCTTAACCATTCTGACTGTTGTAAGATGGAATTTCAGAGATAGTTTGATTTGCATTTTCCTGATGACTAAGGAGATTGAGTATTTCTTTACATGCATCTAGATCATTTGATACTCTTCTGTTGAAAATTCTCTGCTTACCTCTGTACCTCATTTTTAGTTGGATTATTTCATATGTGAGTGTTTAATTTTTTGACTTCTTTATATATTTTGGGTATTAGCCCTCTGTCAGATGTAGGGTTGGTGAAGATCTTTTCCCAATCTGTAGGCCCTCACTTTGTTCTGTTGACAGTTCCCTTTGTCTTACAGGAGCTTTTCAGGTTCATGATGTTCCATTATTAATTGTTGATCTTAGAACCTGAGCTGTTGGTGTTCTATTCAGGAAGTTGTCTCCTGTGCCAGTGAGTTCAAGGTTCAAGGCTGTTCACAATTTCTCTTATCATAGATTAAGTATTTCTGTTTTTATGTTAAGGTTATTGCTCCATGTGGACTTGAGTTTTGTGCAGCATGATAACTATGGGTCTATTTGCATTATCCTACATGTAGACATCCATTTAGACTAGCATCATTAGTTGAAGATACTATCTTTCATCATTGTATGGTCTTGTCTTCATTGACAAAAATCAAGTGTCCGTAGGTATGTTGGTTTATTTCTGGGTCTTCCATTTGATTCTTCTGATACACCTGCTTTTCTTTGTCAGTATCATCCATTTTTTATTATTGTTGCTCTATAGTACATATTAATAACAAGGATTGAGATACTTACAGGAGATCATTTATTGTACAGGATTGTAATAGCCATTTGTTTTTTTTCCATATGAAGTTGAGAATTGTTCTTTAAATGTCTGTAAAGAACTGTGCTTTTATTTTGATATGAATTAAGTTAAATTGTAGATTGCTTTTGGTAATACATCTATTTTTACTAACTTAAACCTATTGATCCATGAGCATGGGAAAGCTTTCCTTCTTCTCATAGTTTCCTTAATTTCTTTCTTCAGAAACTTGAAGTTTTTCTGCCTTTGTCTGTTTTTCTTTTTCTTTCTTAGATTATATGAGATTTATTAAAT
>OU015743.1:95124271-95150855 GCA_907169655.1 Acomys percivali | reverse complement strand
ACAATTTCAAGACATGTCTATAAAAATAAACAGATACAATTATTAACAAATATCTTCAAAATGTGACAAAAAGTCTACAGACAATTATCAGTTCAAATCAATTGCAAACATCTTTCTCTCAAAATAATAGATTCTCAGAGTTCATGCTTTCTAAAAGGGGGGTGCTACAACTAAGACAAAAATTTAGCAATGTGAATAACTTTGTTAAAATGATTACATCTAGGAGAAGATAAAGTGAAATCTGTTTGAGAACAGAGATTATGATTTTCTGGGAGACACAGATTGAAGCCATGCTTCTAAGAATGGTGCCGTTTTTAGTTGCCACAGACAGCTAACATGAGGCCTTTCACTAAAGGAACAAAAGATATCTTCTTTGGTTGGAATGAGTTTGCTATTTCACTCTCATTGTAAGGTGATGACTAAATATATCTGCCCCATTACAAGTCAAAACGGGGGAAATTCACATGAATTTTTATTTCACTGCATCTGCGGAGGATGAGGCTTGTGAGATATTGTAGTCATCGTGACATTGAAAAAGAGACAAGAGCTCCCAGTGGGATTCCAGGACGTGATGCCTCTAATTTTAAAGCAAGTAATTTTAAAGTTAAGGACTTCATTAGAACCTTTGAGTTCCAAAACTTCAACTTTATGCCTATTACTGTCTAATTAAACAGGAAGTTTCCTGAAGATGGATTCCTTTTCACTCAAAATTCTGGAAGGCAAAACATTAATATTAAAATGTTGTCTGCTAATATATAGTGTTATATTATATGCTCTCTTACTAAGGATTTCTATTGCTGTGAAGAGATACCATGATCACAGCAACTCTTTTATTTTTAATTTTTTATTAATTTATTCTTGTTACATCTCAATGGTTATCCCATCCCTTGTATCCTCCCATTCTTCCCTCCCTCCCATTTTCCCCTTATTCCCCTCCCCTATGACTGTTCCTGAGGGGGATTTCCTCCCCCTGTATATGCTCATAGGGTATCAGTCTCTTCTTGGTAACCTGCTATCCTTCCTCTGAGTGCCACCAGGTCTCCTCCTCCAGGGGAAATGGTCAAATATGAGGCACCAGAGTACATGTGAAAGTAATACCCCACTCTCCACTCAACTGTGGAGAATGTTCTGCCCATTGGATAGATCTGGGTAGGGGTTTGAAGTTTACCGCTTGTATTGTCCTTGGCTGGTGCCTTAGTTTGAGCGGGACCCCTGGGCCCAAATCTGCCTCTCATAATGTTCTACTTGTAGGTTCCTAGGACCCTCTGGATCCTTCTACTTTGCTATTCTCTCATGCTTCTCTCATCTAGAGTCCCAATAGGATGTCCTCTCCTCTGTCCCAGTTTCCTGGTAAGTAAAGGCTTTCATGGGACATGCCCCTTGGGCTAGTATGGAGATATAAGTGAGTATATACCATTCGAGTCTTTCTGCTTCTGGGTTAACTCACTCATTATGATCATTTCTAGCTCAATCCATTTGTCCACAAATTTCGGGAATTCCTTGTTTTTAATAACACAGCAACTCTTATAAAGGAAAATATTTACTTTTTTCTGGCTTACAGTTTCAGAGGTTTAATGCATTGCCCTCATGATGGTAAGCTTGGTGAATTACAGGGAGAACTGGTGCTAAGAAAGAGCTAAAGATTCTACATCGAGATCTCCAGGCAGTAGGAGAATGTCACATTAATCACGGCTTAAGCTTCTGAGAACTCAAAGACTACCTCTAGTGACATACCACATCCAACAAAACCACACACACCTACTCTAACAGGGCCATACTTCCTAATAGTGTCACCTCCTATGGACAAGCAATCAAACACATGAGTCTATTGAGTAATGTTATTCATATTCAAACCCCAGCAATGTTACCAAATATAAAGTAGGATTCTTGTTTTCTCTTTTTATCACGGTCTCTATACATAGCTCTCTGTCTATCATCTATCTAGATCAATATATCAAAAAGGTCCATTGTCCATAGAACTAGCTGAAAGTAAATCAAAACAACTTTGAGGTTTCGTCTTACCCCAGAAGGGCAGTATTCAACAAAACACCTGACAATAAATCAATCTCTTCATTAGAATGGTGCCAATTCCTAGAGATACACCATATCCCTCTATTGTTCTACAAAACACATTACTGAGTAAATTAAAAAGAATCAAAACGAAGTGGAGTAATTAATGATAAACATTGGGGAAAATTGTAGACTTAAAATTGTGTGTCTTGACAACATAATGGAATGTGTTGAAATTTTGTGTACTGTATAGGTTTTCATGATGTTTAGGAAAGTTCAACAACAGAGAGATTAATGTCTTAAATTAACATGTATTCAAATGCAACTCAATAATAGCAACACCTGCCAGTAAAGAATGGATCAAGTGTAGTGTAGATGGCCTAAGTCAAATATTTTATTGTATCCTCTCATGTTATCTTAGCCAGTGTTCTATTGCTGTAAAGAAACACCATGACAATAATAACACTTTTAAAGGAAAACAGTTGGGAGTGTCTCATAGTTCAGAGGTTTAGTCCATTATCATCATTGCAGCATGGCCTCATGCATGCAGACATGGTGATGAAGAGATAGCTGAGAATATTATAACTGCATCTACAGGAAGCAGCAAGAGGGAGAAACTAGGCTTGTCTTGAGCTCTTGAAAGTCCAAAGCCCAGCCTCAATGATGCATATCAACTACCAAGGCCACACCAACTCCAATAAGGATACACCTCCTAGCTGTGCTACTCCAAGGGGACTAAGTGTTCAAAAACATGATCTTATGAGGACATTCCTATTCAGACAATCACATTGAACTCCCTAGGCCCCACAGACTTGTGGGAACATCATAATGCAAAAATGCATTCAGATTAATTTTGAAAATCCCATAGTCCATGACAGTCTCAACACTGTTTAAGAGTCCAAAGTTCCGAATCTCTTTGGATACTTCTGAAAATTATACTCCTCATAAGTATGATCAAAATAAAAAAAACATATCTTACATTTCCAACACACAATGACACAGAATATTCATGACCTTTTTTAAATGGGAGGGTATACTGCACCAAAGCAAGACTGAAAACTAGCTGGGCCAACTCCAAATTCTGCATTTCCATGTTTGATGTCAAAGTTCTTTAGATCTCCACCTCTTTTCACCTTTGTGGACTACAAGACATTTTTATCTTTTGAGCTCTTCCATACCTTGTCTAGAGCTTTCCTCTGCAGGTATCCCACAAATTTGGGATCTATAACATCTCCAGGTCCCCGGCATAATTAAGGCTGCACTGTTACAGCTTTATGCAAAAGGCCGCTTTCAGCCTCAATGCAGGAAATCCCTAAAATACAACTAGCCAGAGTAGCTTTCATTAGTGTTAGAGGAGGATTCCACAACCCCATTTTTGTATCCTGGACTCTAAAGCCAGAACTATGTGGCCAAAGCTGCCAATTCTTCTGCTAGTCATTACCTGTAATGTGTGGTGACGGCACTCAGAACTAACTATCCTAAAGTCAGGAGGAGCAACATGGACAACACCTCCAAAAGCACTTTAGATTCATTATGATTTTGAGTTTTATATCAACTTTTAAGTGTACCACATATTTCATGATCTCACATTCATTCACCCATAGGGTGTTTCATCCACAACTGCGGAAGCTGGGGCTGAAAATTAATTCTCCTAGTAGCAGATATTTCTCAAAATAAGAGAAGAATCTGTAATACAAAGAACTCTTCAGTTCTCAGTATTTCATCTATCATTAACTTTTAGCTTTTTTTCTTAAAAAATTCTTAGAGTCATAAATCTGTACTAAGGGAATATCTAGCAAAAGGTACCTTTTAAACTTCCAGTGAATATGTGTACAGAAAAGTGAACATGTATTATGAATAAGACAGACAAAGACGCTGTAGAACAGATACTTACTAACATCGCCTTACTGTAGGGTATGGGACAGGCATGTTACATGCCACAGGTTACAGGAAGTAAGGATTGACTTTGAGTATGTTGTGTATATTAAAGAACGAATCTCCATATAGAGAACATGCGATACAAACTTGAACCAAGTGAGGTCAAACTAATATCACATTTCAGAGGAAATAAGAAGTTTTAAGGAGTTTCTAGTATCAGAATCTATAAGCTGTAGGCACACACTGAGGGTTACCACAGGCCAAAATTGGAAAAGCTTTGCATGTCAGGAGCTAATGTCAATCTAAGGCTTTGTTGTGCCTCAAGAGACTGTTTCTTTGCAATCAACTGTATTTTTTTCCTGAGGAGATAAGGGAGAAAAGGAGGCTAAGATCCTAATTTCTTATTAATATACATATTTAAAGTTATGTGTAATTCATATATAAACCATTGAATTATTGCCTGCTAATGTCAAAGAATTTAATACCCAAATGATCTTGTTCTTTTAATATTATGTACAACATTGCAAGCATTAAATTAAAATGAGACTGGCAGATTGAAAAAATTGAATAAGAAAAGCAAAAGGACTTGTATGTGCCAGCATGTGTGTTAGTGTGTGCTGGGATTTTAAACTCATGATCTGTTGGCACGAAGAAACACTGTTAGATCCTTTGCTTATGGCACATTAGAAGCAAAAATATTTATAAATTGACATTTGTAGTTGCCATAAACATGATTCTACAATTCATATGAAAATAAAATTGCCAAAAATTGCTTAAAGAAACTTTATATAAATAATGAGTTCAGGAAAAATTTAATATTAATCATTATTTACCTAATTTTGGTCAGTTTAATGATTTAGTAAAAGTAAAACACATAAAATATATAATTCACCTATTTTTTATGACAATAATTAACACTACTGTGTTATATGAGTAATAGTTTTCTGCAGACATAAACCAAAATTTTACTTTCTGATTTTGCTCATTTGAATACTCTCTCTCTGCCTTTTAGTTAGTTTGGCTAAGGGTTTGTCAACCTTGTTGATTTTCTCAGAGAACCAGCTCTTGATTTCTTTGAATCTTTGAATTGTTTTCTTTGCTTGCAATTTATTAATTTTATCACTGAGTTTGATTATTTCCAACTGTCTACTCCTTTGCGTGTGTCTGTCTGTTTCTTTTTGTTCTAGAGCTTTCCAGTGTGCTGTTAAGTTACCAATACGGGATCTTTCCAGTTTCTTTATAAAGGCACTTAGTGCTATGAACTTTCCTTTTAGCACTGCTTTCATTGTGTCCCATAAGTTTGGGTATGTTATGCTTTCATTTTCATTAATTTCTAGGAAGCTTTTAATTTCTCTTTTTATTTCATTCCTTACCTATATATCATTGAGTAGGGAGTAGTTAAGTTTCCATTACTTTCTAGGATTTTGGTTGTTTCTTTTGTTGTTGCATTCTAGCTTTAATTTATGGTAGTCTGATAAGATGCAAGGAATTATTTCAGTTTTCTTTTATCTGTTGATGTTTGCTTTGTGACCAAGTATGTGGTCAATTTTGGTGAAAGTTTTGTGAGGTGATGAAACAAAGGTGTATTCTTTGATGTTTGAATGAAATGCTCTGTGGATATCAGTTAGGTCCATTTGTTTCATGATGTCTATTAGTTTTCTTGTTTCTCCATTTAGTTTCTGTCATGATTATCTGTCTATTGGTTAGAGAGTGATGTTGAAGTTTCCCTCCATTACTATGTGTGGTTCAAAGTCTGGTTTCAGCTTTAGTAATATTTCTTTTACAAGTATGGGTGTTCCTGCATTTGGGGCATAGATGTTCAGAATTCAGACATGATCTTAGTGTATTTTTCCTTTGATGAACATGTAGTGACCATCCCCATCTCTTTTGATTAGTTTAATTGGTTAGAAGTATACATTACCAGATATTAGAATGGCTACTCAAGCTTACTTCTTGAGTTCTTTTGCTTGGAATACAGTTTTTCAACCCTTTACTCCGAATTAATGTTTATCTTTAATGCTGAGGTGTGTTTCTTGTACGCAGTCAAATAATGGATCCCATTTTCGCATCCATTCTGTCAGCCTGTGTCTTTTTTACTGGGGAGTTGAGGCCATTGATATTGACATATTAATGACTAGTAGTTGTTAGTTTCTTTTATTTTGATGTTCATGGTGGTAGACTGTGTGTGTTACTGTGTTTTGGATTTACAGATGTAGAGTTATTTATTTCATGTGTTCTCCTGGGTTTAGTTAGCTTTCTTGAGATAGAGTTTTATTTCTAGTATCTATCTTCTCTGTATCCCAGATGGGTCAGGATGGTAAGTAGCTTTGGGGCTGAGGGGGACCAGAATCCTAAGCTTCTGGTGTGTTTTCTAGGCCTTCTTTATATAACAGGGCTCTGCTTATGTGCTCTGTGCCCTGGTTGGGCTTAGCCAGTAAGCAGCTGGCCAGCAAAGAGAAACTGGAATCAAAGCTGCTCAACAGCAACTAATGTGGAGTGTGGCTCACACAGGTCTCTGCTCTGCATGTCTTCTCAGTGACCTAGATGGGTCTGGCTAATAGGCTGTGCAAGGGCAGGGTAAAATCAGAGCCTGAAGCTGCTAGCAGGATAACAGTTAATGTGGATTGTGGCTCTAGCAGGTCTCTGCTCAGCCTGTTTGCTTTGTGTCTTAGCTGTGTCAAAGTAGAATGCTTCAAGTGGGTGGGCAGAGACAGACTAAAGCCCGAAGTTGTTCATAAGGACAGTGGCTTATCTGGATTGTGGCCAGGGGCTGAATTCAGCTCTGCCTATATGCTTGTGTTATAGATGGGCCAAGCTGGTAAGCAGCTGGGTGATGGGGGAGGTTGTGAGAAATCAGAACTCCAAGCTGCTTAGAATCTCCACAGGCCCTCTTGAGATATCAGGGCTCTGTCTATCTGGTCTGTGACCCAGCTGGGCTAGGACAGTAAGCAGCTGGGGGTTTAAGAGAGGTCAGAGCCCAGAGATGCTTGAGTGCCCCACACTCTTTCTTGGAAGGCAGTTTATGTGGATTGTGTCTGGTGCTGGGACTCAGCTCTGCCCGTCTGTTCTCAGTCTTGGATCCAGCAAGCAGTAGACTGATAGTGAAAGCATGGAACTACAAAGATGTTGTCTAATATGGGCTGTCCCAGGGATTTTTCTGTGGGTTAGCTGGGTGGCCAGGACTTGGGCCCACTTTTTCTCCACACAATGTGGATCCCTCGCACCTGGGAATCAGCAGCACTGGTATTCTGTAGCTCTTAGTTTGGTTTTGAGGTCGCTGTGCAGTCCTGCTTGTCCCGCTAATCAGAAGCAGTGTGTGATCCGCACCACCATCTTGAATCCCTTTCAAAAGTGGTGCACGCTTCTCCCATCTAGAGTCCCTCAGTCACAGTCATAGAGGAGGGGAGTAAGGGAAAAATGGGAGGGAGGGAGGAATGGGAGAATACAAGGGAGGGGATAACCATTGAGATGTAATATGAATAAATTAATAAAATAAAATTTTTAAAAAGTGGCGCATGCCTTTAATCCCAGCACTTGGGAGGCAGAGGCAGGCAGATCACTATGAGTTTGAGGCCAGCCTGGTCTACAAAGCAAGTCCAGAATAGCCAAGGCTACACAGAGAAACCCTGTCTCGAAAAAGCAAAAAAAAATAAAAAAAAAGGGAGAAATTTTAATCTTTGAAAATCATGAATTTTCATCAATAAGACATGGTGAAGACAGTAGAAACAAGACTCAGGTAAGCATATGTTCAAAATTAAATATATAAATTAATATTTCATTATACCCATATAATTTGTCCGTCTTACAGATGAAAAGTATCCTGTCTTTTGAGTGCAGAATGGATGACTTCCTCAAGTCTGCCTTTTACTGAGATGTCTAACCTTGAAGTAGAATTTTAATTAAACCTAACTTTAGAAGATGACTTACAAGGTCGGCAGTGAAAATTCAATAGATATTCTATAGATAAAATTAGATTGGCACAGGAGAAAACTTCCTGAACAGAACACCAACAGCCCAGGCCATAATGTCAACAATTAATAAATGGACCTCATAAGGCTGAGAAGCTTCTGTAAGGCTTGAGACACTGTCAAGAGAACAAAGCAACAGCCTACAGACTGGGAAAAGATCTTCACCAACCCTACATCTGACAAAGGTCCAATATCCAAAATATATAAACAACTCAAGAAATTAAACAACACCAAACCAAATAACCCAACTGAGAAATGGGGCTTGGAACTAAACAGAAAATTCTCAACAGAGGAATATCAAATGGCTGAGAAACACTTAAAGAAATGCTCAACCTCCTTAGTCATCAGGGAAATGCAAATCAAAACAACTCTGATAGTCCATCTTACACCCATCAGAATGGCTAAGATGAAAACCCCAAGTGACACCACATGCTGGCCAAGATGTGGAGAGAGAGGAACACTCTTTCATTGCTGGTGGGAATGTAAACTATTTCATCCACTTTGGAAATCTATCCGGTGCTATCTCAGAAAACTGGGAATAGGGCTTCCTCAAGACCCAGTTTTCGACTCCTGGGAATATACTCAGATGATGTTACAGCACACAACAAGAAAATATGCTTAACCATGTTCATAGCAGCCTTATTCATAATAGCCAGATCATGGAAACAGCCTAAATGTCCCTCAGTAGAAGAATGGATAAAGAAACTGTGGTACATATACACTATGGAATATTACTCAGCTATTAAAAACAAGGAATTCCCGAAATTTGTGGACAAATGGATTGAGCTAGAAATGATCATAATGAGTGAGTTAACCCAGAAGCAGAAAGACTCAAATGGTATATTCTCACTTATATCTGCATACTAGCCCAAGGGGCATGTCCCACGAAAGCCTTCCCTTACCAGGAAACTGGGACAGAGGGGAGAACATCCTATTGGGACTCTAGATGAGAGAAGCATGGGAGAATAGCAAAGTAGAAGGATCCAGAGGGTCCTAAAAACCTACAAGTAGAACTTTATGATAGGCAGATCTGGGCCAAGGGATCACGCTCAAACTAAGGCACCAGCCAAGGACAATACAGGCGGTAAACTTTAACCCCCTACCCAGATCTAGCCAATGGTCAGAACAGTCTCCACACTTGAGTAGAGAGTGGGATATGACTTTCTTACGTACTCTGGTGCCTCACATTTGACCATTTCCCCTGGAGGGGGAGACCTGGTGGCACTCAGAGGAAGGACAACAGATTACTGAGAAGAGACTTGATACCCTATGAGCATATACTGGGGGAGGTAATCCCCCTCAGGAACAGTCATAGGGGAGGGAAATAAGGGGAAAATGGGAGGGAGGGAAGAATGGGAGGATACAAGGGATGGGATAACCATTGAGATGTAACAAGAATAAATTAATAATAAAAAATAAATAAAACATAAAAATGAACCAATCAAACAAAAAAATTAGTTGGATAATAAGTACAAGAAGAATAAGTATAACTATTTCATTATTAATTAGCCACTAGTAAAATTAATATTATACTTAATAGTAAAAAGTTATTTCTCTTCTCATTAAAATATAAATTTTAAGAATCATAATGAGGAATTAGTTAAGTGATACAAATCATGTTTTGATTATTTATTTCAAATAACTATGATGGTTTTAAATTGCAGAATAATAGATTTGATTAGTTCTGAACATAATATTTGTAAGATAAGAAAAAGAATTATCATAGATACTTACACAAACATTCTACTGAATAGCGAGACCAGTGAGTGAAAGACATAAGAACAGAGATAAAGCAAAATGTTTAGTATTTTATTTCCTAATAAGGGGCAGATCTGAGATTAAATTCCAGCTCTTCATACTAAAATATTTCTGTAGTAATTTCCACAGGGGACTGCCTATATATATTTGAATTATAACAATAAACTTATAATGAAAATTTACAGAAATGATCTGATGTTTCTGTAATGGAGTTTAAACTGTGAATTGCAGTTTATTGTGTTTTGAAGCAAAAATTTGGTAAATCCAGATGTTTCAGTGTAGGATTCCAGATGTTAGGCAAGTTATACACAAGCTTTAACATAATTGCAAATAGATATAAACAAACTATTTAAAGTTTTTACTTAGTATACATTAAGAATATTCATATTGAGATTTCTTAGCAAATATACTTACGATGCTAAAGAAGTGGAAATGGGGAAGTCTAAAGAAAGATTAGAGAGCGAAGGATACTTTCTGATCTAACATTTCTTTCCCAGAACCACGTGAAATAGTTCACTTTGCCTGTAATTCCAGCTCCAGGGACATCACACCTATATGAATACCTGTATACACATGACATACATTCACACAGTCACATACACATAATTGAAAATAAATATTTTTAAATAATTATGAAATATGACTGTAATAAAGTCTACTTTTAATTCTTTTACTTGGAGTATTTCATACATATATTCAGTGAAATGAGTATATAATAACTTCCACCTCTACACTCTAATTCCATTCATATTCCCCAATAACTTCTACTCATAACTTCATTTTTTATGTTTGTTTGGTTTTCACCCTACTAAGTGCAATTAGATCTGTCCATGTGTGTATGGATACTTTGAATAATTATCAATCTCTGCACTGACTGAAGCGTAATGAAGAAAAGAAGTTTCTCTATCCTGGGTAGAGTTTCTCTGTCTTCAGCCTAAGACTATGAGTATCAATATAAATATTTAGAATAGGCTTGCATGGTTATGCATCAGGTCCTTTGCATGTATATTTTGCTTGTTAGGGTGGTGTTTTTGTGGCTTTCTAACAGTGAGGATGGGTGTGTCATGGATTCTTTTCCATGCTCTAGGGACTCTTTCCTCTTGTCAGGTTGTCTTGTCCAGCTTCAATATGAGGGCTTTTAGCCTTGTTTTATTGCATCTTGTTTCCTCTTGTTTGTTGTCCCTTGGAGGTCTGTTCATTTCTTAAAGGAAATGGCCCAGGATGACTAGGGGAGAAGGGAGATAGGGGAAGGATGGGAGAAACGGAGGGAGGGGAAATCGGTGTTGAAAGAATCTATTTTCAAATAAAAGAAAAGAAAAAGGTAATATGACATCATGATGGCTTAGCAAAATAAGAATAACAAGATCTATCATTGTGCTATGAACTCCCAAACCATGGCATGTGTACCAGGGTTACAGGATATTTTATTATGAAATTCTTCCCTATGAAGGAATGCTCAAACCAACCAAAATACAATTAAAAGACACATATAATGAATACATCACAGTTTTATAACAGTAGTCTTATGTAAATAATTAAAAATTGATATATTAATTTTAAGGCATAAAATAAAGTATTTCAAAGCTTTTAGAGCATCCTGTATGATATCTTTGATTAATAACTAAAAGAAGTGGAAAATCACTACATATTTTTCTTTTATTATTAATATTTATATTAATACATTTTCTTTTCTCTGAGGATGGCTGAATTGTTCTTATTCATAAAAATTCTGCTGTGCTAATTTTGCCAGTCAGATGAATAATTCTCAATTTTTAGACCTAATAATTTTGTTATCTCTAAAAACTGTAAAGGGTTTTAAATGTCCTCTTAAATGTAGAAAAATATTATGAAAATAATTATATTAGATACATTATTATAACAAATTATAGATATATAACAGTCTCAAAACATAATACATTAACAGTCCTATGGTTCACCTAATAGTTAGTCTTATAATTACTTCCTTAAAATCATTGAATTTTCTTGCTCTCATTCTAGAGCTAATCTTTATCTTTCACAGAAGCATCTGCTATATGTCCCCAGACTATTATGATATTCAGTTCTTTAAATTAGAAACATTTATTTACCTGCCATGATGAGCCTTTCCACTCTGTGCCTCTGGAGGACAGAAATGAATGTAAGTCATGTTTTTATAACTCACATGATTGTGCTTATAATAGGTCTTTGCTAAGTTTTGATTAATGAATGACTCAGTGAATGCATGCATGAATGGGAATCAATTTCTGTCTTCTGCCGATGGGGTTAGTATTACATTTTTATGAATTTTCAATTGAACTGAAATTGTCGTGGTGAATTAAATTGAACTGGAATTGTCATAGGGGAATTAAGGGATTATCTGCTTCAAGTGGCATTTACATGTAGGCAGGATAGATGTAATTTTATGTTTCCAAATATTTGACATCTCAGCAAAGCTAAACTGATTTTATATTCTTTATTTCAACTAAGTATATTTTTGATCATCATTCATTTTATATTCAAATTTACTTTTTAAATTCAAAAATTCAATCCAGACTATTAAGAATGAAAGTGATGGTTAAGACTGTGAAGTGGAGATAATAAAGATGCCAGGTTATTATGGATTTTTTTGTGGGATGTCCATAATATTTTGAATGATGTTTCTTTTGAAATGTTCATTTTATAAAAGTGATATTATTCTGAGTGCATTTACTTTTCCACAAAGGCATTATAATAATTTTGAAGATTTCTTATATAATTTTTCAGTAGTGGAAATAAGATCCAATGTAAGAGGCATCCTAACCAAATGCTCTACCATGGGCTATGACTGAATTGTTTAACTTCTAGTAGCTTCCATGTTAGAGATGTGCTACTATGGCTTTCATTCTGCTTTATTATAAAATGTAAATATATAAATTCTAATTCCAACGTTATATTTGTTTTACTTCAATGTCACCGTTTTATTTTATTTTATTATTTTAGGGGTGGTTCAAGACAGGGTTTCTCTGTGTATCCCTGGATGCTCTGTAACTCACTTTGTAGATCAGGCTGGCCTCAAACTCAGAGAAGTCGGCCTGCCTCTGCCTCCCAAGGGCCGAGATTAAAGGAGTGTGCCACCACACCTGGCAACATTCATAAATTTATACTCTCCAAGACAGGAAAGATGTTTCCCTCAAAGTTGCCAAATACAAATAGCCAAAACAATATGAATAAAACATTTGTATAATTCCTGAATGCTTCATGGTTCTTTTTGCTGTAGGCAGTTTATTTTACATTTGAGTAATAATTAAAATGTACATATACAAAAATAATTTTAAAAAAGAAAAGAACAAACGTAAAGAAGCCTAGTCAGCCTTTGGCAATTTCTCACTTTTAAATGCCTCAGTTCCTAGAGCTCACGTCTGGGTGTTTCCTGGATTCACTTCTCTCTTGGCCATGTATGTTGTCTCCACCTGAGTGTGTGGTAGCTCCATTGGATGGCTACTCTTAGTTCCTAAATGGAATTAGATCTGCTTTCCCCAAAACCATTTTTGATGATTATGGTCAGAGATGGATACACTGTCATCTGAAGAAACCAAGAGTGTTTCTAGGTGAAAGCTAGGGCAACAGTGATTCTAAAAGTACAATTAATTATAAATATTAAGTACATTTTCCATGAAGATGCATCCAGTTAAATATGAAAATTTTTGGTATATTTTCTATTAAAGAAACCCTTTCCAAAGGTTACGAATCATATATGTGTGAGAGTGATTCATTTGATGTGAATTATATAAAATACAATGTTTTTGAAGCCTGTTAAAATTATAAAAATATTATTATGTAAAATTTAAAGTAAACAATTATAGTCAAAGTGATTAAAAATTCTTTCACAACTGTATTTTATTATATGCATTAGAATCTATTATAAGGAAGTACCATAGTATAATTACCTAATCCATTTATCTTGATATTTATGAACAGTTTTAAATTTATAATCTATATTCTTATCAATTATCTGTACATTAATCTGTGCTGAAATTCCTGACCATCTGGCTTCTCAGAGTAATGCCTTTGCTGACAAATTCAGTTTTTTCATTATATAGGTCAAATAATTTGTTCCATGAAACATACATTGAGGAGATGTATCAGAAGTTGTCTAACATAATTGTAATCTTGAGAGACCATGATAAAAAGATTTGTTCAAAGTTTCACAATCAATGATTAAATTTGGAAGCTAAGATCAAGGAAATATTTTTAAGTTTCATGCTAACTTTGGTTTGTGTCTCTGCATGTCTCTGGAAACTAGAAAATGATGGTACACAAGTCCTAAGAGCCAAAGCCACTGTAGCTTTATGCCAGCTGCCGTGAGGCCTAGTATCCAAACTACAGGTCTCTGAGGTATTAGTAGTTACTCAGCTGATAAGATATCTCTCCAGCCCCACAAACCAGAGATCATAATGGTATTTTTATTTATTTTTATTTATCTGGCAGACAACATTGACATAAGTGACTGATTATTACATAATATTCTCAGATTCGTACACATTAAAACTATAATCTAATTATGACCCCGCCTGTTTCACTTCAATGAGCATATTCCATAAGAAATTTTAGAGTAATGGTTAACTGGCAGTCTTCCATTTCTGTACTATAAGTTTAGTACATCTGTTCTTCCACCTGTGTAATTCATGTGTGGAAAATGCATATGCAGTACATGATTCAAAAATACAATTTTACGAACTTCTACTTTTTCTCTACATGTAATTTCACATATAAGTCTAAAATACTTTAGTACAAGACAAATGTTATAAGTGTGTCTGTACAACTCTATGATGTCTGGAAAATAACCATTAAAATTACTTTGGGATCTGTAATGATAGGTCACAGGAATGCTGTAAGCATTTTGATGCAAATGGAAAGAGAAAATCTTCCTGTAGTGATGAAATAAGCAATGAACCTTAGCTAAGAATGAGAATCTCCTACTCACACATATAGTGCATGTCTTACATCTCTTCTCAGACTCTGTCCAAACTTATTAGAGAGGAAATTGCACCTGTCTCTTCAAATATTGGAGAGCAGTAATTGAGTAGGTTTCTTTCCTTTTTCCTTCATAGTCATTTAGAGGTAATCTCTGCACTGTGAGGTTCATAATTTAAAACAACAACAACAAATAAAACAAAAGACCAAGCTGGGAGTCCCTTGATACCACTGGGATCTTTACATGTATAATGAAATACACTCTATTGTGTTTAATTTAAGTTCAATTTTTAGAACGCTTTAATATTAGGAATTAGATTCAATTTTTACTACAAACTTGGTAAGAAATAATTAGTTTTGTTATCATATGAGTCAAATCAATATAAGTCCCTTTTTGAAAGTAGATTTTTCATGTTTAAGTATTTAGCATGCTGCATTGCAAATTTGTATTTCTTCTTAATGGTAAGACTATATTCTTTACAGAGTGTCCAATCTATCTTACTTTTCACTATTCAATATAAAGTTTTATTAACTTTTTAACTAATGCTGTGTACTTCATACCTTAAAAGTGTTTTCTCCTTGAAACACACTACTAATAAGAAGATATGATGAAATAAAGGATTAATTTGTAGTTAGCCCTCTCCTTTTCCCCTTCCACCTCTTCCTTCTTCCCCTTACTTTTCTCTTTCCCCTTTCTTTCTTCCTTCCCTTTCCGTATGATTTTACTCTGCTGAAAATCAAGCTCATGTACACAATATGCTCAGAGTGTACCAATGGATTATATTCTCGGTCCAGTTTACCACTTTTAAAATGGAAATAAGAATCATTGTAGAACTTCCATGTTATCCTGTTTGATAAAATCATGTTTCTGCTAATTTATATGTATATATGTATATGTATTTTATATATATATAAATATATATATATATAATCTATTCATTGACTGCTATGCAGTAAGTCCTTTCTGCATATTCTCTTTGAAACATACAAGCAAATATACTCCTTAGGAAACCCCTTACATTTATATTATCTATAAATATTAAAATATTTTCTGAATGCTTGTTTAATTTTTGCCATCTTCTGTCATGATTATCTCTGCTTTTTTTAAATGTATACATATTTTAAATACGGTATATTGAAAATTTATATTGTATATATATATTTTTATCAATATATGAATGAAATGTAAATTTTCATCACAGCAATATGGTGTTTGTTAGAGTGTAATTTTAATTACTGTCCTCTTCTCACACCATTATGGCTCTTTATGAAAACCAAGAAAATGGACAGAAACACACAGAATTCATGTAGATTCCCACAAGTATCAAATCCATTCAAGAGAAGCTAAGTATAGAGATAGTCACAAAGTGAGGCTTTGTGTTAAATAAATGGATAGATAGATAGATAGATAGATAGATAGATAGATAGATAGATAGAAAGATAGATAGATAGAAAGATAGATAGATAGATAGATAGATAGATAGATAGATAGGTAGGTAGATAGCTGGTAGACAGATGTGTGATAGATAGATGTATTCAAAGTACATAAAAAATAAAGTATATGAGACTAAATTTAGATGAAAGAAAGCATACTGTTAGGTTACTGAAAACAATGGCCAACACAGTGTTGATACAACTCAGGTAAGAGTGAAATTTAGTTCAAAACAATTAAGTAGGTGGTGTTGGTTCAAACTTCTAAAATCTGACATTGGGATGCTTATCTTAAGCATACTTAAGTACAGTATAAATTGGGAAAATGATTCCTGGTGATAATAATCTTGAATCTGTGTGTACAATAAAGCTTAGGGCATTGAAACTCTTGTAAAGAATATCAGACATCTTCCATAAATGAGGATTCTACAAATTGATTACAAGTGATGTACTTATGGTCTGAGAGAAAATTTGGTATAGTCTTTGCCAGTTATAGAAATAGCACAAATATCATTAGGCTGTTAGCCACAAAACCCCTAGCCTTATGAATGAAAAATTTGAAAATAGATTCCTTTGAGGAAACAATTCTGTGTGTTTAAAAGTCCTGTTCTTGTGGGTGGCTATCTGTGAGCAGAAGGACCTCTGTGTTCCCTACAGCATATAAAGGGAAATGAAAAACAAAAAAACAACAACACACACAGAGCCATGTAATGTATAAAACCAAACTAGTTTAAATGACAGCAATTTTATGCTTATTATAGTCATCATTATTATTAGCATCAGAAAGACTGTTAACATGGTATAGAATTGTTTGTGAAGCACTCAAAATATAATTGCTGGATATAATAATGAAACATAATTAATTTAAAGAAGATATATAAAGGAATCTTATACATAGTTCTTGAAATAAAATAAACATAATAATAGCCACATTAAAAAAAGAGTATATTTCACAAGAATAATAAATAATCAAATGGATTTTGGAAAGAGTAATGTCATAACTTCAGCAAGGTTTATCTGACATCCTTTCTAAATGTCTTTTGTGTAACAGGCTTTGCTTAATTGTTTCCCCAATTAACTCTGACCATTGAATTCACAACTTCAATGTCTTTTGTGGTGCAATGTGTAAATTCAATAGTGTTTTTATGTACAAACTATGTTTCCCTATTTGAAAATGCTATTAAAAGTTTGATTTTGAGTAAATTGTGTGGAATTTAGCATGAATAAACTACTCTCTGAAATGGATATTGTAGTACATTAGTGGTCATTATTCCTCTTGTACATTATTGATGTAGCAGCCCTATACATTTTCATGGTCTCTCTTTCATATCGGAAATGAATGTGTCTTTCCAAATCCTCCAACATATTTTCAGTTTCTCACACATCCACTATAATAAACACAATATTATCAAAATAGTAAAACATAATGCTATATGAGATAGTGAGATAATTCAGATCTCATCAGGTTATAATAAAATTTATAGATCCTAGGCAAGCGGAGAATGCAGTGTGAGATCATGTCTTGAAACATAAATGAACCCTGCACATTTGCCACAGTTGTGTGGACAGCGGGAACTGACTCTGACATGAACTCTGGTGCCCCCTATTTGGCCACTTCCCCAGGGAGGCCTGGTGGCACTCAGAGGAAGAGGAAGCAGGCTATCTGGATGAGACCTGATAGGCTTTGACCATATGGTGGGGGAGGAGGTCCCCTTCTGTCACAGGCCTAGGGCAAGGGAATAGGGTGAAAGGGAGGGAGGGGGGAACGGGAAGATACAAATGAGGGGATAACAATCGGGATGTAATCTGAATAAATTATTTTTAAAAAGACCACCTGTGCTCCACCCCAAAGATTGGCTGTGAACCTCAGCATCTGCTTGGATTCCCTGCTTGGTGAAGTGTTTCAGAAGACCCCTATGGTAGACTCCCGTTCTCGTTTCTTTTCTTCAACTGCTTCTGTACACTTGCCTTTTTTTTTTCCCCCTGTGTTTTTTGCTACTCTGGATTGCATGCCAAATGCCACAGTTTTATATTTATTTCTAATCTTAGAATAAAGAAAGAAAGATAATGCAGAACACTTAGTGCACTTATAGGTAGCCAGAAAATTATGCCACAAAATAACCCCTCACAATTTAGCCCCACAAATGTAGATTCATGGTAGACTTTTGAAGAAAAAGTGCAGAGCACCAACATGTCAGGACCATGAGACTTGTTCTCTAGCTCAAATAGAGGGATCCAGTGGTCTGCTGAGGATTTACTTTATTTTTAGGCAGAAACACAAGCAATTCATTCATCAATAAATGCACAGGCATGCTATAACAGCCTATTCTTGTCTCACCACATCTGGGCATCGCACAGTTAAATTACACTTACCTTGGAGCTACTGCTATATCAAGACAGGGCTATTCTGTGAAAACTTCATTATTAACTGGTTATTACATTGCAAAACTAAATGAGCTGAGAAAAACTACCTTATGAAGGCATCATAACACATTTCTACTCAATAACTAAGGCGTCTAATCTCGCTCCCTATCTTAATGTTGCATTTTTGTTACAAGAGGCAAAATAAAAATACAAAAATACTTATAATAGCTGTATTGGAGAATGATTTTGCTTTAATGTACATTTCATTGTTTTTTAGTCAGTTCAAGCCAGGCACATTTGTGAGTTAGTTTATACTTTAAATTTTCACAGTTTAATATTATTCATATGATGTTTTTGCTTTAATGACTTAGCAATTATTCACTGTATTTCACAAATACATAGGACTAGAATAATCATTGTATTGGCACTGATAATCAGGTGATTTGTGTTGTCAAGTTAAAAAATACTATGCGAAACAGCAATGAACACTTTAAATGGTGGAATTTAAAGGTAAGTGCCATGCTAAACCATGATCAGTTACTTATGGAATAAATAGTGACAAGAGAAAACTTTTTGTCAGATTTTGTTTTGTCAATATCTCTCTGTATCTACATCTCACCTTGGCTACCTATTTGTCATTCCACAGTTGATTAATTAAAATTCTTGAAATCAATCTTTAAGTACCATTTATCTCTCCATTCATTTGATTTTGTTACACTTAAGAGAGAGGCAGGGGACAAACGTTTCCGAGGAACACAAATGCCTCATTTCTCTGTGTTCACCCCAGGCCGACTTGGACTGAATAAAATTCACAAGGACACATCTAGTTGTCTGTAAAACTGATGATTTTCTTTTCCCCGAATTATCAGTGGTGCTTTGAATTCATGCTACACTCACTACCACAGAATCAACTTCATAGTATAAAATTCTCTTATTACTTTAAATAGTATAACACTTCATTATCTACAGATACATAGAATTGTCAGACACTTGACCCTCAACTTCTCATCACTTCTTTAATATATTCTATACTGAAACTGAAATCAGTTTCTCCTATTTTTTAAAACATAGCATATTCTCGATTAAGCAATCTGAAAGTTAGTAAGGCTTGTTTTTCACTTTTAAACTTTAAACTTATTTTAAAATGGTAAATAAAACTAAAATATACATATTGATGAGTACATTGTGAGATTTCACAATGTGTATACAATATATTGGCATTAATGTATAGCAAGTTCAAAGTTTTTGCTTAATTTATTGAAATACATATTGATATATGTTACAACACACTTGTGAATAACATGTCAGAACCTGCTATTTATATATACATTTAATGTAGCATATTGATCAGCCTTTCCTTATATCCCTTCATTCCAACTCTAAGCTTATTCAAACAATTTTAAAATTAACTCAATTTAATATCTGTATTAGCTAGGTAGTCTTTATTTCATTATAATTTTTCCATGTTCATCATTTCCTAATTGCTAAAAATATTGTGTTTCTTTATCTTTATAAATTGTTCTTTCTCTAGCTCCTTAAGCTAGACTTGGGGTTTTTGATTTTAGAATTTTTCTCTTGGTGTGAAAATCCATTAACAAATACAATTTCTTGTAAAAAAAAAAAAGCATCTTAATACCATTCTGTTTTTCTATATTGTGTTTGTGTGTGAGTGTATGGGGGGAGGTGAGCATGTGCATGTTTTTTTTTTCTCGAAATATTTTCTATTTATTTCATGTAATTTTTAAAATTGTGCTTTGTAAGTCCTTTATTTATGTTGCAATAACAATGCATTTTCTCCAAGTACCTATTCCTGTAAATGTTTTATAGATTTTAATGTTCTTTGAGAACGCATTTATTTCATAATTTTATGTGCAGATTATCATATAAATGTCTGAATACGCAAGGTTTTCCATATGTATGCCTTAGTTCACTTTCTCTTTCTGTTATAAAATACATTATGACCAAAAATAATGTTGTAAGAAAAGGTTTATTTCACCTTATAGTATATAATCTATTATGGAGAAAAGTTTAGGCAAAAACTCTAGACAGGAACCTGAAGGCAGGAAATGAGGAAGGGGCTGTGGAGAAATGCTACTTACAGGCTTGCTTCCAGCTTGCTAGATTACATTTCTTAGGCAACCCAAGACTACTAGGTTTAGACTAACACTGTCCACAGTAGCCTGGGCCCTCTTACACTATATCATTAATCAATAAAGTAATTACTTAAACCACAGGACACTCTGATAGAAACAATGTCAGTCTGGGATATCTTTCAGATATGTCTAAATTTGTGTGACATTAACTGAAATCAACCTACCCAATGTATATTGAATATATAAATTATAATCTTGTAGTATTTTTACACTTTCTATTTTGTTGTTAACATGTGTTTTTGTAGTTAGTTCCTAAGTACTTCATTGAGAATTTTTGCATATATTTTCATAAGGGAACTTGGCCTAGAATTCTTTATCTTTGATGTATCAGGGTAACTGTTGGTGATTAGGATTTCCTCAAGCAAATGTAACTACATTCTAAGCAGAGATAATTAAAGGAGTTCCTTTCCTGTTATTTCCTTACAGGCTCTGAGGAAGCACTCATTAGTAGAAGTTATTGATTTCCAAGGTAGCCCAAATCTGAAATGAATAAAGATTATCCTGCAATGGGACTGTTGTACAAATTCAGTTCTATTCTACAATAAATGTTCAGGAACATTCATTGTAAGTGCGTTTGGTTTGTCAAATTCACAGGCATTTATTTATAAAAAGATTTTCTGATGTTTTCACTGAGGAGGATGTGATCTCTTTACCACACCATCTGCTTTAACTTCATTGCTCTATACAGTGGAATGAATTATTTGCCATTTTAAGTCCTTTATTCTATGATTTTGAAAACTGGGTTTGCTTTAGCACTCTTTAAATATCTACTATCACTATTTTGTACCACACGATTATTATCTAGCTTCCTATTTTCCTATTCAATAGCATATCATTTCTATTATATTTTCTCCAATGTCCTTGAATGTATTTAAAATCAATTGTGCTTTAGGGATCCCCAAAGCAATTCAGCCCTTCTTAACATTTTGCTTTTATATGAGCATTTATATTTTACCTGCGATTCTTTTAATCTCTGTTTCATTTCCCAGAATGTCATTTTGAAACTCCAAACTTTTCTTTGAGAAGTTTTTGAAAGCCTGGAATTGCCTTGAAATTACAAAGATATTTTCTATGAACTTTGCTTTTTCATTAAAAATCATCATGGGAAATACAGTACTCATTTGCCCTTTGTAGCACTTCTTTGTGGGTCTGTTCTCTCCTAGTTAGATGCAAGAGTTTCTAGAAAATTGTCTTGTTGTCTTTTATTCAGATTTTAAAATATAGACAATTACCTGAAACTTTTATTACTAAAGTGTGTCTCACCAAATACTATTGTTTTGTCCAACAATCATATTTTCACTTAATTTTTATCATTCAGTTAGTCAATCTGGATAAAGAAAAACATTTACACCCTAAGGTACTTGTGATCTTGTTAATGTTGTTTCCTCCTCTGAGTTTTGTTTATGGCTTTTAACACTTTGAAAAGGGCAAATGTCTGCAGAAGATGCTTTAGAACCAATTCATGCAGAGCTAGAGTTGCCCCCACCGCCGACCCACACGCCATGCTATGCCCTGACTTCTGCTTTTCTAAACAGTTTCTGCATAGGCTTTTCTGTTCAGTGACATTTAATTATGCAGTAATTGGGTTTACTCTTTGAGACCGTAAGAAACTTGTGTCCCATTTTGACAGTTCTCATTTGGATCTGCAACATGCCACACACAAGTAATATTTTTATGACTTAGGATGTCAAATTCTTCCTATATATTTTCAAGGTATAAATTGTCTCTTTATTCTTTATTCTTTATCCTTCTTTATTCTTTCTTCACTCCTTTCATTCATATCCTCCTTTCCTCCTCCTTATACATTTTATGGTCACCAATTAACAGGAAATTATTAGAAATGATATCAGTTCTAAAAAGTAACATGAAATTCCTTTTTATTAAAACAAAAAAGAAAACATAGATAAAAAATTTCTTTTTAAACATCAATTGTATTAGTAAAATCTTCATGTGCAATTTTACCTTCCATTTGAACTGTTGAAACTTACGGTCCTTATTTTTCTATTATTCCTCTTGCTCCTATTCTACAACCTATTCTACATTCAACAGCATCCAGTGAACTAGAACTGCTTAGATATGACTTGATTTTATCAGGGTTTATTCCAATGCCTACATATTACAGTGAACTAGAACTGCTTAAATATGACTTGATTTTATCAGGGTTTATTCCAATGCCTACATATTATGCTGCTTGACATTTTTAACAGCATTAAAATGTTTGATTTAATCTCTGTCTTGAAACGTTCCTTTGGTTAGACTATAGAAGATTATTATTAAAACTTTTAATGTGCTTAATCATGCTTCCATACTGCTTACTTCACCTTTCCTTTTCACTTTGAAAAATAAATAATTCATTTTTTAAGATTTGTAAGGTATTTTTACAGCCATTTTAAATTATCTTTTTTAGAAATAAAAAAAAACTGTGAAATGTTCAATGCTATTTAACTTAAATAATTTCATTTTTATACTGCCCAGCAGAAATGAAAATCACATCCCCCAAATAGGGAAATTCTTGCTTTATACATCACTAGGCAACTAGACAATGCCATGTTGCCATTTGAAATATTTTTGTAAACGTGTTTTAAAAATATGTGTATGTTTTCCATTCTTATTTAAAAAACAAATTTTGAACGCAGCCTAAGAGAAAAAAAATGTACTGTTTTGTTGCTATTAATGAATCTTGATGTGTCTTTAAGTCTATTCAAAACATTTCTAATTTAATAAGAATCATTAATATGAGTTAATAAATCTGATTATGGTTTTCTGAAAGTAATTTGATTTCCTCAAACTCAAATCAGTTTTTCTGCAAAAAAATACTAAAATTTTAAAGGTTATAAAAATGTAGGTGGATTTTTAATGTGTTGAATATTTAAAAAAATGTGTTTGAAACAGCTGATGCAATTTTATTAGGTATACCAAATATAAGTCTATGAAATACAAATACAACAAAGATATTTTTTATGAGAAGTTTGTGCTTCTTGCTCGGGTTTAGATGGGCTATAGCAAAAAAAAAAACTCACAAATTTCAAAAATACAGTAAAATATGTAAAAAGATATATTTATTTTATATTTATTGAATTTTGAAATAATATCTGGATAAATTAGGTTAAATTGATCATTTTAAATATTTGAAGTGATAATTTATGCAGTATTATGACCATAGCTTTTCAAAAAACATGAAGTAGTTTATACTTGTTCTGGAAAGAACTCATCAGGCACTTATGACCCACAAAGAAATTTCATAGCCCAATATTGAGATGATAAAATTATTATGACCGACACTCTGAGTATCATGAATGGCTTTCTGTATTTTAATGAAGCTTTTTCCTCAGTTAAATGAATTTCTTTTAAATTCAAAAATATCTCAGGCTCTGAAATCATCAAGGCATTGTGATATAAAACACAAACTATTTGACAGATGTATTTGTGAGGCAGGAACTATTAAGGACTGGCTTACCCATTTTTGGCACAATTTGGCTATCAACTCTGCCTGTATCCAAGCTTGTCTGTTTTTAGGCAGAATTCTGTCTGTGGTAGAAACAAGGAAGTTTTGCCCAGTGGCTGATCTGCTACATTTGAAGCCATCTCCATAAGGAAGTTCATTGATGCTCATCTTCTTTGAGGTAGGCTGAGTGTTGCCAGGAGTTAATCTGTCTTATTGTCAAAGAATCATTAAGCTAATAAAAACATCTTTAAACGCCATATTATGCATGTCTCTGAGGTTTTTGAAGACATTATGTAACTATTTTACCTTAAATATCGATAGAATCATATTTATCTATTAAACCTTGGATGTATATTCTTGTCATAGAAATAGACTAGTAATTGATATGACTATGATTTGGTCAACTAACAATTAACTTGTATTACTTAATTATTCTAGCAGCATATCATAGCACTTTCAAAGTATTACAAGTAAGCCTTGTATTATAGTTGAGTTGTATGGGTATGATTTTTATATTAGAATAGAAATGTATATAATGTGTGTGAAGAATAATCTTAAATTTAAATTCTATGCTAGTGTATCAAAATTAAACTAATCATGCATCAATATACAACATTCTATACCAATGAATTAATAATAACTTTGTGAGTAACAATTAAGGCATTAATTTTTGGAGTAGATTCAATAATCTACTTTTTATCCTGTCATCCCTATATATTTCTATATTCCTCCTTGTTCCTTTCCAACTCCTATCTCCAAACCTAGGAAAGAAAGATAAGGGAAAAGAAAAAGGTCCTTGAATCCAACCTTGTTTTTACTCTGAATAAGACCATTAATAACTTATAACCAACACCAAATGAAAATAAATATCTATATCCCAAGAAAGCAACTAAAAACCTACCCAACCCTCCTTAAGGGGCATAGGGTGTCATTCTCTTAAGGGTTCTTCTGGCTGATTTTGGATAAATAATAGATTTGTATGGACCCAAATAAAGTTGGGAAATAATGGCTAAACTAAATAGGAATAATTCCTACCTCACAAATGTGTCAGTCAGACCCAATGGCCAGAACTCTTTCATGGTGCTCCGATGTTATAGAGCGATTCGTGTGGCTGTTCAGGTATCAAACTATCCCTGAATTTTTTCCTTGTGGAACCTGCTAACTGAACTTCCTGTCCATTCAGATAGCTTATTTTACTCCTTCTCAAGTCTCTGGTGGGGCTGAAGACCACATGTTTCTAGATCCAAGTAGATGTTTTAAGTTAATAAAGAGAGATATGATAGATAGATATTGATTTACATTAAGAAATTTAGACTCACCAAGATAGGAAAGATATTATCTTCAAGGATGTTAAATACATATAGGCAGAATACTATGAATGCAACATTTATATAATTATATAATTCCTGATTGTTTTATAGTTCTTTTTGCTGTACATAATTTACTGTATATATGTGTAATAATATAAATGTATATGTAAAAAAGAAAAAATAAATAAATGGTTACCAGTGGTTATCGGATACTTTTTGTGTGGAGTTGGTGGTGATTGTTTGTGGCAGTGTCTGCTTTTTGT
This sequence comes from Acomys percivali, assembly GCA_907169655.1. Taxonomy (NCBI): domain Eukaryota; kingdom Metazoa; phylum Chordata; class Mammalia; order Rodentia; family Muridae; genus Acomys; species Acomys percivali. The sequence goes on along the minus strand of OU015743.1, from coordinate 95,125,343 downwards.
TTTCTGTTATGTGATTATCAATATACTATGTTTTCTTGGGTGTGGTTAACCTCATTGTGATGGAGCTTTCCTTCTACTATCCTCTGTAGATCTGTGTTAGCGTTTAGATATTGTTTAAATTTGATTTTGTCATATAATATCTTCTTTTCTCCATCTATGGTGATTGAAAGTTTTGCTAGATATAGCAGTCTTGACTGTCATCTGTGCTCTCTTAGTGTCTGTAAGACTTCAGCCCAGGCCCTTCTGGCTTTCGTGATCTTTGCTGAGAAGTCAGGGGTAATTTTGATGGGTCTGCTATATGTTACTTTGCCTCTTTCCCTTGCTGCATTTAATATCTTTTCTTTGTTCTGCAGATTTAGTGTTTTATTATGTGGTGAGCAGAATTTCTTTTACTGGTGTAGCCTATTTGGTGTTCTGTAGGCCTCTTGTATGGTCAAGGGTCTCTCTTTAAGTTTGGGAAATTTTCTTCTATGATTTTCTTGAAAACATTTTCTGGTCCTTGGGACTTTGCATCCTCCTTTTCATCTACTCTTTTAATCCCAAGATTATGTGTTCTCATGGTGTTCTTGATTTCTTGGATGCTTTGTGTCACAAAGTTTTCTGTTTTAATATTTTCTTTGAGAGATGTATCAATTTCTTCTATTGTATTTTTAGCACCTTGCATTCTTTCTTCCATATGTTCGATTCTGTCGGTTACAGTTAGTTAAACTTGTCTGTTGGATTTCTGCTTCCTTCTTTAATTGTTCCTTTTCGAAGTTTCCTCAATTTGAAGTTTTTTAAATAGTGTTTAATTCTGTTCTCCTGTCTTGAACAATTTTGCTTATTTCCTTCACTTGTTTAATTGTGGTTTCTTGTTTCTCCTGGAAGGCCTCTATTCATTTGTTTGTCATTTCCTGAAAAATTTGGAAGGATCTATTAATTTGCTCTTTTTAATTCTCAAATAACTATATAAACATAGTTTTGAGGTTGTTTTTCTGAGATTCAGCTACGTTAATGTATCTGTTGATGTCTGGGCTTTCTGGGGGAGGCACGTTGTTTTTCTGAGATTCAGCTACATTAGTGTATCTGTTGA
>OU015743.1:95109537-95124261 GCA_907169655.1 Acomys percivali | reverse complement strand
AGATTCAGCTACATTAGTGTATCTGTTGATGCCTGGGCTTTCCGGGGGAGGCACGTTGTCCAGTGTTTGTTATTTGTCTTCTTAGCCTTTCCTTTGGGCATCTGCTTCCTATACTGGCTTGGCAGATACTGTCTTCCTATACCAATATTCATGCAAGCTCTGCCACCTAGGATCCGTGATTTTGTAGGGTTCATGTGCCTACTTGTTCTCCTTAGAGGAATCAGCCACAAAGTAGAACAGTGGCTTGGATGCCAGATGCTGTCTGGCTTCCAGTGTGTTGATGCTTTGTTCCTCAGGGGGCTTACACTTTTCCAGTACTCAGAAGATTGCAGTGTACTTAGAGATTGTGGTTTTTAACCCCGGGGGAAGTCCAGCCACGGTGGGGTTGGGGGTCGGGATTGAGGTGGGCCTTCTTTTTATCCTCTCTACATGTTTAGACTGAGGAGTCCCCTGTTTTGCTGTTCTGAGGCATAGCTTGCCTCCTGCCTCTGCAGCCGCCTCAATGGACCCTCTATTCCCCAAGGAGTCCATCCTCTTTCCAGTATTCGGAGGACCACAAGATGTTCGAAGTTTGTGCTTTCCGAACCGGAAGTTGTCCACCTCAGTGGGGGGTGGGGTGGAGATGGAGGGGACTTTGTACTCCTGAATTACAAATCAGTCCATTCCCCAGCCTCAGTTACTCTGCCTTCTAGGTAAGGTCCATACTGTGTGTCGCCATCTTGTTGGTCCTCCAAAATATATTTACAATTAAAGGAAAAGTGGAAAACTATTTAAGGTATTTTAGAAAAATAATAAAATGTATTATGAAAATAAGATGCTAAGAATGTGTATAGAAAACGATGAAATTGAAGCCATGCATGACAATTTAAAATTAGTAGTAAAGCAGTTTGGCTCAATTGAATACTTTATAAATCACTGTTACCGTCCATAGATGTGACCACAATTCTAATTCATTTGACAAATTAATGCTTTGATTTTTATTTTATTTGTATGAGTTATCCATGTGACTGAAAGCCATGAAGCTTATTTCATCTTGATTATAAATGTTATAATCGGAATCATTCTACATCCATTCTTTTCCCTCTTGATTTTTTTCTTCAACCTCCGATAAGAGACATTTGACTCCATTTCAAGTTGCTTTTCTTTGCTTATGGTTGTTAAATAGAATATTCCAGTGTGGATATTACTGATTTTCTCAAAAGTTATTTAGTTTTCTATTAGTGAGAACAGAGTTTAGGTATTCTTAGGCACTTTGGTATCCATCTTGTGTTTTCCTGAACTTATGTTAACTTATTTTTTGTTTGATTGTTTGTATAGGCAGGCACTAGCATCAATATTAGTTTTTATAATACTTAATTGTATTAAGTGGTAAAGACCACACTTTTACCAAAAAATGACTATGAAATGTTCCTCTTTTATAGTTCAAATCGGAATGGCAACATGAGGTGTTACTCAAGAACTTAATTTAGTTCTTATAACCCTTGAGAAGATAAAATAATCTTCAAATTTCTGAAAATATGAGCTCACAAATTAATAAAGAACAATATTTGGAAATTTTAAGCTCTTTAAAGAGTGATGCTTACATTTTAATTGATAACTTATTTAAGTATATATATTCTGTTAATAAATTCAAACATAGCTAAAACATGAAGAAACTCTGTTTTATAAAATATCTTTTTTTTTAATATAAAAAGAAGATACCTGTATCTCTTTTGAGGTGTAACATTCTCCAGTTAAGAATGTGTAATATGCAGTATGGCTTAATTATCATTAATTTTTCTTGCCGCTATGCACTGATTCTCATACAAATTCTCTGCCTTATTATGTGAAAATCTGTAAGATAGTGGCAATATATTTTAATATATTGTTTAGAATAACAATATACCTTTTGTTGCATAGATTTTATCCAAGATATTTCACATCATATATTTTATCAAAAATCATACCCAGAATATGAATTGTGTATATTTTTCCATAGATGTTAAGCTTTGAAAGGACATCTTATGTTCAATTTCGAATCATATGTTTGTTAAGATGTCTGTGTCTCTTGAAGGAGTTCAATCCCATTAGCTTGCTCTTCATCATGACTATGTTGACCCAAACAACAGACTTCAGTGTCTAATATAGTTTTCAGGTAGAAATGTTATGTTTAAATTACTATCTGTACTTAGACCTATGAATCACAATCCAATTAGTTGCTTACAAAAGTAAGCTTTTCCTTTAGGAAAATACAACTTGTTCATTATCCAATTAACTGAATTTATTCATGTTTTGAAGGGAATGACTTTCTAGGAAGACTGAGTTTCCCAGGGAACACAAAACTAAAAGCTGCCCAACTACTTCTACCCAATTCCACCCTTCTCTCAATCCTCATCAGTTTTTTTCATTGATGTTCCATGGTGCCTGAAGCCTAAGGCAATCAGTAACTAAAGAGGCTTTCAGCACAGAAGGCTCAGAAATGCAATTAGAAGCAGGACTGTGCTGACAAAGTATAAGATACATATATTGAAAAATGTAAAATATTATTCTACTTTAAATTTTTTGACCAACTGCATATATATATATATAATAGTTAAAATAGTAAACTTTAAAATTAAATAATTTACTTTCAATTTAAATTATGATATGATAGAGTTAGATAATTTCACTATCTGTGTCACTTTAATATAAGCCAGTAAACATTCATGTATGAAAAAGCTCATCACACAGACAATGTTTTGAAACAAAAAGATACTCTGTTTAAAGTATTGACTGTTAATTAATATATGAACAATTTAAAAAAAATTTTTGTATTTTTAATTGAAAATATAAAAGAAATAATGATTTCTACACAAATATTTTGGGTAGTTTTAACTAATTCTTATTTTTCCATTGAAAATATATACAATACTTTTTATATTAAATAAACATCAGACATGATCTAATCAATAGTTATATTTTATAGAAGAGTTTTAGACTATTGTTCTCTAGAATTGTTCTTGCAAATCATGTTGAAGGAAATTCCTCTCCTCTTATGTGAAACCAACTTCTAGTTTACATGAGCATCGCTATCTCCTTAGTAATCTTAGGTATGTACTACTATGCATAAATAATAGAATTAGGAACCTGAATGAGCTTTGTTCAATCAAAAAGCGTACATCATCCTCAAGTGGTGGAACTTGCTCAAAAATACTTAATAGATGTGTCAGGCAGCAACATGGTGTATTAGCTGTTGTGATTATTGTAAACATACTTGAAATATCTTTCTTATGAGAGTTTTCAGTGTCCCCATCCTGAGAAGACTTCCTTGGCTTCCTGGTGAGTTGCTCTAGAACTCAAACAGAATGACAGGACATACAGTATTTTCACATCAACATATCACAGAGATTGATAATTTTGTGAAATTAAATATGGAATCTTTAAATATTATTACAAAGTATCAACCTATGCAAAATATTTTATATTGTTAAAAGTGAATACATTTTAGTTGCAAATAATACATATATTATATTTTATATTTGAAACACAGACATTGAAAATTGAGCATATGTTCAAAGCCATTTTCAGAAATTCAAGCAGCAAATATATTAAGAAAGAAAGAAAGAAAGAAAGAAAGAAAGAAAGAAAGAAAGAAAGAAAGAGAGAAAAAGACTTTTACATCAAAGTACAAAGTAATTTTCAAAAGAATAATAACCCAAGAAGAGAGGTGACAGGGACATTACCTGGTAAATAGATCCAGACATACGCATCCCACTGCAAATTGCATAGAGCACTGGTAAGTAGTGCTTTTTTATACTTGGATTTTGGATGTCCTAATAAACTGTAAACACTTGCAGAACCAAGACAACACAAAAACTTTTATTGTGCCTGAATATAAGACTGGTAGCATGTGCATATACAGTTTATGAAAATATTTATTCTCTCCTATCTTCCAATTCTCAGAGTCATAAAAGAACATATACATTTTCTTGAAATACTAACCAGAGATTCTTCAGAATTTTGGTCATCAAGTCTAACACAAAGCAAGGGCTTGGCTCTGAAAAATCGTTTATCCATTTGTGTTTGAAAATATCAACCTCCACCAAACCTAGCAAAGATTCAGTTCTAATGCAGATGCATGTGAGTGGATTCTAGTCTATGGAAACTTTCCGAAATGAAAACTACCAATCATTAAAATATAATTAATTATATACAATGATTCACATTCTTCTTGCCCACAAATAAAGCATGTCTACATATAAATTTTTACTTTCTTTTCCTGTTAAACTTAAATAATATTTTATGATTATAAAACTCAAACACTCCCAGTACTTGTAAATAGACCCAGAGCCATAAGCTGTCCAGTGAGGTGTTGCAACATTGAGATGTATTGCCAGCTGAAGATTGTAAAACATTTAATAAACCTCAGGGTGAAATAAAAAATAAAATGAATAAAAAGAAATAAAATGAATATAATATGTTTAAAATATATTAAATATATGAAAATTGTATATAAAACAGTAAATATCCACAGCACCAAAGAATAACTTATATCTTAAAAGAACTTAAAAAATGGTGTTGACAAGAACAGTCAGCAATACAATAGGAAACAAAACCAAATGCAGAGAGGAAAAATGTTAAAGATAAATATAAAGGAATAATATTTAGAGTTATAATAAACATGGAAAATCATAAAAGTTTAAAATGAGCAATATAATTATTTAGTCATCATTTTAAAGTTTAGTGTATGAATATATTGAGAAGTTTGGGTAAAGATATATTTTTCAAAGTTTATTTTAAAACAAAACTATAAATCTTGTTAAAATGAAATATAAATTATATATACAATTAAAACTTTGTAAATGAAAGGATAATAAATAATTTTTTTCTTAGTGCCTGTGCTAATGGTATTCTGTTCAGAAAGTTTTTCCTTAGCCAATGAGGTCAAGGCTATTCCCTACATTCTGTTTTATCAGGTTCAGTGTATCTGATTTTTTCTTTATTAATTCATTTATTTGTACATTTTACATCCCAATTGCAAGTCTATTCCTTCCTCTTTTACCAGTCAACCTTTCAACCTACTTCTACCAAGTCCTCACCCCAAGTACCAATCCACCCAAACACTTGAAGTGGGAAAAGTGCCTCCTCTTCACTGAGGCACAAAAGGTCCTGCCAGAAAAACAGGATCCACAGAGGTTCAAACCAGTCAAAGTCAGAGGCAGCTCCAAACTAGTTGTTATGGGACACATTTGAGGACCAAGAAGCCCATCAGCATTATAAGTATAGTGAGGCTAGAGCCAGTCCATGCATGTTCTTTGCTTGGTGGTTTAGTCTCTATGAACCCCCAGGATCCCAGTTTAGTTGGCTATGTAGGTCTTCTTGTAGTGTCCTTGAGCCTTCCAGCTCCCTCAATCTTTCTAGCTCTTCCTCAATATCCCCTGAGTTCCAACTAATGTTTGGGCTGTGGGTCTCTGAATTTGTTTCCATAGAAATTTCAAAACAACACAGGCAGTTGCAAGGACAATAGGTTGCTGCACACAAATTGACAGCAATTGAAGTCAACACCTACATAACTTATTGAACATAAGGTTATCACACTGGTTTCTATTTGGAGCCTTCATCCCTACATTTCAGTGTGTTGGTCACAGGAGTATACATGCTATTAAAAGAAAAACTTAAACACCAAAGCAGCCATAACCCCTTTACCTACAATGTGTTACTAACTGCACTATATGCTAAGGCAGTAGTGGCACAAAGCTTGTGGGTCTAACCAACCAATAACTGATACATGTTATTCCCAATCCACAAGATGGAACCTGACACTGTTTGTATGACCAAGAACCTGAGACTAGGTCGCTCAGAGAACTCAGACAAAACTAAATAACATTAACTATTAAAAAAAAAAAAAGAAAAAAAAGTAGTGATAAAATGACTCCTAATGATATTTTGCTATACTCTCATATCAATACGTTGTTCAAACATCATCAAAAAAGCTTACTCCTACAGCATATGGAAATATATACAGAGACCCATAGCCAAAAATTAGGCAGAAAATGAGAGACTTTGGAACATTGAACCCAATATGTGATGTCTCCAACATATCCTATATTTTCAGAGGGAAACTTGAGGAAGAGGAGACAGAACAATATAAAAGCCACAGGGAATGAGGACACCAAGAACACAAAGCCCTCTGTATCACCATGAGCAAACCTCATATGGACTTAGAGAGAGTAAAAGATGCACTGGGCATGCATGGTCTGCACTCTGTCTTCTGTGTCTGTATTATGACTTCCAGTGTTTATGTGGGATTTCTGAATGAGTGAATGAGTGGACCTCTGACTGCTGTGCTTTCTCTTTGGCACTTTTCCTTCTTTTGTGTTGTCCAACATTATAGCGATAGGGTTTTTTTTTTTTTTATTCATTTATTTGTTTGATTGTTTGTGTTATCTTACTAATTTTAATTTTCATGTTTAAAATCATTTAATTAAAATGTACTTAAATGAATTAATTTAACATGAATTAATTAATTAATGAAAACCTAGCCTCTAGGGTAAAGGTTAGCAGCTGAATTGTCATTTACACCTACAGAGAGGGAAAATCATTTTTATCCAAAGAAATACAGTGAGTAGGTGTCATGTTTAGGAGTAACCTACCAACAAATGAATATCACCACAGTGTTGGGGTTTTGTTGTTTTGTTGTTTTATTTGAGTGATTGAGTGATTGAGTGAGTGAGTGAGTGAGTGAGTGAGTGAGTGAGTGAGTATGTGTAGAGTTAGATGAGTTTTGTTTTGTCTTGTTTCTTTTCAGGTGTTGTTTTTCCACATTTTGGGGGTTTTGTTGTTGTATGGGGTATTTAGTTTGTTTTTGAGAAAGAACTTAATGTTGGGTGGGTAGATAAGAGTAAAGAAAATAGAATGGCCTGGAAAAGGGAAAGAATATAATCAAAATACATTTTAATTCAAAAATTGTTTTAAACATAGAACATATTATAAAAAATAAAGTTTAAAGATGACCTCCTTCCTGTAGGTTTCTAGGACCCTCTGGATCCTTCTACTTTGCTATTCTCCCTTCCACAAAATAAGTATAAGGAATACATACAATATATATTTTACCAATATTTAAATCTTCAAACTATGAAAGTATTAATATTAAAGTGTTTTATAATAATGAAAGAATTTTACAACACATGAGTAGCTTTAAAACAACAAAACTCAGTGTAATTTTGTCTTTATCATCTTTGTCTACAAGTAACAGTAAAATATGTCCTCATTTATTTTCATATTAAGATGTATTTGTAGTATGAATTGAGAGCCTTTGCCTTATTCAGGATTTCTGATTACTTCAGTGTGTCAATATGTTGTTAGATATTAATTGTACCTCTCTGTCTTCTTCCTTTTGAGAGATATCTGCTGAATAGCTTGATTGTGAAAATCCAGATGTTATACCAACTTTAGAAAAATTAGGAGACATTAATTTATATATGTTAAACAATTAATTTCTTATAACATTGAAGATACTTTGCAGATCACAATTAAACCATATGCTGTAGCAATATCAAAGATTAGGAAATTGATAAAAACATTATATCTGAGATAGAAGGAAAATATAGATGGCTAGCAGTCCCCTATGTACTCATGAAATTGAAAAAGAACCATGCCTGTAGCTGCACAGTGATCTAGAGAGCTGTAATAAGGTATTGAAGTGCCTTTTTTTGACAAAATTTTTTTTTGTAAAATCCAGAATTTTAAGTCAACCTAACATCTTAACAAGAGCGGTACAGGGAATTCTAGGGAGAAGTTCTATACTGGAAGGTGTTATGTCAACTTGACATCAGCTAGAGTCATCATAGAGAAAGGAGTTTCAGTTGAGAAAATGCCTCCATAAGATCTGTCTGTACGGAATTTTGTTAATTAGTGATCAGTGGGGAAAGGGATTTCTTGTAGGTGGTGTTATCCCTATGATCTTGGTTCTTGGTTTTATAACAACGCAGGCTTACTAAGCCTTGTGAAGCAACACAGTAAGAAGCAATATTATATGGCCTCTGCATCAGCTCTTGTCTTCAGGTTTCTGTCCTGGTTGAGTTCCTGTCTTGACTTCCTTTTTTGATGAACAGCAATATGTTAAGTATAAGCTTAATAAACCTTTTCCTCTCCACCTTGTTCACTCTTTTTTTTTTTTTTGGACATGGTGTTTCATTGCAGCAATAGAAACCCTAACTAAGGAACTAATGTTCCCACACAACAATGGTATAGGTCAAACCAGGTAAAGATGTTAATGTTAGAAAGCCTACATCTTTGCAAACAAGAGAGTTGGTACATGCACTGGGTAGTGCAAGTGAAATGAGTCCCTATACTTCTAAGATCATTAAAACAATGTTACCTCTGGGAGTCTTGAGAAGAAGGGCAATCAGTGGTCTGACCCTACTTCAAGAGCAGTGACACATAATCAGAAAGACAAATGTTATGCATTTTATTTCTTCATTTTCCATCATGACTGCAGTTTCCACTGCCTCCTCCCCTCCCAGACTCTTTCCCCAAAACTCCCCTTTTAGCTCCCTATCCAATTCTCCTCATTTTGTCTTCAGGAAAAGGCAGACCTCTCATGGATTACGAAGCTGCAGTAATACTAGGCACCTCTTCTCCTATTAAAGCTCAACAAGGCACACAGAAGTAGGGAAGAGACTCAAAGTCAGGAAGAGATTCAGAGACAGCTTCTACTTTCACTGTTAGGAGTCGAAAAGAAGACCAAGCTACACAACTATAGCATAACTGCAGAGGTCTTAGATAAGTTCCACATAAGCATCCTGGTAGGTAGTCTTTCTGAGCCATGTGGGTTCATGTTAGTTGATTCTGTGGGATTTCTTGTGGTGTCTTTGACCTTCCTGGCTCTTGCAATCACTTTTCTTTTTCTTCTGCAGGTTTTACTAAGTTCTGCCTAACATTTGGCTATGGCTCTCTGCACGTTTCTGTCAGTTGCTGCATGAACCCTCTCCGATGACAACTGGGCTAGGCACAAATCTATAAGTATAGCAGAATATTGTTAGGAATCCTTTCATTAATTTTTTACAAGTACTATTAGGTTCTGTCCTAGGTTTCTGGGATATCCAGCCCAGTCTGTGTCCTGGCTTTCCAGGCAGTGCTGGCAAAAGGTTCTCTCTCGTGGCATAGGTCTCAAGTTTCACCTAGATTCGCCAGAGATTCCTTTGCTCTAGGTTTCTAGATTGTACCAGAAATGTCACCGCTTTCGAATGTATTTCCCAGTACTATGTCCTTCTATCTTCCCCCACATTATCTCACTTTTTCCAATCCTCACCATTCCCTTCCAAACCCTTCCTGGCATCCACCCATGATGTCTATTCTATGTTTCACTCCAAAGAAAGATTCATACACACACACACACACACACACACACACACACACACACACACACACACACACACACACACACCCTTGAGCCCTCCTTCACATTATGGACATTTTAACTGACAAGTGAGTACATACCATGTTTATCTTTCTGAGTTGGGGTTACCTCACTCAGGATGATGTTTTCTAGTTCCATCCATTCATCTACAAATTTCATGATGTCATTGTTTTTAATAGATGAGTAATATTTCATTTTGTAAATCACCACATTTTCTTTATCTAGACTCTGATGAGGGACATTTAGATTGTTTCCAGCTTCTGGCTGTTATGAACGAGGCATGTTGTAGCATAATATGAATATATATGCCCAGGAGGGGAATAGATGGGTATTGAGCTAGATGATTTTGTAACATTCTGAGAAACTGCCATATTGATTTCCAAATGGGCTCTACAAGTATGTACACCCACCAGCAAAGAAGGAATGTTCACCCTTGCCAGCACGAGGTGTCAGAGTGTATTTAATCTTAGCCATTCTGACAGGTGTAAAATGGAATCTAAAAGTTGTTTGATTTTAATTTTCCTGATGGTTAAGGATGTTGAACATTTCTTTAAGTGGATCTCTGTCATTTGAGATTGGTTTGTTGAGAATTATCTCTTTAAATCTGTATGCCATTTTTAATTTGATTATTTGGTTTCTTGAATTATTTATATATTTCAGATATCATCCTTACGTCAGATATGTGGTTGGAGAAAATCGTCTCCCATTCTGTAGGCTGGCATTTTGTCTTTTAAATGGTGTCCTTTAACTTACAGAAGATTTTCAGTCTCACAACCTCATTTATTAACTGTTTTTAATGCCTGTACTATTAGAATTCTGTTAAGGAACTTGTCCTGTACCAATTCATTCAAAGCTATTCCCAATTTAAGTTCTATCCAGTATAGTGTAACTGCTTTTATGTGGAGGTCTTTGAGACACTTGGACTTGAATTTCGGTCAGGGTAATAAATATGGACCATGTGTATTGTTCTAAATACCAACATCCGTTTTGACCAGCACTATATGTTGAAGATGCTTTCTTTTATTCCATTGAATAATTTTGATGTCTTTGTGTAAAATCAATTGTCCTTCCATGTATGGATTTACTTGCTCTTCATTTTTATCCCATTGATCAACCTGTCATTTTAAAGCCAATACCATGGGGTTTTTTTGTTCCTATTTCTCTGTAGTACAGGTTAAAATTAGGCACAATGATACCTCTGGAAGTTTCTTTATTGTACCATATTGTTTTAGCTATCTTGAGTTTCTTGTTTCCCCATATAATAATGAGTATTGTCCTTTCGAGGTCTCTAAAAGTTGTATGGGAATTTTGATGAGAATTGTGAAGAACCTCTTGCTTGCTTTTGGTAGGACAACCATTTTTACTATGTTTATCCTACCAATCCCTGAGCCTGGGATATCTGTCCATATTCTGGAATCTTCTCTGGTACCTTGAAGTTCTTGTCATACAGGTCTTTCAGTTGCCTTGTTAGTTAACCCAAAATATTTTATAATATTTCTGGCTATTGTAAAGGGTGCTGTTTCCCTGATTTCTATCTCAGTCAATTTATCATTTTATATAGGATGGCTACTATTTTTTAAGTTAATTTTATAATCAGCCACTTTGCTGAAGGCATTTGTCAGCTCTAGAAGTTCTGTGGTAGAATTTTGTGGGATCAGTCATATTTATTATCATATTACCTGTAATTAGCAATACTTGACTTCTTTCTTTAATTTTTATCATTTTGAACTCCTTTAGCTGTGTTATTGCTCTAGCTAAAATTTCAATTACTATATTGAATAAACAGAAAAGAGTGGGCAGCCTTGTCTTGGCCCTAATTTTAGTGGAATTGCCTTATGTTTCTCTCCACAAACTGGATATTGACATTTGCTATAGGCTTGCTAAATATTGTCTATATCATCTCTAGGCCCTCCCTTGTTTCCCTGATCTCTCCAATAGTTTTATGATAAAGAGGTTTTAGATTTTGTGAAAGGCTTTTTCAGCATGTAATAAGATGATCATGTTTTTTCATTCATCTTGCTTATATTGTGAATTACACGGATATATTTTTGTATATTGAATGACACCTGCATCTCTGGGATGAAGCCTGCTTGATCTCAGTGAATGGTATTTTTGATGTATTCTTGGATGATGTTTGTATTTTATTGAGTACTTTTGCATCAATTTACATTAGATAAACTGGTCTGGAATTCTCTTTCTTTGTTCAGTCTTTGTGTGGTTTAAGTACCAAAGTTACTTTGGCTTAATAGATTGAGGTTGGCAACATTCTTTCTGTTTCTATTTTGTGAAATAGTCTGAGGAGTCTTGGTATTAGCTCTTAATTTAAAGTCTGGTAGAGTTCTACACTAAAATCATCTGACCGGCAGCTTTTTTTGGAGTGGGGGGAGGTGAGGGGATTAGGAGATTTTTAAGCATAACTTCTATTTTTCTTTGAATTGTTTTTGGTTTTTTTTGGGGGTGGGTCTTTTGGATTCTTCAAGACAGGATTTCTCTGTGTAGCCTTGGCTGTTCTGGACTCACTTGTAGATTAAGCTGACCTTGAACTCACAGTGATCCACCTGCCTCTGCCTTCCAAGTGCTGGGATTAGAGATATGTGCCACAACACCTAGCTAAGTTGTTATTCTTATCTTTGTTTAACTTTGGTAAATATTACCTATTGAGGAAAAAAAAGGTCCATATGTTTGCATTTTCCATTTTCGATTTTTGTGGAGTACAGGCTTTTGAAGCATGAGCTAATAATCCTTTTTATTTCATTGGTTGTTATGTCCCCCTTTTCATTTCTGATTTTGATAATTTGGATATCTCTCTTCCTATTATTTAGCTTGGCTAAGGGTTTGTCTATCTTGTTGATTTTATCACAGGGAAAAAAACTCTTTAATTGATTCTTCATATTGTTCTCTTTGTTTCTACTGTATTGATTTCAGCCCTGAGTTAGATTATTTCCTGACATCTACTTCTATTGGATATGTTTGCTTCTTTTTGTTCCAGAGAATTCAGGTATGTAGTTATGTCACTAGTATGTGATCTCATTAGTTTCTTTATGAAGGCACTTAGTGTCATGATCTTTCTTCTTAGCACTGCTTTCATTGTGTCCCATAAGCTTGGCTATGTTGTGCATTTCATCCACATGTTTGTTTGTGTTTTCTTGTATTTATGTAAGGGACTTTTTTGCTTTCTCTTTAAGGACCTCTTTCATCTTCATAAGATTTGATTTAAGGTCACTTCATGTGCTTCAATTGTTTGTAGACTCCAGGGCTTGTTTTAGTAGGATAGCTGGGCTCCAGTGATACCATGGATGTTCTTGTTTTTTCTCTGTTTCCTTTCAGGTTTACTTGTTTGAGTGGCTTCAGGTTCTGGTGACAAAGGAGTGTTCAAATGCAGAAGGGCATGATCACAAGACTATTTGTGACTCATGTGTTGTGGGGCTTTGCTAGTCAACATTGCCTCTTGAGTTCCAAGTACTTGTTCAGCATCTGGAGCTCTAGGTATCTTCTTTGTCTCTGGAGTTTCTGTTACAGTGTGGCCTCCTGTGAAACTGAAGTCTGCCAAAGCTGTGGCCCACATAATATGAATCCTTGAAGAAGGGCTGCTGCTTGGAGCTGTTGGGCAGGCTTTACGGACTGTTAGTGATCAATGAGCAGTGTCTTACATGGAATTCCTGGTATCAGCATGGCTGGCAGTAAAGACAAATCCACTGCCAAAAATATAAGCCAGATGATACAGCCCAGGGGAAGGGGTGACTAGGGGAGGTGAGGAATGCTTTAAGGAGTGGTCTCTAATGAAGCTAAAGTCTTAAACCAGAATTGTGATGAGAAATATGGAGCCCAAGGAACAGAGTGCTTTTGATGATTATATGTGTGTGTGTGTGTGTGTATTCATATATATATATATATATATATATATATATATATATATTCTCTTGTTTCTATAATTGAAGAAAAATTTTGACACAAAATTATGGAAGAGACAAATAGAAGAGAGGAGGAGAGATATCACAATGATGGAGTATTGTTAATATTCAGTAAAATATTGAAAAATGAGTAAGAGGTTGATATACCCATTTAGGGATGAGGGAATACAAACTGCTTTTGAAAATACTAAAAAAATTGTTTGCAAAAAGTGAACATCCCTCCAGAAATAAAACTGTCTAATTTCAAGCACACAACATGCAACACAAACACACACACACACACACACACATCCGCACATGTGCGCGTGTGCACACTATTTTAATGTATGAGATGCTTCATCATAGGAGTGAGCAAACAGAGGAGAAGGAAAAGTACTTTTCAGTAAGATAAAATAAGAAATTCATTCACCCCAGTTATATTTATTTTTAATCATTGTTTAAAATATTTTATTTTGTATGAATATATGTGAATTCATGTTCTGTCTCAAATATTGATTCCACATGACAACTCACAAAATTTGGTTCTTTTTTTTCCACCATGGGAATCTTGTAAAATGACCTCAGGTCATCAGGTCATATGCATTGAACTATTTGTCTAGCACTGGAATTAAATTTCTTAAATCAGCAGCATGAAACCATTAATAAACTCATGTACTATACATCCAGGATATATAACTCATTTCAAACTTACTTTGATGAAAGATCAATAGAGGAAGAAATGAAGAATATTTTGCAGCAATTATGTACAATCAACCAAGAACTACAATAAACCACAAATCACTTGTATACTGGTGACATGGTAAATATTTAAATATTATGAAAGCATTTTTCATTACCCAAGACAATGAGCATACAGTTGCAAGATATATGACAATATTATAACAGGTAGAATGTAGAGAGAAGTAAATAAACTACAATAGAACCGAGTCATTCTGTTCTATTCTAGTTAAATTAATATTAACAGGAAATCTACTATAGTACATTAAGAAGTTTATTTTTATAGTATAATCCTTTATGTCATTTTTAGAACCTGTACTATTATTTTACCCTCCTCCACTCTTATTGTGTATTTATCACTTTTCCACTTCCTAACTTGAGCCCTTCCATCCGTTTATCTTATTTCCCTGATCAGATCATCGGTGTCCTATTCTTCCCTCTATTGCGGCCCCAGATTCTTGCCTCTATCTGTTCCTTTTTACTTGCCTGATTTCTACAGTTAATACAGGATATATAGTTACATCTGAAGATTTGGAGCTAATAGCCTCTAATAAGAGAACATGTGACATGTTATTATCTGACTCTGGGTTAATGTAATCAACATTATTTTTTCTATTTCCATCCACTTACCTGTAAATTTTAAACTTCATTTTTTCTTTACAACTGAATGGTGTGTGTGTGTGTGTGTGTGTGTGTGTGTGTGTGTGTGTGTGTGTG
>OU015743.1:95070741-95108822 GCA_907169655.1 Acomys percivali | reverse complement strand
GTGTGTGTGTGTGTGTGTGTGTGTGTGTGTGTGTGTGTGTGTGTGTGTGTAACAGAGTTGCAGAGGTAGAGATATTGCTTCAGAAATATATAAAAATGAACTATAAATATTTGGCTTGAAATTCAACTACCAATCTATGTAGCTGATTTAATACTCAATTATCTGTAATTATCAGGGGGCATGTTTTGCACATGAGAAAGAGGCCTAATTGATGTCTTTAAAAGAAGGCTCAATCTCAGTTATGCTGTTTAGTACTGTTGCTGTTTTACTCATATGGAAAAGATTCCTCAAGTAGGAAAATATGTCAGATGTCAGACAGACAGAAAATAAATATAAAAAATTATTCAAAATAATTTCAAATGTAATATGAATCCCATATATTTCAAATTAGTTTGATCATTATCAATTTTACTATTATTAAATGTATTTGCTTATTGCTTAGATGAACTAATTCTTAAATGAATTTTAAAAATTACAGCTGGGCTCTGTTTTAGGGAAAAAAATCTGGATTGAAACATGATAGTCTATAAAACCAGGCTTATAACTATCGAAAATAATATTTGTCGAGAGCATACAATGTTTCCATTTTATCCCATTTGAAAAAGATATAACCACCCCCAAAAGGCTGTTTCCTAGGAAGCTTTGGCACAGATAGTTTCTCTTTCATTTTATTGCTCTATCATTTCTCAGATCATTAGGACATTTTAGTAATATGACAATAAAAACCACATATGTGAATTTTAGAATCAGATACAGTTATTATTTTGAAATTCTTTTAGGCAGAAAAATTAAAGTCTTATGATTTGAATATATAAATAAATGCATGTGTGTTCATTTCATAAAGTATTATCATGAAGATTACTTTAGAGACTAATCTATTTCATTTTAAGAAAAGCATCAACTACTTTTATAATTGCGTACAGTCTATTTCGTTTTTGTTTTGTTTTGTTTTTCGAATTTTGTTTTATTAATTCATTCATATTACCTCTCAATTGTTAGCTCATCTCTTGTATCCTCCCATTCCTCCCTCCCACTTCCTCCCTACTCCCCTCCCCAATGTCTGTGACTGAGAGGGACCTCCTCTCCCTGTATATGCTCATAGGGTATTGAGTCTCTTCTTGGTAACCTGTTATCCTTCCTCTGAGTGCCACCAGGCCTCCCCATCAAGGGAACATGGTCAAAAACTGGGCATCAGTGTTTGTATGAAAGTCAGACCTCACTCTCCATTCAATGATGAAGAATGTCCTATCCATTGGCTAGGTCTAGGGAGGGGTTTGAAGTTTACTGCCTATATTTTCCTTGGCTGGTGCCACTTTGAGCAGGACCCCAGGACCCAGATCCGCCTGTCCTACTGTTCTTCTTGTAGGTTTCCAGGACCCTCTGGATCCTTCTATTTCCCCATTCTCCCATGCTTCTCTCACCTAAAGTCCCAATAGAATGTCCTCCCCTCTGTCCCACCTTCCTGGTAAGTAAAGGTTTTCACGGGACATATCCCTTGTGCTACTGTCCAGATATAAGTGAGTATATATCATTTGAGTCTTTCTGCTTCTCATTATGATCATTTCTAGTTCAACCCATTTGTCTACAAATTTTGGGAATTCCTTGTTTTTAATAGCTGAGTAGTATTCCATAGTGTAAATGTACCAGTTTCTTCATCCATTCTTCTACTGAGGGACACTTAGGCTGTTTCCATGTTCTGGCTATTATACATAAGGCAGCGATGAACATGGTTGAACATATGTGCCTGTTGTGTGGTAGAACATTTTCTGGGTATATTCCAAGGAGTGGAATAGCTGGGTCTTGAGGAAGCCCTATTGCCCTATTCCCGGTTTTCTGAGATAGCACCAGATAGATTTCCAAAGTGGATGAAATAGTTTACATTCCCACCAGCAATGAAAGAGTATTCCTCTCTCTCTCCACATCTTGGCCAGCATGTGGTGTCGCTTGAGGTTTTCATCTTAGCCATTCTAAGTGTAAAATGGAATCTCAGTGTTGTTTTGATTTGCATTTCTCTGATAACTAACGAGGATGAGCATTTCTCTAAGTGTTTCTCAGCCATTTGATATTCCTCTGTGAGAATTCTCTGTTTAGTTCTGAGCCCCATTTCTTAATTGGGTTATTTGGTTTGGTGGTGTTTACTTTCTTGAGTTCATTATATATTTTGGATATTAGACCTTTATCAGATGAAGGGCTGGTAAAGATCTTTTCCCAGTCTGTAGTCTGTTGCTTTGTTCTCTTGACAGTGTCTTCTGCCTTACAGAAGCTTCTCAGCCTCATGAGGTTCCATTTATTAATTGTTGATGTTAAGGCCTGGGCTGTTGGTGTTCTGTTAAGGAAGTTGTCTCCTGTACCTATGTGTTCCAGGCTCTTCCCCACTTTTTCTTCTAACTGACTTAGTGTCTCTGGTTTTATGTTGAGATCTTTGATCCACTTGGATTTGAATTTTGTGCAAGGTAACAAATATGGGTCCAGTTGCATTTTTTTACACATAGACCTCCAGTTAGACCAGCACCATTTGTTGAAGATGCTATTCTTTTTCCATTGAATGAATTTACTTCTTTGTCAAAAATCAAGTGACCATATGTGTGTGAATTCATATCTGGGTCTTCTATTTGATTCCATTAATCCACGAGCCTACTGCTGTGCCAGTACCATGCTGTTTTAATTACTGTTGCTCTATATTACAGCTTGAGATCAGTTATGGAGATTCCTCCGGTGGTTTTTTTTTTATTGTATAGGATTTTTTTTTTTTTTTTTTGCTATTCTGGGCTGTTGTTTCTCCATATGAAGTTGAGAATTCATCTTTCAGTATCTTCAAAATACTTTTTAGGTATTTTGATAGAGATTGCATTGAACCTGTAAATTGCTTTTGGTAAGATGGCCATTTTTACTGTGTTAATTCTCCTGATCCATGAGCAAGGTCGATCCCTCCATTTTCGGATGCCATCTTCAATCTCTTTCTTCAGAGATTTAAAGTTTTTTTCAAATAAGTCCTTCACGTGCTTGGTTAGAGTTACTCCTAGATATTTTATATTGCTTGTGGCTATCGTGAAGTGTATAGTTTTCCTAATTTCTTCCTCTGCCTGTTTGTCATTTGTATATAGGAAAGCTACTTACTTTTTTGAGTTAATTTTGTATCCAGCCAATTTGTTGAAGGTGGTTACCAGCTGTAGGAGTTCTCTGGTGGAATTTTGGGGGTCACTTATATACACTATCATATCATCTGCAAATAGGGATAATTTGACTTCTTCCTTTCCCACTTGGATCCCCTTGATCTCCTTTTGATGTCTTATTGCTCTGGCTAGAATTTCAAGATCTATATTGAAGAGATATGGAGAAAGTGAGCAGCCTTGTCCAGTCCTCGATTTTAGAGGAATTTCTTTTAGTATCTCTCCATTTAATTTGATGTTGGCTTGCTGTATATAGCCTTTATTATGTTTAAGTATGTGCCTTGTATTCCTGATCTCTCCAGAACTTTAAACATGAATGGGTGTTGGATTTTGTCAAATGCTTTTTCTGCATCTAAGGAGATGATCACATGGTTTTTCTCTTTCATATTGTTTATATGGTAGATTACATTGATGGATTTCCATATGCATGCCTGGAATGAAGCCTACCTGTCATGGGGACTGATGTCTTTGATATGTTCTTGTATTCATTTTGTGAGTATTTTATTGAGTATTTTTGCATCAATGTTCCTAAGAGAAATTAGTCTGAAATTCTCTTTTTTGTTGGGTCTTTGTGGGGTTTAGGTATCAATGTGACTATGGTCTCATAGAAAGAATTTGGTAATGTTCTATCCATTTCTATCTTTTGGAGTAGCTTGAAGAGTATTGGTATTAGCTCCTATTTGAAGGTTTGGTAGAATTCTGCACTGAAACCATCTGGCCCTGGGCTTTTTTTGGTTGTGAGACTACCAATGATTGCTTCTACTTCTACAGGCAAAATAGAGCTATTTAATTCATTTATCTGATGTTGATTCAATTTTGGCAAATGAAATTGGTCAAGAAAATTTTCCATTTCCCTTAGATTTTCAAATTTTATGGCATAAATGCTTTTAAAGTAGGTTCATATGATTCTTTGTATTTCTTCAGTGTCTGTTGTTATGTCTCCCTTTTCATTTCTGATTTTTTTGATTTGGATACTGTCTCTCTGCTTTTTAGTTGGGTTGGCTAACGGTTTGTCTATCTTGTTGATTTTCTCAAAGAACCGCTCTTGGTTTTGTTGATTCTTTGGACTGTTTCCTTAGTTTCTAATTTGTTAATTTCAGCCCTGAGTTTGATCATTTCCAGATGTTTACTGTTCTTGGGTGTTTCTGCTTCTATTTTTCTAGGGCTTCCAGATATGTCATTAAATTGTTTATGTGGGATGTTTCCACTTTCTTTCTTAAGCCATTTATTGCTATGAATTTTCCTCTTAGCACTACTTTCATTGTGTCCCACAAATTTGGGTATGTTGTTCCTTCATTTTCATTTAATTTCAGGAAGTCCTTTATTTCTTCCATTATTTCTTCCTTGACTTGGTTGTCATTAAGTAGAGAATTGTTTAGTTTCCATGTGTGTGTAGGCTTTTTGTTATTTATGTTGTTTTGAAGTCCAGCCTTAGACCATGGTGATCTGACAGGATACAAGGTATTATTTCAATCTTCTTATATCTGTTGAGGCTGGCTTTGTGACCTACTATGTGATCAATTTTAGAGAATATTCCACAGGGTGCTGGGAAGAAGATATAATCCTTTGCGTTTGGGTTAAAACTTCTGTAAATACCTGTTAGATCCGCTTGATTCATGATGTTGGTTAATGGAGTTATTTCCTGGCTTAGTTTTTGATTCAAAGACCTATCCTTCAGTGAAAGTGTGGTGTTGAAGTCTCCCACTATTAATGTATGGGGATCAATGAGAGGTTTAAGCTTTGTTAATAGCTCTTTTCCAAATGTGGGTGCCCTGTGTTAGGAGCATAGATGTTTAAAATTGTGATGTCTTCTTGGTTGACTTCACCTTTGATGAGTATGAAGTGTTCTTCCTTGTCCCTTTTGATTCATTTTGGTTGAAAGTCTACTTTATTAGATATCAGAATGGCTACTCCAGCTTGCTTCTTGTGATCATTTGCTTGGAATATTTTTCCCCAACATTTTCCTCCATGGTAAAGTCTGTCCTTGTGAGTGAGATGTGTTTCTTGAATGCAGAAGAATGTTGGGTCATGTTTATGCATCCACTCAGTTAGTCTGTGTCTTTTTATTGGAGAATTGAGGCCATTGATGTTGAGAGATATTAATGAGCAGTAACTGTTAAGTTGCTTCATTTTTGCTGTTTGTTACAGTCGAGATTTTGTGAGGTTGTGATTTTGTGCTGGTGTAGTTACCTATTTCTTATGTAGTTTTGGTTGTTATTTGACCTTTTGGGGTGGAGTTTTCCTTCTAGTAACTCCTACAAGGCCGATTTGTGGCTAGGTATTGTTTGAATTTGCTTTTGTCATGGAATATCTTGTTTTCTCCATCAATGGTTATTGATAGTTTCACTGGATATAGTAATTTTGCCTGGCATCTGTGTTCTCTTAGGGTTTGCAAGACCTCTGTCCAGGCCCTTCTGGCTTTCATGGTTTCTGCTGAGAAGTCGGGAGTACTTCTGATAGGTTTGCCATCATATGTTACTCGTCCCTTTCCTCCTGCCGCTTTTAATTTCTTTTCCTTTTTCTGTAAATTTTGTGTTTTTATTATTATGTGGAGAGAAGATTTTCTTTTCTGGTCTATTCTATTTGGTGTTCTGTAGGCACTTGTATGCTGATATGCATCTCCTTCTTCACATTGGGGAAATTTTCCTCTATTATTCTGTTGAAGATATTTTCTGGGCTGCGGAGTCGGTTTTCCTCTCTTTCTTCAATACCTATTATTCTCAAGTTTCATCTTTTCATGGTGTCCTTGATTTCTTGGTTGTTCTGTGTCAGCAACTTTTCAGTTTTAGCATTTTCTTTGATGGTTGTTTCGAGTTCTATGATTGTATCTTCGAGTCCCGATATTCGCTCTTCCATTTCTTGCATTCTGTTAGAAAAGGTCAACTCTGAGATGCTTGCTTTCTTTTCTGATGTCTTTCAATCAAGTTTTTCTTCTGTTCCTTTATCATAGCTTCCATTTTTATCTTCAGGTCTTGAGCTGTTTTAATGTTTTCCTTCATCTGGTTATGTGTATTTTTCTGAAATTCTTCAAGTGCCTCTTTATATGATTCTTTTAAATCTTGAGCGCTGTTGTTTGCCTCCTCTTGCAGCTGGTTACAGATTTTATTAGTTTTTTTTCATTATCATCTTCCTTACTAAGGACTTGAAGTCATTTTCTAGTATATCGATTGTTTTTGGGTTCTCCAGGTTGTTTTCATTGGAATTGCTGGGATCTGGAGATGTCAAACTGTTTTGGTTTTTTTTAGTGTTCTTTTACTGTTCTCTTGTAATTTTGGTGACTCTGATGTTCAGAGGTAGCTTGTAGTGACCTTCCCTGGTTGAGAGTGAATAGTTTATGACTGATAATAGGTCAGGCACCCTTGCCTGTGGGGATCAAGGAGTATTTCCCTGGAACAGGCAGGTGATCCAGTTTCCACTCTTGGAGATTTTTCTCTACACCTTAAGCTCCAGTCTGAGTCAGCCAAAGTAGGGTTCTGTTTGGACCCTTTCACCTTACTCTGTAATTCAGATAAGTAATTTTGGGACCTAGAACAAGGTCAGAACACAAGCACTCTGGTTGTATAGGTTGGTTCCAGCTGCCTGTCCTTCCTGTGGTTTTGTAGCCAAGGCCCCAGGTGAATCAGATCTTCTGGGCTGTAGCTGTCTTTTAGCTCTGCCTCTATACCATGTAGAAGTGCCCAGCCTCTTCCCAGGAACATGGGAGATCTCGCTGGAGCTGACCCAGGTAGGTTCTGTCTGTTGGAGAGTGCAGGATCAGTGCCTGGTGGGCCAGAGACAATACAGTTTCAGGCTGCTGGTGGGATCCAAGGATCCAGCAATTTCCATGCCTTGTAAGCCGGGTTGCTCAGAGATCCCTCTAGGTCAGCAATTAGACACTGCAGGCAAGACTCACGTCTCCCTATAGAGTGGAAGATCCTGCTGGGCCTGCAGGAGCTGATTCAGTTAGGTTCTGTCTGTTGGAGAGTGCAGGATCAGTGCCAGGTGGGTCAGAGATAATATGGATTCAGGCCACTGGTGGGATCCAAGGATCCAGCACTTTCCACGCCCTTGTAAGCTGGGATGCACAGATATCCCCCCCAGGTCAGCAATTAGACACTGTAAGCATGACCCACATCTCTCGATAGCATGGGAGATCCTGCCAGGGCTGTGGGAGCTGACCCAGCTAGGTTCTGTCTGTTGGAGAGTGCAGGATCAGAGCCAGGTGGGTCAGAGATAATATGAATTCAGGTCACTGGTGGGATCCAATGTGCCAGCGCTTTCTTCACCCTTGTAAGCCGGTACACTCAGAGATCACTCTAGCTCAGTAATTAGACACTGCAGGCACGACCCACATCTCCTGATAGTGTGGGAGATCCTGCTGGGCCTGCGGGAGCAGTCCAAGCTGGTTTCTAACTGCCCCTATTTGCAGGCTCAGTCCATTGTGTCTGGCTCTAGATTGGGCCCAGTATGGCCCATGAGCTGCACACCCACTCTAGCTGTTTTTGGTGTGCCCCACCACCTGTGCTTCCACTTGGCTTGGGCAGGCGACCTCCACAGTTTGGTGTTGTGTGGGTGGAGGGATCCAAGGGCAGTTTCACCCTATTCCCTGAGACTCCTCAGGCCGGGGTCTCCAGAAAACCACCTCCCCACACAGCAAGTTTGTACTTTATATACCAGCTTGCATGTGGATTCCGTTTCAGAGTTTGGGGAGTGCGTTTAGCACCTCAGGGCTGTTGCTTGTCCCGGGGTTAGGCCCACCAGTGGTCTGTGGAGTTTGGGGCCCCACTCACCTACAGTTCTCAAAATACAGCAGTCTGTGGCTCAATTAACATCCCTGGTCTCCTTGGAGTAGATCAGATATGGTGCATACTGGTCGATGCCGTCTTGGAACCTTCTGCTTTGTTTTTATTGAGACAGGGTTTCTATGTGTAACCTTGGCTGTCCTGAACTAACTTTGTTGACCAGGACGGCCTCAAACTCACAGAGATTCACCTGCCTCTGCCTCACAAGTGCTAGGATTAAAGGCCTTGTGCCACCACCGTTCTAGCCTATTTTGATTGTTTTAATGCCATATTTATTAAATTTAGATAAGTACCTATTCTATGAAAAGTTGTATTCTTTATTTGTGTTGACATTAAAACAATAGAAGGAAAAACAAAGAAAAT
This sequence comes from Acomys percivali, assembly GCA_907169655.1. Classification (NCBI taxonomy): domain Eukaryota; kingdom Metazoa; phylum Chordata; class Mammalia; order Rodentia; family Muridae; genus Acomys; species Acomys percivali. Next base: position 95,100,508 of record OU015743.1, on the reverse strand, counting down.
ATTGTTCCAATTTCTCATTCACGTTTTACTGTAGTATGTATTTGTTTTTTAAAATAGTGATGATGAAAAGAATCATTGTATTATTCATAGCACAACCTGAAATTCAGTAATTAACTAATACTAAATAGATAAAGGACCTTCAACAGATTGGCCAAATGCTTGCCATATTGCTTTAAGATGTCAACCATGTATTGGGTTATTTTGGTTTCCTTAATGTTTGTAACCCTAAAATGCATATTATATCTTAAATTTTAATGAATCAGATCGTTCACAATGTTGGCAGATGAGTTAAGGACAAGTGAGTGGAAGAAAATCTGAGTGTTGACTTGCAGAATTGTTTCCTCCTGTTTGCTTGATAAGCACTTCCCAGCTAAGAGTAGAAATATGTGTTTTTCCTTCCAAAGACTATCATCCATTTGGCAGAAGAGTCCTAGTTGTGAGGAAGAAGCAGAGAGGAAAGAATTTCTTTTCTTCACTTTATGATATGTACTAGCTTGTTAATGGACCCTTTCAATTAGTAGAGGAACCCACACAATAAGTCTTGGTTTTCACTTAGGTATTGGCATAGAAAGAATACTCATCTTCCATATTAGTCCAACTTCTGGCTTCCAATTCTTCCTTGATCTTTCTACCGTGTATCTCTAGGATCTTAGCACTTTCTAATCCAAGCCCACACATTGTTAAAAGTATCTCTCCTGCAAGACCAAGTTCAAAAGTTCACTCTCTGCTATTCTATAATAGACAACAATAATGTGTGTGGCATAAGAAAAAGCATGAAAAGTCCAAATCCTTCAATAGGTGTTGAAAAGACTAGAAGAAAATAAAGTGTCCACACCCCAGAAGGCTGAGATATAGCACTCTGCATCCCAATACAATGATTATGTGCTCTGTGAACAGGGATCTCCAGTTGCTGATCCCAGAGTGAAACACATTTCAAGCTGTACATCTGAGTTTAGTCCAACAGAAAAAGAATAAAGCTATGCACTGGAAGCCATGTCACTTTCTTCATACCATGCTGAGCTGTAAATGTCCATAAAACTCATATATCCTCTAAACCAGATGAGAAATGTGGATGTTGAATTATTTAGTAGAGACACTGAAGCGATTGAGCGCAAAGCCTTTTGTTATTATGGGCAACAATGTTTTCTCAGCCAAGTTAATTACAGTTACATGGAATCAGCTCATCACATCACAAGTGGGATTTATATGCATTTTATAGTACTTAAAGTTTTGATGTTTGCCAGCTTCTAGCATTATTTTTAGATTTTAATTGCCGTTTAATGTGAACATTTCTGAGGACTAAAGCTGAGTAACAAAAAAGTATATATTATCAGATTTTTGTGCACTTTGAATCAAAGATGTAAATACAATACATATGAAATTCTTCAAAAAAAAGATAAACAAAATAATATTCTGCTAGAAGCAGCAGAACTACAGAGTGCAGGTGCATGATAGATAATCTTTATTTACATAAGTTATAAAATTGACTGTTTGTGTGTTACTTTGTAGCTTGATAATGTAGATAGAAACTGAAGAAACTGTGTTCACTGTCTTTGATTCCTGCAGCTCCAAATGCTGCTGTTTTCAATACAATCATACAGAGGTTTTCTACTCTTTATGCTAAGATAGACTGCTGTTAACAATTTAAAATCATATATTGCATGCTCTTTAAATATCATGTTACAAAACAACACAACAGAAATGTTTCATTATGGGACATTGTAGGAAAGATATAGTTATATTTGCTGAGACAGACAACAGAATTAAAGCTAGAAACTAAGTAGATAATCCAATGATAATTCTTTCCAGCTTACACTTTTTGGTAAAACAGACATATTTAGATAATAAATGAAAAAATTTATATCACAGAAAGTTAGAAAGTCAGTGAGTAGCTTGTTTTGTAGTTGTTGTAGATATTTTCTTAATAAATAAAAAGGGTAATTGCACTGTGGATCTTCAGTATTGTTTTACTATAAAGTCCAAATGTCTGAGTGTTGATTCAGGACTAAAAAGTGTCTTAGCCCTTGAAATTTTTCAGCTGTGTTTTTAATAAACTCTAGTATTGACTTTTTATTGAAATTACCTTAGTCAGCATTTTTTTCTTATGCTCGTTTGTGTTTTATTTGCATGCACAGCCTTGGCCCTATGTGGAAATTTGATGAGAAATGCCTCATAGTTTGGCCACTTAAACACTTGGTTCCCAGTTTATGGGTTCTGTTGCAGAGGATCAGGTGGTAAATCATTGCTGGACAATGTCTGTCATTGTCACTGGGGATTGCCTTTGCGTGCTAAAGGCTCACCTACTCTCAGTTGTCTCTCTGTGCTTTGTGCTTAGAGTAAAGGTTATGGGCTCTCAGCAGCACACTGCCAGCATCCTGGTCTGCTTCTTGATGACATTCCCCCTTGTCAGGATAGACTTTCAACCATTTAGAGTAAAAAAGTTCTAATAAACATTCTGGTATAAGTTGCCATGAACATGGTGGTTTATTATGGCAACAGAAAATTAGTAATACAGCTTATAATCACACATAATTGTATTATTTCACAGCTCTAGTCCATAGAAAGTCTTTCAAAAGCTCTAAATATATTTTACTGTCTACTTTTATTATAAATAATATAATTTTAATGTAATTTTTAACTCATAAGGCTGATCTTATGTTGCTTACCAACTTCTGATATCATAATAGGTCACCAGCCCCTAGGTGTATTTCAGGGGCCCAGGATATATAAGGACAAACCCCCACCAAACATCCCTCTTTTACTCTTATTCTGTCTCCCTCTCTCTGTCTGTCCCCCTGGCGTGACAGTCCCTCTTTCCTTTCTCTCCTCTCCCCTGGGCCAATAAATCTCTCCATATCAGATCTATTGCAACCTTACTTATTTTATATCCTAACACCTGCTTCATGTCTTTCCTTAAAATTTAATCTCTTTATAATTCTCAAACCATATTAAAGTCAGATAAAAAGACAGCTCCATAAGAGTTTTAAAGACTACTAGGAGGATAAAGGCCCTTCATTTCCTTTCCATGAGCATTTGGCTTTTATTTCCCAGTGGGTGAATCAAAGTTGTTAACAAAACTTTCAAAACTGCAATGAAGTTTGTGTACATAGACATCATACTTTCTTTCTGAGAACTGTCTACAAATATATCATTTAAACAGCCCATGTGCACACTTAGAGACAAATCACAAAGCTTAGATATGCAGTCTTTGGCTTTGACCTAAAAGGCACTCTGTCTCATTCCTAAACAACAATGTGCCTTCTATACACTCCCTGAAAAACACAAAAGCAAACAAACAGAAAACAAGCCCAGCATGAACATCAGCCTAGAGCCAGAGGTCCTGGACAGAAAGCTAGGCTGAGATGACCACCACTCCAATGTATGCAGGTCTGGTTGGACTCACCAGGGTCTGGAGCAAGCCAGAGTCTAGAAGAGCCCTGCCTGGGACCACAGACCCACGGCAGGAGCAAGCCTAAGATAGATGATCTTCATATGGGGCCACACAGGCATGTCCAGGCATAGCATGAGTTTATGAGAACCACCACTCAAGCACCATGAGGTCTGAACAGGGAGGTAGCTTGAGGTGTGCACCAGCCAGATGCTGCACAGGCTTAGAAGGGTAGGCCATGTTCAAGACAGCCCCTGCCTAGTGCCAAAATGCACGGGCAGGCCCTAACACTCCTGAAATGATTTCTTAGATGATCCCAGACACTCAGACCCCTTGCTTCCACTAAGAGGAACAATGTAAGTGGTGGAAAAATAGAATAGAAAAGAAAAAAAAAAACAGAAGGATGTCAGCACAGTGAAGAGAGGCAGAGCTAGTGACTTAAGGGTAGTGAGGAACAGAAGGATGTGAGTAGCTAGTGATGTCACCTGGGACCATTGTGAAATCCTCGATGATGCTGCCACCAAGGGGCCATGTCTTCTTCTGTGGCCCTGCATCAGGGGTTTGTTACCAAACAAGGCCAAGCAGATATCCCTGGAGGGGCTGCTGTATGTGGATGTGTAGATGTCTGAGAGCTGTAGGGAACTGGCCCTACTCCCTCTGTGGTCATCATGGGAGGGATGGCACACCTGAGCCAACTGCAGTACTCAGAAGAGCTGGTCCTGCACATTGTGGAAGATGTGGGTAGCCAGCCTGTAGGTATGAGAATGGGAAAGCAAGCATTACCACTAGTCTCCTGTGCAGTGGCCTGGATAAGAGAGAAATCCTCTCTCCTTTCTCTTGCCCTTGCCTATTCTGGTAGACAGGAGAGCTGGCCCCAATGGAGTCATGAAAGCAGGAAAGCTTCTCCTGTCCTTAACTTGCTGCAGAACTCTGGAAAGCAGGACTTTGCACCTTGCTTGGGAAGTATAGTAGTGCTTGCCCTTGGTGTGATATGGTGGTTGCGGATGAGTGTGACCTAAGGATATGACCTTGGGAGAGCCAGCCCTCCCTCTTGCCTGCTGCTAGGTGGAGCCAACAAGAGAGAGAGTGCCCTTCCCTTACTCAGGCCACTTGCCACCCCTGGCAGGTAGGAGAGCTAGTCTTGGGGTCATGAAAGCAGTAGCTCTAGCCTTTGTTGCAGAGGTTGTGGGTGAGCTGACTGGATAGCCTGAGAGCAGGAATGCTCTCCCAGATCCCATCCTCCTCTAGCACTCAGGAGAATGTGTCCTGTACCTCACCTGGGTAGCACAGCAATCCTGGCCTTGATGGCATGGGCATGGATGAGACAGCTCCAAGGTCATGAGAGCAGGAGAAATGGTTCTGGTCCTTGCTGGCTGCAGCATTAGATGGGACACCTCGGGCAGGCAGGAGACCTTGTTTCAAGATGTGGATATGGGAGAGCTGGCAGGGTGATCAGCTTGTATATTTCTCAGGCCAAGATCCAGGGCTTTGAGTTGGCCCACTCCAATACCTACCTCATGAATGAACTGTTGGAGTATGTGAAAGGGCCAGTTTTACAGAACCCAAACTACAGGAACTCCATGACACATAGCAGCAACAGGATATAAGAGAGGAGTTCTAGTGAATTTCCAGTGTTAATAGTGGTAGCCAGAGGTCTCATACCAGACCAATGACTCACTGCAATGAATATTAGCAAGCATAGAAGTGTGCCCAAACAGCACACTGTGGGACACACTGCGACATACTACAGTTTCCAAACAAGTTTTTTTTTTTTCCTGATGGGTAAGAGACTTCAAGGATGGAGGGTGGGATGTGAATGGGATTGTGGTGCATGGTGGGAAATTCAGAAAGAACAAAAGAAAGGTAAACAAAGGAAAGTATATGGTAGACTAGAGAGATGAGTCAGTAGTGAAGAGCTCTAACTGCACTTCCAAAGGACTTGCGTTTGATTCTCATTATCCACTTGCTGGCTCACAATCCTCTGCAACTATAGTTCCTGGATATCCAGTGTTCTCTGCCTGTATTGGATGCACATGGTGCATAGACACACATCCAGTCAAAACATTCATACTCAACCCTACACAAAGAAGTACAGACAACTAAGGACTACCAGGACCAAAAGTAATCTTCTCTAGGTATCAGCACACAAATGGTTGTTCAATATGAAATATGCAGCCCTGAAACAGGCAAAGGAATAACATCACAAAGACAGAACAGATTCTAATTATATACTAAGTGATATATACGTATATATATATAGCAACAATTGATGATAAAAACAGCTGATGGATTTGAAAGAGAGCAAGGAGAGGCATGTGGAATAACTGAAAAAGAGAAAAGTAAGGAGAAATTGATGTCATTACATTATAACTACAAATAGAAGAAGTAGAAGTAAAAGCAAACTTCATACACATAAAATAAAAATAAATATAAAAAGAGCACTGGAATAAATAACGATAAAAATACAAAAATAAAATGAGTAGCCTTATTCATAGTCTTCAATTAATTTTTAATATTTACTCATTTTTAAAGCTGTTCACTTTGGAGCATTTGAAGAGAACTAACCAAATCTATAAATCAAAGATATGACATATTGGCAGCATAATATACAAGCACATGTCTTTGCTTCCATACTTTAAATGAGGTGGTATTTTTCTTTTTCTTAAAGATAGTCATTGAAGCATTCATTTGTGCATTTTAAGTGTCTTCAATGAAATCCTTGCACTGAGATTCTTTGTCATGATTCTTAACCACTATACAACTGCAACCAACTACTTTATAGCTTTCTGCCTTCATCATACTTACAAAAGCATGCCCATTTCTCTAGTTTCTTGTTGTCACCAACCATAACTAACTTCATACTATGCTCATCACAAAGAGCTTCAACTAATTCCACATAGATAAGTTCATCACAACTGATGTAAGCAAGGTTCCTCTCATAATTTAGAGACTTACTCAACAAATAACATCTTAATGTGAGGTGACTTTTTAATAAGTCCAAGCTGTCTTTCATACTACCCCATGTCGATTTTTTCAGAAGCATAGTGTAGGAAGAGGCCCTTAGGCTTTACAGCTGGCACTGTTTCCTTTTGCCTGCTATTCTCAGTGACCATGCTAGAAAACATCCCACTCCAGAAGGCGTCCATAGACAGTTGAAGAAAATAAAATAGAATAACTTGTTTACCTGTAACAACTCTCAACATTCTTATCCTTCCATTAAACAAGTAATGTATTAAAGAGTTATCTTCTCATAATTAACTACCATGTATCACAGATTATAGAAGATTTTGTTACTCAACATTATATGATATATAATCCCATTCTTATAATGTAAGCCCATGACATCTTCTTTTGTAACTAAAAATGTGGCAATGTCAGAAATCATTGTTCTATAATAACTCAGTGCCTTTGCCATAGAGTGCATATGGCTACTTATATCGTTGTATTTCAATATGTCCTAGTAAAACCTTACATAGATCATCTGATGCTCTTAGTCTTTTCAACTTTATGGTTTCAGTTTCTCAGTATCAGAGGTCGGTTTCATTTAAGGGTTCTTAATTTGTGGGTCACAACCCGTTGGAGTAGAAACACTCCTTTCACAGGGGCCTCCTAAGAGAACAGAATACACAAAAGTTTACATTATGATCCATAGCAGTAGCAAAATTATAGCTATGAAGTAGCAAAAGGACATGATGAAAATGAAAATAATTTTATGGTTGAGGGGTCACCATAAGGTGAGGAACTGTATTAAAGATTCACAGCACTAAGAATGTTGAGAACCACTGCTTTAACTGTTATTCTCAAACCTTTACCAATCTTAAGAATTTATCCTTATTTTTTCATGTATCCAAAATCATTTATCTCCCATACTACAATACCCTTTACTCTCCTATTAAGAATCTTGTTCAAGTCACCTGTGATTTTAAGTGTTCTTCAGGATTTCTTTCTTTGTTTCTGTCTTTTTTTCATTTTTGTTTAACAAGATCTTATGCAAACAATCTTCAAACTGGAAACATAGCTATGAGTGGACATAAATTTCTGATCCTCCATGCCTGCACTTCTGGTCTGTAGGAATTCCAGGTATGAACAATTCCACATAGTTTATGTAGTAGTGGGGCTTATACCCAGGGCTAGTGCATATTAGCAAAGAAGCCTACTAACTGAGATATATCCATATTTCTCCTTGGTTTTCTTGAGCGTCTCCAGTCTTTGGTTGTGCTTTCTGTTTCTCAAATGTACTTCTACATATCAGAACCCAAATTGGTTTTAAATCTCCTGGATTTCTGGATTATTTTTCACTAGATCAACTGTTTTGTAAATACTGATGATGCTTCCTTCTGCTGTTAAATGATAAAAGAGGTCAAAGTAAAACAAACAAATGACTGTAGATATTGTTTTTATGTCCTCAGATGAATGGATGAGATGAGAGCCATTCCCAAGCTTTCTGAACTCTGGCTGATTCCACTCAGCTGATCCAGCCCAAGCTGACTGATTCAAATATTCTTCCCTTGGCTTCTCAGAGAATTGCTCTGCCTGCACTTCAACTAATTCTGGCAATATATTTAATCTTCTGTCTCCTTCTCATTCCCTTGATAGCTCTTTCTTCACCTATGCCTAGCTTGTTTTCTCTGTCTCTGTAAAACTGTCCTGGTAAAAGGCTTTCTATAAATACTTCACAAAAATTATCTTCTCCCTTCCTGTCCTATTCTTGTGAGAGTGGTGTGGACCCTATTTCTGACATATTCTGTCAAATCTTTCTGATTAATCACTTTGACATCACTTTCAAACATGGCTTACCCTCATTATTTAAGATAAAATGTTTGTTCTAAGGGCCTGTATGTATTCCAGCCAGATAATACTGTGATCCATAGTGTGTCTGCATTCTAGCTAGATCACATAAACTTAGAAAGTCTTTGGATGTGGTCCACTGTCAGAATAGCTATGCTGTTGCATTAAATTTCATCTACACCCATCCTCTATCAGATCTAAGGATATTGAGTCAAGCCTTAGATTTTGTCTTTACAGAACTCCCATTGGCAATATACTTGTTAAAATATTGAACACTGAAAACAACAAAGGGATGAATTCGTCAGTAATTAAAGCATCACTATCAAAGATTTTGGAAGGGCTAATAAGGCTTAAAACTAAGTAACTCTAAATGGCTGGAGATGACCTAGATGATAAGTCACTGATAGATGATTTGTTAGTGGAGCCCAAGAAAAATTATGAGGCTACAGAAAGCATAAATTAGTGTGAACAAAATACACTTATCTCTGTAACCTATGCTTTAAGTTAATGGTGTTAGGAAATTTAGGCTGGTCATCATAAGCTCAAATATTGTAAATTCTGAACTTTTCTATTTAATATAAAGAAATCATCCCAAACGCATAGGATCTTCTTAATTACATTTGTCTCTATCAATATGAAAGCACTTGGAATGCTTTCCAGAAAGGTGACATCAAACTACAACCAAACTATTATTTAAGATAGAAGGGGAGGTAAGGATTTTGAAATGCCCACAAGTCTTTTCCAGGAGGTTTTCTTTGTGTCTCACCAAACACTATAATACTATTCTCTAACGGACACTTGATCGCATTCTTTAAACACCCAGAACTTTCTCGTCCAAACAAAGCAGAGCGGTATCTCCCATCATGTACCTTCTGTCCTAATCCACAAGAGACTACAACCTTTCTCTGTCGTTGTATTTATCTTCTGTTTTATAGGTATCACTCATGTATGTTGAATCTCTTATTCCTATATTTAACAAAGATATCCACTTTCATACACTTGTAAACATATCATGTTCATAGAATTCTTCAGAAAGCATGATCATGCATATCTAGAAAATGCATGCACGCATGCACATGTGCACACACAGAGAGAGAGAGGGAGAGAGAGAGAGAGAGAGAGAGAGAGAGAGAGAGAGAGAGAGAGAGAGAGAGAGTGGAGGAGACAGAGAGAGGGGAAGAGAGAGAGAGGGAGAGAGAGAGAGGATGATAAAAACACTGAGTGATCACTCTTAAAACTGGATGTCAGTCTTTACGATCCACTTTTTTTTATTTGCCCCTGATTTCTTCAGCTAATTGTACCTGATAATGAGCTCTGAGTGTATTCTTCTTTCTGCCTTCCATCATTCTCTTCAAGGGAACACTAGGATTGAAGTATTTGCTAGTGCACCCAGCATTGTGTGTGTTCTAGGGATATCAACTCATATGCTCACATTTTGATGCCAAATTTCTTATCCACTGAGATATACCTCAGCTTAACATTGTTGCTATGGAAGTGACTAGAGTGGAAACTACATGGGAAATGGGCTTTTTAAAGTTGAAAGAGGTCCATTTAACCTTCTTTTGAGTGGCCAAATACCGTTTAAAACCTTAAGCCATGATATCTGTCCCATACTTGTGAGGGGTGCTTTCAGACACTATAAATATCATACAAAAGAAATAATACAAAAAGAGAGAAAGAGAGAATAAAGAACTCCTTCAAAAAAAAAACATTCAAGTCCTATATTGACGTGATACAGAAAAAAGGGAAGTCTTTTCTAGTCCCTGATTTTCGTACAATTTCTTTGAGTTTCTCTTCATTTAATGTGATGTTGGCTATTGTCTTGCTGTATATGACCTTTATTATGTTGACTATGTATCTTATGTACCTGATCTCTCCAAGAATTTAAACATGCATGGGTGTTGGATTTTGTTAAATGAGTATTCTGCATATAAGAAAATTATCATGTGGTTGTTTTCTTTCAGTTTGTTTATAAAGTGCATTACATTGATGGATTTCAGTATACTGAGTCCATCCTGCATGACTTGGATGAGGTCTACTTGGTCATGGGGAATATTTTTGAAGTGTTCTTTCATTCAGGTTCTGAGTATTTTATTGAGTATTTTCCATTAACATTCATAAGAGAAATTGGTCTGAAAATCTCTTTCTTTTTGGGGGTTATGGTGTGGTTTAGGTATCCAGGTGACTATGACCTCATAGAATAGAGTTTGGTAATGGTATTTCCATTTCTGTTGTGGAATAGTTTGAATAGTATTGGTTTTAGCTCTTCTTTCAAAGTCTGGTAGAATTCTGCATTGAAACCATGTGGCCCTGGCCTTTTTTAGCTTGGGGACTTTTGATGGTTTAGTCTATTTCCACAGGAGATATAGGAGTATTTAATTTATCTAACTGACATTGACTCAACTTTGGTAAGTGGAATCTATCCATAAAATTATTCCTTTCATTTACATTTTCAAATTTTGTAGCATATAGGCTTTTGAAGTAAGACCTAATGTTTCTTTGGATTTTCTCCATATCTGTTTTTATGTCTCCTTTATCATTTCTGATTTTGTTGGTTTGAATAGTGTCACTCTGCCTTTTAGTTAGTTTGGCTAGAGTATGCCTATCTTCTTGATTTTCTCAAAGAATCAGCTCTTGGTTTCATTTATTCCTAGAGCAATAAGACAGAAAAGGGGATCCATATTGGAAAGAAGAGGGTCTAAATATTCCCATTCACAGACGATATGTAGTATACATAAGTGACCCCCAAACTTCTACCAGAGAACTCCTATAGCTGATAAAGACCTTCACACAAAATGTCTGAATACAGGATTAATTCAAAGAAAATCAGGAGCTGTTACAAATGACAAAAAGGCTGAGAATTAAATTAGGGAAACTAAACCCTTCACAATAGCCACAAATAATATAAAGTATCTTGGTGTAGCACTAAACAAGCAATGAAAGACTCATATGAATAAAACTTTAAGTCTCTGAAGAAAGAAATTGAAGAAGATACCAGCAGATGGAAATATTTCCCATGCTTGTGGATCAGAAGGATGAATATAGTAAAAAATGGCCATCTTACCAAAAGCAATCTACAGTCTCAATGCAATCAATATCAAAAATACCTACACAATTCTTTTCAGACCTTGAAAGATCAGTTCTCAACTTCCTATGGAAAAACAAAAGACCGAGATTGGCTAAAACAATTCTGTACAATAATGATCATCCCAGAACACAAGCTGCACTACAGAACGACAGTAACAAAAACAATAGGGTAATGGCATAGAAATAGGCTGGTTGATCAATGGAATCAAATGGAATACCCATAAAAGAGTCCACACCTATGGACACCTGATTTTTTACAAAAAACAAAACCATACAATGGAAAAATGATAGCATCTTCAACAAATGGTGCTGGCCCAACTGGATGTTGGCATGCAGAAAAATGCAAATAGATTCATATTTATCACAATGCAAAAACTAAAGTCCAGAAACACTAAATTTGTTGGGAGAAAAAGTGGGGAAGAACTTTGAACTCTTTGGCACAGAAGACAACTTCCTGAATAGAACACTAAAATCTCAGGTTCTAAGATCAACAATTAATAAATGGGATCTCATGAAACTGAGAAGCTTCTGTAAGGCAAAGGATACTGTCATCAGAGCAAAACTACAGCCTATAAACTGGGAGAAGATATTCAACATCCCTACATCTGACAAAGGGTTAATATCGAAAATATATAAAGAACTCAGGAAATAAACACCGCAAACTAAATAGTCCAATTAAAATATGGGGTAAAGAGATAAACAGAGGAACAACAAATGTCTGAGAAACATCCAAAGAAATGCTCAATGTCTTTAGTCATCAGACACATGCAAATCAAAGTGACTCTGATATACCATGTTACACCTATGAGAATGACTAAGATAAAAAAACTCAAGTGACAGCACATGCTGGCTAGGATGTAGAGAAAGAGGAGCACTTTCCATTGCTGGTGGGTATTAAAACCACTTTGGAAAACAATCTGGCACAATCTCAGAAAATTAGGAATAGTGCTCCTGCAAGACCCCTTTTTACCACTCCTGAGCATATACCAAAAGTAGCTCCCCCATACAACAAAACATTTGCTCATCTATGTTTGTAGTAGCTGTATTCATAATAGCCAAAATCTGGAAACAACCTATATGTTTCTCAACTGAAAAATGGATACATAAACTGTGGTACATTTACACATATTAAAAAACAAGGACATCTTGAAATTTGCAGGCCAATGGATGGAACTAGAAAAGACCATCCTGAGTGAGTTAATACAAACCCAGAAAGACATCGATGGTATATATATACTTATAAGTGAATATTAGCCCAACACAGATTTCCTTTGAGAGACTCCACTCAGGGGGGAACTTGGCAGATGCTAAGACTCCCTGGTGGACTCCAGATGGAGTGCTTAGATTCGTATGGAATCATGGGGGAATGGTAAGACACAGAGGGTTCAGGAGCCCTATAAGGATACCATCAAAGTCTGCAGATCAGGACCGAGGGGGTGGGGTCACTACACAAACTGTTGCACCAAACAAGGACGTGCATGTATTAAACACAATCTCTTGTTTGGCTATAGCCCATCAATAGACAGAGAAGAGTGGGGACTGCCTCTGATATGAACTCTGATGGCCCCAGCTTGATCAATTCCCCTTGGTGGGGAGGCCCTGTAGGCACATAGAGGAAGGGAAGCTATCTTGATGAGACTTGATAGGCTTTGCTCATATGATGGGTGATAAGCACCACTTCTGTAGGAGGTCTAGGGGAAGGGAATAGGGTGTAAGAGGGTGGTCTGATAGGAATGGGAAGATGCAAAGGTGAGTATAATAATTGGCATGTAATCTGAATAAATTATAATAAATTTAAATAAAAACAAAAATGAAAAACTAAGCAGCCACCAAACCAAGCAACACCAAAATCACAAAAGTAAACAAAGAAACAACCCAAAACCCAGAAGCAATAGTAGGTAGGTCTCAGACACAGTATTTAAGCTTCCTTGACAAGACAATGCTTCATACTCTTGAAGCTGTCAGCATATGCATTTTCGCTGCTAATATAAACAATTCAAAGCAAAATCAAATATAAAATTTTACTAAATTATCTAAGAATTGTAAATCACAAATAAGTTTAGAAGTCAGCAATTCTAAACATATTCTTGCATTCATAACTTCTGCAAATACGCTTTCCCCTTGATTAATTAAGTCCTTGCTTTGCCAACATATTAACTTCATTATAACTGTGGAAACTGATAGGACACTGTAATTTTGTTTTGATCCAAGAGGTTATTTTTCCTCCCTTGTTTATAAATGGCCAACCATCAATGGCAAGTCTGTCAATACTTATTATGAAACCCAAGTCAGAAAAACCAGACGGTATTAAGAAGCTGATGTCAGCTGTGTAATGCTGAGAGCATTTATTACACCAAAGTATTTTAATAGGCAGAAAACATTACTCCAACCTATCAATTCTAACCTTAATTCTTCTTCGTCAGAAATCTAAGGAAATTTCTAGGATTTGGGGCACTGATTAGCCATAATTTAATCTGAGTTAATAATTTCTGTGATATAACATTCCTTTTATGTCTATAATTAAGGAGTTTGAACATTTATATTAGAAACCCCTTTGGAACACAATCTGTCACTTTTTCAGAAAATTGGAAATAGCTATATCGCAAGACCCAGATATACCACTCCTGGGCATATACTCAAAAGATGTTCCACCATACAACAAGGACATTTGCTCAAGTATGGTCATAGCAATACTATTAATAAGAGACAGAAACTAGAAACAACCCAGATGTCCCTCAAACAAAACACATATCAAAAACAGAGTAACTATGAAATTTGCTGGCAAATGGATAGAGCTGGAAAACATCAGCCTAAATGAAGCCTCTAAGACCCAGAAGGACACAAATGGTGTATATTCACTTATCAGTAGATATTAGCCATGTAATACAAGACAAACATATTATAATCCACAGGCCTAAAGAAGCTAAGTAACAATGAGGATGCTAGGGAGGATGCTTAATTCTCATTCAGAATGGCAAATAGAATAGAAACTTGAGGTAGCTAAAGAGAGGGAACAGGACTGGAACCTACCATGGATGTACTCTGAAAGACTGCATCCAAGAGCAGATCAAGCTGAAGCTGAGTCTCACCGGCAAACTTTAGGGTGAGCTCAGGGTGTCCTATGGAAATGTCAGGGATAGAAGTACCTGGAGGGAATAGGATCATCACAAGAAGGACCAACAGAAGCAACAAACAGATGAGACTGATACAGTAAACAAGAACCGTGCATGGAGAGGACATGGACCCTCTCCTCATCTGTTCCCCCAAGCCCTCCCCCTCCCTCTCCTCCCTCTCCGTTTCAGATGAAGTTCAGTCTCCACATGGGTCCTGTATTAAGCTGAAGAGAAGCTGTCTCTGCCATGATATCTGTTGCCTGTACCTTGATCACTTCCCATTGCATGGTGTCTTTCCATGCCACAGAGAAAGAGGATGCAGCTGTCCTGATGAGACTTAACAGTCTGGGGTCTATTAGAAATGGAGAAGAACTCCCAGTCTCTGAGGACTTGTGGAGGGACATACCAGGGAAGAGAGATGGAGGATGGGATGAGAAGGAATAATTTTAAAACTATATATTTTTTATTTGTACATACACATTTATATTATTACATATGTACACAATAAACTACCTATATTAAGAAACATGAAACAATCAGAAATTATATAAATGTTACATTCTCTGTGTTTTGGCAGTCTTAAAGAAAGCATCTTTCCTATCTTGGTGCGTCTAAAATCCTGAATGTAATTCAGTCTCCATCACATCTTGTCATTATCAATGTAAAACAATTATCTAGACCTAAAAACATCTTAACCCTTAAACAACTCATTATAAGACTAAACTATCTGGTCTTCAAGCCCATCAGAGACTAGAGAAGGAATAAACTTGATTACCTGAGTATACTTGGAATGCAGGCTAGTAGCTTTCCAAATGAGAAGATGACAGAGACACTTTGATACCTGAATAGTCGCCCAAACCTCTCTATAATGTTGGAGCATCTTCTTAAACCTCCTGGCCCAATATATCTGAAAGACTTATTTGTGAGGCAGAAACTATGGAGGACTTGCTTACCCTGTCTTAAGGAATTTGGCTGACATTTCCCGCCTCTAAGCTTGCCTTTTTTTAAGGCAGAATTCTGTCTGTGGGAGAAATGAGGATATTTTGTCCAGAGTTGTTGTTTTTTTTTTTTTTTTTTTTGCTACATTTGAAGCCATCTCAATGAGGATGCTCTTTGGTGCTCATCATCCTCATTGAGGTAGGCTGGGTGTTACCAAGAGTTAACTTGTCTCATTGTCAGTGAATCTGTAAATAATAAAACAATTTTAAATGTCATATTCTGTATGTCTCTGAAGTTTTGAAGAGATTATCTACTTTTCTTTATTTTTCTATAGAATCATATCTATCTGTTGCAGCTAAGATGTATATTCTTTGTGATAAAAGTAGACTTGTAATTGATATGACCATGATTAGATCAACTAACAATTTGTATAACTTATTTAGCCTAAACAATCTGCAATAGCACTTTCAAAGTATTAGAAGTAAACCTTGTATTATAATTGAGTTGTATGTGTACAATACCTCACATTAGAGTAGAAATATATATGTATATATACATATATATGTGTATATGTATATATGTATACATATATATGTATATATATATGGTGTGTATGTGTGTGAAGAATAATCTTACATTTGAATTCTATTCCACTGAATCTAAAATTAAACATATTTTGCATCTATATACAAAATTATATACCAGTGAATTAAAAATAACTTTGTGAGTGACAATTGAGGCATTAAGTTGAGGAGTAGAGTCACTAATCACTTTTATTCTATCTTCCCTATATATTTGTTGTTTAAAAAACATATATTTATTTAATTACACATGGATAAAAACACATGGATACTACATACAGCAGAAAGAAGCATGAGACAATCATGAATTATATAAATGATGCATTCATAGTAATTTGGCTATTTGTATTTGTCAAACTTCAAGCATCTTCTCTATATATTTCAATAGTCTCCCTTCTTTCTTTTCAACCCACCAGCAAACCTACGAATGGATGATAAAGGAAAAGAGAGACATCTTTGAGTCTAACCTGCTTTCTCTCTAAATAAGATGAATAATGACTTGTAACCAACTCCCACTGATATTAACCCTTTATAGCCCAAGAAAGCAATCAAAGCCCCACTTGAACCCCCTTAAAGAAAATGGGGCTTTGTTCTCTTAAGGTGTCTTCAGTCTGATTTGGTATGAATAATACCATTGTAGAGGCCCAAATAAAATTGAGGAAATGGTTAAACAAGCTAGGAATAGCATTTGTGTTCCAGTTTCTAAATGTTGAGAAATTCCAGGCTTAATTAGAATCCTGTTTGGGACAGTCTGAAATGCTGGATCAATTGGGATTGGAAGCTTTCTTTGAAAGTGTCCTGCGATTTATCTTGTTCTGGTGAGAAACAGCAATTGAAGCACTGGTGTTGGACCATTAAGTATAGAAGATGTCAGTGTCAAACATGCTAAGAAAAAAAAATCCTGTCAGGTTTGAACAAATGTCAGTAACAGGTTCTTTTGTTCTGAAAGCATATATTTCTCATAAGTATTATATAGTCCTAAGATTCTAAGTGTATAAGGTGTGCATAATGTTCAGAACAATTAAGGCTGGTTTTCTGCCCTCTGTATGAGCAGAAAAAAAGACATCTGTAAACTTTCATTCATGCTATATGAAGAATGGCATCTACTAATATTTCATAGGGGTTCTGTAGCCAAAAAAGAAGCATAGTCTATTCTGAGACATTCATGTTCCAGCCAGTCTCAGAGTTATTCTCATATAGTGGCATTATCAGTATAAATTACCTGCTTTTTCTACAGTTTAAAGTCTTCACATTATGACTGTATCCCCCTCCCTCATCCCCTCTACCTCCCTCCCTTATTCCTCCTCCCCTAACATCTGACCTCAGCCTATCAAATCTCTTATTTGACCTATCACTTCTTCCTCTGCTGTAGCTTGGCAAGGCCATCCTGCCAGCAGAAAGTGATCTAAGTTCAGTGGCCAGAGTTTATGTCCAAAGTAGTCCCTACTCTCCTCATATAGGACACCAAGGAGACTGTGCTACTACATCTGAGCAGAGGGTCTAGGTCCACATCATACATGGTCATTGGTTGATGTTTCAGTCTCTGTATTGTAGTGTAGTTATCCCACAAAATATGGAACACTTCACGAATTTGGGTGTCATCCTTGCACAGGGGCCATGCTAATCTGTATCGTTACAATATTGGTATATGTACTAGCAAAGCAAGCACAGAGGAGGAATAAATTTTAACAAATAAATTCAAATTTAAAAAAAGAAATAAAGAAACAGATCTCTGTATGATTTAATTCCTTAATCCACTAGTTTCTTTTTCTGTACTTCAGTGTTTCAGTTGGCTATTGTGCTGGTCTAATTGTTCATGAAAATCGATGACACATTTTCTGGATAGTTCATCCAGAACACCATGGAAACATAACATTCTTTGAATATTTTAGTTGTATATGAAGTCATATAACTCGATTGTTCTCTGCTGGTTTATGATTGTGATATTGTGACCTTCAGGAGGTCATAAACTAAACAGCATTTTACTTTATGCAGTACAGACTGCTTTCCCAGGTGACAAGATCCAAGCATTCTTATTTTTCTGCCCCCTTCCTATGAAACTCATCATACCAACAATGCCAATCAGGCTGGCAAAAAATAGCTATATAGTAGAACCATAAGAATATCCAAAAACGTAGAATTTTTAAATTTAAAAAATAGTGTAAATTTATATTTCCAAGACTCTTCTAATCTCAAAAGAAAAAAAGACAAATATCAAGAAGATATAAACTTTTAGAAGAAAAGTTATTTCTCTCTAAGGTACAATGTTAAACCACCTCCTAAATAAATATAGAGTCTTGTAATTGAATTTACGAGAAAAACAAAGAATTATATCATCAGAGACAACTAATTTTAGAAACTATAACAAAGTGTAGATATTTTAGGTAACTAAGAGCTGAGAGATTCCTGTATAAGCACAAAACAAATAGTGTGCAATGCTCCACTGCAACAGAGAGAAAGATAAAGGACAGATTCAGCTTTATCCTAAGGAGTTAAGGAACACCAGAAATATTACACATGGAAAAAAACACTTAATCATGTTAGATTTGTTGGTCTTTTTAAAAAAGATATATTTATTGACTATGTATACAGTGTTCTGCCTGCATGTACACCTGCACACAAGAAGAGGGCACCAGATCTCATTATAGATGGTTGTGAGCCACCATATGGTTTCTGGGAATTGAGCATAGAATCTTTGAAAGAGCAGCCAGTGCTCTTAACCTCTGCGCCACCTCTCCAGCCCCAATTTGTTGGTCTTTAAAGCAAAATAGAAGGTATAAAATAGAGGGAATCCAGTATCAGAATAGCATAGATAACACAAAATATAAACCACAAGACATTGTAACACATCATTAGAAGTTTATGGGCAGAATTCTAATGACAGCTGAAGATAGAAGGTAGGGAGTTGATGATGTAAAGTGGTTGACCCTAGAGTGATTTCTAACATGTATCTTTCTTTGTACTAAAGAAAAGATAAAAAGAAGGCCAAGAGAACTGAATTAAAATGAGGTTAATAAATTAATTAGCAATGTGAGAGCTTTGAAATCAAACATCCTAAAATTATTAAAAATATGAAATGTTTGAATTAAGTGGTAAAATTTGGCATTTAACTTACTGGTAGAGTAAGAGACTGCAAAAACAATACCAAGA
The DNA here is from genome assembly GCA_907169655.1 of Acomys percivali. Lineage (NCBI taxonomy): Eukaryota > Metazoa > Chordata > Mammalia > Rodentia > Muridae > Acomys > Acomys percivali. The sequence continues at coordinate 95,081,462 of OU015743.1, read as the reverse complement.
ACAGCAAAATGCTTATGTAAATTTAAAATCATTATACTAATTTTTAAAAAGCAATATTATTTGTGAAAAACAATCAGAATAAAATCACCTTTGCAAATAATATTATTTTATTAATTTAAGATTACAACTTTGTAAAACAGCTACTTATAAATTTATTATTAACTTCAATGTAAATTAAAATATTGATGTTAAATTAAATTATGCTATAAATTAATTACAAGTTGAAAAGACACAATTACATTGAAAATTTCCTATAAAAGATGTGGCTATAATTCAGCTCATCTTCACAGAATCTCATGTGAATGTTATCAGTTGATTAGCCAGTGTCCTTTTTTTTTTTTTTTTAACTTATTTGGGAGAATGAATCATGATAAATTCAATGATATAATTGCAAGCTGTCTGCTAAAACACATAAAATATTGCCCTAAGTAAATAAGACATACATCTTTACTCATTAGGACTCTTAACAGAGGCTCAATATCAGTTCTGAAGGTATAGATTTTAGAACAGTCCCAATCAAAATCCTTATTCTAATATTAATTGCACATTTTACAAGGAAGTAAAAATTATCTAGACCAGTAATATTAAATTTTAAAGCATCATTGCCTCTCTCATATAGTTTTTAATTGGGAATCTAATCTTCTCCCACTCTCTCAGCCACAGTTTCTTGTTCCTACACTATTCCAAGCACTCCCTCACCTCCCCTTCATCACCAGATTCCTTCTCCCTTCATTTCCCTTCAGAAAAGAGCAAACTTCCAAGGATCAACAATGAAACAGAACAACAACAAGAAGAAAGATACAATAAGACAGGGTAAAAAGCCCTCATATTTAGGTTAGAAATGTAAAACCAATAGCAGGAAATCTGTCCCAACAGCTGGAAAAAGAGTCAGAGAGACACACCCACTCCCATTGTTAGGAGTCCTACAAAACCGTCAAGCTAACAGCCATAACATATATGCAGAGCTGCTGGTGCAGGGCTTGCCACTTCAGTTCTGTGAGCCTATGTGAGCCCTGCTTAATTGATTCAGTGGGCCATGTTCTAATTCCAAACCTTTCTACAAAGCTCAATTAATTCAAATACTTATTTTTCCTACATCTTAGCTATCTTAAATTAAACCTAGAGGTTAGTGGTGTCTGTTTGAGATTCTGATTTTAGATTTCTAAAATAAATATCCAGAGGAGTAGTTATTATATCACATAGAAGTTCTATTTTTTGTTTTTGCGGACATTTTTCAGATTTTTATTACTGGCTACAACAGTCTACATTCTCAACATAGGAAATGCCTTCTAATATCTTCATATTGAGCTGAAATGTGTTAACTTTTAAAAGTGAAGACCAACCTAATTTGTTTGCGGGGTTTATTTGTTGTGTTCTTAGTCTATTTCATGATGATTAAAAAGAACACTTACAATGTAACTCATTGGACAAAACAAATATCCACTGAGAGATGAATAAATCAGAAAATTTTGGTACATTCCAACTATGGGACTTAATTTATCTGTAAGAAGGAAGCCCACTTTCAACATGGATGAGCCTAAGACATGTTATGGTAAGTGAAGGGAAGTCATTCCCTAAAAGAGAAATATCATAGTATCCTATGTTCATGGATTATCAAAATCAAACTTATAGGAGCAGGGGATAGTGAACAATGATTGTAAGATCCCAAAAGAGGGAATAACAGGAGAGATGATTTTGATTGATAGAAAAGATAGATTTAATAAAACGTATGACTGCTCTATTTAAGACTAGTAGTCATAGATTTCTACTCTTGTGTGATTTAAATATGCTTAGAATATGTAACTTGTATTAACTCGTTGCACTATCTTATAAATATGAAGTAATAATCCAATACAAAATTTGGTAGACTAAGGTATACTTTAACCATATACAGTTAAAATTGACGTTATAATCCAGATTAAACCATAATGATAAGCCAATTTAAATTTAAAATTCACAATACTAAAATAAGATAAATTCTAAAATAATTATTATGTTACATGAATAGAAAACCGGGTAATTATTTCACATATAGTTTAACATCTTCTTACAAACATTAAGCTCATAACTTCAAACTCAGAAGTTCTACCCCTAAATGACCAAAATACATTAAAATAAATATCTATAAAATGGCATTTACATGTATGCAATTGCCATCATTATTGTCAATACAAAGGTCTATGTTTTAACACAGACATCATTGATGAATATCAAGTACATTCTGTTGAATGAATGAACACAGACAAAGAGCCAGTCTTGCCTTATACAAAGTGTAAATATCAAAAAGCAGTAACAGATGAGCAAAAACAGTGTGTTTCAGGAAGAGGATGGAATTTCACATTGCTTTCTGTGATGACTATTCCAAATCATTAAATAAAATTTGTTGAAAGGATAAAAATGCAAGATAATATCAGCAGTATTAATATATGACCACACTAATATAACCATATAGATTCATTTGGAAAGTAATCAAAGATAATAAACTTTGTTTTTTGTCTATTTCAGAGCTAGCAGCAACACTCCTTCAGTGTTATGACATGATATTCCTTAAATGCTTAATCGTGTTAACCAGCTCCCCCAATAACAACATAAAGAAAAACCGTGAAAGGATAAACTACACTTCAGAGGCAGCAGCTATAATAGCTGTGGATGCTACCAGGTCAGAACGAGGGCTGTTGTCAGGGAGCTGGAGCCAAGCACTTACTGAATACTTCACAATTCATTTCTTTCTTCTTCTTTTGGGCATATAAAGGTGCAACGTTCTAGGTATAATTGGGTCCATATGTCTAAATACTGCAATTCCTTAATAAACGAAAATATGTACCATTTCATGGTTAAGAGGTGTGAAGTGAAGCAGTCTACCAAGCACCTTTTCACTCACAGTCATGAAGTAGAGTACACGGATATCACTGCTATGAGGAAAGAGCTAATTGGTCTTTGCAATGTTTCTCAAGTAATTTTAGAGTGTCTATTTCAAAAGTCCTTTTCTAGTAGTAACTATATTAATATGAATAAAACAATTAATATTTGCTCATTCATTGCTTTGTGCCAAATCACTAATTAGATGTTTATTTAAAGTAATTGCTTTCAATCATCACAATAGTACTGTGAGGTTGAGGTTGAAAGTTTAGATTTGTTTTTGCACTAATTGGGAAATTGTGTCTGATGAGGTTTAAAGGATTGGATAATGCTTCTGAGCTGAAAGTGAAATACCTAAGTCTATTTATTCTATCTCAAAAAATAAAGTTTCTTACTGTATGTTACTTATCTTGTTGCTACAACAAAATGGTTAACAGAAGCAATCTAGGGAAATGGGAGTTTGTTTTGGTTGGTATTTCTAGGGAAGAGTATCATTGTGGGGAAATCATGAGAGCAGAAGCTTGTGATAGCTGAGTGTGCTGCATCTGTAGTTTGTAAACCAACAAACAAGCAGGAAGTGTGTAAGCGCAGCTCCTGTATCCTCACATTCAGCCTATGTTGGTAGGCCACAAGATGGTCATACCCACACCAAGTGTGGTCTTTCAATACCAACTAACCTTTGATGGCAGGCTACAGTATGGTCCTGCCTATTGTCAAATGGGTCTCCCCCTGCCAAGTGGCTAATTAGATAATCACTCTTAGATATGTCCAGTAGCTCAGGGTGATTGTCAGTCCTGTAACATTGATAGAATAAACCATTGCTCTTAACCCATAGTACGTGAGACAAAAGTAATGGACTGTCTAAAAAAATTCCAACCACTCAATGTATGCACAAGTGAACATAGTTCCTCAGGCATACAATGAAAAGTTTATAAAAGACTTCAAAGGAGAAAGAAGGTAATATTGATGTGACCATGAGTAATTGCAGCAAGTCTGTTGTCAGTCTTATGAATGTTGCCAATTTTTACAAAGATATTCTTGAAATGATCAGAATTCCATCTTATGAGAAACAGCAATTCAGATGATTGGGAGATAGGTAATTGTCCTTCCTTTATGAAATAAAGTATTCTTTCACAACTTTAATTTTTAAGCCTTTATTCTTGAGAAATACCATTTTTTATGACAAGCAAGATTTTTTATTACTTTAAAGTTGTTATATGTTGGGCTATGGAAATTGCTTAATGATAAAAGGCTTGTGCACTGTTGCAGAGGATCAGTATTTGTTTGAAGGACCCCAATCAGGTGGCCCATAATAAAATGTGACCCCAGTTCCAGGTGGTCAAATGTCTTTCCTGAGCCTCCATGGGCCCTGTCTACACTTGACACATATAGATATTGACAAGAACATAGGCACATACAAGCACCCTCATAAACACACACACGCGCACACACACACACACACACACACACACACACACAAACCCAAGCACACACAAACTAGCACACACATACTCACACACTCATTAATGTAAATTAGAAAAACAACCATCCAACAAATGACTACACACATTTGAAAAAAGTGTTAGATTTTATCCTATTCCCATATATGGAATGTGAATATAAGAGCTACTTTCTTCTGAGAGAAAATAAAATTTTAACATGCAGTGTTCCTTGAAATATTCAAGTGATCCTGAGCTCAAGCAAAACTTATGAAACTAAGGTTCTTTTTGAAGCAAGAGCAGAATATTTTGTGTCTGTGTTTGAATACTTTTAAAATATAAAGCTATGAGGAAGGGAAAATTAAATCAAAATGTATGTATAGGTTTCTCTTATTTATTTTGTGATTGGTGTCTTGTTGGAATATCTGGGTCTGCTTCACATGTGGCACCAGCAAGATGGGCTTTACATCCAGGCCCGAAAAACCCAGGCCTAAAAGAAAATTAATAGTGAACAGATGATCACACAAACAAGCAAGGCAAAACCTAATTGTCCTCTTTTGTTAGACTGAGAAGAATATTTTTGAGACTGTAAGTTCCTGTGATCAGCATGGATGTACTGCATGTATTATATCAATTGAAAGAGTTCACAGACCCAAACCCAGGTACAATCTTTTCATGTTTTCCAATTTATTATCTCTTTTTGATATGAAAAAAGATAATATTTAATTAATCAAACTTTAATAGAACTCCTTAAACTTGATTTTTAGGTTTGTATTCTATTATATCTTTTAATAATGTTAAGCATCAATATTTATTCTTTTCTCATTTGATTCCTGACCTAAATTTCTATTTTTTTAAAACCTATTTATTTAGGTTTTAGAATCACCTAAAATAATCACATCATTGATAACATTAATTTCTTTTCTCAGAAATCCCTCGACTGCTATGATTTTGTTAATAATTAAAGCACCATTCTCCTCTTTTACAGGTCTACAGTTTTATTATCACAAATGATTGAGCCATAGGTTTTCTCATGAGAACTAACCAGGCAATGTAGTTTAGCGAACACTTCTTCAAAACTACCCCTGAGCCATCCCAGTGATTTACTCTTACTGTCATAGCCATCATTGATGACACTTTTATTTCTTATGCTACATCATTCAGTACACTAACGGGCATTTATAAAAATTGTACCTTTAACACTTACTATTTCTACACTACTCTGGTTCTTCTCCATTTTGAATCCCATTCACTTTAAACAGAAGCAATGCTTAATTTGTTGGATTATTTGGATAGATGATTTAATCTATAAAAACATCCAGAGAGCTGACAGCTATTTATTGTAGTTTTGGAACTGAACCATTTTTTTCACCTAATATCTAATTTGAGAAGAGTAATAATAACACTAACCCTTTTGGATCACATTTGAACTGAATATATTATTGTCTGCTCACATTGTATAACTGACTTTAATTTTCTTAATATTTAGTCCATTATTATAGCTAGAGGGTGGTGACTTCATTCCATGACTGATTTTCTCCAGTCACAAGGAGTATTAAGCAATTAAGAGGAAATGATTTTCTCTTTTATTGAAAATAGATTTCTTTCTACAATATATATGTTGATTAAGATTTCCCATATTTTATTTCTCCCAGTTTCTCCCCACATGTCTTTCTTTCTAGATCCATCTCTTCTCTGTACTGTCTTGCATTAGAAAACAAAAGGCCTTATATTTTATATTATACAAAATAATACATTACAAAATATAATATTATAAAATATTAATATATCAATATAACATATATTAATAATATATATAATATAATATATTATTATAATATATAATATATAATATTAGATATTAGATATTATAAATAAGTATATATATATTAGAATATCTGAATAGGACTAAACCAAGAAACAGAAGGAACAGCTCCAAAAAGTGCACAGGAATGAGACATTGACCCACTCATTTGCACACTCAGGGAAGCCCATACAAACAGTAAACTGGAACTCATAATATAAAGCAAAGCAATACATATAAAAAAGCAAATCCACAAATGACCAAGACATGCCATTGTGAGTCAGTGACTCTTCAATCAAACTCCTGAGTTCATTTTCTGTTAGCTGTCTACTTCTGGGAACAAAGTCCACTCTTAAGAGTAACATGTTTTCCAAGTGAAACTTTCTTGGAGAATAATAAATTTTCATTTCCAAGTATTATCAATAGAAAATAGCTTTTGGTTTAGAGATAGGGCATATGTCTACTTTTTCTTTCAGCTCCAGGACACCATCTGGTGCAGACATATGCAGGCCTGTGCATGCTGTCTCAGTCTCTGAGTTCATATGTGCCTCAATCCTGTTGATTTAGAGGGCCTTGTTTTTGTGGTGTCCTCCATTCTGTCTGGCTCTTAAACTCTTTCTCCTTCCTCTTCAGGAAGGATTCTCTGAGCCTTGAGGGGAAGGATTTGTTGGAGACATCCCACTTAGATTGAGTGTTCCAAGACCTTTCACTCTCTGTATAATGTTTGGCTACTGGTCTCTGCATTTGTTCCCCTCTTCTGGGGGAGGAAGCTTCTCTCATGATGACTGAGCAAGACACTGATCCATGAGCATAGAAGAATTCATTAGGACTCATTTTATAGCTAGTTTTTGCTTTATTTTATATAACAGTAGTGTTTGGTTTTACTTTAGGTCCTTGCTGCCTAGTTATCCAAGCATTGTTGGATATGGGTTCTGTCTCTGAGGAGTTGACATTAAATCAATTAATGTATTGATTAGTTACTCCCACAAGCTTTATCCACCATTGCACTACCATATCTTGCAGGTAGGACATTATTGTAGATCAAAGAGTTTGTGGCTGGCTCAGTCTTTCTTTTCCTTCCTGGTTCCTTTGGTACCATCCTGGACCAAAGGCACGATCACTTAAAGGTGAAGGTCTATGTAAGCACCACCTTGACTTCTCCAAATTCAGTAGTTACATAGGTGTTGTCTATAGCAGTGGAGCCCTGTCAGTTTTTGGAGAGTAGCCTATACTCAACAGTCTGGGTTGTTTAGGGATTCTCGTATGACCCCTTTGTCCAACAACTTAATTAGATACAACCCAATCCTGGTACTGGAAGCTTCATTTGCTGATGAAAGATGTCGGTTGTGGCTCTCTCTCCAACATTATTTGGCAATTCTCTTTAGATAGTCTTCATATATGTAAATATTTTAGTAAGCGTCTAATCTATTGGTTTTCCATACTATCTTCAAATGGCCCTTAATTGTGGTTCATTTTCCCTATATGCTCTCCAACTACCACTTCCCTCTCTCTTCTCAATTTCTCCTCCAGGTCCAGTACTCCTGTACATCCATAACTATTTATTATGTTTCCTTTTCTCAGGGAGACAGTATGCAACCGGATCTAATGCCACAGGATATGGCTTATGAGCTCATTCTTTTTCAGATTAACATATACCATAATGGACAGTTGAACATTTTACTGAAATGACAGCTTTACAAACTGGATAGAGAAGCCTCATCAAAATATGTGTATTTTTCAATCAGATATTTGTACATTTAATTCAAAATTAATCTTTTGTTTAGAAAAAAGCATAACAAGAACTTTTGATTCCTTGAGAAAAGCAGTTCCAAAGACCAATATCATTATTTAAACTAGAAATGTCTGGGGAAACAGTGAGGTTAATGAATCTACTATGAAAAGATGATGAAATAGGAGGGAATGATATTTTTGATGTTTTCTTCTACATGTTTAAAAATAACATAACACATCAATTTGGCATCAAAGATATAAAATTTGAATTATTTTCCCATGGGCACCCATGTTACAATCTTTTATTTTCCAAAGACTTATAAGGCTTAATACAAAGTGATGAAAAGCACACTAAGTAGTATTCATTGTAATTTATATGAATAATAAAGGAGGAGTTGCAAGTAGATTATGGAGATAGAATAAGGCATCATTTTCAAGTGTGATGTCAATGGGACTGTAATTGTGTGCATGTGTGTGTGTGTATGTGTGTGTGTGTCTTTGTGTGGCATGTAAGTATATGTGCTCATTTGTGAATGCATACACACTGCAAATTTTGGAGTGCAGAGGTATCCACCATAAGTTTTAATGATGTATCTCATTAAACTTGAACCCAGGAAACACCAAGGATATTCTACTTTCACTTTTCATTTAAGGTCACTGTCATTTGCTACTGCACTAGTTTCTTCTAAGTTTTAGGGACATGAATCAGGTCACCATGCTTGGATGTTGCATGATGAGCATGTACTCTATGATCCAATTCTGATATTTGAGTACAATCTCACTTTCAGATGAACAAGAATAATGACTCTTAACCAATGACCAGCATATCCCTAAGCAAAACTAATCTGTAAAAAGAATGTGGCATGAAGTCCTAGAGAATCAACAATTTTTGCCTATATATCAAATTATTTACTACGTGATGAAGCCATTAAGCCAGTCATCACATCCCTTTAGAACTTGTCATTGAAAATTATCAGTAATGATTATATACCTTTGTTTTTGTAGCCTTTTACCCCTCACATCACATTCCACTAAATACTCAAACTCTAACCCTAACCCTAACCCTAGCCTTAACCCCTAACCCTAATCCTAACCCTAACCCTGACCCTCACCCTGACCCTAACAGTAACCCTAACACTAACCCTAATCCTAACCCTTATCCCCTAACCCCTAACCCTGACCCTGACCCTGACCTGAACCTAAACCTAATCTTAATCCTGACCTTGAACATGACCCTGACCCTAACCCTAACCCTAACCCTAACGCTGACCCTGACCCTAATCCTAACCCTAACCCTAACCCTAACCCTAACCCTAACCCTAACCCTAACGGTGACCCTGACCCTAATCCTAACCCTAACCCTAACCCTAACCCTAACCCTAACCCTAACCCTAACGCTGACCCTGACCCTGACCCTAACCCTAACCCTAACGCTGACCCTGAACCTGACCCTAACTCTAACCCTATCTCAGTTCGCAAAATAGTAAGGGTTGTACTCCGTGCCTCACACCTATTTCTTAGCATCCCTTTTGAGTAAAACTAACTAAACGACACCTCTTACCTAAAGTTTTGTTTCATTAATAGTAGAAGGAAAGCAACAAACTGACAAGATGTTTAAATATGAGGTAGTGAGCTATATTGAATGCATATTGCGATATTACGACATGTTAAATTATAAAATTAATGTTTAATTACAGAAGCATATTATACCAATTATGACACAATTTTCATACATAGACTTTTAATAGTATATAAGCATAAGACTTACAGAATAATAAATAATGTATGATAATTATTATGTATCAATTATTATATTTTATATTTTTAATTCTATTTTTTATTTATTCACTTTAAATCTTGATTATGGCCCCATCCCTTATATCCTTCAGATCCATCCCTCTCTTCTTCATATCTCCTTCCTGTCTCCCCTAGTCCTCTGAACGGGGGAGCCCTCCTCCACTATAATCTGACCCTAGTCTATCAAGTCTCTTCTGGTTGCCTGCATCCTCTTATTCTGTGGCCTGGCAAGGCAGGCCCACCAGGGGGAAGTGATCAACAAGTGGGCACCAGAGTCCATGTCAGAAGTCACCCCTACCTTCAATGTTATGGCACCAACAGAAAGACTGTGCTGCCTATCTACTACATCTGAGGAGGGGCTCTAGGTCCTCACTATGCATGGTTCTTGTTTGGTACATCAGTCTCTGCAGGCACTCCTAGGCCCATGTTTTGTGGCTCCATTTGGTGTCTTTGTGGAGCTCTCGTCCACTCCAGGTCAACCTATTCCCAAACTCTTACATAAGACTCCCTGTGCTTTACTCTGAAGTTTTGCTGTGAGTCTCAGCATCTGCTTAGATCCCCTGCTGGGTGGAGTCTCTAGGGTAGGCAGCCATCTTACTCCCTCTCTTCAACCACTTCCAGTGTCTGTTCTATTTGCCCTTCTGAATGGGAATTAAGCATCCTTCACAGGGTCCTCCTTGTTATTTAGATTCTTTAGGTCTGTGGATTGTAGTGTGGTTATCCTGTATTGTGGCTAATATCTGTTTATAAAGGAGTATATACCATGCACATATGCTTTTCCGGGTCTGGGTTACCTCACAAAGGATGATCATATCTATTTCCATCCATTTGCCTGCACTCTTCAAGATTTCACGTTTTTAATATCTGCTGATTATTCTATTGTGTAAATATACCAGAGTTATTTTTTTTTTATCTATTCCTCAGTTGAGGGACATTTAGGGTGTTTTCAGAGTCTGGCTATTACATATAAAGCTGCTATGAACATAACTGAGCAAATGTCCTTGTATCTGATGCCTTCTTCTGGCATGCAGGTGTACATGTAGGCACACACACACACACACACACACACACACACACACACACACACACAC
>OU015743.1:95037644-95070731 GCA_907169655.1 Acomys percivali | reverse complement strand
ACACACACACACACACACACACACACACACACACACACACACACACATACACTCAATCTAAAAAAAACAGGCAAGGCCAGCCTGAAAAAAAAAAAGAAAGAAAGAAACTAAACATTTTTTGTCGTTAATTGCAGAATTTTGCCAGTATTCAGAAATTTTTGTTTATTAGAAAAAAATTGTTGTAAATCTCACAAATATTAATAGTCCACTGTTTCACAGAAGTTTAAAAAAATCCTAAAAATTTAAATGTAAGCTTCTAAAATCACCAAGAAATAAATAAAATTAAGTATTTGACAAAACCCAGAAAGTTTAGAAACAATTTAACAATATTTTTGTAAGACACAGTGAGATGTAGAGTACATGTGATTTGTCAAATAAGTTATCTAGAATATTTTATATTATTTTATATTTTTATTTGAAATGCAAGATGTTGTGTTAAATATATCTGTAAATGTTAAGCAACCTAAGATGGAAATTTATTGAAAAAATCCAATTAAGCTAATTAGGCAAATAGATTTAATGGACAATTGAGTAAGAGTTAGAATTTGCCCAGCACTACATTCTTTTTACTTTAAAATCACCAGTCACTTACTTTAGGTTAACTGTGGCTTGTCTCCTTTACATACGGAATGAAAATATCCCTGATGGATGAAATCTCCTTTACATATGGAAAGACTACTATTATAAGACAATATCTCTGATGGATGAAAATCTTTAGCATATATTTTCAATTCCATTATTAATCTCACTATTTATATTTCAGAATATTTTAAAGTATATAAATTATGACTGCATATATTCTTAGTATCAATATGCATTACACTAGTATCTTCAGTTTTGCAGAAATCTCAGTCTGAAGTATGGTTATCTGAAAGTCTGGGATTAAGACAATTTCAAGTTCCTGAATTTTCAAAGATCTACAAAATGGAACTCTACTGGAAGAAAATGTAGTTCCATATGAAGAACAAGTTCTCCCTGGGTAAATGATGAAAAGCTTTATTATTTATTCTTTTTTAAAAATATATTTTATTAATTTATTCATAGTACATCTCAATTGTTATCCCTTCCCTTGTATCCTCCCATTCTTCCCTCCCTCCCATTTTTCCCTTACTCCCCTCCCCTATGACTGTGACTGAGGGTGACTTCCTCCCCCTGTATATGCTCATAGGGTAACCAACCAGTTTTGTCAGAAGCAATTTTCAAAGTCACTATAAATGGTACATACACTTATCAGTGTGTAAATGCCTAAAATTAAGAAGAGAGATAGTTATTATAAGGACCAAACTAATGCTCTGTTCTATATATTCTGTATGTTCTGTAACTAATGCCGATGACTGTGCATGTTCTGTGAGAACTTTTCCTCTAGATGACCTGACTTCTCCCTGTGTTCAGAAAATGAGGATGTACTGCTGTAACTACACCTGCCTGCAGTCTCCAGACTCCACTAGAACAATTAGATACAATTAGCTCCCAATGTTCCTCTGAAATAAAACAAACAAACAAACAAAAACCATTCCCAGGAGATTAAGCCTAGCCCCCAGCCTGGCTAAAGGTCGACATTCCTGTGACCCAAGCTAAAGAGCAGAGCCTAAGAAATGCTATTAGCATCCAAGGAAGCACAGAGCCTTTTGAGCTAACACTGGATGATCTTGGCATCACAAATGGCCTATCCGAAGTCCACAATTCTTTGAAGAAACAGACTTTCAAGCTCACAGCTATACCAGAGATAGCTTTATCTGATAGCAACTACTCCCTCCAGCCCCAGTGGGATTACACACTTCCCTGAGCAAATGGCAAACAAACAAAAAAAAAAAAAAAAAAACAAAGAAAGGTAAGCTGTGAGTGGTTTTGGCACCTCTCCTCTCTATAACCCTTTGGACTTTAGACAATCCCCCCTCCTTGTCAATTATAAAAGTTCCTCATATTCCTCTTGTATTTACAGTGGTTTCAAATCTTTCTGGTTCTTTTTGGGATCAATCATGGCACAGCAGCCTACAACTTCCCCCTTGAGATTCAGTCTCCACCCAACCTACCTAAAGGTCAATATTCCTGAGCCACACAACCCCACTTACAGTTTTTTCCCTTTATAAAGCCATTGCCCTTGAAGCTCTATGCCACTCTCCTATCCTATTGCATCAAAAAGGGTTGTGACACTACCTCAAGACCATAATAAAGAACTCTGTGTATGTTGCATCTGTATCAAATCCTGGTGGTATTTCTTGAGGGTCTCAGGATCTAGGCAATCTGGGTATTACAGTTATTATTCAACTTATGTCTCTGATCATTGTGAAGTTTGCCTATATAAAGAAAGAATGAGTAGAAAGGACGGGGCCTGAGCAAGCATGTAAATGAAAGAGAGAAAGAAACGTTATGCCTGTCTGATGTAATATGATTTTGTAAAAGACGTTTTCTGTGGAGACTTTTAAAGTCATTATTTGCAAATGCCATTTCCCATTAGAAAGCAATTGTTGAAGAATGCTAATCATTTCAGTAAAATATAGATTTAGAAAACAGAAAAGAAGAAAGCCAACTTAATATGAAATTTAAGATATTGTGCTATTACTCCACTATATGCATGCAATATTTAATTTTAAAATGATACCTAAAACATTATTTAAAAGATATGTGCAAAGAAGGCCAGTTTTAGTATCATTTCTCACTTCCCCTTAAGAGTCTTTACACCTCCCTTGGTTTCTTTTTTAGTCTCCTGACCAGCAAATCTGTAGGTTCAGTCACACTTAAATTTTAGTATAAATTCCATTCATGAACTTAAATAGTTTCATTAGTCTTTCTGAGTCTGGCTTACTTTGCTTAGCACAATGATTTCCAATTGTAACTATTTTCCGGCAAACATTATCAGTCCATTCTTCTTCACAGCTGGAAACATTTTCGTTCTTCTTCTGTTACAGATTGCCATTGTTCAACCATCAGCTGATGGTCTTCAAGATGGGTCCCTTCCCCTAAGCATTGTGAAGAGAGTAGCAATAAACATGGGTGTTTGACTCCCTGGGTATAGGCCCAGGAGAGATGTAACTGGGCTGTATGGTAATTCTTTTTGTTTCAGGAGCCTATGACTTGATTTCAAGTTGACATTCCCAGAAACAGTATATAAATACTCTATTTCTCCAAAAGCCTTTGCTTTTCTGTTGTTTTATTCTGAACATAATTATTCTTGCTGCAGGGAAATCGAATCAAAGGGGTTTAATTTGTGTGCCCTTTATGTCTAAAGAGTTTGACTATTTTTTAAAACACACCTGTTGACTTTTTGCACTAAATAGTGCCTTATTTGGTTCACTACCAGACTTCATTCCTGGGCTCCTCCAATTATTTTTCATTCATTCAGTCTGCATTTTTTTCCAATGATGAGTAAAGATCACATTAATTTAAATTTATTTTCAAAGATATTTGCTAATTTCTGTATTTTCCCAATTTACTTGATTGCTGTTTGTTATTTTCTTCCTCCTCTATTATTATGGGCTTTGAGGGTTTATTGTATTTTATTTAATTCCTTTGAATTGAAGCACTGTCACCAGGATGGAGCAGGATGGCTCTATCATTTTTTTTAAAAAAAGATCTCAATGGATTGAGCTAGAAAAGATCATAATGAGTGAGTTAACCCAGAAGCAGAAAGACTCAAATGGTATATACTCACTTATATCTGCATACTAGCCCAAGGGATATGTCCCATGAAAGCCTTCCCTTACCAGGAAACTGGGACAAAGGGGAAGACATCTTATTGGGACTCTAGATGAGAGAAGCATGGGAGAATAGCAAAGTAGAAGGATCCAGAGGGTCCTAGAAACCTACAAGTAGAACATTATGATAGGCAGATTTGGGCCCAGGGGTCCCGCTCAAACTAAGGCACCAGCCAAGGACAATACAGGAGGTAAACTTTAAACTCCTACCCAGATCTAGCCAATGGTCAGAACATTCTCCACAGTTGAGTGGAGAGTGGGGTATGACTTTCTCATGTACTCTGGTGCCTCATATTTGACCACGTCCCCTGGAGGGGGAGACCTGGTGGCACTCAGAGGAAGGACAGCAGATTACCGAGAAGAGACTTGATTGATACCCTATGAGCATATACAGGGGGAGGTAATCCCTCTCAAGAACAGTCATAGGGGACGGGTATAAGGGGAAAATGGGAGGGAGGGAAGAATGGGAGGATACAAGGGATGGGATAACCATTGAGATGTAACAAGAATAAATTAATAAAAAATTTTAAAAAAGATCTCAATTTACTTGCTTTTTTATTTTGGTTTTGACTTCCTTTTTCCAATTAGTCCTCTGTGTTGGTTACAATTTTATATACTTTGCAAACTTTTTTTTATCTAGGTCTTGAAATTATTAGGATCTTTATTCATCTCTTTGTTTCATGCCTTCATGAGGTCATTGATTCTTTTTCAGAGTAACACCCTAAAATATTTTTCTTGTATTTTAATTATTGTCTTTATAATATTGAGGAGCTATGGATTTACTATAATGAAAAGAATAAAGAGATGGGGAAAACAACAATACAGAGTAAAACATAATTGTGAGGTGATATAAATGGGTAAGAAGTGTGAGATATAATTGAAAAAAATTTAGAACAGGCATAGAAAAGGAAACAGTAGGCATATAAGCCTACTAAGGCAAATAAAAACAATAGCTAAAATATGAAAGTATGTGTTTTGTAAATCCATTGACAAGAATTAAATAGAAAATTATAACACTCATCATCATTTTGTTTTATTTGGGAATCAATGTAATTGCCTTCCACACTCTCTGTTGGTTTTGGAAGCTGAATCTGCAGCTGGAGAAAGGGCTACTGGTCTCAGAAACTCCCATGGGAAATATCTGTCCTCCATGATGATAGAGTCTCTGTGTTGGATTTAGATCCCACTTGGTGTTTACCATTGGGGGGCAACATTTGTCCCCAGTCTTCTAGTCACAGCCTTCTGTTGTGAACTTCGTGGAAGACATACCAGCACTTGTCATTTTCTGCCCAGGCCAAGAGCGTTGTGGTAGGTTCCCTTTGCCCCTTGGCATACTCTCCCTACCCAGATCGCGCTCATTTGTCCACTGATATCCCACACTTCTCACCTAACAATACTTGCATCATAGTGAGTCTATTCCAAGTTCCACATCCTTCTCCTGTTCTCACAGTGATGATCCTTTAAGACATGCTGTGGATAATCTGTTCAACATGTTCTTCAGGGTTGCATAGTGAAGGGCTCAGAGAATCACCTCTTCAAGCTACTATGTTGCACCTGTGTCACAAAAGTCAATTATCCTGGTAGTCACTCTGCTTTTGATGGACACAATTTTTGGTCCTCATGTTTATGTACTCCACTCAGTCTCTTTCCAATTCACCATTACTAAGGCTTCTTTGGGCAAAGGAAAAAGAAGCTTTCCTATCACTGATCTCCAGTCATGTCCGGACAAGGTGCTCCTCCATGGAGAAATTTGGTGGAATGCATCTCCCATTATCTCCTTCTTTTCCCATGAATTACCTTTTCTTTTTTCCCCAAACTCTCAGATATTTTTACCACTTCCTTTCCATATTTCCAATAAAATATTTCAAAGAGAAATACATGTTCAAGGGATAATCAATAAATAACTTGTGTGTCTTTATAGCTTATTTGCTAAATGTTATGTCATGAGTTACAAGCTCAGCAATTACCTTACATAAGGATGCCCTGGGTTTGATTGCAATTTCCTCCTGGAGGCTCACAGCCATCAGTAAGCTCAGTTCCACAGGATCCACCCATGTTTTCTGACCTAGACAAATACCAGTTATGAATATAATGCATAAACATACATTCAGGCAAAACACTCATACATACAAATGAATCTAAGGTAAGATTGTGTCTTATACCCTGATCATGAGGAATGGGTGCTTACCCACAGGTGCACCAGAAAGAAAGAAAAAATTGAATCATCTATACCTTTCTTCCTCTTGAACATGGAAGAGTGTTTGGTAACCAACAGAGTAAACCAGAATACAAGATGCAATGGAAAACAATACAGAAAAATGAAGAAAAAACAGACAGTATGGACCGTGTGGAAAAAAATTTAAGTTCATAGGAATGCATTAAGGAGTGTTAGATAAATTCTTAGGCAAGGAATAGCTGTTTTAAAATCAAAGAGTATTCAAGTAAAATCCAATGTGAATTAAAAGATAATGTATAAATATCTGAAAGAAATGGGATGTTAATTTAGATTATGAAACGTAAACAATATAATGAAATGGAAATACAAAAAAACTAAAATTTAGATAAAGTACATTAATTCAAATAAGAAGAAACCCTTTCTTTTTTAATAGATCAAGTAAAAATAATTGTCAGGATGCAAAACAAAGATAGACAAATTAGAACACAGAGATATTAATGAGATAAAATAAGAGGAATGTCTGAACACAATATATAGATAAATGGAAAATCATCTAAGACCAATTTCTGAATTATGGTAATATCACAGGAGAACTCCCTCCTGAAGACTGGGGTAATATACCTCATAAAATCATTTATTTTAAATTAGACATAAATCCAGGGAAGGAGTTATCCATCTAACATTGGAAGTCATTTCATCCGAGAAAAGTATCCTCCTTCTATAGCATTTAAAACACTAGGAATTTAAAACATTAGGAATAAATTTAAAAAACAAAAGAAAAATACTGGCCGGGCATGGTGGTGCATTCCTTTAATCCCAGCACTTGGGAGGCAGAGGCAGGTGGATCGCTGTGAGTTCGAGGCCAGCCTGGTCTACAAAGTGAGTCCACGACAGCCACACAGCTAACACAGAGAGACCCTGTCTCATAAAATAAAAAAAAATAAAAAAATAAAGAAAAGAAAAGAAAATACTATAAGATGCAAAACAGGCATCAGGTCACATATAAGGGCAAATCTACCAGTTTGGTATTATTTTGGGTTTACCAAGAAAAATCCTGACACCAATCAGGAAATAATATGATGTAGTCTCAAAATCTTAGAAACAATATCTAGCATAAATATCATCATAATAA
Organism: Acomys percivali; assembly: GCA_907169655.1. Taxonomy (NCBI): domain Eukaryota; kingdom Metazoa; phylum Chordata; class Mammalia; order Rodentia; family Muridae; genus Acomys; species Acomys percivali. The sequence continues at coordinate 95,063,728 of OU015743.1, read as the reverse complement.
AGAATAAAACATCATCTTTATGACAAAGAAACACTAAGGTAGTTTATGGCCACTAAAACAGGACTAGGAAAGATACTTAAAGTAATCCTAAACACTAAAGAGAAAAAGGAAAACAGCAGTGGAACTGTATAAAAGGTATACTTCAGAAAAACACTAGATAAGCAAAAAAGTAATAGAAAAATAGAAAGTGCCTCAAAAATTAAGGAAATGTTTCACTGGTAATCCTCTCACATCCATTTTTATAAGAGATTTTACTACAAGATGTATAGCCAGAATTATCTCATTCATTTCATATTGAGATTAACATTCTGAGCTAAGACTTACCTCTGATTATGTTAAAATTACTAGAAAGATATTTCTTGGAATGCTTGTTATATAATTTTAAATTTGTATTTTCACAAAGGTGAATTGTCCAGTACATAAGACAAATAAATTATTATAATTAAATCTTCTACTGAATAAGTTATGTTTTTGCACAGCTGGAGCAACATACACAATATTGACTTCATGTCATCTATTCATGAAAAAATAAAATGCTCATAAAACAAGTTCTAATATGCACCATTATGTCTACAGCAGAAGTAAGTATGATAAAAAAAATCTCCATAGTTTCTAGTACCCAACTATATGTAGGCACACTGGTAGTATTTAGGCTTAAAATTTCTAACACAGAAATACATGCAAATTTTAAGGTTGTGGGAGAAGTTTTATGAGTTCAGATGTTAACAGATGCAATTTAAGGTTCCTGTGGTTCATAAACACATCTGTTAAGTAACTGGTTTTTAGTACGTTTGACAGTGTTGAGAGCTGGGAAACACAGTAAAGCCAGATGCATACAGATGCATTCAAAAACCAAACGAGAGCATATGGGTTTATTTTGACTTGAACTGAAGCATCATCAGCCTGTGAGGAGCTAGGAGGAACTAATACTTAAGGTGTGATCACAAAGGTATATTAAAGTGCAGGGTTCTGAGTTTTAGTGATCAATGCAATGGCAGTAAATATAGGATATATCTTAGTAAACACTTCAGACCTTATGTCTAAGAGCTGTGACATATCTGTAAATGCAGATAGAGGCGTCTTGGAAGTCTTAAACAGTGAAACAAGGCTTCTAGAAGTACATCTCAGCTGAGGAGATGTATTTTAGGTAAAAAGTTATTCAAGAATAACTAGGAGTCTTGCATTTCATTTGCCAAGTACATAGAATACCATGGCACTGATGTAATTGCTGTGTTCTAGACACCTTAGGTGTGGAAGATTCACTAAGATGCACACGTTGGGTGATTACACTGAGGTAGTAAATTTTATCATTTGCATTTGAAGAAACTGCATAGTAAAAAACATATTACTGGAAGTAGTATATGTGGGGGGGTCTAAGTGTGTGTGTGTGTGTGTGTGTGTGTGTGTGTGTGTGTGTAGGCATGCCAAGATGGCAGAGACAACATGGTTGCAGGTGACTCCATAATATCAAAATGGGCACCTGTTTGTTATATGGCATCTGCAGATAGGAATAGTGAGAATTGAGCAGGAAACAAGACAAGGATATAGCCCATAATGCCCATGCTCTGTCACCAATTCTTCTTTTTAGGGTCTATATCATCATTGTTCATCATCAGGTCATGAACAGCTTTCTTTCAGTGAAATTGTAATACTGACCTGTCAGTCTGAACACAGAAAAATTTTACCTAAAAACTATCCCACATAGTCTTAGATATTATGTTCATAGGTTTTTGCTTCTGTTTAATATTTTTGGTTGATAGAAACATTGAAAATGTGAATGGATTTAAAACATAAAGGCCTTTAGGTTCAAAGCCTGGAGCCTTATCAGTTGAGATATCCAGTCAGTCTATCTTGAGGTAGCATAATTGTCAATTTTCTATGAAAGTATCAGATTTATTTCCCAAGTGTTTAAGACAATTAAGTAATACAAGTTAATCATTGAGCAACTCATGGTCTTGTCAAATACTAGCCTATTTAACACAGGAATATATGCCCTAGGTTTGACAAATAGATATGATTCTAAAGATAGATAAGGTAAATATAGATACAGTCTTCAAAATCCTCAGAGACCTATAGAATATGGCACTTAGAAACATTACTATTTAAGAATTCTTTGACAATGAAACATGTCAACTCCTGACCACAACCGCCCTACCTCAACAAAGATGATGAGCATCAGACAACCTCTTTATGGAAATGGTTTCAAGTGTGGCAAATCAGCCACTGGGCAAAACTGCTCTCATTTCTGCCACGGGCAGAATTCTGCCTGAAATGAGCAAGATTGGATGCATGCAGCATCAATGGCCAAACTCTGCCAAGACAGGAGAGCAAGTTCCTGACTCACAAATGTCTGTCAGACTGGGCCAGAAGGCTGAGGATGATGCTCCAATATTATAGAAAGTTTTGGGTGGCTGTTCAGTCAGCAAAATGACTGTCATTTTCTCATTCTGGAAGCTGCTAACCTGCACTCCCTGTATGCACAGGTAATTAATTTTACTCCTTCTCAAGTCTATGATGGGGTTGAATAACAGAGTTTAGTTTTATAATTAAGCTTAGTTGTTTAGAAGATAGGAATATACTTTTAGGTCTAGATAGATGATTGTAGGTTGATAGAGATGAGATATGATAGAGATAGATTGAGGTACAAAACTTTGTACTCTCATACATAGGGTAGATAAGATAGATAATATTTTATCCTAAGTTGCCAAATGGATATCAACTGGACATTGTGAATATAGATCTCACATTATAATTTTCATAAATATTTGATAATGATCATTGTATATTAGTTTACTATTGAAAGAAAATGAGTCTTTGACTGGATTTAAAGGGGGAGATGTTGGCATAATATTCTTGTGGACTGTATATATATTTTACCCCTGTTTATTCAAATGCTGATTTCTCTACCCTGCTATCTGATTTCAATCAGGACATCATTTTGTGATCTTTATTCTGGTATCTTCTGTTTCAAGTTTGTTTGAACAGGTCACCGTTTGTTCTCACTTTTGCCAATAAAACCAACTAGCCAATGGGGGAAAACATAAGGAAGTATGTTAGTATAGTAGTTAACATCATTACTCCTCAATGAACCTTTCTTGTGCCTCCTTTGACTTGTCTTAAATATGACTAACACTATACATTCAGGCTATTTAATAAATAATCACTCTCATTAGCCCAACTGATATGATATTCTGCTTCATTTTTAAATATTATTATCATCAAATAGCACATTATTTCAAATTCCTCCAATACAATTATTGGGATTATTTCTAATGCAGGCTCTGTGAAGGAAATTTTCCTAAATCACTTTTTAGCTTTGGTATACAAGCATAAAAGGTTGCTCTTACTTCAGCATAGAAGATGAAAGTTAAAGTAACAGATTCAAACTGTCAGCAAAATATTTTATTCAGTTAAACTTTTACAGGAAATATTTCTTTCAATTTTAAAAAGCCTACTTTCTTGGATTTTCAAATTTTAGAGAATACTATTGTTCTTCAGATGGATAGCATTATATAATTAATAATAAAATAATCATAATATATTTTTATAGGTTAAAATATGGATAAACACAGAAATAATTGCAAAAAATATTATCTCAATGGGTGTCTCAACTCTATTTTATATTAATTTGTTCAGCTGCTGTACAAAATAATTGAACTACTGTTCTATCCCTATAGTTTAGAAATCATATATTAGCACTATAACATTAATAAAAAATTTAAAGATTAATATTTACTAATTTTTTGCTAACACTTTCTTCTGGAAAGCCATGAAGTTATAGGCATAGACATAATAGAGTGTATTTATTGTGACACATTCATTTTGATGATAATGATAGAACTATCATCCTTCAGACAGTATAGCACAGTTGAAATCATACTCATATATATTACAGTCTGATATTAGAAAGTATTTTATTGAAGGGTTTTAGTTTTAATACATAGACTAATTATACTTCAATTTAAAATGTAAGATATATATGTGGAGGCCATTATTCCTCATGCATTTTTTATATAGCATATATAATTTTGATTTTACTGTCACTCTTTCCATATTATAAAGATGTAAAGATGTTTTTATTTATTTTTTACAATTTTAATCAATTAAATCCTTAAAAATAAAAACATTTCATTCTTACATAAATTGATACATTAAATAAAAATGAAATTAGATTTTTCAACAGATCATTTGGCCATTGTCAGGTTTTCAGAAATAAAAATACTTTTATATTATCATTAAGTTTTGATTTAAAGTCAGTGATAATGTATAATGGCTAATTAATGAGATGTGACACACTGTTTAAGGAGAACTTGTTTCCACTTTTATTATACCTACAATGCAGTCAATAAAGAATTCCTTTTCCCAGAAAACATAACAAAAACTTAATGAAAGGAGAAAACAAAATTCTCTTCACTTAATATCTACCACATTCTAGTACCCACAGGGAACTAGACAAAAGGAATGGAGAGAGAAGAAAAGAGATGTGGAAGGAAAAAGCAGAGATGAACAAAAAAGTCATAAATCAAAGAAAGAATGTATTTAATTTTCCATCTAAGTTTCACACATTCTGAGATAAATTCATTATCAGTGGTAGCCAATTATGACCAAATATTTGTGATGTAATTTTCATAGTATTTTCTAAGAAATAGGTCTGAATGTGTTCAGTGAGGCTTCAAGGAACAGAAGAAAGTCTTGTGTACATATCTAGTTTGAGGACAGTTGGAACTTTTCCAACCATAACACATAAAGTTTTGGGGGCACTTGGCATTACTACAACTAAATTGAAGCATTAACATTAATTTTTGTCTATAATTATTTACTGAAGCTTTCCTTAGGGTTTGGTAGCATTGCACAGACAGATATAGGCTTCTTGATAAATTTATCCCCTCAATTGCTAATATTGTTTTAACCTCAAGTAGTTATAAAAGTGATCAGACTGCATGGATGTTGACATTCAGGTCAAATATTCCTCTCTAATTATGGGAAGCATTGTACACAAGAATCTTTTGTTTTTACTTGTTTTATTTGTTTTTTCAAGACAGGGTTTGTCTTTGTAGCCCTGGCTATCATGGACTAGCTTTGTAGACCAGTTTGTCCTCAAACTCACAGAAATCCATCCGCCTATGCCTCCCTGAGTGCTGGAGTTACAGGCATGTGCCACCACGTCCAGCCCACAAGAATCTTTTAAATGAATAAGAAAATATTGTTCCATAAAACAAAATAGTTTCTCAAAGCATAGACACAATAAAGTCAAAGAAGTTTCTATGTTTTCAATGAAGTATTATTACTCAGTATTTAAGAATTGAAAATGTAATAACTCATTATAATAAACTTACATGCTTATTTAAAATTTAAATCCTAAATGGTCCCCACTCTATCTTCACTAGTTAAGTAGAAAAATTATTTGCTCTGATGTATGGTACAAAGTCAGTCAATTACCTTTGTGACACATAGTAAATTATCTGAAGAAATAAGAAACTTAAATATTGAAAAAATAAATATAATTTCAAATTGAAAAGATGCCTAGTAAGGAAATTATTACATTTAATATACACTTCTTTGTTTCTATTAGTAATAATGATTTATATTATAGTGAGTTGTAAGCAATATGTAGTTTTTTATGCTAAGAAATATAGGTAGAGATGTAAAGATTAGTAAGATGATGTAAAAAGGACCTACTTGCATCACACCATTTCCTAAGTATGGCAGAAGTGCCTACTGTTGTGAACCAATATGTGCACTAAATTTGTCTGAGACAATGCAACTTTATCAGTTCCCTGTTATGACTAGTCACTCTTTGTGAATTACTCTTCCATTTTAGCCTGCTTCTGTCTCTAAGACTAGAGCTGACATTGCAGCAATCAAAACATCTTGTAAATGACTTGTTTGCCTGGAAAGCCTCACCAGAATGATGTTTACATTTTTGTCTGCCTTGTTTGTCACCCTTATAAATACTGAAATATTTACAGGAGCACTTTTATTAAATGTGTTCTAACATGTGCTCAATTAGAAGAAATCTCAACTATTATACTAGACGTGCCTTGAAAAAAGCTAAATTGTCTCTGTAATTGTTAAGTGTATTCTCTAAGTTATATGAAGGCATTTCCTTATGTTTAAACAATGAAGTAGATAGATTTTTAAAAATTTAGGTTATGTTTATACACTAAGTTTTTTTTTTTCTACTTAGAATCCACTAAATAGCCTGGTGAAATGTTATATCCTTATCCAAAACTAATTTTTTTTTTGCTTACTAATATCAAGGGAAAATATAGAAATGCAATCTTCAATTTAATAAGTATAGTATGAGGAAAAAGAATTAAGAAATATCTTAAGGTTTGCCTATTTCCTATTAAGATGATTTTAAAACTGAAATCACTTGAAGAACAACAATTTAAAAAACAATGCCTTTCCTGTGTGTTTTCCTGTGTCCAGGAACCATAAAGATTTTTCTGGAAGTGATAGCTTTCACAAAGTGGAAGCAATTTATATCACAGATCACTGGTGTTAACTGATTTTCATGAACCTGCATCAGCAAAATTTTGAAATCTTCCCTCAGTCCCAAGCCCACATATTTCTTGAAATACACACATGGGCATATTCTTTCATTTCATTGATATTTATTGTTTTTATCCACCAAAATAAAAAAAAAATCATTGTGAATTGGTAATTTTTTCTGACTTCTCTTTTTTTTGGAACCACCTCAAATAATTAATAGAACTTTCATGATTTCCTCTTATTTATTTCTTATATTAATTGGGTTCCCAGATCAGCCAGAAAGGCCACATCAAAATTAATAGGGGGAAAATATGCCCTTTACTACTGCAGTGGAAAACTGTGGCGGCTGTGTTTTTGTCCAGTAGAGAAGATATTTACAATGCATGTTATAATGTTTGCAAAATGAAGAAAAAATTTAAAAATTGTCGGGCTATGTTAATTTGTATACTATAAAGAAAATACATTTATTTTACTTGCATAACATGCTACTTAATGGAAAATACCATCAACTGTCAAGTATATGTATATATAAAAACATTTATGTATATTGGTTTAAATATTTATAAAATGTATTCATTTATATTGCTTTTTATGTGTTTTTATTTATATGCATTTATGTAGCAAAATGTATGTGTAATTAGCTTTACTTCAGAGGAACCTATACTGTCATCATAAAACAGACTTGTGTTTATATATTTGGGAAGCCTTTTAGTTACATACAGCTTTTCTGCATGTAATTTTGTAAATATCTGAACGTCCATCCAATTCTTAGATTATGAGAATGTAAAACAAATATTTTCATTCCCAGGTAGTTGATTTGCTTATTTATTAATTATTTTAAAGATTTTTTCACACTGTATAAACGGACCACGGTAATATCAACCACGCCTCCTTTCCTCAACAAATGCCCACAATATTTGTCTCCCAGTTTCATTTCCCCTTTCCCTTTTTATAACATATTAAGTACAGTTAGTGTTGCCTATACACACCTATGTATGAGGGACATCCACTAGGACATGGGCAGCCTACTACCGATCATAGCCCCAAAGAAAAGTGACCCTTCCTTCAGCAGGTATCGACTGCCAACGAATCCTCAGTAGTGGACTTATTAAAACTACTGTTCTTTATTTTATCTGTATGACTCTTTTGCTTGCTTGTACATGGACCATATGCGTTCTGACCACAGTGCCCCAAAGAAGGGACTGGCTTCCTTAGAACTGGAGTTACAGAGAACTCAGAGGTTCCACATGGATGCAGGAAACCGAAGTCAGATTCTCTGGGAAAGCTGCATAGGCCGTTCTCTCCTCCAAACATGCTGCAATTTGAACTGGCAGGGAGTAAGGGTCACATTAAAAAAGAATGAAATTAACATAAAATACCCTTAAGTTTGTATAAAATATGTATATTAGAAGTGCACACAAATCTAATGGTGATCTGTGGCAACAATAGAAATCTGTGTCTCAGGCAAGACAATAATGCTCTCTGTAAGTCTCATAGGCAGTTAGAATTTATTGAATGTGCTATTTTGTTCATGAAACATATCAATCATATGCTCAAGTGTTACATAATTTATATAACCTTTTGTAGGAAGCTGGGCATTACCTATAAATCCACACACTGACATTTATTCATTCCAAAAAACTCAGACAGACTAAATATATCCTGAAAGCATTCCATAGCTAAGGAGAGTCTGGCAGTGGTCTGTGACTGAGAGCTTAGGGACATTTAATGAGTCATTTCCCAATGATTTCGTAGAATCTCCCTATAAAGGAAATGTACTCTTGTTCAGTCTTAAGGATTTACCATGAGGAAAGAATTTATTAGGCCACACAGATTAATTCTCAAAAGAACAATATGGTATTTGGGATTATTTAAATTAAATTAATTATTTTAAAATTAGAACACTTGTCCATTGGCTAGATCTGGGTAGGATTTTGAAGTTTACAGGACACAGTTGACTGGAGAGTGGGGTATGACTTTCACATGTACTCTGGTGCCTCATATTTGACCACGTCCCCTGGAGGGGGAGACCTGGTGGTACTCAGAGGAAGGATAACAGGTTACCAAGAAGAGACTTGACACCCTATGAGCATATAAAGAGAGAGGAAGTCTCCTTCAAGCACAGCCATAGGGGAGAGGAGTAAGGGGAAAATGAGAGGGAAGGAAGCATGGAAGAATACAAGGTATGGGATAACCATTGAGATGTAACAAGAATAAATTAATTAAAAAAAAGAAAAAAAATTAAAAAAAGAATACAGTGTAGAAGGAATCTACAGTTATAATTATAAAATCATTCTTCAGTTATCACCATAAAATACTTTAAAAATCATAAAAAAACAAAACTTAAGGCTTATGATTCTTTTTTAGATAAACCCATTTTAAATATATTTTATTAATTTATTCATATTACATCTCAATTGTTATCCCATCCCTTGTATCCTCCAATTCCTTCCTCCCTCCCATTTTCCCCTTAATCCCCTCCCCTATGACTGTGACTGAGGTGGACCTCCTCCCCCTGTATATGCTCATAGGGTATCAATAAGAAGAATGGATAAAGAAACTGTGGTACATTTACACTATGGAATACTACTCAGCTATTAAAAACAAGGAATTCCCGAAATTTGTGGACAAATGAATTGAACTAGAAATGATCATAATGAGTGAGTTAACCCAGAAGCAGAATCAGTCAAATGGTATATACTCACTTATATCTGGACACTAGCCCAAGGGATATGTCCCATGAAAGTCTTCACTTACCAGGAAAGTGGGACAGAGTAGAGGACATTCTATTGGGACTCTAGGTGAGAGAAGCATGGGAGAATGGGGAAATAGGAGGATCCAGAGGGTCCTAGAAACCTACAAGAAGAACATTATGATGGGAAGATCTGGGCCCAGGGCTCCTGCTCAAACTATGTCACCAGGCAAGAACAATACATGCAGTAAACTTTGAACCTCTACCCAGATCTAGCCAATGGACAGGACATTCTCCACAGTTGAGTGGAAAGTGCAGTCTGACTTCCACACGAACTCTGGGGCCCCATATTTGACCACGTCCCTGAGATGGGGAGGCCTAGGGCACTCAGAGGAAAGATAGAAGGCTACCAAGGCTTATGATTTTTAGTAACTTATTTAGAGAAAGACTAGTCTGAAGATATACACAGGGATGTGTATATGGGAGTGTAGCACAATAGTAGAGCACCGGATCAGCATGTATAGTGTCTTAAATTTAATCCCAGGTTAAAAAAAAAAAAAGATGAAACAAGTATGGTTTTCTAATTCAATTATAAGAAATTAAAGCAATATACACACTTTAAAGACATCTTAGATAAAAAATGACTCCAACCAAAATGTATGTTCTTTCTATTACTCTGAAGACACAACATGTCCAAGGCAACTAGTGAATAATGAAAGAAAGCATTTAACTTGGGGCTTATAGTTGCATATAACAGGAGAGTAGCTAATAGTTTTGGCTGAATATGGCAGCAGGAAGGTAGAGATTACACTAGAACAGCACCTGAGAACTTACATTTTCAGACAACCGAGAGGCCAGGGTTGAAGACAGCTAACTGAGAATGGTATGGGCTTTTGAAATGTAAAAGTTCATTTGTAATAAACTTCTTCCTCCAAGGAGACCACACCTTCTCCAGCAAGGCCACACCTCTTATTTCTTCCCTACCAAGTCCACCAACTATTCCACCAACTGCCCAAGAATTTAAGCAAATGAGTCTATAGGGACTATGTTCGTGCATTACCTTTATATGAGCTCAAACCATGAAGTGGATAGAAACGTGAAGTGAAGAAACAGATACATCAATTATTATGCAGGGAATGAAAATGCAGGGATTATTATTGAAATGAGTGAAGAAAATGTCAAAGTACCAGTGGGATAGTTTATACTTTATCAGCTATAAGAGGTATACTGCGTTTGAAGATATAGCATTATTATTTCTAGTGGATTTATATGTATTGTTTAATTTAACATAGAATATTTATATATGATGTAGAGGCACTTAAATTTAATTTATCTTGATTGGATTGAATTTTAAAATATTTCCTATACGTTATGTTACCTATATTTATGTCATATACTTAATAATCCCAAATGAATTCATTATATTACTCATACTCAATCTAATATTATTTACCAACATTTAGTGATTATTAGTTCTTATTAGTTTTATAGGATAATAACAAGAAATTGGAGAGGGCAGTCTTCATAATGTCTACAAATAAATTCAATGTTTTCCCTAAGTTGTGTGAGTACATCATGCCCATGTCAATCATGGTAGTCCCCTGAGCTCCAAGCATTAAGCAGCAAAGCAAGTGCCATATGGAGAGTTTGAACTCTGCTCCAAAACAACATGAGGAGGTTTCTATTTCAGTCTGTTTTCATTCTAAACACCTGAAGTTCATAAAAACTGAACTAACATATTATGAAAAAATAACTTTAATACCTGAAATAATAATTTATATTTATTTTGTATGATGAAACTTTAATTTTATAACTTTATTACAAACCATATTAGTTTTTATACTTCTTGCTTTCTTTCCTTTGTAAATAATTACATATTTTGCCTGAAAAGGCAATGAAGTTGACCATATGGATTTCTTTAGTTAATGGACTACGGAGAAGGGAAATGATGTGTGTCAACTCTAGGAACAAACCTTAGGAGCTCACTTTTTTTTTTTTCAGTTTGTATCTCTGAAGACAACTGAGCAGAGCCATGAACAAATGTTAATGCCTGTGCTGATAATTAAATATTGGCTAATTAATTGCTTGTGATTTAAATTTTTTTTGTTACACCAACACTTATGGTACTGTGGAGTCTACTCTTGCTTTCTATTCCTTCCTGTTAGGTGTTGTCCCTGAGTGGTCTATCTGCAGCATAATTTTAACTATGTCATTTAACCAGAGTTATGTTCCTTGTGCCAAAGACCATAATAAAATAGTTATATTATTGTAGCAGAATGGAACTAGATAATGATACCATGTCTTAAGTTTCTACTCTACAGTGAAAATATGGGGTGAGTAATTTCCACCTGCAATTATACCTAATAATCATTAACAGAAGAGTTCTGGATTGTTACTTACCACAGATCATTATGCCTATGATAATTTAAAAATTCTATATTTAGGAAGTCTTAGATTTCCTACCAAATAAAAGGTGCTAAAATATTTACTTCTTTAGATCTTCACAAAAAAACTTTGTGTGTATGTATGTATGTGTTTATATATATATATATATATATATATATATATATATATATACATTGTATCAATTAAACATGTTATGAAGATGTATACCCTGACTCAATTAATTTTCCTTGTTCTTCCTTTGTATTCAGTTTGTAAAAACTTCTTGTATAACATAAAAGATTTCATTATATTTGCACTCTTATGAACTACGTGCTTGAACATATTAAACTCCTGTGACCCTCTTTATTCATGCCTTATCTCATTGCTTCCTTTTTTTCCCCTCAAACTATTGTGGGACGACTTTTTTAAATCTTGATTTCTCATATGAAAGGAAACATGGCATACTTTGAATTTCAGTTTGGCACTTCTCATAATGATATTCAGTTCCATCTATTTTCGTAAAATTTATATCTCTTCATTACTGTGTCATAATACTCAACATGAGTATACTGTATCATTTAAATATTTTCTTTGCTTTTATGCTAGATCAACAGATTCAGTAATGCTAAGTGACCAATTACTCTATGATAGATCAATTATAGATCCTGGTAATGCTAAATGACCAACTATGATAGACTGTTAATGCAATCCAAATGCCAAGTCAAGTCAGTTTTTTCAGCAAGAGTTTTATACTCACTGTGTATTATTTCATTGCACTGTGTATTTGCTGTAGGATTCAATATTATGTCACTGACAATGCTTTTCTGAGACATTTTGATTTTCGCCGAGCTCTTGCATGGGATGCATAATGACCTTTTAACCTGATATCTCAAAAAGAATGTAGTTACTGAGTTCTCATAAATAATCAAGGTTTGTCTTTTTAAACTTTAAGTGGGTATCCTCTTTCATTCCCAGTTTAAAATCTTAGAATGCATTTCTAATCATTGGTACCATAGAAAAAATAAATTATAAAAATGCTTACCCCCAAATAAATTGATGCTGAACAACAGCTATAGGATTATACTAAAACTTAACATAATAAAATATATTAATCTTATTTTGTTATTCAAATCATACTTACTTTGTCATATCTGAATATAATGTTAGATTGCAGGGGTAATGATATCAACTACACTTATGTAACCTGTGCCTTTTAACTGCTGTCATTAAACCTTGCTCTAATGATCATATACCATTGGGTTCTACATGAATCAATAATACCAAAATTGTTATTTATACTTAGAAGTTCTACACTAGACATTAAGATTTTTAATACCTAGAGCTTTATGAACAAAAGGTCTCACAGTTTACCTAATCATACTTTGCTTCATTCCAAATTTTAACTGTAACTATTTTTTAGTCTTATTGTCATTTAAATTTTGTATAATAGAGCCTGATCATGGTTTCTTCTTCCCAACTCCTTTCTTATCCTCCACCTTCTCATTACTCATCTGACTCATTGTTCTCTCTTGCACGAAAAGAAAAAAGCAAACAAAAAAGAATTTAAAAGAAAAAAGAAGTAAAACATCACAAGAAAATCACACACACACACACACACACACACACACACACACACACACACACACACACAAACAAACACAATCCATAAGAACACAAAATTGGTCAAGGAAGCAGAGGCATTCTGTCTACAAAGTAAGTTCCAGGACAGCTAAGGCTTCACAGAGAAAAGCTACCTAAAATAAAATCTCCCAACATTTGAACCATAATACACAAGCAAAACCATCCAGTAAGATTTTTAATTTATTTTATTTTATTTTATTTCATTTATTTATTTATTTATTTTATTTATTTTTTAATTAATTTATTCTTGTTACATCTCAATGGTCATCCCATCCCTTGTATCCTCCCATTCTTCCCTCCCTCCCATTTTCCCCTTATTCCCCTCCTCTATGACAGTTCCTGAGGGGCATTACCTCCCCCTGTATATGCTCATAGGGTATCAAGTCTCTTCTTGGTAACCTGGTGTCCTTCCTCTGAGTGCCACCCGGTCTCCCCCTCCAGGGGACATGGTCAAATGTGAGGAGTGGAGAGTGGGATATGACTTTCTCACCTACTCTGGTGCCTCACATTTGACCATCCAGTAAGATTTTTAAAAATATCAAAAATTCCATAAAAAATAAACAAATAAAACAAAACAAAAACACCATAATAATTTTGTTCATTTTGTGTTGGCCACCTACTGTTAGTCATGGGGCATACATTTCAGCATGCTTTATATAACCAGACTTAATTTGTGAAAAACTTACTTTTGCCCTGCATGTGGTGGTCAATTAGAGAAAGCATTTTTGTCAGGGATGAGAGATCCTGTCTGCTTCTCCTTCTCATCACTGGGATTCTTTTTGGTTTACATTTATACAGGACATTTACAGCATGCATCAGAATCTGTAAGTTCTTATGTGGGTCAGTGCTGTGGTGTCTAGAAGACACTGTCTACTTGGTGTTATCCATTTGGTATAGCTCCTATATCTTTCTCCTCCTCCAACACATAGCTCTTCCTGCCCCAGGGAGGGATTTGGTAAAAATATCCATTTAAGAAAAAGTGTGGCATGGTCTCTGACTCTTTGCACATTGTCCTGTCTCTATGTCAGTTCACACCTACTGGAGGAGGAAGCTTTACCCATGATGGCTAAGTGAGTCACTAATCTATGGATTAGCTGGGTGTCATTTGGGGTCATTTTACTGATATGTGTCCCCTTAATAACACAATTAGTATTCTGTTTTCCCCTAAGCCAATGCCCTATTTAGTCCCAGACTTTGAGCAGTGTCATGAATTGGTTTCATATCCTGGAGCGGGCCTTCCTTAAATTCAAGTGGAGAATGGTTTGTTACTCTCACAATGTTTTTACCATGACCAATACCATCATGATATAGACCACCAGGGTTGCTGCTGGTGTTTACTTGTATCTGCTGATATCATGTGGAATAACTTCCAGTATGAGTTAGGACTCTAGTTTCACACTAGATTGCCCAAGTTCATTGAGATGAATAAAACTTGTGTTCAGAAGTAGAGCCCTCATATCAGTGTTTTAAAGATCATCCAATAGCTTTGGCAGTATCACTGGTTGTTTGGTGTTTTCATAGGGCACCTTTGGCCAACATCAGAGAGAAGTAAGCAATTCCTGGCCCTGAGTATTTTACTTAGTGGTGAGATAAGTCTAGTTGGGGATTTGTCTCCTATAATAATGAGATTCCAGGTAGAAATTTTCATATATGTATAATTTTAAGAAGTTTCTACCCTAGAAGATTTCTATATGACTCCCTAAATGGCCCTTAATGTTAATATATATCCCTTTATTCCCTCTCTTGCTTTCTTCCTTCTTTCTCTCAGCTTAACCCCTCCCACAACTTATCTCTCTATAACAATATATGGTCCTTAAACAGTACTTAACTTCTGTGGTTATATTGACTGTAGTTTGCCCCTCAAATGCTTAAAAGCAAACATCCACATAAGAGAGAATACATATCATATTTTTGGGTATGGGTAACCTCACTCAATATGATTTTATTCCAGCTTCATCTTTTTAGCTATGAGTTTGATAATTTCAGTGTTTTAAAATTTTGTGTTTGTTTTTTTTTTGTCTATTGCTTTGTTTTTTGCTATTGTTTCTGCAAACAGCTGAATAATATTTCATTCTGTAAATATGCAACATTTTTATCATCCACTTATCTGTAGACAGACATCTAGGCTGTACTTAATGATGGGGTTTTGTAAATAGAGCAGCACTGAACATGAATGAGCAAGTTTCTCTGTAGTAGGATGTATTGTCCTTTGAGTATATGGACAAGAGTGATACAGCTGGATCTTGATGTAGTTCTACTCCAGCATCCCCGGAAACACTGTGCTGATTTCCATAGTATCCGTGTAAAGTTTTCACTGTCACCATTCATGTGTACATGTTGTCATTTCCCATTCCTGTTAATAGTTGTATTGATATTCATTCCTCTGTTGGTAGAATGAGGAAATTTCAAAATAGTTTTGATTTGCATTTCCCTGGTATCTAAGGATATTGAATATTTAAGTGTTTTCAACCATTTACTTTCACTTTTTGAGAGCTCTCTTCTTATTTCTGTACCCTGTTTACTATTTATTTTCTCATGTCCAGGGTTTGTTTAGTTTATTGTATACTTTAGATATTACTTTTGTATCAGATGTGTAATAAGTAACAATAAGTGACCTTTAGATACGAAAAAAAGATAATTGTTGGTAGAATGAACAGACTATTTACCTAGTAAAAATTTATTATTGTACAAAGAAAGAAGTAAAAGTTAGAAAAAATGAGTCTGAGGCAAATAATTGTTAAAAGATTTGAAAAGAAGAAACAATAATTTAAAATTCAGAATTACAAGAGGTGAGGCAAAGCTAGAACTTAGGAAAGTAGAAAAGTAAGACACAATCAACATCAGATATGATGGTTAGAAGACTAAAGGCCTTTACATTAGGCTAGTCAGCAAGAAAAAAATCTCAGAAGACTAAAATATAAACTGAAGCAGAGAACCCTGAGCAATATTACAAAAACATCAAAATTCAAAATGTAGAATGCTAAATCAACATTAAGATGCAACCCAGAACAAAGGTTCAGGAGCATTGACTCAAAGATGGCATCCAGATAGATGGAGGCACAAAAAGTCTGAGGAAAATTGAGTGCAAATGCCGAACACAACATAGCATCTTTTCTAGTTTGTCCTGGTTGTGAAGCCAGCAAAGGGCAGACATCAAGGGCTAGAAATTGAACTATCTGGAGGCAAATCTACAGAGCGTGAACTTTATTTGGAAGCCTGTGGGGAGCTCTGAGTGGGTTTTTAGTTGGGGTGTGACCTGAATAGTTTGTTTTTTATAAAGGTCATTCTGACAGCTGTGGAAAGCATGTAGCTAAGAATGGAAATGAACTTGCTTTGGAAACAAAGTGTGCACATGCATAGTGTAATTAAATTAAATTTTCTTCAATGAATAAAAGCATTGTTAATAATTAAATCAATATATACTTAAAATTGCCAAAACCCTAAAATATCTTATAGATAATAAAAGCGTTAATATAAGCACTCAATAGAAATTTCTAAGGCAGAGAGCAAACTTATTTTCTGTCTCACTGTAAATCTTGCTCTGATTTATAAAATGTTTGGGATCTCTGTATAACTCTAATATGAAGAAAAGTGTAAAATCTTGAAATTGCACATATATACATATCTCTAACTTATACTTAAATAATACAGCATGAAGAACTCTAAAACTCCCTGGGACAAACGTTACCAACTTGTACCTTGCATCCTTTTAATTTTACCTAATTTGAAATCCTTAAGCTGGGACCTAAATCCTATAACATCAATGAAATTGTTCTTGATCTTTTTCAAATATAATGTATTTTCCTCTGTTAATACTTGTTTATATATATATATATATATGTGTGTGTGTGTGTGTGTGTGTGTGTGTGTATTGACCACAGTGCTTACCAACAAAGGCAATAACAGAGTGATTTTTTAAAAAAGTGTTTGTTTTTGGTCTCAAATACTGACAAGAGTAAACTTTTCTTAAGAACTTTTAAGAGGAGAAACAAGAATATTTTTTGTGTGCAATAAATTTCAGTATTCTGCTATGTTCCTCAATCACTCAAACATTAAAAAAATATATAAAATATTACCAAACACAAGATAATTTATTCAACAATAAGCTCATATTACTTTAAGACTATTTACATACAGACAGACAGACAGACAAAATTACACACACACACACACACACACACACACACACACACACACACACACGCACACACAAGGTGGTCTTAATTTCTCAAGATAATATTGTATTTCTGTTTCCATTTTCTGGATCTTATCAATAATAAATAAGGTCTGTTCAATTCATAATAATGATCCAGTTTTTTTTTCTTAGGCTGACTAATCTGTATAAAAATGAATCAAATGAAGTCCATTAAGACAGGGAAGTCTAATCTGTGTGAAAGGTCTTTGTTTTGTTTTGTCTTAAAATATGTAGTCATTTAAACTTGATTTTTAGCCTCTACTTAGACAACTGTGCAACAGGGTGGTGAGAGGTATGGACTTAGTAGTAACACTTTAATAGGGATAAGTGCTGCACTCCAGGCTACAATCAACCCCTGGATATAATAAAAGTATGGCAGACACAGTGAGCACTTAATGGGATTGGACGGTTCACGTGGCTACAGATTTTTTATATTGCCTTAGACCAAACACCAACAAAGAAACAAACAACAATGAACAAACAAGCAAATAAAACCCCAGGACAACAACAACAACAAACAGATTTTCCCACTTAACTTCTTTAAAAAGAAGACATTTATTACTTTAGCATTCATAAAGTGTGTTTTCTTTTCAAGAGAAGTCTAGAGATAATAGAAGCAATCTTATTTAAAATATATTTGAGTAGTTATGCTTCCTTCCTCCAAAATAACGTTTCATCAATTCTTTCCTTCAGGGGAGAAGATGAAGTTAGTTTGGTAAAATAACTTAAATTTAATGAAAATCTGCAAGCATTATCTCATTATCTCTTGGTGTCTTCTATGCTGATTCCTTATCTTAGCTGTTGTGAATCGTGCTATTGAAATCTTCACTGCTCTTGCCTATATGTCATGGGCTTGGTCACTACTTATTTGGTTGTAGAATAAAAACTCAACTATAGTTATTCATATGGCTGGTACATTTGAAACCAACACTCTGGTTATGAGAAGGACACCCCAAGCTCATCGAATTTGGTGTGTGTGTGTGTGTGTGTGTGTGTGTGTGTGTGTGTGTGTGTGTCAGAGAGAGAGAGACTTTTGCTTACTTAATGACACCAGATTTCTATATAGGACAGGCTAGGCATAGGAAGTTTATACTTTCACCTCCTTAATAAAAAAATCATAGGAATCTTTTTTATATACATGGTTAAGTCTCTCTTTACAAAACAAATTGTAAAATGCTTTACAAAATGGATCAATATCATTTTATTATTGTACTCAAGAAAAGTAAGTGAACATTTAATCTAAGCCACTCTACATAAATAAAGAGTGCAGACAATATTCATTTCAGTAGTTTCAATTTTCCACCAAATCCTCATATATTTCTTGGTCCATCTCTGGAGTTTATCCCAATACACAGTTACCTATTTCATTAATAATAATAAAAATAATGAAAATGATGAAAATAGATAAATGAATAGATAGATAGAAAGATAGATAGATAGATAGATAGATAGATAGATAGATGATAGAACCATGTGTAGTGATAGTAGAAAACTACCTTCAGCTAAATATTTTAGCAGTGGAAGTTTGTTGACTGTACTACACTGCCTTCCTACTTTTTAACAGAATAAAAGGACAGTATACCTAGCAAGATCCCAGTAATGAAAAAGAAGACAGGACAAAAAGACTACTGCCTCTGGGTTTAAGGGCTTATCAGTGTGGGAAAGCTGTTTCTTCTGATACTACTTACTTATTGCTTTTAAGATATTTATTATTACATCAAATGACAAGCATTACTGTGGGCCCTGAATTAAGAGGAGACTTGCTAAATGTTCTAAAGTTAGTCAGAAAATTAAGGGAGCCTGTACCGATAAAATAGTGCTATCTGTTATTTATCTCCTGAATTCAATGTTCCCAATATATGTAGAAGACAGCATTCTCATTAAAATTTCAAATAAGTGAGGGTAGAAAAGTTCAACAAGATTTCATTAAAAGTTGTCTCCTGAATAGGAGAATACAAGGGATGGGATAACAATTGAGATGTAATATGAATAAATAAATAAAATATATTTTAAAAATGAAAAAAAAGTTGTCTCCTTATATCCGTGATATGCAGAGGCAGATATGGGTTGATGGAAGTACCTGTAGGCAACATTGGTAAATAAGAGATTAAAGAATTTTTTCCATAGGAACTTGGGAGAAACATAAATACTCCTGTGTGTGAAATAGTGCATAGAATGCCTGTGCCAATGGGATATTCAAAATAACCTTGGACTCTATTAGAGCTCAATACTCTCTGGCTATTCAACAGAACAGAGGAGGAGGCAGAGCTCAAAGTGGAGAGCACTGAGCCAACCATTATGGGAGGCTTATATTGAAATCCCTCTGGAGAAACACCACCTGCCCAAGTCTGATCAGTGCTGGAAGCTAATTATACTTCTGCCTTCCTGTTCGTCACATGTATTTGAGAATTTCCTCAAAGTCATGGCAAGGACTTTTGCTAAGGTCTCATACATTTGCCAATGCCTAGGAAAATTAGTCTGAATTAATGTTTTTGCTCTCACCCCCACTTCATATGCTAATACTTACATTAAATTTATTATATTTCTTCGTTTTCATAGAATGTTGACGTACTACTCTGGAGCCAATATTTCTATAGAATTTCACAGTTCCTTTGGTTCCCCCAGAGTTATGAGCCATAAGATTTAGAAGCTAGTGCGCTAGGGTTACAGTTGACTGAAATCAGTCTGAGATTGTTCACCCTGCCAGCTAGTTTATTCAAGGCCAGCTGGCAGATAAGATGTACAGACAGATGCATCTTAGAAATGGGCATCTGCAGAAAGACAGCAGTCCAGGCCTTTCAGGATGGCACGAATTCAAAGAAACAATTCCTTTTCAATGATAAGAAGTGCAGCCTCACCATGATGTGATATCCAGTTGGCAGAAAAAAAGACAGCATATACCAAAGGCTGACATACTTAATGTATTATAAAGCTGCAGTCTTTCAACCTCATGAATTTAATTGGAAAATCCCATTAAATTAATGATTTTTGCCTTCTCTTGATGCATAAGATCAAAATAATTATCAATTATAAGAACAAAGCAGATGCTGAGACTCATAGCCAAACTTTGGGGCCAAGTGCAAGAAATCTTATGGACGATTTGGAGGATAAGAGGACCTAGATGGGACCAGAGCTCTGCAAGCAACCAAAAGAGGCAGGGAGACCTGAACAGACTTATGTACGAACTGAAGACCATGCATGGTGAGGACTCAGACCCCTTGCTCAGGTGCAGTCTGTAAGAAGCGCAGACTCCTTGTGGGTCCCATAACGTGGGGAGTAGGGTTATTTCTGTCATGGATTCTGGTGCTCACTCACTGGTCACTTTCCCCTGGTGGGATGTCCCAGATATACAGCTCCAGGGCATATACCTGAAGGGTGCTCCACCCTACAGCAAGGACATTTGATCAACTAGGCTCGTAGCAGCCTTATTTGTAATAGCCAGAATCTCGATGTCCCTAGATGGACAACATAGATGTCCCTCAACTGGAGAATGGATAAAGAAAGTACTCCATTTACACAATGGAATACCACTCAGATATCAAAAACAAGGAAATATTTAAAATTGCAGGTAAAAGAGTATCCCTATTGACATAACTCAGACCCAGAAAGATACACATGATATATACTCACATATAAGTAGATATTAGACCAACATAGATGCTCTCTGAGAGACTCCATGCAGCAGGGCCTCAGGAAAGATACTGGGACTAAAAGATGGGCTCTGGGCAGAGTGCTGAGAATTGCATGGAAGAGTTGAGGCATGGAAGGACCTGGAGGGTTCAAGAGCTCCACAGGAAGACTTTCAAAGCTGGTAGATCTGGACAGTTGGTGGCCTGCATAAACTGATGCATCAACCAAAGACCCTGTAGGCAGAAAATCCGGACCTGTCATTCTGATGTTGTCTTCTACCCTTCTCTAAAGTTCCGGGGAAACTTGCTAGTAGAGTTGCCAGGGTGCTGCAGAGGACTGGAAAGACTTGACGGATGAACACGGACATGGCTCGGCATGTTTTATGTCTTGAAACTGTAACAATGCTAGGCAGATGCTCCTCACCAGGAAATCCAGGGTTTTTAGTGCAAAGAGAATCCAGGCTCTCAGGTCTCTCTGCAGGAAGGCAGACCTGTTGAGTCTCCCAAGCGGAGGTGACGGGAAGACAGGCGAAGCTTGGGAAGTGCGGAGGAGGCCAAAAGCAAGATCCAGAATGAGACAGCCAAGAAACAAAGTCTAAACCTGACTGTACATTCCAACTCTCAGGCATTTGGTGTAGAAGGGTAGAAGGGGGAGTTAGAGTTAGGCCAAAAGATTAAAGAGAACAACATGAAAGGAGCAGAAAAAAGTAGATTAGGAGGAAGGACTGGAAGACCAAAGAGAAGGACAAAATGAGCCCCCCCCCCCGCCCCATCGGTACCCGGATTTTTAAGCTCTGCATGTCATTTAAAAGAAGGAACCTGGTGCTTGTGGAATGGGAGGGCTCACGATATGCCTTCTGTTTACAGAACATGTCCTGAGAGCCTGTCTGTGGAACAGGGACCTTGTTAATTTGGAGGTGGCTTTTAAGTTTTTATCAGAGCAGAACCAGGCCTGCGACACTTTTCACTAAATGGGATTTATGGCCTCCTTAGATCAAAAGGTAGTCATTCCGGCCCCCAAACTCCACCCCAGTCCCCGCCCCATCCCAAGGGAAGGGGACTTTACCTCAGTTCAGCAATGCTCCACATCCACCCCCTAATCAGCTGTAGCCAATGGTCAGCTAATTGTCCAGGTGGGCTGGGGCAGGGGGGACCGTTTCTGAAGCCTTGGCAGGGCGGCATGTAGGCACACAGGGATACAGGGCATCTGATGAGACCTGATAGGCTGTGGCCAGACAGTGGTGGAGGAGGTCCCTGCTCCTCCTCCAACCCCACTCGCATCCCCACCCCAGTCAGAGTTCTAGAGTTCTGGGGAAGGGGTGTAGGCAGAGGAATGATGGAGGGTGAGAATTGGAGATAAGGGCAAGGGGATAACAATCAGGATGTAATGCGAGTAAATTATAATAAATAAAATCAAAAAGTGGTGAATAGGACCGAAACATATTCTTTAGCATTCTCACGGACTTATTATTATTGATTATTATTTTTGTTATTAAAAGCATATATTGCACAGTATAACAACAAAGTTGTGTCGTAGAAGTCAGTAACAAGTCCTGGTGCTGTGATGTTATGGTGATTAATTCCCTAAGGGTTACAATACCATTTCGAAACAGTTAAGATTCCAGAGAACATTTTGCCCTAAATTCCTTGAAAACTTTAACGCAGCAAAAGAATGTGGCAACACTCACAACACTGGTAACTTATCCTATTGGCTTATTCAGCAAACAGCATCTACACACAGATGCAGTATTCATGACAGGCTAGTCTCCTTAGCAGGAGTTATCTTACATGCCCATTGGAAGAAACAGTGTTGCAGGACACACAATGCTGATCTCTGAAGCCATTGGCAGTCTTCTGTAACTAGTGAAATGGTCACTCTTGTTGGTTGAGGTTGGTGACTCTTCACAGAGACCATGAACTACAGGACATGGTTTAACAATCAAACAGCAAGTTGATACAGGACAACAACAGCAGTTTGCAGCTGAAATTGCAGGCACATACCAACCAGCTATGTAGATATTATCCAGGACATAAACAGTGTCAATTGTGGTAGTATTTGATTTTCTTCCACATACTTTTGGGCCATTTATCATTGTAACAGATTTTGATTAAGCAGACAAAAATAGAATTTTATATGCTAGATTTAAAAAAAAACATTAAAAATCCTTTTCCTCTAGTAAAATTGTATTAATGTAATAAAATAAAGCCATTATATATATATATATATATATATATATATATATATATATATATCAAAGAACATGAGACTTCAAATATATTAAAATAAAAATGTATTAATATAAAATTCTTTCTTGGTAAGTATTGAATTACTATAAGTATATCTTAAAATCACAGACATACATGCAAACACAAACACACACACATACACACACACACACACGCACATATATATATATATATATATATATATATATGTATATATTTCAGAAATATAGTACTAACATCCGGCAATAACACAGTACATAAAATATATTTTACTTTAAAAAAAACAGATTTATAAGAATGTACTTGATTGTCTACATTGCCCTACCTTATCTAACTGGGCAATAAAGCAGATGTACAGATGTATATTTTTGTATTCACAAAGAATTCAAACATTAATGTAGAACTTAGTGAACTTAAGGCTATCTGCTTCCCTGAAGAGAAAGCTGAACAATACCTAGCCAACACATGCCAGGACTTCAGGAAACATCATAGCTATCCAGCAGGGTCAGAGAGAAGGAACCACACAGAAGCTGCACATGCACATTCTCATAGATGATTGTGTGTTATGATACATGGTAAATATTTACACAAGTTTCCCTGCACAGAAAGAGGAAAAGAAACTAATTTTTCCAAGGGTGGTATGAAAAATAGAAGTGTGTAATATTAATGCAGCGTCCTGAAGGGTAATCTGAAGGATTCTCTGCAGAGAAAGAATAAAACTAGCTATGTTATGGAAATAATGAATTGATGCAAAGTATAAGAAATATATATAAAAAAATAAAAAAAGAAATATAAACAAAACATAGGGCATGTGCAAAAATGGCCAGAAATAGGAGGGTTTAAAAGCATGGTAAATGAGACTTAGAATCCCATCTGTTTTATTGTATGTAAACAAAATAATCAGCATATGCATTACTGAAAACTTCCAAATCAGGCATTGTAAAGCCTGAAACACGGTCTTAGAGACATGTTGAAGAGGCAGATTCTAGGTACGTGGATGGTGGGAGGCAGAGTGGAGGGTATGCTGATTAAGGGAGAAGCCTACGGAGAACACTTTTGGTTTAGTTATATAGGTAATAAGGTTGGTATTTATTGATTCTTTGTTTTCAGTGCAATGTTTAAAAGGTACATGTCACATAATGAAAGGTATGCTGTATCTGAATGTTATCATGGGAACATCATAATGATATGCTTACACAAACCACACTCAGGATGTTTGATGTACCTTCTTTATCCTAGATTACAAATTAAATAAATGTGTGACAGCACCTAATATTGCAAGCATAGTAACATGATGATATGTTTGAGGGTAAATACAAATGAGGTACAGTAAAAAAAAAAATATATATATATGTAAACATGGAAAGTTTATTTTCATTATTGTTTTATGGGTTCTGTGTAATATATATGATCTGTGGTTGGAGGACACAAAAGATAATTACAGGTGTGTTCCAGACCCTGATATATTTAAATATGATATGGATACTAAAACAGCAAATTTTATAATTAAATAGATGCATACCAGTATGCATTCAATAGATTGACACTGTTGTCTGAGGACCAAGTTGTATGAAGAGTGAGTTCATAGCAGTGCCTTTAATCTCTCCCTTAAATAATCTCTCCTTCTCTGTCCAGTTAAACTTTTCTTTCTCTAAATGGCCAGGTTCTACCCCATTGTTTGATTTAGGGATGAACATGTGATAAAGTTTCACTTCATGAAAATTAATAATCTATGTGTGACTGGGAAGAGATTGACAAGATTAAAAGATATCTTACCTATGAAATGAAAAATGCTAGATCATATATACAAAACAAACAATGTATTCTAATTAATAATTTCATTACTTTTTAATTTTGTAAGGGATCAGAGATAACATATCACATTTCACATCCGTATTCAAAATTATTTATTATATATTCTATAGTTCCCATGTTGCATAAGTTAGGTAATTCCTGTCAAATTAATCAACAGTTCTTGCATGGAGTAGGTGATTACCCCATAGCTACTATATTTACTATAGTAAAAATATTTTCTCTCATAGTAACTAAAAATACAAAAAGGAACTATGTATGTATATTATATAAATTATATATTATATATAAATTATATATATATATATATATATATATATATATAAAGTTCAATTTTAGTACTTTGGTGTCATTCGGGATGTAATGTTTAAGCAGAATCAAGTGTCAAGCCATTAATATTATACTTCACATTCATCTTTCCTTTCAACTATATTTTATATCATTGATTTCCTTTTCATTTGCTATTAGCATTATCAATTAAACACAATAGTTAATTTTATTAGTCATGTCCATATCCATACATGCCTATACTATATCATCTTTATCCCATATTCTTTCTTAGGAACATCATTTCTCCATTTTCTGATTCCACTCACATAATAAAATTATTTCTTCTACTTTCATGTAATTTTCTTTATCTCTGTATGTAACATATAAAGCAAAGCACATGATATATGGGTAGGCAGCTTTATTTTCCTAAGCCTTTTCACTCCCCATTGTCTTGAAAATGATGTAATTTTGTATGGTTAAAGAAAAACTCATGGCAGAGCTGGAGAGATGGCTCAGTGGTTAAGGGCACTGTCACCCTCTTCTGGCCTGTGGGTGTATATGCAGGCAGAGTACTATAACTAAATAAATCTTTAAAAAAAAGAAAAGAAAAAAAGAAAAAGAAAAACTCATGGCATGTATGTACCAAATTAATTCCTCTATTAATGGGAATCTAAGTTGATGATGCCATGGCTTAGTTAATGTGCTGCTAAACACACACACACACACACACACACACACA
>OU015743.1:95015986-95033327 GCA_907169655.1 Acomys percivali | reverse complement strand
AAGACTGTTACCCATGCTACACCATGATTCAAGACACAATTTCATTTATTTATAATTAGAAATAAACTTTTCACATTGTATCTTGTTTTTTGTGATTAATCATTAAGCTTTAATTTTCTTCAATTTGTAACAATGAAAATACATCGTGCATAGCAGATATTTATGTTATGATTAATAGCAATAGAAAATTTACAGTTATGAAGTGGCAATGAAAATAATTGTATGTTTGTGGGTTACCACAATAAGAGGAACTGTATTAAAGGGTCACAGCATGGAGAAGGTTGAGAAGCACTGCCTTAAAACTACAGAAAGACACTAACAGTGGAAGGAAATGAATAAAAATATTCAACCATGAAATTGGAAATCAACTCAATAAACTGGGGAAATTGTGAAAATAAAAATTTAGGAATTTGAATAGGAACTATAGAGGCAATCTTCACAAAAATACAATAGATGGGCAAGTGAATCTTAGTTATTGAAAATATAATAGAAGAAATGCACCCATTAGCCAAAGAAAATGTTAAGTCTAAGAACCTTAACAACAAACATCCGGGAGTCTGTGACAATGAAAACATCAAACATAAGAACAAAAGGTATAGAGGAAGTAGAAGAAAACGAGGTCAAAAGGCCAGCAGATCTTTTCAACTAAAAAATAGAAAAAAGTTTCTAACCTGAAAAAGATGCTCATAAAGGTGCAAAGAGAACAAAGAACACTAAATAGACTGGGGTAGAAAAGCTCAGTATATAATAATCAGAACACTAAACATACACAGCATAAAATTAATATTAAGAGCTACAAGAGAAAAGACCAAGTAACATATAAAGACATACCTATTAGAATTATACATAACTTCTGAGTGGAGATTCTAAGAGCCAAAAGTTCTTGGACTCTATAAGGCAACAAATGTGAGCCAAGACTACTATACTAAGCCAAACTTTCAATCACCATAGATAAGAAAATAAGATGACTCAATGACAAACCAAATTTAACCAATACTGATCTTTGAGTCAATTCCTACATAGGATGGTAGAAGTAAAACTCCAATCCTACGGAGGTTAACTACATCCATGAAAATACAATAAATCACAGCATCAAAGTCAAGGAAGACAAGCACACACACAGAGAAAGGGGGAGAGAGGGAGGGAAATAACAACAAAAACAAATAACAAGAAAAAACAGTCATTGGTCATCAATATCTCTCATTATCAATAGGCTCAATTCCCCAATAAAAGACAGACTAACCCAATGGGTTTGAAAACAGTACCCATCATGCTGCATCCAACCACCAGATATGAGCATCAATGATATATATTACCACAGGATAAAGGGTTGGGTAGAAACATTCTAAGGAAATAAATACAAGAAAAAAGCTGATGTGGCCATTTTAATATCTAAGAAAATAGACTTCTAGCCAAACTAACCAGAAGAGTTCAAGGAAGGACACTCTATACACATTAAAGGAACAATCCACCAAAAGGACAATGCCATTTGTTTTTTTTTTTTTATTTTGGAGACAAGAATTCTCTGTGTAACAAGAGCCCTGGCTGTCCTGTACTCATTTTGTAGACCAGGCAGGCTCTGCCTCCTGAGTGCTGGGATTAAAGGCTTCTTTGAGGAGACATTGAAGGAGCTATCAGAGGATAAAAACATCTCCCATGCTAATGGATAAGTGGGATTAAAATAATAAAAATTATCATTCTACCAAAAGCAAACTACAGAGTCAGTACAATCCCATTCAAAATTCCAAAACAATTTTTCAATCACTTTGAAAGAAAAATTCTCATCTTCACATAGAAAAAAAAAAAGAAACAAAAGAGCAAGCCAGCAAAGCTAAAACAATCCTGAACAAAAATAAAAGAATTGTTTGAGGTCTCACCATTCCTGATTTCAAGTTGTACTGCAGAGCTATAGTAACACAAAACTTCATGGGAATAGAATACAGACAGAAATATGATCAATGGAAAAGATTTGAAGACCAGATTTAAGTCCATATACTTATGGGCTCCAGATTTTTATGAAGGATTCAGAAATACAAACTGGAAAAAAAAAAGCATCTTCAACAAATGCTGCAGATTAAGCTGGATGTCTTATCTTAGAAAAATGCAAATTGATCCATGCCTATTCATCACCCTGCAGAAAACTCAAGTTCAAATGGATCAAAGTCTTAAACATAAAACCAGGTACACTGAATGTGATAGAAGAGAAAGTGAGGAATAACCTTGATCTCAATGGCATAAGAGAATTCCTGAGCAAAACACCTATGTTGCAGAGAGTAAAATCAACAATTAATAAATGGATCTTCATCAAACTGAAAAATTCTGTAGAGTAGAGGACAAGGTCATTTAGACAAATTGGCAGCATATATAATGGATAAAGATTTTTTTCCTACTGCACTTCTGATAGACCGCAATATCTGAAAATGTATAAAGACTCAATAAACTAGATATGAAAAAATCAAGTATTCCAATCAAGAAATAGGGTACAGATATTTAAGAGAATTATCAATAGAAGAAACTGAAGTGGATGAGATTCACTTAAAGAAATATTCAACGTGCTTAGCCATCAGAGTGATAGAAATGAAAACTACCTTGAGATTCCATCTTACTCCTGTCAGAATGGTTAAGGAACACAAATGACTGCTTCTTCTGGCAAGAGTATAGAGCAAGGGGAACATTTTTCCATTGTTGATAGAAGTACAATTTCTTATACCTACTATGGAAATTATTATAGTGGTTACTCAGAATGATGGGAATTGATATACCTGAAGAGTCAGCTATACACATTGTTAGTGTATATCCCAAAGATGCTTCTTTCTTTAACAGGGACACTTGCTCCACCATATTCATTTCTTCTCTATCCATAATAGTTAAAATTGGAAACAACATAGATTTCCCCCACCAGAAAATTGATAAAGAATACATGGTATATTTACTTAGTGGGCCATTACTCAGTTGTTAATTTTTTTAAAAGACATGAAATTTGCAGGAAAATTGATGGAATTATAAAACATGATCCTGAATGAGGTAACACAGAACTCAAAATATATGTTATGGAAATCACTATGGATATTATACATTAACTAAAGAATAGCAGCCAACCTATAATTCATATGCCCAAAGAAGATAATAGGGTGTACTTTCCGAGAGGAAATCTTCCTTAGTGGATCTCCCTGAGAATAATGCACCCATCCTGCAGTCTAAGGATGAGATTTTAAATCTCAGGTTTCAGATTTCCAAGGACTGAACATGCTCCACCTTGCCAGTCTCATGGCAAGTCTTCTGGTGGCATGCTCCATAAACTCCACAGCTGTTTTTAAATATTTCCCTAATGAATATATCCATTTCCTGTTTTAAAAGCCCTAAAGTATTCACAAAGGCTGTCTTTAGGTTTCTATCATATGCTTGGGTATGTTGCATTTCTCAGGGCCTACTGTAGCAGGGTTTCTTTGCTCTAGTAGCGACATATTGTCCTGGTCATTATTATGTTTTTATGCTTGTCTGTATTCTTGTGTTTTGGGGATGTTGAAATTCTAGGTCCAGATATATGGTCTTATCTTTGTTGTGTGGATTTTTGTTCCTTGGTTTCTGTTGCTCTCTCTGGTTCTTAGGATGTGTGGTGCTGTGTTTCCTGGTAGAGGATGCTTTTGTATAGTGCCTGGTGATGCCACTGTGTCTGCTGGATATAACGGGTTTCTGGTATTGGGAGAGGCCCCTAAGGAATGGGATCATCTGTAAAGAGAGAGTACTGAGGAGATGCACAAGAGGGAAGCAAACAGAATGTTCTACCATAATCTACTTGTTTCCAAGGAATGTGGCCTAGAAGGAGGAGAGATCACAGTAGGTAGTCCACTAAGAAGCTGGGGATGAAATGAGGAATTGGATTTGGAAGAGAAGAATGAGAGTGGAAATATGAAGATTTACTTGCCTGCTATCCTATTTGCTTCTTTGTTAACCTTGGCTGATGGGTCCACAATGAATATCTCCTGGGCTTAAGAGCTGAGACAAAAGGATGAAAGGAAAGAAGTGTTGAACAAAATGCCACTACAGATAGAAGAGAAAGAGGAAGCTGCAGGACAGAGCCTGCTCTCTAACTGGTGATGAGACTGGCAATTGGACGTGGAGAATGGGAGGGAGAGTGAAGATCTGAAGATTGCCTATTCACTTTTCTGTTGTACTTGCTTCCCTGGCAAGCTTGGCCAGTGGGTACACAGGGAATGCCTACTAGAATTAGAGGCTGAGATAAAGGGTTGAGTGGGCAGAAGGATTAGAGGAGAACTGATGCAATAACTTTAATGAAAATCTGCTGGTTCATACAGAGAAGCATAGATGTTGCATGTTTTAATGTATTTTTATCACGCAGATTTTATCACTTTTAAATGATCACAGTTATTCTCCTAGGTAATGATTCACTGGAAATAGGGGTCAAGAGGAATGGGAGGCCACAGCAGGTGTTATATTACAGAGCTGGGAATGAGATTAATGGGTTGTAGTTGGAGAGAGGTGGGAGAGCAGAAGATCTGCAAATACTATTTCTAATATCTCCCTTTCACATTTGTTTCCATGTCAATGATTTGTTTCTAAATAGGTAAAGAATTTTTCTATGTTTATCATTTGATATATATTTATATGCTGTCAGCTAAAGGCTATGGCAACTAAATATTCATGTCTTCTAAACCCAGTCACATGAATATTCTTCATTTCATTGTTCAGTTTCTCCTAAGCACAAACATGTCATAAAAATGGTTCCTATGAATCAAATTTAAAAGTACTGAAGTGCTAATTAGGATTGTAAAAATGTCATGCTTTGGTAGGGTTTGAGTGGGAAATGACCGTTATCATATTAAAGTGCTAAAGAGTATGTGATAAAATGCATAAAGCGTATAACATCTATGCTTTTCACTGTGAAACAAGGGATGTAGATCAAAGTTATTGCACTAGATAGGGTCCTGATAAGACTAAAATAAGTGAAAACTTTTAAAAATTAGAACATTTTCAAATCTTTTTCCTTTAATGAATTACATTTAATAAAGTCAGTGATGAGCTACAAAGAAGGCTAAGTGGTAAAGAACATTGACTGTTCTTAAAAAGGACCTGGATTCAATTCCTAAAACCCACATGGTGGTTCACAACCATCCATCAATCCAATTCTAGGACATAGGACCCTCTCTTCTCATGTCTGTGGGCAGTAGACACGCATGTGGAACACGCACATACTGAAAGAATACTCTCAAACATATAAATCAAAATATGTAATTCTCTTTCAAAGAAAATTATCTGAGGTATAATACTTTGGTATGTGACTTATTTAGACGTCATACAAATGACTGTTCTATATTAGTTTATATCTAACTTAATAGCACTTTCAAAGTCTGTTGGTAAGGGAGATCTCTCTAAGAATACAAAAATGTCATAATTAAATCTATTTTCTATTAATGTATTGTGATGGCTAATCTTGCTTGTCAACTTGTCAACATCTAGAATCAACTAAAACCTCCAAATAAGAACGTCTGTGAGAAATTTCCATACATACATTATTTGGGATCAAAACATCCATACTAGATTAGGGCCGCACCTCTGGTGGAAGCCTATTTACAAGGACTTGAAAAAAGAAGGCTTTTGGTGTTCTGTTTAGGAAGCTGTCTCCTGTGCCAATGAGCTCAAGGACCTCCCCCTTTTACTTCTAACAGATTAAGTGTTTCTGGCTTTATGCTGAGGTCTTTAATCTAATTAAACTTTAGTTTTGCATAGGGTGATAAATATTGATCCATTTGTATTTTTCTACATGTAAAAATCCAGTTAGACCATATCATTTGTTGTACAACTTATCTTTTTTCCATTTCATGATATATGCTTCTTTGTCAATAATCAAGTGTCCATAGGTGTGTAGGTTTATTTCTGAGTCTTCAAATTGATTCCATTGATCAACCAGCTTATTTCTATGCCAGTACCATGAAGTTTTTAGTACTGTTGCTCTACAGTACAATGTGAGATCAGGGATGGAGATTCTTCTAGAATTTTTATTGGACAGGATTTTTTAAAGCTATTATCGGTGTTTGTTTTATCATCTGTAGTGGAAAATTGATCTTTCAAGGTCTGTACAGACTTGTGTAGTTATTTTGATAGGGATTACATTGAATCCGTAGATTGATTTTGGTAAGATGGCCATTTTTATTACATTGATTATACCAATACAAGAGCATGGGAGATCTTTTTCCATCTTCTGATATGCTCTTCAATTTCATTCTTCATAGCCATAAAGTTTTTTTCATAAAAATCTTTAACTTGCTTGATTAGAGTTACAATAAGGATCTTCATATTATTTATTATTTGCTTATATTGTGAAGAGTGTAGTTTCCTTAATTTCTTTCTCAGCTTGTTTGTTCATTTGTATATAGGAGGGCTATTGATTTTTTAGTTGTTTCTTTATCCAGAAACTTTTGTGAAGGTGTTTATCAATTGTAGTAGTTTCTAAGTGTAATATTGGGGTCACTTATGTATACGACTGTATCATGTGTCAATAGAGGTTCTTTGACTTCTTTTTTTCCAATTTGTATTCCCTTGATCTCCTTTATCTCCTTGAGTTAGGACCTCAAGTACTATATTGAAGAAGTAAGGAGTGAATGGATAACCTTGTCAAGCTCTAAGTTCAACAATTAATAAATGGAACCTCAAGAAACAGAAAAGATTCTGTAAGACATAGGACACTGTCAACAGGACAAAACCATGGACTACAGACTAGGAAAACCTCTTCACCAACCTTACATCCAATAAAGGGCTAACATCCAAAATATATAAAGAACTCAAAAAATTAAACACTACTAAACCAAATAAACCAATTAAAAAATGGCAAACAGGCTATCTGATGTGACCTGATAGGCTGTGATCAAGTGGTGTTACAAGGCATTCCTCTTGTATCAGAGGTCTGGGGGAGAGGAATATGGCAGAAGAGGGAAGGATGATGGTAATGGGATAATGAAAGTGAGGGGATAAAAATTGTGATATAATGTGAATACATTATAATAAATAATTTTAAAATAATAAAAAATGATAAAGTCAAGAATTGAACCAGGAAAAACCAATCAGGATATAATGTGTGAACAAATTATAATACATAAATAAATATAAATATTAAAAATAACAAAAAATAAAAAAGGAAAGCTTTAATTTTCTATATAGTTACAATCACTCTCACAGGCAATATGCTAAGAAGATTTCTTCACTGGTAGTAGAACCTATTTATAATGGATTGGTCATAGGCTGAAGACCAGGAGCTCTCTAGGAATCCTCTGGCACACTAGCACTAGACTGGGAATGGTGAGATATCCAGTCTTGCGTTCTGAACCACTATCAGAGATGGACTACATAGACATAGCCTGTAAGTCCATATAATAGGTCTATATCTGTTTCTTTCTGACAAGGCACACACAAATACATACACACAAACTGATATAATAATATGTATTACAAAATGTAGTATTAACCATGCAATATTATGGCCTACAGCTCAGGTATCATAAAAGGATTTCAGATTGAATTATTCTTATAAAAGTAATAACCCTTTTAATGCATAAATTTGTTACAAAATCTCTTCAGATAATGAAAAAATAGCAAGTTTTACTTTCCTTTTCCTGTAGGAAAACTGAAAATTTTAATAAACACAACTGTGTATCAAGTACTCAGACAAGGCTCTAACGATGAACTCAGTACCTGCCATCAAGCCAAATATACATGTATATACTTTTTAAAAGACTTGACTGTATATTATTTATATTGAATACTTCTATTCAATAACACACATAATATATATATATTATATATTATATTATATATATATTAACTTTTCCTCTTTCAGAGGTTATCAATTGCCAAGAGTTCCTCAGATATGGGTGGGGCAAAAAACCAACATCCTTCCACATAGTGGTATTTCATTTGGATTTGTTGTGGCTTGAGATTGCATAGGTCTTATGAATTATCATACAACTACTGTGAATTCATATGTGCAACTGGCCAGTTATTACTGAAAAATACTCATTCTTTTTTCTCATTCATGGCAATTAGCTCTTAGACTCTTTTTGCTCTACATTCTCCAATAATTTCTGAGCACTGAGAGGAGGTGATGCATTATGGACTCAAGTTTATAGTTCAACTTCCACAGTTCCTTATCCTCTGTGTTTTGTCCAGTTTCTGATCTCTGTGTTTATTACCACCTACTGTAATGGAAGATCTTATGAGTAAAGTTTGAGAAATGTCCTAAAGGTGTAGGTACTCCAGTGAGAAAGGACTATGTTGCTCTGGCTATGTGCATGCCGCCACTATTTAGCCATTGACCTTGTGTTGCTGGACCAGTAATCCCTGTACTTCTTGTGAATCACAACTGGGTAAGGTTCAGGGTTAGTTTTCTTCTCTGATAATCTGCATAGCTTGTTCTATAATCATGAAATATATCCAGGAGAGGTGAAGCTTCTCATTCAAAACCAGCATGCTTTATCCATATTTTCTGACTAATATATGTGATATCTTCAATAGGTTATTACCGTCAAGATCTTGAGCAACCAAGAGTATTAGAAATATGATATAAAGTAATGGTGTGTAATGACTGGTAGGTCATTTGATTACTTTTATCTTAAAATTAAATGAAGGAAATCACTGCATAGGCTCATATTTTTTCTGTTAATAAAATAGCTTTAAGACTTTCCATTAAACAATTAATTTAAGAAAATCCACAATAATCCTGCATTCATGTGTTTTTATAAAGTAATCAAAAGTTTATCAATTTATTATTACACAATTAATATAAGCATTTGGTCAATGAAATTGCAACAATTGAATAACTAATTTTATAAAGAAAAATAAGGTTATTGAGAGCACTTAATTAAATTGTATACATGTACCCAATTAAGTTTTTATAATGTGTATACAATAATAGGGAAATATTTTCTTTTGATCCACATTGCTGAATTAGTTACACAGTTTAGCTCATTGCTAATTAAATAAAATTAGGAATGTAGGTTTTCAATTAAGATTTGTTATTATGATCTAATTAAAATATGAGAATAAATTTTAGCAAAAGGACTGTATATATGACTTTATCTGTCTATTACTTTTCAGCTGAAACATGTAAGTTATCTATTAACAGAAAATACACAATTCAAAATGCATATTCCTTTGCTGCTTAGATTTTAATTTCAATGTGACATCACCTAGAGTTACATAGGAAGAGAAAACCTCAGTTGAAGAACTCCATCATTCCCAGTGCGTGTCTGACTGATTATTAATGTTAGAATATCCAGCTCACTGTGGAAAATAACATGTCTGGGCAGGTAGGCATGGATTGTAATTGAAAGTTAACTGAGTTGGCTAGTGACTGACTCAGAATCAACATTTCTTCATGGTTCAGTTCTTACTGTAGTTCTTTCTCTGAATTCTTTCCTTTACGGATTGTGACCCAAAAATATAAGATGAAATGAATCCTCTCTTCCACAGTTTGCTTTTAGTCCTCAGCTCTGTCTCAGGAACAGAAGGCAAACTGTAGTAACTGCTCTTTATGTATTTTAAATGAATATGTGTGAAAAACCATATTTTTAAGAACTTTTGGTGCTGAAATACAATATTTATCAGGTGTAAGTTGTGAGGCAGCTTTCTTTTACATCATTCAGATCAGAAGTTAAATAGGAACATTTATGTTAATATCATAGATTTGTTTTTATTTTAATTAAATTTATTCTTTGAAAATTTTAAATATGCCTAGAATACATTCTAATTATTCATAATTTAGCAAAGGCAGTACTAAATTCTTCTTTGGGGCCTATCAATTCCCCAACGATGTTTTTTGTTTTGTTTTGTTTTGTTTTTCTTTCACCATGCTTACAGTTATTGAACATGAATTCCTTCCTGCAAAGTGGACTTTTCAATAGAGACTATGCATCAGAACATGCTGGACAGATCTTCTACAAACTCTAAGAGACCACAGATGCCATCCCAGACTACTATACACAGTAATAGTGTCAATTAAAATGGATGAGGTAAGAAAAACATTACAAGATAAAACCAAAATCCTATAATGCACTCACTAGAAGGAAAGCTTCAGCAAAAAGAGGTTAAACACACACACACACACACACACACACACACACACACACACACACACATATATATATACATATACACACACTATATATATATAACTTGACATGAGAAACAAGCTGAGGAGCCATTTTAACATCAGACAAAATGAACTTCCAAATAAAACATACTCATCAAAGGAAAAATATACCAGGGCGCTAGGATTATAGGCATGTGCCACGACAATTCCTAACATCTGGTCACTAAACACACGGGTACCCAAGTTCATGGAAGGAACACTACTACAGTCTAAATGGCATATTGTCACACTTGGGAAGGCAGATGCAGACAAATCTCTGTGAGTTCGAGGCCAGCCTGCTCTACAAAGCGAATCCAGGAAAACCAAGGCTACTAATAGAAACTCTGTCTAGAAAAACAAAGAACACATTTTGTCCTTCACACGCTGATAACAGGATACTTCGAAACCCCATTCTCTCCAATAGACAGGTTATCCCTACAAAAACAAAACAGGAAAATGCTAGAGATAAAGCAAACAGACCAGAGGCTTATAGAACATTAATCTAAACACAAAAGAATATGCCTTCTTTTCAGCACTGCATGGAACGTTCTTCAAAACTGACCACATATATGCAAATCAAACACAAGTTATGTTTTTAAACCTGTGTTTATTAAGTAAGTTTCCTTATATGTAATCATGTACTTTACATATATTTATGGATGCATATGTCATGTGTTTTATATATATCATACTATCCAGTGTTCTTTCCTAAAATTTTGCAGACATGTGATGGTTTAGAGTACTTTTTACAGTAGGCAAGTGGTATATCATTGAGTTAGACAATAAAACCTATTTTGTACTTTTAAAATCAGTTTTAAACAAGTTACTTTTCTAAACTATGTATTAAGCATTATATAAAAAGCATTTAAATGCCATTTTTATCCTTCTAGCTGATTTTGTTGTTATTGTTTTGTTTACTTTTGGAGATAGGGTTTTTCTGTGTAACAGAGCCCTGGCTATCCTGTACACTCACTCTCTAGACCAGGATGGACTCAAAGTCTCAGAGATCTGCTGGCCTCTGCCTTTCAACTTCTGGAATTAAAGATGTGTTCCTTGATATCCAGAATTCTCTCTCTTTTTTTTAAAATTTTTATTTTTAAAGTTTTAAGTCTCTCTTTTTTAATATTATAATATATTATGACTATTTACAGTCATTATATGAAAGATAAATTGTCAGAATCTATTACTACTCTATATATTTAACTTGGCATCTGCTATTCAGCATTACTCATTTTCCCCTGCCTACTCTGCCTATAGTAACTACCAGTTAAATCTCACTTAAGAAATCAAATACTATCTCAGTTTCCTGGTAAGTGAAGGCTTTCATGGGACATGCCCCTTGGGCTAGTATGCAGATATAAGTGAGTATATACCATTTGAGTCTTTCTGCTTCTGGGTTAACTCACTCATTATGAGGACATCCTATTGGGACTCTAGATGAGAGAACCATGTGAGAATAGCAATGTAGAAGGATCCAGTGGGTCCTAGAAACCTACAAGTAGAACATTATGATAGGCAGATTTGAGCCAAGGGGTCCCGCTCAAACTAAGTCACCAACCAAGGACAATACAGGCTGTAAACTTTAAACTCCTACCCAGAGCTAGCCCATGGACAGGACAGTCTCCACACTTGAGTGGAGAGAGGGATATGACTTTCTCATGTACTCTGGTGCCTCACATTTGACTATGTCCCCTGGAAGGGGAGACCTAGTGGCACTCAGAGGAAGGACAGCAGGTTACCAATAAAGACTTGATAGCCTATGAGCATACACAGGGGGAGGTAATCCCCCTCAGGAACAGTCATAGGGGAGGGGAATAAGGGGAAAATGGAAGGGAGGGAAGAATGGGAGGATACAAGGGATGGGATAACCATTGAGATGTAACAAGAATAAATTAATAAAATTAAAAGAAAAAAAATCAAATACTGTAGATCCTATATGGCTGGGTAAGTGTACTGAGTTCTCTGTCCCTGGATTATTTCCCTTAAAATATTTTTTCCTTGCTACAAATGATATAATTTGATGCTTTTTGTTGCCAAAGAGCATTAAGATGTATAACTTAAACAAAATTTTGCTACATCACAGATGAACTCTTTAAATAATTTCATTTAAGTTAAAATATTGTTTTTGTTTTGTTTTGTTTTTACTTTTGTTTGTTGTTGGTTGGGTTGTACTCAGGGTGAGAAGAGAATTAACTACATAGTACAAGCTAACTTGGAAGTGAGTTTAGCCCATGTTAGCCTTAAATTAAAAATCCTTTTGCCTCAGTCATCTGAGCACTCGGTATTCTTCAGTATTTTTATTGGTTTTGAACATATAAATACATTTTGATGAATCCTGCTTACTATATTTGCGCCTGATATATTTTTCAATCTTTTTCCTATATGTCTATTTACGGTTTGTGCTATCATCTTATAAACATCTTGTCATCATCATCATGATTATTATTATTATTATTATCTGTGAACTGTTGTTTTTATTTAATGTGTATACCTGGGAATTATTTTTGAAGTTAACAAAAGGTGAGGCCTTTAACAAAGTACAAAGTAGTTAGTGATACTTTACTGAAGCCATTATATTGCAAATATTTTAACTTGGGAGGTTTTTTGTTCTGTTTTGTTTTGTGTGTTTGTTTTTGTTGTTGTTTTGGCATTATCTAACAAGGTAGTATATATAAAATCACTAGAAATTCTTGCAGGTGGTTTTACCAGGTACTCATAAATTTCAGAAATAATTTCTTTCAACTCAGTTTTATATAGAATCATATTTCCTTGACATATCTTAAAATAATTTGCATAGATTCTTCATTCCTTGACAATGAAAATGCATCCCTTTGAGGGTTCAGGTTTGCATGCATTGAAGAACTTATTTGGAGAACACATATAAACATTTTATTCTGACATCACCAACCGACCAGAAAAGCAGATCAAAATCTCTGTAAAATGAAAGTTTACAGATAGTATCTTCCATCTGCAAAGTTGTGTGACTTGGGAATTGGATTTCTGTGGTTCTTGAACATGAGATGGACTTCACAATGTGTTATTGCACACTTCCTTAGCAATGTACATTTAATAATCATTCTATAATGAAAACTCCACAAGCTGAGCAGATCTCAGCAGTACAAATAGGTTTTCTAAATGCATTTCTGGAATCATTTGTGTCCAAAAGCAAGATATAGACTGACTTATCACCTATATGTGCTCCTTTTTCTCAGAGACAGTGCTTTGCATAATGAGCTCTTATGCTGAAAGGTACAGCCAACTCCCCTGGGTATTTTGTAAGGTTAACAATGATCTGATCCTTGAGGATAGTTTAGTGAAGGGCCAATAGACCCACTTTTGAGAGCTACAACTATATTTAACATGCAGGGGGTGTGTGTATGTATGTGTGTGTGTGTGTGTGTGTGTTTTAGATGAATTTTACTAAGTTCTCAACTAGAAAACACTAATTGGACAAACGTTAATTAGACTTTACAATGGTCTTAAAGTAATATGTATTCATTGTTAACTGCATCCCATATTTTGAAATATGATTTTATTCAAGGCAGAAAATTTATGGCATATTTTCTTATGATACTGAGAAATGGCAGAGATATGAAATCTGCCATGAGAAACTAATGACTCTACTCTGAAGCGTTCCCTCCCTCCCTCTGTTTAGTGGTCCCAACATTGCTGTGACCAGATTGTATTTGTCTGTGTGTGTGTTTATGAAGAATAGGCACACAGCCACTCATTTTTACTTTTTCTGTGTAGTATTTAATAAATGTCATGAAAATATGTCATTTATATAATGACAAATATGTGCACACACTGGTACATATACATGAATATTTACACATTAATATTTAATTGTTCTACTATCAATATTATTCTTTTACATGTTTTATCCATAAAAGTAGGTTATTAACATTAGATATTATATATAGTTCAAACTAGTTAATATGCTTTGTATGTGTAGATGCAGACTATGGAGAGCAGGGCCACAACAACCACATGGCGGTCAAAGAAATTTCACATTGGCCCTTCTTCATTGAGAGTCTCTCTGTTGTGTGCAGCTGGGAGTAGCAGCCTAGGAAGCTTGCAAGCTTCTGTCTTCCCTTCACAATGTCCTCAGAAGCATAGGGATTGTAGACATACAACTTTTCCTCCTAGGCCTGATTTTTAACTAGCTATAGGTCTTCTAAATGAATTACACATGCTTGCCAGACACTGAACCACTTTATTACTCCAAATAAAAGTCATTTCATGATTATTAGAATGGAATTAAACACTACTGACATGATCTTCTTATCTAGTTGTACTTTTCTAACTGGAATACCATGCTCCAAGTACATCATTTAATTCTCTGTTCATAAATATATTCAATGAGATGTTATTTAATGAGATTCAACAATAAGAAAATGTACTACATAAAGCAGCTTCTACTAGGGCCGTCTCTTTCTAAGTTCTTTCTCGACCATCTGAGAGTTAGCTTGTGTTCAGAATATCATATCATCATATTATATCCTTAAACAAGACTATGAAAGGAATATTTTAAATTTGAATTTTGCTACATGTTATCTAAAAAGTTAAACATGAATAAAGGCTTGTTCCCAAATAATCATGATGTAAATCTTGATTTTAATCTTTATCAAGTAAAAATTCTTATTAAAATATATTAATTCTTCTAAGGGCTGGGAACCAAATAAAATGGGTAATCACTGAAGCATCCTGTGCATCCTGCTCAACTCATTTTTCCTCAGATAAAAAAACTTGGTGACAACACTCTCTCTGCTCCCAGAAAACTGTGAGACTAAGATGAGTGATTGCTCCTGGATCTTCTTACTGAAACCTTGTACACTCTGATATCTTCAGTATAACTACAAGTCCTGTAGAAAAGAACAGGCTGACTGCTCAGACTGCACCTGAATGTTTTTCAACCTCTGTTAGGCAGCATCTTTGGGTATTTAGGTGAATTATGAAGAAGGAAGTGTTTGCTAGTTTCCAAAAAGACTATGTACCCCCATATTTTTAAATTATGGAGATAGGAGAAGAAAGTGGAAAAGGCAGTAACAATAACAGGACAGGCAACAACATATGGGGCCTTTTATATCACTGTTCTTAATAAAAATGATTGATTAATCTAAGTGAGCATATTAATTTAATAGTTCATATTGAACATGAACTTGGAATCATGACTAAGTTTTTAAATTTTTAGTAACCATACATGAGTTAATTGAAATCTTAACTACTTTAAATCATTACCCTAAATTGGTCACAATACCCACATTTTATTGAATGTGAAAAAAATTGTTTGAATCCCAAGCAGCCTCAGGAGTTTGGAATCTTAACAAAGTCATTTCGATTAAGGCCTAATTCATGGACTTAAGTATAATAAATCAAAGGCCTGCTAACATTGATGATGGCTTCACAGATTTACATAAACAACAGTAATATTAATATAACATGTCTGAGTAATTTAAGATTTCAGAATTCCAGTTTTTTCTATGCAATTTAGGATTATTACTTCATACTTCTGAGACTCAAAATCACTGCTTTAGACAATGATGATACTTGTTATTAGTTAAGTTCTTGGGTTTTACAGTATATCAAATCGTTTGTATTTTTATACAGACAATACTCTCTCAATAAATGTTTGCTAATCATTTCAGTACATTAAAACTGAAATATTGAATGGTATTGGTCTCCTCATCCTAGCATGTGAGTAAAGTGAAACATATGAAGATGCCTAATTCTTTCTAGAAGAATTTGTTTCAATTTAACATAATATATTACCTATAGACTATAGTTATTTATGATAATCCTGAAAGAAATTGATGTTTGGTTATTTATCCATCAAAATTTTTGAATGGATTTGAGCAGGACCAGTCAAAAGCAAATTAGGCTGTTTCATAAAGAATATTTCTTTTAGCTATTCATTTTAATTAAGATTTGATGAAGATGAGTGTCTAATGATAGATTTAAAGTCACAATTGATCCTGATGACATAAGTGAGTCTAGCTATTCAATGTGATTTTAAGGAAATTTTCATCACAGTGGGAATAAAATGAGATCATTAGGTATATAATTATTGAAATGATCTGGACATCATATAAAATGCATTAAGAATAGTATACATCAAAAACAGACTCAAGCATTGATAATTCAATGCCTAAATGGAATGCTCCCATATAGTGCTAAAAAGCTTAACATTCCAGAACATGTCTAGTTGGATACTTGCATTCTCAGTAAATCCATGTCACTCATGTAATGATAGATATCTAACCTTGATCTAATGCTGAAAAGCCAAATTGAAACTTAAGTTAAATAACTTAATATTGGGATTGGAATGGACATAAATTGAAAACCATGATCCAATTATCCACAGTATTATTGGAATAGGAAAAGTAAAAACCCAACTTATGTTACTGACATAAATATTTGCTTCTCTCCTAGTAGTTCAGCATTTTAAATGGCTAAGGTAAGACACACACACACACACACACACACACACATGCACACACACACATATACTTGTGAGTGTGGTTTAAGGAACTGTGAAAAAGTCTGTTGTTTCAGGGAGAATAGTAGGATCAAATTGCTTCACCTTTAACTATAGTGAGAAAGCACCCACCACAACCCCTACCAAAGTCCAAGCACTTTTGCACAAGGAGAGGTGGTAGGGAATATGTCTGTATCAGCACCTAAAGAACATACTCCCATTGTGTAGAGAAGAAAATATTCCTGCCAGTGGCCAGAGACTAAGATGTGTTTCTTCTGTGGAAAGATAAATGAAGTGATTTATACATGTAGTAGATTAAAAAACAATATATAATCAAATGTTTCCAACAACTCCTAGGTGTGGGTGTACAATGTAGTGATTCTTTACCCAAGTCCAGTGCATAATCTAGGTAGTGTGGCTCTCATAAAATAGCAGTGCACAGTGAGATGACCTATTGCTGAATTCCTAAAAATGAATCTGAGTTCGAAATAACAAATATTATTTCTCTGCCCCTAATTTTATAGCATAAATATGCATATTTTGCTATATATACAGAAATAGTTTTCTATGGCTAGACAACAATTAAATGAACAGATAAATTCCCTTACATGATTTATATTCCATATTGGATCCATATACATATGAACAAACACAATCTGCTTTATTCATCTAGTTTTTCTCGTGTGTGTGTGTGTGTGTGTGTGTGTGTGTGTGTGTGTGTG
>OU015743.1:95002022-95015485 GCA_907169655.1 Acomys percivali | reverse complement strand
ACACACACACACACACACACACACAAAGACCCTTAGAGTTAGTTTTTCCCTTTCTTCCTCTCTTTCTGTATTACTCTTGCCCAATTCTCTTTATTCTCTAAATTATATTTCCAACATTTTTTTGCAAATTTCCTATGATTTCAAAGAAAATAGATCTGTCAAGAGGTTAAAGATGTTAACTAGGACTAACAAACAAATAAAATGTAAGAACTCACATGTAACAATTGTAATGAAATGAAATGTAATGAAATGATTAAAATTTCTAGCTTTTTATTTTTGGTTTGTTAATGAAACCATACTGGAGAGGTGGTAAATTTCAATAGCATTAAGAGCAGAAACATTTTAAGGGAAATAAATGAATGATGATACATCAGAAAGAGCAAAAAGAAGCATGGTGATAAACTGACTAACAGACTGTTTAGGACTAAAGCTTCATCATATTTTGTAGCACATCAATATAAAGATCCAAACTAAACCATAAGTAGAATAAAACAATAAACAAACAACACCTTTAAGTCAGTAATTTGTGTGATGATAGGAACTCAAGGATAGGAGGAATATCATGAGATAGAAAGTGTGTATAAAAAAAAATTCATTAGAACATAACCTAAAACCGTAGACTGTACAAACACAGTTAAAGAAAAAAAAAGTAAGATTCAGGCTATATTCCTAAAAATATATGAGTATCAACATTTTAAACCTCTGAAAGAATATGAAAAGCATTTTATATATAAATAAGTAATGTGGACTTTACTTGGATATAAAGAACAAATGTACCTAACTTCTTTACAAATCAAAAGCATCTTCAGAGGAAATCATAAAATAAAGTAAATGAAGCCAATCTACATTTTACTGTCATTTACTATAAGGTAAAAATATAATTAAATGAGAATATGTATGTGGAAATAATAAAGGAGATATCGGAGCCTCTGAAAAACTGACAGTGTAGAAGCAGCACAAGGTGAGTGTGCACAGTTTCTGCTCCTAACAGCTATTAGAAGCAACACAACATTACTGTATAAATTTAAATGGTAATATATATTGTTATTATATAATTTTAAATTTTGAGTAGTTTTTGTTTTAAGCATACATTGTGCTTATTTCTTTAATATCTATGTTTTAAGATTAAATGAAAATTACAAATTAATTTAGACAAACAAAATCATATTTAAAATCAATGTTACTTGTAGGTTTCTAGGACCCACTGGATCCTTCTACATTGCTATTCACCCATTGTTCTCTCATCTAGAGTTCCAATAGG
Source organism: Acomys percivali (assembly GCA_907169655.1). NCBI lineage: Eukaryota > Metazoa > Chordata > Mammalia > Rodentia > Muridae > Acomys > Acomys percivali. The sequence continues at coordinate 95,014,224 of OU015743.1, read as the reverse complement.
ATGTCCTCCCCTCTGTCCCAGTTTCCTGGTAAGAGAAGGCTTTCGTGGGACATGCCCCTTGGGCTAGTATGCAGATATAAGTGAGTATATACCATTTGAGTCTTTCTGCTTCTGGGTTAACTCACTCATTATGATCATTTCTAGCTCAATCCATTTATCCACAAATTTCGGGAATTCCTTGTTTTTAATAGCTGAGTAGTATTCCATAGTGTATATGTACCACATTTTCTTTATCCATTCTTCTACTGAGGGACATTTAGGCTGTTTCCATGATCTGGCTATTATGAATAAGCCTGCTATGAACATGGTTGAGCAAATTTTCTTGTTGTGTGTTAGCGCATCTTCTGGGTATATTCCAAGGAGTGGAATAGCTGGGTCTTGAGGAAGCCCTATTCCCAGTTTTCTGAGATAGCACCAGATAGATTTCCGAAGTGGCTGTACTAGTTTGCATTCCCACCAGCAATGAAGGAGTGTTCCTCTCTCTCCACATCCTCGCCAGCATGTGGTGTCGCTTGAATTTTTGATCTTATCCATTCTGATGGGTGTAAGATGGAATCTCAGAGTTGTTTGATTTGAATTTCCCTGATGACTAAGGAGGTTGAGCATTTCTTTAAGTGTTTCTCAGCCATTTGATATTCTTCTGTTGAGAATTCTCAGTTTAGTTCCAAGCCCCATTTCTCAATTGGGTTATTTGGTTTGGTGGTGTTTAATTTCTTGAGTTCTTTATATATTTTGGATATTTGACCTTTGTCAGATGTAGGGTTGGTGAAGATCTTTTCCCAGTCTGTAGGCTGTTGCTTTGTTCTCTTGACGGTGTCTCCAGCCTTACAGAAGCTTCTCAGCCTCATGAGGTCCCATTTATTAATTCTTGACATTAAGGCCTGGGCTGTTGGTGTTCTGTTCAGGAAGTTGTCTCCTGTGCCAATATGTTCCAGGCTCTTCCCCACTTTTTCTTCTAAGTGACTTAGTGTCTCTGGTTTTATGTTAAGGTCTTTAATCCATTTTGATTTGAGTTTTGTGCAAGGTGACAAATATGGGTCCAGTTGCATTTTTTTACACATAGACATCCAGTTAGACCAGCACCATTTGTTGAAGATGCTATCCTTTTTCCATTGAATGGATTTGGCTTCTTTGTCAAAAATCAAGTGACCATATGTGTGTGGATTCATATCTGGGTCTTCAATTCGATTCCACTGATCAACCAGCCTGTTGCTGTGCCAGTACCATGCTATTTTAATTACTATTGCTTTATAGTACAATTTGAGATCATGTATGGAGATTCCTCCGAAGCACCTTTTTACAAGATCGTTTTTGCTATACTGGGTTTTTTGTTTTTCCATATGAAGTTCAGAATTGAACTTTCAATGTCTTTAAAAAATTGTGTAGGTATTTTGACAGGGATTGCATTGAATCTGTGGATTGATTTTGGTAGGATGGCCATTTTTACAATGTTAATTCTCCCTGGAGGGGGAGACCTGGTGGTACTTAGAGGAAGGACAGCAGGTCACCAAGAAGAGACTTGATACCCTATGAGCATATACAGAGGGAGGTAATCCCTTTGAGGAACAGTCATAGGGGAGGGGAATAAGTGGAAAATTGGAGGGAGGGAAGAATGGGAGGATACAAAAGATGGGACAACCATTGAGATGTAACAAGAATAAATTAATTTAAAAAAAAAGAAAAAAATTAAATCAATGTTATATGTTTCTCTGTTTTCTCAGGTGACTGAAGCTCTCAGGCTCATTCCTAGCACTACAACAGAAGACCAGATATGCCTTCCTTTTCCCCACAGACAATACACTTCTGACAACTCTTTACCCATTTATTACCGCATTCATCTTTCAACACCAGCAGGCTTCCCATGAGAAAACACCAGCTGCTCAGACTCATAAAACAGATAACACACAGTCATCACACTCTTGAAAATCCAAAACAATAATATAAAAGAAAAGAAAGGAAAGGAAAGGAAAGAAACAGAAACCAAGGAACAAAGAAAAACTCAGAAATCAGTTCCTAGTCCTATAATCACCCCATACTCTGATGCCTAGACTCCAGCATAAGAACAAATCAATAACAGCCAGAATAATATGTTTCCACTAGAGCCCAGTGTTAACATTCTGCTTCAGTCTGCCTATTTGTGATGTCATTGCTTACCTGTCATGGGGCAGGGGGCTCATGGCCCTTCCCAGGGCCATGTAAAAAGACAAACTGTCCATGTGGCCCTCTCTCCTACCCCTCTTACTCTGCTCTCTCTCTCTCTCTCTCTCTCTCTCTCTCTCTCTCTCTCTCTCTCTCAGTAAACCCTCCTCCTTGTCCTTCTCCCCCTCCCCATGTTCATTTAATAAACTCCTCTACCACATAATATTTACTATCTGGTACCTTATCTTACCTTATGCCTAATTATTAATCATAACAGGTAGACCTATTAAAATTACACTGACATCTCAGTGGAGATTCTAAAAGCCAGAAGGACCCAGACAAATGTGATATAGACTCTAACAAAATTCAGATGCTATTTGAGATTTCTATACTCAGCAAAACTTTCAATCACCACAAAGGAAGAAAATAACATATTCCATTATTAAGTAAAATATAAACAATACCTATCTAGAAATGTATTCCTACAGAAGGTGCTCAAACATTTCAAACCAAAGTAGGTAAAATACATCGAAAAAAACCACAGAAAATAAATAATTTACACCAGCAAAACAAAAAGAAGGGAAACACACACACACACACACACACACACACACACACACACACACACAAATACACACAGACAAATAAACATCACTTACAGCAAAGACAAAAAACAAAAAATAAAACCCAGGAATCTACAAATACTTCTCACTGATATCACTCAAAAATAAAGATCTCAATATCCCACTGAAAAGATACAGACAAAAAAGTGGGTAGGGCATGTGAAACAAGATCCATCCTTTTGCTGCATCCAAGTTCTCCTCAACATCAAGGATAAACGGTCCCTTAGGATAACAGGTTGGAAAAATATACCTAAGAATAAAACATTTGTAACAATTTTGATATCTAACAAAATAGATGTCAAAGCAAAAATAATCCAAAGACCACAAAGCAAGATATAACAGATAAAGGAAAATTGAAATAACCCAATTCATCTTATCAGGCATCGTAAAGTTGAATTTCAAAATAACAGACACAAGAGAAGACCTGCAATCTCATGGAAGCTGAACAAGTCTCTATATAATGATGACTGGATTAGAGAATAAATGAGGAAAAAAAACTTTCTAGAATGTAATGAAAATAAAAACACAACATATACAAACTTATGGAACACAATGAAAGCAATGCTAAGTGCCTTCATAAAGAAATTGAAGAGCTTTCATGCTGGCAGTTTAAAAGCACACATGAAAGTGCTTGAACAAAAATGAACACACAGGAGTACATGGCAGAAAATAACCAAACTCAGGACTGAAATCAATAACTTAGATACAAAGACAAAAATAAAAAGAATTGTTGAAACCAAGACCCACTTCTTTGATAAAATCAACAAGATATACACAGCCATAGCCAAACAGACTAAAAAGCAGAGAGACAATATTGTAATGAACAAAATTAGAAATGAAAGGGGTTGGGGGACATAGCAACAGGCACTGAAAAAATCCAATGATTCATTGGGTCTTGCTTCAAAAACTTTTATTCCTCAAAATTGGAAAAATATTGGACAATTTTCTTGATAGATTACAATTTTAAAAGACAAATCAAGATAAGGTAAACAGTTTAAACCATCCTATAGCCCTCAAGGAAATAGAAGCAGTCATCAAAAGTCCTTCATTAAAAAATAAAAAATAAAATTAAAAAAGCCCAGGGCCACATGGCTTTAGCACTGAATTCTACAAAACTTTCAAAGAAGAGTTAATAACAATACTACTCAAACTATCCCACAAAATAGAAACAGAAGAAACATTGATGAAATAATTCTATGAGCCACAGTCACCCTTATATCTAAACCACACAAAGAAAACATAAAGAGAGAATTTCATATCAATATTACTCATGAGCATTGATGCAAAAATTCTCAATAAATTACTCACAAACCAAATCTAAGAATACATCAAATACATCACCCACCACAATCAAGAGACACGGGGAATTCCAAGCAGGCCATGATGTTCTGCCACACCAGATATTTTGCTCTATCTTTATCTAGTCTAATTGATAAATCACAACAGGGTGGCTCCATCTTAATATTATCTTTAGTTTAACTGCCAAAACACAACAGGGTGAACTGGTTTCTGGTAAATGACAGACTGCTGGAAAAATAGAAACCTAAAGGTTCAGGCTCTGACAAGATGCCTGAACATTGGCCATATGTCCTACTGTCCCCAACATCTCCTCCCTTTCTTTATTAAAAAAGGAGGTAGATGGATCCATTATGTATGGGTAAGTGTTGGTCCCTGGAGGGAGTAGGAATTAACCAGAGGGGGGAAGCATTGACCTGATCCTCCTAGAGCCAGATTGGCCTGCCAAGATATCTTTTTGAGGAGGATAGGGAGGTCCTGATCTGCTGTCTGTAGGCATCCCCAACATACAGCGAACAAGACAGTTTTCAACATCAACCTCTATGCAATCAGGTTTACTTCTTAGAGGACTCAGAGTCAGATGATTGGGTCCTCACCATGCCAAGGAAGGGGAACGGAAGGATATTAGTGTTCAAGTTCATCATGGCCTTGGTCCGCCAAGTCAAGTCTATGATAATGCATCTGTATCACTCAGGCATCTCAAGCATCTAGCTGTTGTTTTACAAAGCCTGTAAAGCATCTAAAAGCCCAAGGGCCAAAAGAAATGAGGAGAAGCAATCCCAATAAGGGGCCTAAAATTTTAGGCAACAGGGTGGTAAGCCAAGGGGAGATAGAGAACCAATTATGGAACCAACTCTGGGCCACACTGTTCTAGAAAATTGGCCAGAGACTAAAGCTTGGCCCTCTCTCAAGATATTGAAAAATGAAACAATATTTAAACAATTAAACAAATTTACAGACATAGATATGACAATTATAAAGCAAACAATCTGATAGGCAAGACAAAAAGAAGCAATTTCGAGACCTTGACAAAAACCAGCATATCTAGGATCTAACCTATCTTTAACTAAAGTCAACAAACAATATATATGCATATATGAACCTTTAAGTCTAAAAGCATAATATAGCGTTCCTGTAATTTTTACCAACTCTGTCTTACATTTTTCCAGTAAGAAATGCAGTAACAGGGGCCTTTTCAGGGGCAAATGTTCCCTTTTCTTTTTAACTAACTCTTTGAGCGTTCTAACCTCTTGGCAAAGTTTTACCTTAGCATGCTCAGTAGCATCTTCCAATTCTTGAGCAAAGTGCAAGGCAGGCACACGAAAAGGGGGAAGGGCAGAATTATATGGCCGTGAAACAGAGGAGGACTTGCGGGTGGGGGGTGGCAATCGTAATCATGACTTTTTGCAGCTGCTTCCTTAAGGTCAGCAGCCTCTTCCAGGGAAAGGTGGTCATCAGGACTGTCCCGGACTGAGGACATAAGGACTGCAATGGAGGGACAAAGGGACCAAATGAGGTGATCAGAGGCGGGAGCCTCATAGGAATAGTAACCAAATCACAAATAGAAGGGGACAGGGAGGGCCAGGGAATGGACTCAGATGAGTCCTGACCTAATTCAAGGGATTTTCGGCTACCTCGAAGATCTTCCTTGAGGAATTTTTCTCTCTCAGACCACCTTGGCCACATCGGACCAGAATTCCTGACCTTAAGAATATCATAAATTAAATTCCAATAGCAAAAGGCTTGAACAAGTACTTTCTCTGGACCAAAAGAATTATAAAAATCTTTTAAGCAATTTCCTAATTTTGCCCATTGCTTCTCATCTTGGGGAAACCATGGAAATATATCATTGATAAAGAGGAAAAATTTTACTAAATCCTTTTTCTTTACCTGTGTTCCTTGTGCCTTGAAGGAGGTTTTGAGTCCCTTAATAAATAATTCATGTTTGCTGAGTGACTGTCCCATATGTGTGTTGCTGTCACTTAACTTAGTTAATCTGTCTCACAAGTAGGGGAGTTGTGGATGCAAGTTGATCTGTCTCATAGGCAAGTATTCTATGGAGATGCATATTGATGTGTCTCATGGGCATGAAGTCCGTGGCAATTCATGGTGCTCTGTCTCACAGGCATGAAGTCCGTGGTGATTCAGGGAGAGTGACTGGCCAGTCCAGAAGGCCAACTGACAGGTGAGTGTTCCATTTCCTTGAGCCCCAGATGTTGGGAGCCACTGAGCTTGAGAGGAGAATCACCTGTCTGAGGGACAGAACACAAGACACAAAGAAGGAGAGCCAGTCTGAATATTGATCAATCTCTCAAACTTTGTTTTTCAAGCAGCAGTTTTTATAAGGTAGGAGACAGGCAAGCATATTGCTCTGGCTATCTAAAGACATGGGGAATTCCAAACAGGTCATGAAATTCTTCCACAGTCAATATTTTGCTCTATCTTTATCTAGTCTAAGTGATAAACCATAACAGGGTGGCTCCATCTTAATCTGTTCTTTAGTCTAACTGCTGAAACACAACAGGGTCAATTGGTTTCTAGTAAATGACAGACTGCTGGAAAAATAGAAGCCTAAAGGTGCAGCTCTGACAAGATGGCTGAACATTGGCTGTATGGCCTACTGTCCCCAACAGTTCAACGTACGAAAATCTATCAATGTAATCCACTATAAACAAACTGAAAGAAAAAACTCACATGATCATCTCATTAAATGAAAAAAACCTTTGACAAAATTTAACACCACTTAATGATAAAAGTCTTGGAGAGATCAGGGCTACAAGGTCCATATCTAATCATAATAAAGGCTATATACAGCAATCTGATAGCCAACATCAAACTAAATGGAGAAAAATTCAAAGCAATTCCACTAAAATCAGGGATAAGACAAGGCTGCCAACTCTCTCCATATCTCTTCAATATAGTTCTTGAACTACTAGCAAGAGAAATAAGAGTACAAAAGGAGATCAAGGTGATAGAAATAAGAAAGGAAGAATTCAAAGTATTGCTATTCACAGATGATATGACTGTATATCTAAATGACCCAAAAAATTCTATTAGAGAACTCCTACAGCTGATAAAGACCTTCAGCGAAATGGCTGGATGCAAAAATTAACCAATAATATTGTAGTCTTCATGTATGCAAATAACAACTGGGCTGAGAAAGAACTTAAGGAAGGAACATCCTTCCCAATAGTTAAAAATCATATAAAGTATTTTGGTGTAACTTTAACCAAACAACTGAAAGACCCATATGACACGTACTTGATGTCTTTGAAGAAAGGCATTTAAGAAGGTATTGTATGATGGAAACAACACTTATGTTCATGGAGCTATAGGATGAACATAGTAAAAATGGTTGTTTTAACAAAATCAATCTATACATTCAATGCAACTCCCATTAAAATACCAACACAATTATTTATAGACCTTGAAAGAACCATTCTCCCCTTTATATGGAAAAACAATAACAACAAAAAGCCAGAATAGCTTAAAAAAAAAACAACTTATATAATAAAAGAACTTCTGGAGGTATCTCCACCCTGATTTCAAGCAATAGCAATAAAAACTTCATGGTACTGGCAGAGAAACAGTCTGTTTTCACTGTAATCAAATTGATGAACTAGAAATTAATGACCCACACTTACAGACACTTGATTTTTGACAAGCTTCAACCCAAGACTTGCCCACCCTAAAAGATGGCAGGGATAAGGAGGGAGCCAAGATTGAGAAATGTGCAGGTGGGGTTTGACCCAACCTGAGACCCACCTCATGGGAGACAGGCAAAACTTTGCATATTGATGCTACTATGCTGTACATGCTGTTGTGAGCCTAGCATGCTTCGCTCCAAGTGCCTTAGTCCAGCAGTTGATGGAAGCACATGAGAAGAGTCTCAACCATGCATTGGGTGATGGGTGGAGTATTTGGCAGAAGAGTTGAAGAAAGGAGGGAGGAATCAGGAGGCACAGGAACTCCACTGGAAGACTGACAGAGCCAGGGGGGCTCTGAAGAATAGGGTTCCAGCCAAGGACCATGCATGGACTGGTCCGGGGCCCCTTCCACAAGTGTAGCTGATAGGAATCTCAGTCATCACATGGGTTCCTAGTGAGGGAAGTGGCAGGTGGCTCTGACATGGTTACATTCCCCTGGTGGGGCTGCCTTATGGGCCACAGAGGCTTTGTAGAGTAGACTAGTTCAAACTCATAGAGTTCCATCTGCCTCTACCACCCTGAGTGCTGGGATTACAGATATGCAGCACCATATCTGGCTTTTTATTTATTAATTTCTATTTTAATTAATTTCATTCTTATGCACAACACTGATGTTGTTACATAAAGGTTTCTGAACTAGGATGCTGTTAGGTGAACCTTAATACTGAAGAGTTCTTGAAAACATTGCTTAACTGCACTGCTACTATAGCTTTCAGATGTCACAAATTAGACTTTACTTTGTATATTAATTCTAAGGAGCATACAGAAAATCAATTGTGTGGTGCTCTGTCCTCCCTCCCACACAATTTATATATATTTGAAATAAAGTCAGCAAATCTTCACTGTATAAAAAGATTTCTGAGTTTCTGTATGTGTGCTTCCAAATATATGTCTTTGCTATTGTACTACTGTGTGTGCTTTTATCTAAATTTCATACTAATGTTTTACATTCAATTTGTATGCACAGAATCTTTCCTCTAAATTTCATCAGAATGCATCCTTCAACTTATTCACATCTGGAAGATTCATCTTGACTTGTTTCTCTTTAAAAGGAAATAAGATTTATGCAAAAACATGAAAAGAAATTTCTATCTATAATATTAAGTCATGATAAAACTGTATTCTATTATATGAGTTACGTCAAAAGATTATTGATATTAATTGATGACAGGAATCTGCTCTTTAGTAAGAATGAATAATACAGGCATTATTAATTATATATGGAAAGATTAAAACAACATAAAATGACAAAATAGTTTACAAATTACTGGACATGTGATTAACCTAATGGATATGCATGTGCCTCAGCTGCCAGTGACTTGAGAAACAGACAGACATAGATGGATTAGATGATCTGTGAAAATGATCTCTTCTCTTTACATACTATTGGAATTAGCACATACCTGAAATTCCAGAAAACAATGGATCTTAATCCGTTCATCTAATTGAACACATCCACCTAACCACATCCATCCATGTTTCCAGGCCCTTAGTCATGCCAATCTCATTTCCTCTACCCTGGAAAAAAGGTTTTTCTCTTCCAACTTTCCAGAGTTCCTTTCTCTCTACCCAGAAATCCTGCCCTCTCTTCTCTCTCTGCTCTACTACAGGCTGTCAGCAACTTTGATTGTCCAATCAGGATCAGTTTTGGAGGCAAGGATTACATCTGCCCATAGTACAACAAGGATGCTGGGGGCAAGCAACCAACACTTGAATACATAATATCACCAAATCAACCTCAATATTTCCCCTTTTTTCATATAATGAAAGGACCTTTTTCATTTAATAATAACTACTACAACAGTGAATATGAAAACTATGATAGATACTATCCATCCCCAATGTCTAGTCCAATGCATTTGAAAACTGAGGAAGAATATTCTACTTATCCTATCTTGTGGAGTTTAGAGATTTTTTAACTAAATAATTTTTCAATCCTTATTTACATAACCAAAAACAAACAAACAAACAAAAGCAATCATCCTTCTTAAACCTAAAATGTCTTCTTCAATCCTTAACAACTTAGTTTAATTGTAATACTATAACTATTTAGTCTTCAACCCCATCAGAAAGACCGGAGAAGGTGACTATTACCTAAGTAAGCAGGAAGTGCAGGAAAACAGCATTCAAACCTAACATGACAAAGACAGATGACTTCAAAGTCCTGAAATTTCTCTATAACACCGAGCATCATCTTCAGCCTGCTGGCACTCTGCATCAGGCAGATAAAATTGTGAAGTAAAAACTATGAAGGACTTGGTTACCCTGTCTTGGCAGAGCTGGCCATGATGACTTTCTACTTCCAAGTTTTGCCCATTTTGAACAGTGTTTTGTCTGCAGTCAGAACAATGGCAGTTTCTGCCCAGTTACAGCTTACCACAACTGAAGCAACTCCATATAGAGTTTTCTGATGCTCATATTTTGTTCCAGATGAATGGGATACTGCCAGAAGCTGACATGCCTTAAATCAACAAAACTTTAAATTAGTTAAAAAAAAAACTTTAATTGCCATATTCTGTAGGTCTTTTAGGTTTTTGAAGACCAGCTATCTGTCTAAGTAAGGCAACATTGTTTGATAGTTTCTTTAGGTATTTACTATCATTTTGGATAGAATACATATATTTTTTTGCTTCCTGTTGAGACCAAAGTATACTCTTTTCCCCAATGTAACACTTTTTTATCGAAAATTTTGGAATTAGGACCTTTATGTGCTGATCTATTAGCAGTCTTATCTAAAATCCAGTGTCTCTTAACAGGTATGGTTCTTGTCTTATTTAAAATGTTTTAAAATCAATAAATCATTACTTAATCTACTTTGATAAGATATTATATTCCCCTTATATTTCATGACCACCTTTCTAAAGTTACTGTTAGATATTTTCATAGTTTGACATATAGGATTATAAGTTATGGATGTTGCAGGTTTCATGTCATAATGCCTGAAAATTTGTTGTGGTCCTTTGGATATATGTGATGAAGCGCTATCAGTCCAAGTTTGCAAAGGCATCTCCAAGACAGTCACTATCTCTAGCAAATGTGCAACCTTAGAATTATGACTCCAGAATTTAAGGCAAAAGCCCATTGGAAATCTGATTATGAACTTAGGGAATATTGCATTTACTTCAATTCTTCAAACTCTGCCCAATAGAGATCACGAGGCATTGTATGACATTCTTCCAATGCAACAGCAAACGGATTTGCATTTTTACTTTACCATATAGACTTTTATCCAGTAATTGAACCCTGACAACACACACAAAATATCCAGTCTGACTGTGTTAGCCTATAGCCAAAGCCGTATTACTCAGCACCTCAATGGGCTGCCATTTTGCAATTTCTTCAAGACTTTGTGGATGTTTCTCATCTGGAACTACCTCTTTTGCTATTTTTGCAAGTTCCAGATTGGATTTCTCTGAAGGTACCCTATTTTGATACAAAGAGTCCTCAAACCTCTGCTCTATTGCTTTTACATTTGCATCTATTTTCTAAGTATTTTATTTCTCCAAGTCTTATTTTGATCTCTTCCAAAGAGCATATATAAAACTGTAATCAGGACTGATAAAATTATTTGTATGCTAAGAGAACAAAACTCAAATGGAATCCAGAAGCAGTGTGTCATTATGTCTTCCATCTTTTTTAATGTAGAAACTAATCTTTTTAATCTCAAAATCTCTTCCTAAAGGACTTCATTTTCTTAGATTCAGCCTCCCTTTGAGACCTTACCAGTTCAGATGCTTGAGGTTTCCCAGTCTGTCTTTGCTCCTTGTTCCAAGGAGAGGCATTTTTATTTTTGCCTCTCTAACTGGTTCCTGATCCATCCCCTACACTGGGAAGTTATTGGGTCCACAAATCTTACAAACTCTATCCCCCAAAAGTCAGGAAAGCAAGTTCACATTCTCAAAGTGATTTAGCTTCCTATCTTTACTAAGTAAGTGTAGCTTTGAGAAGCTTACTTGTTTTAAAGAGTCACTTTTCTTAGCAATGCCTAAAAGAACTGCCTCAGTGGGTGTTGAATGCATAAGTTTTTTGTTGTTACTGTTGTTTTTCCGGCAGCTGAATGGATGACTGTCTTATCAGGAATCTGTGAGCTCCTGCTGTACAACTGCAGTTCCTAACTCTTTGAACAGAGCTCAGAAACTTCTCTGTAGTTTTATTTTCTACATAAGGTCTTGGTATATTACTGTAAATTCTTCCCCATTTGGAACACCATTTGTTACAGTTGTTTTTATAAAACTGTGTTTGTTCCAGGTTCTCCCAGTATTCTTGGTCCCTCTCTGCTGCAGGACATGGCTGACATATCCTGCCCTCTACCCTAAAGTTTCTAGAACAGAGCTTTTCCTTCCCCTTCACCATATAATCTGAACATTTTTTGTTCTTCATTCTCTCTCTCTTCTCTCTCTCTCTCTCTCTCTCTCTCTCTCTCTCTCTCTCTCTCTC
>OU015743.1:94966746-94997913 GCA_907169655.1 Acomys percivali | reverse complement strand
CCATTTTGATGAAGGACCAGTCCTACTTCTGTTAATTTTTGAGCTGTCCCCATTCAGAAGATCAGATATATGCATTGTCTGCCTCCTGTGTTTCTGATTATCTTCATTGAATTATGCATTTCATGTGGAAGCTACTCTTACTTGCATCATATTTTTATCAATTTTGATAGAACCCATAGCCTTTCCCCACCTGTGGATAGAGGCAAAGCGTCTTTCTTAATGTAACACATTCTTTGATGCCCATTCTATGTTAAAACATCTTCAAAGAATGTAAGTTGATCTAATTCAATGGATATAGTCCAGTATTGCTCCTGCCTCATTGGTATTCAAAAAGATTAAAGTTAATAAACATTTAATCAGTCTATTTTAGGAGTTTTAGTAGAAAACAGAAAAGAAAAATATGACCATTTTGGTGGTGTTTATGGTGAAGTAATGGAGAGGGGAAATAGTAGGATATGTATAATACACATAAGACAATGTATACATTTAAATATATAGTTTATATAACATTCTCTCATTTCAGAGGCAATGTTACTTTCATGACCTAAAAACCATCTAACAAAAACCCCAATACCATTCATGAGAATCACTCTTTTGATTTGTTGGTCAGTGTTGGCCTAATGATTTAACCAATACTATAAACTACTATTATTGCCTTTGTTTGTGGCCCAGAATTGAAAGCGATGTCCCTATTGCTGTAGGCACTATGTGTGCTGACTAGCTTTATTTGAACTTGACACAATTTAGAGGCATGTGAGAGGTGGGAAACTTAATTGAGAAACTGCCTACATAAGATTGGAATGTACACAAGCCTATAAGACATTTTCTTAATCAGTACTTGATGTGGAAGAGCCCAGCCTACTGTGGATTGGTGGTTTTGGGTTCCATAAGTAAATAGGCTGAGACAGCTAAAAGGAGAAAGTCAGTAAGCAGAAACCTTCCATGGCCTGTGCATCAGCTCCTGCCTCTAGGTTCCCACCCTGTATGAGTGCCTGTCTGTGCTCTGAATCTTTTAGTTGAGTGTATAGCTTAAAGTAAATACAATTACCAGTAAAGTAAAAGGAGACCATTTAGGGATAGAGAATCACTAGAGAAGAATGCAGTAGTATGCTAGCTATATGAATGAACACAGGATGTACTTAATTGTTGAAGAGGAGGGAACATAGAAAAGAAGGTGACAGAGATATAAGAGTGAATATTATTAAGGATATAGGAAATTCATTACAGAAAAGCATAGTTTTCTATATATACATATATATATGTGTGTGTGTGTATATCTGTGTGTCAGTGTGTCTGTGTGTGTGTGTGTGTGTCTGTATACTTACCACATAGAATATGAGAATTCTCTAGCCGACTTCAGTAAAAGACAAGGAAAATTTTCCTTTATGCCTTTGTCCACCACTTTCAAGAGATACTCTCTCCAATAATCCACACTGTTGCTATTGCTTTTGTTAACAGAAAGAACTTGAAGGTAAGTTATTGTTGCTGAATATACTGGAGAATTTGATCATAGGTTTTGATAAATCAAGTTTTCACTGAATTAAATTCTTACTGCAGAATGCTAATTCTCATGGTATGTGAAAGTTCCATGTAGTATGACAACTGAAAAAGTGAACAATAGTCACATTCAGGAGTAAAGCCTACAATGACCAAGCTGCAAGGTATCCACAGGGTACAATAGTGGCTCTTATGTCTTGAGATTAGCCTAAAACTTTATAATTGAATCTAAGAATCCATTCTGAGTACTGTAAACCTAAGCAAGAATCCATGGTTGAAGACACCATAGACACTACAAGAATACTTACTGCTACTATTTTTCTAAATCAATATAATTTTCAATCACATTATATTTTCTTAGACCCAATCATAAGTGAATATCTCAAACATCATCAAAGAAATTTTATTTTTGCAACAGAAAGAAATAGTACAAAGACTAACAAGTGATCATAAGTTAGAGAATTAGTTACTATGTGATGTACATTCCTACATGGGATATATATCTCACAACTAAGCCTCAAAAACACCAAGGAAAAGGAGATAAAGCTGTGGGAAGAGCCAGAAGACATGGTATCTGTTTTAGATGAGACAGGGAGGTGGCTCACTTGAATGCCGAGGAATGTCATTGCCAGCATAAAACCTATATAAAACAATCAGTAACAGGCCAATATACATGAAGAGATTTTGCAAAGTCCTACTTGTAGATAAAGTCTAGAGGAAATCAATGTCTATGTTTACTGAGAAATGGAGAATTAATTTTCTTTGGGGATAACCCCTCTGATAGGTCATTCAATCTTAAATATTGACCCCTTATCAAATGTACAAAAGGGAATGTTAATTAAGTTCATACATATCAATAACAATATTAGTTACTGAAGAGGTCATACATTGAGCCAGAATGTTTAAAATAACACAAGAAAAATTGGAAGAGGAGAGAAGGGGGAAGGAATGATGTAAATTGGGAATACTCATCTACTAAGTCCTCTCACAATCAGAACTAAAAAGATATATCAAATAAGAACAGTTGAATATTTTTAAATTTCATGCTATCAAAATGTAAAGTGAAATAATGACTCCCTTTGTTACATTGCTTCAGATATGATTTTCTTATAAACAACAGTACTCACGTTTTTCAGAAGAGAGAACATTAACTTTTTACTTATCCAATAAGAATAAAAATCTTGTTCTTCCCTTTCTATACATTGAAATACATTGCAGTGAACCTCCATGCTAGTAGGACAGAATTACTCAATGTGTACTTCAAGAGAGGCTAAAAACTTCTAATCATTGAATGGACCTTGACAATTAAATAATAGAGAAAAGACTGGGAGAGACCATATCCAAAATATTTGGCATAAGCAAATTGATAATTATAATTTTTCTTGGGGTAGTTTATTATGATGTTTTATTGAAATTATTATTGCCAAGAACAATCTTTTCTTTTGTTTTCATGACACATGTGTTTAAGTGTCCCTGTTTTCTCTCCAATCCCCCTTCATTTAATTTTCACATCCACTCATAACACTTTCTACATTTATTTCTTATCTATTTACCTTTGAATCTATCCTTGAATCTATGAATACATCTATCATCTATCTATCCATCAATCTATATATCTATCAATCAACCTATCTATCTACTTTCCTATTTATCTCTCCTCTATCTGTGTACATCTAGATTCTTTACAAAGAGAAAATGTTCAATATGTCTGAATTTGGTTTATTTTATTTTATATAATTACCTCTGTTACTAGTCACTTTCCTGCCAATGTTACAATTTTGTTTCATTTTACAATAAAATAAAATTTCAGTGTCTATAATTACTACATCTTCATTAATTTGAATAGCTATAATCTTATGGTCATTATTACAATAGAAGCAGCTCAAGATAAGTTAGACTTTGACTAGAAAATCAAGTGTTAACAAGCATGGGATTTTTCTGTTTCTTCCTTTTATATTTTATTAAGTAGAGAAGGTAATACTGCAAGTATCTTGAGATAATTTATTTCAATTGGGTCCTGATGAGTTGAAAATGGATTTTTTTTCACATAATATCAGGAATAAGTAACCTAGAGAGGAGAATATTGGAACCTCAATGCAAACTTATTTTCTGGCCCATTAAAATTTATTTTTAAAAGTTAATAAGTAACATTGGAAATACATATCATATCAAATAATAATATATTGAATTTTAAATATTAAAATTAATTTCCATATAAATTATGCAGGTAATTTTAATTTAGCTCTTACATCCCTGTGATCTTGAAAATTCCTTTGTAAATAGTATTATCAATTCATAAAGCAGTTTTAAAGCTTTGTTTGAAAGATTAAATTCTTTTTATATGCTGAAGTTTTTAAATGAAGTTCATTTTATCCAAGCTAGTATTTGGATGTAATGGTATAACTCCCAATTATGCTGTTTGAAGAGTTCAACCCCATGCACAAATGAAGTTTCTCTGTTAGTGATGAAACAGGCTTCATTTAGTAAGGTGACAAAATATTTAACATCATTGCAAAATACTACTATTACTTTTTATGTAAGAAATATATCATGACTTTTCACATATTTATTAAATAAGAAAGATAAAAAAATCATCCTGTCATAGAGAAGAAAAATGCATTGTGTACATAAAAAATCTAGTAAATCTTTATAAAACTGAAATGTTGGGTTATAATCTTTTTTTAAAAGAACTAATTCAATTGGATATATAATTTAATTTTTTAATGCATCACCATCTGATAAAACTTAGGAGAATGAGGGAATTGGTCTATAACCATTGTGCGAAAAGATGTAACTCATTATACATAGCTATGAGCTCTTGAAAAACATTTAAATCGATAATAAAAAGGTCCATTGTTATTGATCACTAACAAATGTATATTTAATCTCTAATAGTTGTAAGTTGCTAATCATTATAATAAATAAGGCTATGATATGAGCAAACAAAAGGGAACTTCCATTTAATACAAGAAGAAAAACATGTGAGGTTATGGTGGCTATTGCAAAGATTCCATGAATATGCTGCTAATCTTATCCTTTTTATGTATTTAAAAGTAATTTTACACATTGCTATCAAAGCTGATTTAAAAATTCAATTAATCTTGGAATCTTTTAGATAGCATTTACATTTCTTTCTATTTCTGCTAAGATAAGTTTTAAACAAAATATGTACAGAAGTAATGGTACTAATATTGATCCTTAGAAATGTTCTAAAACTGCTTTAAATATCATCCAATTTCAACAGAAAAGGAAAATACACAAGATGGATGAAATGAGACAATTAAGCACAGATGTTATAACTACATTTTAATATTTCTCTTTGAGGATAGTGTTTAAACTGATAAACAATATAAAAGGGAAAATATTAAGAAGGAAACATTCATTAATTGCATGCATCTTTGTAGTACATATGCTTGTAAATAGAGATGTGTTGGGCCCCATGGCCGAATCTGTCAGCCCTCTGAGGCCTTGAGGACAGAACCAAGCCTGGCTCGAGTTTCAGCAACAATCTCTGGTAAATACTTCCACATAGGAATGACTCAGCGTGGTTCATCCAGGCACATCCTGGTGCAAACCTTGCCACCAACAGCCATGTAACAAAACCAATTGGTCCCACAGTATCACTACTTTCTGTCCTGGGAGATGTCGTATCTCCTGACATCTTATGACCTGCCCACTATACTCTATATAAGAGAAACTCACCATAATAAAAGTGAGGCCTCGCTCCTATGAGAATCCGGACTCATTGTATTTTTCTTCCAGGCATCTAAGGAGGAAGCTCCATCACCTACACTCACCATCCCACTCAGCCCCCAGGGAGAGCATCAGAGTGCATAGTCCCCTCCAGTTCCAGCCCTACCTGCTGGTGTAAGAGGAGACCCAACAGAGATGAACACGCATGTGCCTGCACATGCATACTTTCAAGTAGGATGGCATCTTAAGCCTGAAATAGAAGGTCTAAAAGTTAAATAAATATGATTGTGATTGAAGCAAGACTGCCTAATTGAAAAAGACCTTCAATAGAAACAAATAACAGTGAAGTACCAGACAAAATTAGCTTGAAAAAATAATATTGTGTTTAAAATCCACAGAATCTTAAAATCTTTACATATAAAGATAATTTGCAAGTGTACTAAAGTCAGGAAAGAAAAAAAAAACCTCCTTCTTAAAATATAACATAAAACTCTGCTATTTCAAGTATTTTAATTTTAATTGTCTTAAAAATGTATATTCAAATTCAAAATAATTTTACTATATATAAGGACATATTCATCATTTTAGTATAAATATTATATATAATATATTCATAATATATTATAACATGTATAGAGAGAATATTATTATGATTAGAATATATTCTATGTAATAATATGTATATTGTATTATATGGTATACAATAAACTGTATTTATAAAGATACAGTATTTAAACTAATATGAAATATATTAATAAATTAAAGCACTTTAGATTGTTTTCATGCAGCTGTACTTCACAAAATAGATTTCTTCCAGCAGGAAGACTCATTGGGTCAGAAAGCTCACCCAATTTATATGATCCTGAACTCAATACCAGCATCCCTAAGAGAGGGACATTTGGGTAGAGCTGACTGCAACGATGGATGGAACTCCAATGAAGGGAGCTTTTGCTCATGCAGAAGTATGGTATTGATAATGCAACATCTGATTTCAAGACACTCACCTCTGCTACTGTAAATTACCTCAATAAAGTCATTGCTCAGTAAGATTGACTGGATTATATAAAAGTTAGGTTTCTTTAGAGCACCAATTCTCTACCTATAGGCTGGGATCCTTCTGAGGGTGGCATATCAGATATCCTCATATCTGATATTCACAATTCATAATGGTAGCAAAATTTCAAATATGATGCAGCAACAAAATAATTTTATGGTTAGGGTCACCAGAACATGAACTGTATTAAAGAGTACCAGTATTAGGAAGATTGAGAAACATTGACCTAGAGGAACAGAAAGAATGGAATGAATATATACATATATACATATATATATGTGCATATACATGTTCATATGTTTTTATGAGTAAGCTGAATCTAACATATATGTACATATATATACTGCCTTACTTATACTATGCAATTAATAATATATAATTAAGTCAATTCCATTAAAATAGAATCACTAACTGAATCACACTTGAATCTGTGTACTTAGGTACACAGGCAAAGAGAGTAGTCTCATGGTAGCTGTTTGTCTCTCACTGGATAAGCTGACAACCTGGTAACTGCTAGGGGCTGGGTACTAAGGGGCTAGGTACCTTAGGACTCCCCATCTTGTTCCCCAAATCTGGAAGTTTTCTAGAGGAACACCTGTTCCTTGTGCACAGTAGAGACCTGGAAATGCTGAATTTGATACTACTTTTTTGGTTCTTGGTAATCAGACTCTTATGTCAATAGTGCCATAGGTAAAAAAGATAGATGTAAAACAGATAGACATTTATTGATGTCTTGTTAAGAAACTGTTGGATAATATGTAAATAAATGAAGTGATATGCATTAGTCATGGATTGAAAATAAAACCACTGTTAAAAGGTCTGCTTTTGTATATATAAACGCAAGACAATCTCATTTAATATCCCAGGAAGTCATTTGTTTTGAAGGGAAGGAAAGGTGGGAAATATTGCATTTCTAACAGAACTTTGAAACATATGTAGAATACCAAATACAACATAATAACAAAATTATGAGAAAAAAATTACAATTGGGAGGTTCTCTTGCCTAATTTCACTTGTTATGATCAAGATTCAGTATTCAAGGAAATGTGGGATTGACCTAGAAAGAGATGAGACTGAAGAGAAAAACTCATTAATAAATAATCATAAGATGTAAGGATGACATACTAGAAAAATTCTTTTCAACAAATAGAGAGGGTTATATTTGATGTTTTATGGTAAAATAATGAACCATGGCATAAGTCACTTTTGTATAAAGTCAGTTAAAAATAGACTTTAGATATGAACATCTATTATTACAAATACCCAATATTTTAAGAAAATGTGGGCTAAATGTGTCCTACATAATTTTGTGAAAGAGAATGGCACATTATCAAAATGCCGAGGTGACAACCTGCTAGCACAGAGAGGCAGAAAAAGCACTCAGCTGATCTTCCTACTCAGATAGCATCCCAGAAGACAGAGGGAGTCTGCCCTTTCTCCAGGATGTCTTAAATACCTTTACCTCATTTTCCCTCATTTCTTTCTATTGGTTTACTCACTGTTGATTGATTGATTGCTCTTCCTCTTGGTCTATGGTTGATTTTAATTAGCTCTTGATTTAAAGGTGTCTGCTAGTTCTGAGACACACCACAGTACTTGTTTATAGTAAACAGAAATCTCTAGGATTAAAGGTTGACCCATACAAAATTAGAAACAAATTTTTAAATTTATTTTTAAGTAATTTATTCACATTATATCTCAATTGTTATCCCCTCACTTGTATCTTCCCCATTTCCCACTCCCTCCCTCTTTCAACCTATTCCTCTCCCATAGGTCTGTGTCAGACAGAGACCTCCTCCTCCACCATATGATCACAGCCTATCAGGTCTCATCCTGGTAGTCTGCTTACTCTTCCTCTGATTTCCACCAGTTCTCTCCACCAAGGGGAACTGGCCAAATAAGGGAGCACCGGAGTTCATCTCAGAGTCAGTCCCTGCTCTCCACAGAACTGTGGCAAATGTGCTGTCCATTGGCTATATCTGGATAGGGGTTCTAGGCTTATTGTATGTATTGCCTTGGTTGGTACAGAAGTTTGAGCATATCCCCGTGGGTTCAGATCTACCAGCCTTTATGATGTTCTTGTAGGTTTCTAGAACCCTCTGGATCTTTTATTTCTCCATTCTCCCATACTGCTCTCACCCAGAGTCACAGTAGGAAGTGCCAGGATCTATCCCAATCTCCTCCTAAGTGAAGACTTTCAGGGGACATCTCTGTTGGGCTAGTGTCCAACAATAAGTCAGTATATACCATGTGTATCTTTCTGGGTCTGGGTTACCTTACTCAGGATGGTCATTTCTAGTTTCATCCATTTGCCTGCAAATTTCATGATTTCCTTGTTTTTAGTAGCTGAGTAGTATTCTATACTATAAACGTACCACTGTTTCTTCATCCATTTCTTGACTGAGGGGCATCGCAGTTGTTTCCAGGTTCTGGGTATTACAAATAAGGCTGCTATAAACATGGTTGTGCATATGTCGTTGTGTGGTAGAACATCTTTTGGGCATATTCCAAGGAGTGGAATAGCTGGGTCTTGGTCTAGTCCTATTCCCAGTTTTCTGAGATAGCACCAGATTGATTTCCAAAGTGATTGTACAGGTTTGCACTCCCACCAGCAATGAAGGAGTGTTCCCCTTTGACATCCTCACCAGCTTGTGCTGAACACTGAATTCTTTATCTTAGCCATTTTGATGGGTGTAAGATGGAATCTTGGAGTAGTTTTGATTTGCATTTCTCTGATGACTAAGGATATTGAGAGCATTTCTTTAAATGTTTCTCAGGCATTTGATATTCCTCTGTTGAGAATTCTCTGTTTAGG
The DNA here is from genome assembly GCA_907169655.1 of Acomys percivali. Classification (NCBI taxonomy): domain Eukaryota; kingdom Metazoa; phylum Chordata; class Mammalia; order Rodentia; family Muridae; genus Acomys; species Acomys percivali. The sequence continues at coordinate 94,988,854 of OU015743.1, read as the reverse complement.
TCTGAGCCCCATTTCTTAATTGGGCTTTCTGGTTTGGTGGTGTTTAATTTCCTGAGATCTTTATATATTTTGAATATTAGACCTTTGTCACATCTTTTTCCAGTCTGTAGGCTGTCGCTTTGTTCTGTTGACAGTATCTTCTGCCTTACAGAAGCTTCTCAGCCTCATGAGGTGCCATTTATTAATTGTTGACCATAGAGCCTGGGCTGTTGGAGTTCTGTTCAGGAAGTTGTCTCCTATGTCAAAGGGTTCCAGGCTCTTCTCACTTTTTCTTCTAACAGATTTAGCTCTGCTTTTATGTTGAGGTCTTTAATCTACCTGGACTTTAGTTTGTGCAAGGTGATAAATATGGGTCTATTTGTATTTTTCTACATGCAGCCATCCAGTTAGACCAGAACCTTTTTATCTTTTATTGAAGGTGATATTTTTCTATTGTATGCTTTTGTTTTTGTTTGTTAGTTTGTTTTTGTTTTTGTTTTGTGTTGTCAAAAATCAAATGCCCAAGTGTGTGTGGATTTATTTCTGGAACTTTCATTAGATTCCTCCCCCCCTCAGCCAGATGCCTGAACCATCCTTTTTTGTTACTGATGCTCTATAGTACAGCTTGAGATCTGGGATGGACATTCCTCCAGAAGCTCTTTCATTGTACAGGATTGTTTTAGCTATTCTGTTTGCTTTTACATATGAAGTTGAGAATTGATTTTTCAAGGTCTGTAAAGAATTGTGTTGGAATTTGTTGGGAATTTCATTGAGTCTGTAAATTGCCTTTGGCAAGTTGAACATTTTTACTATCTGAATTCTCCTGATCTACAAACATGAGAGATCTTTCCATCTTCTGATATAATCTTTAATTCTTTTCTTTAGACATTTGAAAATTTTTCATATGTCTTTCACTTACTTGTTAGAGTTACACCAAGATACCTTATATTATGTATGGCTATCATGAAGGTATAGTTTCTGAAATTTCTTTCTCAGTCTATTTGTCATTTGTATAGAGATGGGCTACTGATTTTTTTTAGTTGACTTTGTATCCAGCCTATTTGCTGAAGGTGTTTCTCAGATGCACAAGTTCCTTGGTAGAATTTTTAGTGTCACTTATGTATACTGTCATGGCATCCAAATCGTGAGAGTTCGATTTCTTCCTTTTCTATTTTTATCTCCTTGATCTCTTTAGTTTTCTTATAGATCCAGGTAGGACTTTATGTACTATATTAAAGAGCTATCAATAGAGTGGACAGACACACACACACACACACACACACACACACACTCAACCCTCACACACCCCTCTACTACCACCACCACCAAGAATAACAAGCAAACAAGCAAACAAGCAAAACATTTAGTGATATTTGAGGTCATTAATTATAAAGAGAGAGTTACAGGTGAGTGGTTTTTGATATTTGAATGTTTTTCATGCCTATTTTTCTCTGTCACTTTTAAAATTAAAAACAGAGGGAACCAGAGGGTCCTATACACCTACAAGTAGAACATTATGTTAGGCAGATTTGGGCCTAGGGGGTCCTGCTCAAACTAAGGCACAAGCTAAGGACAATACAGGCAGTAAACTTTGAACCCCTACCCAGATCTAACCAATGGACAGAACATTCTCCACAGCTGAGTGGAGAGTGGGGTCTGACTTTCACACGTACTCTGGTGCCTCATATTTGACCACATCCCCTGGAGGGGTAGACCTAGTGGCACTCAGAGGAAGGATAGCAGGCTACCAAGAAGAGACTTGATACCCTATGAGCATATACAAGGGGAGGAAATCCCCCTCAGGAAAGTCATAGGGGAGGGGAATAAGGGGAAATTGTAAAGAAGGGAAGAATGGGAGGATACAAGGGATGGGATAACCATTGAGATGTAACAAGAATAAATTAATAAAAAAAGAAAGAAAAATTAAATGAACTGAAAACAGACTCTTTTCAAGCAGTATATTCTGATTATGTCCTCCTGGACCAACACTCCACAGACCCCTCACCTCTTGACCCACTCAAATTCACATCTTTTCTTTCTTTCTTTCTTTCTTTCTTTCTTTCTTTCTTTCTTTTTTCTTTCTCTTTTCTTTTTTTTATTAGAAAACAAACAGGCAACAAAAACAAAAAAAAGTATAGGACAAAGCAAACAAACAATAGGAGCCAATGGAAAAGCACCATAAATACACATAGACAACGAGAGACACACCCTGCACACACATACTTCCATAAAAACATGAAACCAGTAACAATACATATGCACAGGCCTGTAAGGTTAAAAAAAAAAATTTTCCAGCAAAGCATTATGAAACAAAAGATATTCCAAAAATACCACTAGGTTTGCTTATGTTGGCCAACTTCTCCTGGTCATGGGGCCTGCTCTATGTATAATTTTTATACCTAATGATATTTTCTTGGAGAAAACTTATTTCCTTTGTGAGCAGTTACCCGTTGGTGATTGCTTCTGGGTTATTGGTGAGGGCTGTGTCTACTTCCATTCCCAGTGCTGAGACCCCATCTGGCTTTGACCTGTGAAGGTCCTATGTGTATAGGAGTGATTAGAGGAAGAAGGGGAAGGCATAATGATGTTATTATATCAATAATAACAATTATTATTATTTATTATTATTAAAAGTATTAAGGAATGAATTATTTTAGATAGTAAAGCTGAATTACAAAACATGGAAAACCCAAGGCACAAAAAATCTCTTCATACTATTCTCATGAAGGCAGATATAACTTACTTAAGCTGAGTACACAGGATAGCAAGTAAAATACAAAGTCTGATATTATCTCAAATGCTATTACCTAGTTGCACAGTCTGACAGAAGTTCAGTCTCTTTGAAGGTGGGTAATATTTTCAGGAAAAAATCTGTAATCATAATCATAAAATTAGTCAGGCTGTCTGTGTCTGCATTCTCTAGTCTAGGCTGTCATCATTCCTCTTGTCTCAGGCTCCCACGAGGCAAAGACCCATGCCACAATGCTTTTACTGAGTTAAATGTCCCCAGTTCATAAATAGCCAATGATGCTATTGTCAACAGTGAACTTACATTTAGAACAAGAAAGAAGGAAGAGAAAGAAGGAGGTGGAGAGGAAATGAGGAAAGAAATAGGAGAAGCAAGAACTCAGGAAATAAAGGAAGGATGAAAGACAGAAAAGAAGTTAAGACAAATGCTGTAGATCATTTTAAAATTGTCCTTAAATTATAAGTTTAGTGTAATTAAACTCTTTTCATTGATATGGATTAGATAGGTATAGAGTACTTGTTTTTCTAAAGTCCAATGAAATTATACTACATTAAAAATTAGTCATTCTAATATACAAATTTATGTTGTAGTAAATCATCATAAATGCTCTTAGAAGCCCTCAATATTCATTGTAAGCCTCTTTGCTACTTAGATCATTACTTGAGCACTGTTTATGTTGTGTTGAAGAAAAAGCATCATGTACTAAATTTAGTCATTATATAATTGCATATATTAAAATCATTTATAAAGCAGCTGACAATGGTTATTTAATATCAATCTGCCCTTTCTTAGGTGAATTGACCTCATTTTTCTGATATTTTTAGTGCATATGGAAGCAAGATGATATTAGGTTTTATAAATATTAAGATGGTGGTTGGTTGTGAAGATGTCTATTCACTAACTATGCTTCATTTACAAGGATATAAATGGAAGTGTTTGCTCTTCTAAAGTATTTATTATAGGCAAATAAAAGCATATATATTTGTGACCATCACTGCCTAAGAGCAATAACATGCTTATTGTTTATTCCTGACATTTTATTGGAATATTCCCATTAAATACTATACCACTCACTATAAGAGAACATTACTGTGATTGTGTGTTCATGCGAACAATTGTTCTTTCCTACTAAAATAATCACAAAACATCAGGGAATGTACTTTATAGGGAATAGTCCAAGTCTGTGAATCTTATTCTGTGAATTCATATTCTAAAGCCTCCACATCCTTCAGAGGATTACAATTAGTCTTCTTGTTGTTTTATCTGTTTAGAACTATATGGAGAACAATCATTTTTTTATATTATGTCCTTTTGTATGATTTCCAGAGAACAAGTCATTTTTTAATCTGCTTTACAACAAATGGACAAAATAAAATACTAAGGGACCTAATGTTTTAGTAAATTTTATTTTTTAATTATGTCTTAGGGAGTTGTTGTTTTTAATTCATGTTATCTTATTTATATATACTACTTTAATCTTTTTCCACAGTTATGATGAAGATTCACTTGTGGAGGTGGTTGCGTGGCCACAACTTAACTGAGAACATCAGAGGACACATTGAGTGTTGATCGTTGTTTTCCATCTTGATTGAGGTAGAGATTTTTCTTCTCTAGTTCCTTACTGCCTATGTTGCCTAGCTGAACTACAAGTTCATAGGCATCCTCCTATCCTATCTTTTCTCTCTTTGGGATTCCTATGATTGTAGATAGAGTTTACCATACCAAGATTCTATATGCATTCTTTAGTTTGAAATTATATCCACAGTCTTTCACAGCAAGTTTTTTGACCACTGTGTCATCTCTCTAGTGATGTCTATCTTTATATGAATAAATGATATAATTGTGATAACTAAGAGCAAGGAATATTTCTAATTTTCAATGTACCTTCTTATTGTTGACAATAATATACATAAATATGTATATACATATATTTGAATATATAATGTATATATAATTATACATGTGTGAATATAATGAAAGAAATTATTTGTCATACAATTTTCTATGTTATTATATAATTTGAATGAATTTCTTTTAAAAACAATTTTTAGGAGTTGAATCTCTGAAAATCTTGAACTCTGTCTTTCACACTGATGAAGAAAAATACCAGACACATTTAACTTTTAAAACTGAAATCATGAATCACTCCAACCGATTACTGAAGTAATATAGTTTTATATTTATCATATAAACATGTTATTTGTTTATTACCCTATATAAAATGTCACCTAATGCAAAGTTGTTGCAAATTATTATTAATATAAGTCATGTTCCTATCATCATAAAGTCCTCTAATTTCTTCTTAAAATTTAAAAAGAAGGATATCTTGTCATTTAGCATCCATGGGAGTGATGGAGGAATGATTTTAATGTTGTGTGGAAATAAATGGAAGTATTTTATACTCAAGAGGAAAGCAAAATATGAAAAAGACATTTTTATGTGGACAGTAATAGCTTCTGATTAATTATAATTACATAATTATTATATTATGCTAATTATATAATTAAATATTGTGCTAATAGTATAATTAAATTTATTATGTTAATTATATAATTGTATAAAACCTTTGAATTATTTAAAAACATGATTTTTCATGGCATTCACATTTGCTTACTTCCAAAAATGTAATTTGAGTCCTAAACTGGAAAATGTATCCATTTATACTTTCGAGAATTATATTTGCATTTTATCCAACAAAGTAAAAAGGTTATCAAGATCCACATTCATTCTTCCATATTCTGTAATTCCTTCTCCTTTATGTTGAAATGTTATGATCTATTTTCCATGGTCTCATCTTCAGGGCAGGACATGGAAACACATAACAATTTTTTCTTCTGCTGTGGTTTCTCATCCATCATGGCATCCATCAAGGATCAAAAAAAGCAGATATTTGTATTTAATCATCCTAAATCTCTGTTACATCAGAGCAAAAACTGGGGGTGGATACATTTTCTGATAATTTTCAGTGTATTATTGTTGAGCTCAGCAAGCAAACAACAGACTTTATCAGTGCTATCATTCAAAGCTTCTTTCTAATAGTTCTGGATCATGGTTAGTACAGTTTGGAATGTATTTGGATCTCGGGTAGAAGGAATTTACTGTTTATACTACGATAGTTCTGATGATTCTTGGGATATGAGAATTAGTATTCAGTGTCCTTCCATGCCTTTTCTCTGCTGTCACTCAGTTCATGAGAGACATGAATTTCTATTGAACAGCCTGGGGAAGTATCATTAGTCATTTAGAAAAGTAAAGGAACCCAATACTAAGAAGTTTTGTGAAGAAATGGTTATTATGAAAGTCATGTCAATGATTTTTGTGACAGTCATACTCTCCTTTCTGTCCGCTGGCATTTCTCATGAACTTCTCTGTTAAGAGGAGCTGTGACAACCCATAAAAACCACACATAACCATTAAATTGTTTGCACAGATGACTGAAATAGTATAATGAGATGGGTCATAAGACACATGTTGTGTGGGACTGTTCTTTCTAAGAAACAGTGGGCATAACTTTCCAATATAAAACTGTTATTTAACAGTTAACTCAATCATAATAGAAGATAGTTAAGGCTGCTTTGTTTATTCATTTGATGACCATATTATTCTGTGTATGCCTGATTACAGGTATATCCAGTTCTACTGTGAATTTATTAAATTTTCTACATGGGTAACCGTTATAGGAGCTGGTATATTGAAATTGCCCACAGGCATTATATAATAAGAACAATGGTGTCTCTTTAGACCCTATGGACTTACTTAGTCCAATGTCAGTTGTATAAACATTCACATAGTTCAGTTATATTCTGTGATTGACTCACTTATTACATAGATAACTTTGATTCTTAGATTTTTTACTTTATTTTGCCTGATGTAATACTCTCATGTTTTGTATTATAGAATTTAATATCTTAATATTAAAGGCAATTATTGATAAATAAGGATGTAACTTAAGTATTTTTTTTTTTTTTGGTCTCTCAATATTTTTATAGCTGCTGCATTTGATCAATCCCTAGGAGAATTCTTCTTTGGGTTGTTGGTGCAATGTATATTTAATTTTAGGTACTTTCGTAGTATCTCATTTTGGTATGGTTTGGTTTTTATGGTTTTGTGTGTGTGGAGTGTGTGTGACAGGGTTTCTCTCTGTGTGGCCTTGGATGTTCTGGACTTACTTTGTAGCAGGCTGGTTTACCTCTGCCTCCCCGAGTACTGGAATTACAGGCATGTGCCACTGTGCCCAAATTCTTTCGTAGTATGTAAATTACCCTGAACGCCTTATATTTATAATGGTCTAATTCAGCCTAATAAAAATTTAACTTTGATTGCTCACTTTTCTACATTTTACTAACCATATAGTATTTAAAATTTTTATATGTGTGTTTTTATTATACTATTATATGCATTCATAAAAAATTCATTTTAGCTATAGTTGTTGATACTAATTTAGTAATTAGTCATTAATCATTAGCTCTTTCACTTTGGCTAAAATTATTTTCCAATCACAATTACATTCATATAGAAGTATATTAGAGTTTTGATTGCTGTAATGAAACACCATGGCAAACAACTTAGCAGAGAACAAGTTTATTTCACTTACACTAGCAAATCGCAGTCCATCATTGAAGAAAGTCAGGTTAGGAACTCAGAGCCGGAACCTGGAGGCAGGAATTGCAGCTGAAGCCATGAGGATATACTTATTATGGCCTGCTCCTCACAGCCTTATCATGTTGTTTTGTTATACATCACGGGACATGATCAGGAATAGTAAGTATTGTCCACAGTGGTCTGAACACTTTTCTATCAACCATCAATTAAAAAACTGTCCCATGGGTTTACCTACAGGCTAATCTTCTGAAGATATTTTCTCCTTAAAGAGTCCCTCTTCTCAGCTATTAAAAACAAGGAATTTCTGAAATTTGTGAACAAATGGATTGAACTAGAAATTATCATAATGAGTGAGTTCACCCAGAAGCAAAAAGAGTCAAATGGTATATATTCACTTATATTGAGACACTAGGCCAAGGGGTACGCCCCCATGAAAAACTTTACCTACCAAGAAAGTGGGTCAGAGGGGAGAAAATCCTATTGAGACTTTAGGGGTGAGAAGCCTGGGAGAATGAGGAAATAGAAGGATCCAGTGGGTCCTGGAAAAATACAGGCGGGTCTGGGCCCTCTAGTCCCCCTCAAACTATGGCACCAGCCAAGGAAAATATAGCAGTAAACTTCGAACCCCTACCCAGTCTAGCCGATGGACAGGACATTCTCCACCGTTAAGTGGAGAAGGGGATCTGACTTTCACACAAACTCTGGTGCCCCATATCGGACCATGTCCCTTGGATGGGGAGGCCTGGTGGCACTCAGAGGAAAGATAATAAGTCACCAAGAAGAGACTTGATTCCCTAGGAGCATATACAGGGGGAGGAGGTCCCCCTCAGTCACAGACATAGGGGAAGGGAGTAGAGGGGGAAACGGGAGGGAGGAAAGAAAGGGAGGATACAAGGGATGGGCTAACAATTGAGATGTAATATGAATAAATTAATAAATAAATTAATTAATTAAAAAAAAAGAGTCCCTCTTCCAAGTTATGACTAGGGTTGCATTAAATTTTCAAAACTTAAAAACAATCACAAGTATTAGGAATGTTATTCTGTATAATTTGTGTCAAAGGTTGTGCTTACGGGGTGTCTTAGTTAAGATTTTATTGTTGTGAAGAGACACCATGACCAGGGAAACTCTTATAAAGGGAAACATTTAATTTGGGGCTGGCTTTCAGTTTCAGAGGTTTAGTCTATTATTGTCACAGAGAGAGGCATGGCAGTGTGTAGACAGATATAATGATGGGGAAGGAGCTGAGAGTCCTACATCTTTTTTTTTTTTTTTGTGTGTGTGTGTGTGTGTGTGTTTTATTTATTTATTTATTTATTTTATAATTTTTTTATTTTTAATTAATTTATTCTTGTTACATCTCTATGGTTATCCCATCCCTTGTATCCTCCCATTCTCCTCTCCCTCTCATTTTCCCCTTATTCCCCTCCCCTATGACTGTTCCTCAGAGGGATTACCTCCCTCTGTATATGCTCATAGGATATCAAGTCTCTTCTCAGTGACCTGCTGTCCTTCCTCTGAGTGCCACTAGAGATGGCTCAGCCGTTAAAGGCTAGGCTCACAACCATAAATATAAGAGTCCTACATCTTGATCCACAAGTAGCAGAAGGAGACTGTGTTCCGTACTGGGCAGGATTGCACATATAAGACTTGAATGCCTGCCTCCACAGTGACATACGTCCTCCAACAAGGACACTCCTATTCCAATAAGACAACACCACATCTAATAACAGTAACAATCCCTATGGTTCAATATTCAAACAGATACTCTATTGGAGAGGGGTGAGCACATTCCTATTCCAACCACACTGATCTCTCATGAATTTTTCATCACAAAATTCATATGTTTTTAATTAACTTGTTTTGTGTCTTAATTACTTTGATCAGTTTCTGCAAGGCATAAGCATAGGCTCTTAACACTATTAATTGTAATTAGTTTGGGAAAATTTTAGTTATCTCTCATTTACAAAAGAGTTCACAGGGTCAATTTTTTAAACAGGATATTGTTCTTCCTTCAGTGCGCTGAAGGTCTCACTCTATTCCTACCTGGGCTGCTGAGTTTTTACTAAAATGAAACTTCTCATCAGGACAGCATTGCATGCAACATAGTTCTTACCTGCTATTCTTAGGATTTTTGTTAATATATAAATTAGTTACCATATATTTTGTGAACTCGATTTCATGTTTGAATATAATTGGTAAACTCTGTGCTTCTTTTTTCTACATGTTGTTTTCCTTTCACAGGTAAGGGAAATATTTGTCAAGAATTTAAAGAACAAAACTAAAAATCACTCTTGTCCTTTTCCATCTACAGTGTGACTACAGAGAGTTGCTGGTTAGTTTATCTTCTCTTCTAATCCCCATCCACTCATTATCCATTTGGTACTTTCTCTACTTTGGTTGGGAAAAGTCAAAAGTCCTGACTGTGTGTTGAAAAGAGAGGTATGTATGTGCTTCTTCACTGTGGTCAGGACACTTGATAGGGCTTCACTTCGGATCTCTGAATTTTAGTCATAATTTCTTCTTACCTTTTATATGACACATTTTGTTTTATATTTTTTTTCAGTTTGTTGAGACAGGGTTTCTCTGCGCAGTCTTGGCTGCCCTGGACTCCCTTTGCAGACCAGGCTGGCCTCATCGCCCTCCACCAGCTGTATGCACCCCCAGCTGTCTGCACCCCCTGCTGTCTGCACCCCCCGCTGTCTGCACCCCCTTACCTTCAACCTCATGTTCTCATTCCATCTGCCCTTTCTCTAAAAAATAACTCCCCAAACAATAAAAAACAAAAATTAAAATAGGCAAAAAATGGAAAAAGAGAGAAAGAGACAAAGAAATGGGAAAAAACTAGCAAGACAGAAAATAACTAAATTAAACAAAAATAAAACATACTGAAAACTATAAATTCCTTTTTGTGTTGGCCCCCTACTCTTACCAGCCATTGGCCACATCAATCATTAACTCTTACCTCCACCAAATATATTCCAGTTTACTAATGTATTTATTTCAATATCTTTCTGTGTTCATGTATATTTTCTAAATTAAAAAAACATTATTCATATAATTTAATATTGCACTGAACTTTTAATAGTGATGTTTTTGGATTCTTTTTTGTAATTTCATAACTCTCCTTCTTTATAAATGCTGTTGGAATTTTACTTTCTTTAGAATAGATCATGCTTTCCTGAATTTGTTCCTAAATTTTGTTTATGGATCTGTGAAAGAAGTTACATATTTTCATTTTTACAATTCTTTGACTATGATAGACTTTCACTAGTAGACTAGACTGTGCCACATGATGTGTCAGCAAAATGGAAGGCTTTTAATACTTTCTACAGATGTCCTGACTGCTAAAACCTTGATTCTGTGAACCCAGATGAAGATGTTGACTGATTCTTCATGCAGCAATAGCAGTCACAGTTTGGTCACGAACATGAGACAGAGAGTCTGTGTGTATAACATTCACCTCTTATTTTCATGCCACAACTTTGCAGTCCCTGTCCAGAATGTATTCCCTTTTAGTTTGGCTTTTAGAAAACTTTGGAGGAATTTGGAGATGCAGTGTATTAGGAGAGGCTGGTTGTCTTTTTATAAGATAAATACTTGAAGGTGTGACATGTTATGCAGTATACTCAAAAGAGTTGTTATTTTCCTTGATATTTCACTAGGGTACGTTTTTAAAATGTTCTATTGATAATTTCTCTTATCTTTTGTCCATCATTTCCTTTCTTCCTCCTTTTAGAATTTATTGTCTAAAAGTTTTATCTCCTTAAAATTTCAGATAATGGATTTGATTTTGCTTATTATAATTACACTGTTTATGTTAAATATTTTTGCTTTTTTCTCCAATTAATTCCTTCTTATGAAGTAAAAAAATATAGCTTAGATTTTAAGCATATTTTCTTATGTAGTTGTAAAAAGAAAATTTTACAAGCTACAACTTACCAGAAAATTATAATATAAAATTAAATGAGCTAAGACCTAACTACATTAAAAATAGTAAGTTTGGAACTTTTATCCACATTCAAAACTACCAAAGTGTCAAAATTTAGGGTAAGAACTAAAAGTTTTAAAAATTAAGCTATAAAGAACAATTATGAAAAAATAAAAAATGACAGTATTCACAGGGCACTTATAGACTATAGCTGTTGTGAAAGATATTACTTGTTAATGGATATTTAGCTATCATAATTGTATATAATATGCACAAGGAGTCTTTAAGGAGAGCTGATAAAATATTCACAGCAATCCTATACAGGATGGCAAGTGGAAAGGATGAATAGCTGTGAAGTACAGGAGAACTAGAACAAATGCACTTTTAAAGGGTTCTGGGCATAGAAATCTGGACATGAATTTCCATCTGTACCTTGTGCACTCCTTACCTCCAAACTTGAAGTCATGACTGTCATGAAAAGAGAGAGGTGTAGCCTCTCAAAATCAGAATGAGAAAACTAACATGCTTAACCCAGGAGTCTGGAGACTGAAGGCAGCCCACAGGGAACTTCGGGAGCTTTGATGAAGCATCAGACCATAGGGGCAAGAGCCAGCCATTGCACGGAAGGAGTAGAATTTACAGCAATTGACACCTCCTTTTCTGTCTTTCCATGTAATATGTTTTAATGATTTTATTTTGTCTTCCAAGCCTAATTCTAATGTTGAAGGTAATTAGTTTCTAGCTAGAGTCACACTACTGAGAGTCCAGCCAAATCAAATACTCACTAGAGACATTCAATGTTTAATGCAGTTCCAGAGAGGTATGCATTTGCAATATTCTATGCTTTTTCTTTCTTCTTGCCATCTTTCCCAATAATCTATTTTGTATTCAGATAATTCCATACACTATTTCTTTTCCTTATAAAGAGAAACTGTATTTCGTGATACATTAATATGAATCTGCAACTGCTGTACAAACCAACTCTGACTCTATAGTTGACATGCCCATCACTCACAGCATAAGAATGAATGATAACTTTTAGAGCTCTACCAGATGATTCAATTCAGTGCATGAGTTCACAGCACATATGAACAGAAACAAAATGGTAACAATTCTTTGGAGGAAGATTTGGAGGAAGTTTAAACACTGTTTTCTTCCCTTAGTGAGATTTTAATGCCTTTTAAGGTCAAATAGTAGGGCCGTAATTGAAGTGAATGTTCCACAAGCCTGCTGCAATGAAGACCTTTAATTTTTGTGTGGACACTGGCTTGTCTCTGAAGAGAATTGTTCTTAATCACTAAGAAAATTGTTATGTGTCAAATTTTTCATTTTCTAGAGTGTGTGAAAATGACAGAATCAGCGGAACTAAGACAAGCATGGAAATACAGCTAGCAAAATAGAGCTCAGGCCTCAGAAAAAGGCCAGGTGGGGCTGCACAGTGTAGCAGAAATGTCACAGAAAACACAGAGATGCTGTTCATGGGTTCACACATTTTTGATTGCTGGAAATTCATTCTGTAAGTATGCTAGGATTCAGCTAACCAATCCTCAACTGTACAATGTTTTCCCATATTGTAGTATTTATTAGTTCAATATTATGAAGATGTGATAAACATTCATGAGCAATATGTTTTTAAAGTTTAAAAATAGAGGTAAATTTTATAAGCTCAAACTATTTTCTTTTTTAATTTTAATTTATTATTTATTCAGATTACATCCCAATTTTTATCCCTTTGCTTGTGTCTTCCAGCTCCCACCATCTCTCCCTTTTCTGACCTATTCCTCTCCCCTAGATCTCTGATAGAATGGGACCATCTCTCTTGTCACACAATCACAGCCTACCAGATCACATCTGGATTAGCTTGCTTCCTTTTTCTCTGCATGCCACCTGACCTACCCAACAAAGGGAAGTCATCAAAATAGGACCACCAGATTTCATGTCAGAGGCAGCCCTAGCTCTCCCCACAACTGTGGAGAACGAGCTGGCCATTGCTTAGATCTGAACTTGGGTCTAGGTTCTTTGCATGCATTGTCATTGATTGGTGCAACAGTTTGTGCAGGCACCCCTGCGTCCAGATGTGCCAGCCTTGAAGATCTCCAGTTGGGACTCCTGAAACGTCTGGGCATTTCCATCCCCATTTTTCCAAGCCACTTTCAGTGCTCCATCCAGAGTCCCACTTCGAGTCCCAGCTTTTGTTCAGATCCTCCACTTTGTGGAGGAGCACATCTATGTTGGTCTAATGATATATACTCATATATATGTATAAGTAATTTTCTTTTAGATTTTTCTTTCTTAGGTGTTGACCTTTGTTTTATATATATTATATCCAAGTGCATTGATATCTATGTTTACAAGAGTGATGAACCATGTCAAATTTTGTATTTTGTTGTTTTACTTAAAACTCCCTGAAGAATATTAAATGGTGCAGCTAAGATAGAAAATATAATACTATGTATTCAAAAGCATTACAATCTTAGTACATTTATCCAGGAGATATCTGTCATTTATGTTTTACAAAAGGATATTTGAAATCCATATTTATGATTTAGGATCTGCTGTAATTATTAGAATAAAAACAGTATTGCTGAGTGTGTTTTGTATCTTGCAATTTTGTAAATATCTTATATAAAAATACTATAAATTGCATAGAACTCTGTAAATGCTTTCAAATCCAACCTTCCTTTGATAAAATTATAAATGTTTCAGCCTCAATGAACAATCAAATCATTTGTTCGTAGCCAGACAATAGAATTTGCCTTAATTTGAGCCAAACTTCACTATCTAATTTGCATTTAAAAATTAGAAAGGGATTTCTATCTTTGCCATGCCAGTTGATGACCAGACTGAAGGAAAGCAATAAGATAAATGAAATTGCATGCTCCATACTTCCCCTATATAAGTTATCTGTAATTGTCTTCAATGGTGGAGATATAAAGTTTCCTAAAGATATCATCATTAAGTTTCAATTCTCCACACTGTCACTCACAGCTGCCTAAGCATGCTGAGGGGTAGGCGTGATGGGCATAAATTAAAGGGATATTTTTCAGAGATCCAACACACCATTACTTTCTTTTTTAAAAAGTACTTTGCTCTTCTGTTCTTTCGGCATCCATCCCTCAGGAAGAAGCAGCATTCCTATTGTCACTGTGAGAAAAGATGTGTGTCACACTAGACAGAGAACTGTCTTGGACTGCAACTTCAAGGCTGCTATATCTAATTCTGAACTTATATGGGATGGCAAGAGGAAAGGATGAATAGCTGTGAAGTAGAGGAGACCAAGAACAAATAACTTTTAAAGGGTTCTGGGCATAGAAATCTGGACACGAATTTCCATCCGTACCTTATGTACTCTTTACCTCTAAACTTGAAGTCATGGCTGTCATGAAAAGAGAAATGTGTGTCCTCTCGAAATCAGAATGGGAAAACAAACATAGTTAACCCTGGAGTCTGGAGACTGAAGGCAGCACGTAGGGAACTTCGGGAGCTTTGGTGAAGCATTAGACCATAGGGGCAGGAGCCAGCCAGCCATTGCACTGGAAGGAGAAGAATTTGTAACAAATCACAATCTCCTTCTCTGTCTTTGCATGTGATATGTTTTAATGATTTTATTTTGTCTTCCAAGTCGAATTCTAAATATCCTTGTCAGGCACCACTAACTCAGGATTGTGCAGACAAGAGAACTCTTGACAATACTATATAATTTTTATTTTATTTTATTAAATCCCTTAATGCTTTTCACGAAGAACACGTATACTACTAGACACCACCCTATCCAATTATGGTCTATTTTGAAACACTGAAATGGCAGGTGGAATTTTTTTATACTCTATATTTTTTGTACACTGCTTCTGAAGAGTGTGGTGTTGGGCATTTGTTAATTGCCAAATTTTATTGGTTTGCCTATTTTGCTAACCTACTTTCTACTTTATTTAGGACACAATATAAGTGTGAAGGTCTAAGAGAAGTGTCCCTTGATTGTGTGAAACTGATTTGATGTTCTCAACTATGTTCCAAAAATCTCAAAATTAACTACATTGTGACATCCTTGTTAAGTAGCTGCAGCCTTGTTACGTGTAATATGGTAGCTTTTACTGATGTGCATCTTTCACTGTCCTTTTTTGTCTTGCTGCTTTGGAGAGAGAACATTGAATTACTCTTCACAATGTTACTTTACCTTTTGTCAATTAACCATGCATATTATTTGCATGCATTCTCCTCACTCTCTGGCATGTCTTCCACAAGAGGGGGATTGCTCATTTACTGGTTACATTTTACATGAAAGTGATTTCATCATGAATAACAAAGGGATTGGATTTTTCTGTTTCAGACTGACAATTATTGTTTATTATATTTCTTAGAAGACTCTCAGGAATTTTAGATAACCCACTGCTATACTTTTGAAAAACATTTAGGTAAAGTAATAATTTTGATATTCAAAAATATCTTTTCTATGAATTTTGCCATATTAGGTAAAAATTTTGATTAGCTGTGTTATAAAAACACATAATCGCATTTTACTTTCACATGAATTTGAATTAATTTTAACCAAGAACAGCATGTGAAATGTACATTAACACCATAAAGTCTTGCTTCTAATGTTATCAGTATGAGTTGAATTCAAATTAAACTGAGGAGACTGTGAAAGAGCCCCACTATTCTTGTCACAAGATCTCTGGTAGGAATGCCTGGGCATGGATGGTCAGTCCCTCTGTGTTAACATAAATTCCTGTGTCTTTAAGATAGACTTCCTTCTTCAAAATGTACAAATAAAAACAAGGTACTTTTATCAATTGTGGGTATTGATTTTTAGTAATTTGAGCAACTGTGTATTTTGTTTCCTAAAGTATTTTTCTTAAAAAAATTTAGTTTGTTTCCCATACAACTACAACAAATATACCCCTAAAAGATCTGATACTGGAAGTCTATGTCTATGATTTTGTTTTTAATTTGTTTCATTCCTTTGAAAGGTAATTACCCAGATTTTCACAGTATTCATGGACCTTAACAAAATCATAGAAACAACTTTTTATTCACAGCAAATCAATAGATGTATGACTAAAATTTATACATCTGTAAAGACATTTTATGTTACACATAGCGAAATCAATTAGAACTACTAAGGAAAAATAAAAATTATTTTTTAGGTGTTTCTTTGTCAATTAAAAAAAATTATTATGTATATATTATATTAATTTATTCATATTACCTCTCAGTTTTTATCCCATCCTTTGTATTCTCCCATTCCTCCCTCCCTCCCACTTTCACCTTACTCCCCAGCCCTACAATTGTGACTGAAAGGGACCTCATCCCCCTATATATGCTCATAGGGTATCAAGTCTCTTCTTGGTAGCCTGCAATCCTTTCTGAGTGCCAACAGGCCTCCCCATCGAAGGGACGTGGTCAAATATGGGGCAGCAGAGTCCATGTGAAAGTCATATCCCACTCTCCACTGAACTGTGGATAATGTCCTGTCCATTGGCTAGTTCTGGGTAGAGTTTTGAAGTTTACTGCATGGATTGTCCTTGGCTGGTGCCATAGTTTGAGCAAGACCTCTGGGCCTAGATCCACCTGTCATAATGTTCGTCTTGTAGGTTTCTAGGACCCTCTCGATCCTTCTATTTCCACATTCTCCAATGCTTCTCTCACCTAGAGTCCCAATAGAATGTCCTCTCCTCTATCCCACTTTCCTGGTAAGTGAAGGTTTTCATGGGACATGCCCTTTGGACTAGTGTCCAGATGTGAGTATATACCATTTGACTCTTTCTATTTCTGGGTTAACTCACTCATGATCATTTGTAGTTCAAACTATTTGTCCACAAATTTAGGGAACTTCTTGTTTTTAATAGTTAAATAGTATTCCCTAGTGTAAATGTAACACAGTTTCTTTATCCGTTCTTATACTGAGGACCACTTGGGCTGCTTCCATGGTCTGGCTATTATGAATAAGGCTGCTATCAACATGGCTGAGCATATGTCCTTGTTGTGTGCTGGAGCGTCATCTTGGTATATTCCAAGGAATGGAATAGCTCTGTCTTGAGGTAGCCCTATTCCCAATTTTCTGAGATAGCACCAGATAGATTTCCAAAGTTGTTGTACTAGTTTGCATTTCCACCAGCAATGAAGAACTGGTCCTCTTTCTCCACATCCTCCCAGCATATGATGTCACCTGAATTTTTGATCTTAGCCATTCTGATGGGTGTAAGATGGAATCTCAGCATTGTTTTGATTTGCATTTTTCTGATGACTAAAGATATTGGGCATTTCTCTAAGTGTTTCTCAGCCATTTGATATTCTTCTGTTGAGAATTCTCTCTTTAGTTCTGAGACCCATTTCTCAATTGGGTTATTTGGTTTAGTGATGTTTACTTTCTTGAGTCTTTATATATTTTGGATATTAGCCCTTTGTCAGATGTAGGGTTGGTGAAGTTCTTTTTTCCAGTCTGTATGCTGTTGCTTTGTTCTGTTGACAGTGTCTCCTGCCTTAAAGAAGCGTCTCAGCCTCATGAGGTCCCATTTATTAATTGTTGACCTTAAGGCTGGGCTGTTGGTGTCCTGTTCAGGAAGGTGTCTTCTGTGCCAATGTGTTCCAGCCTCTTCCCCACATTTTCTTCTAACTGATGCAATGTCTATGGTTTTACGTTGAGGTCTATAATCCACTTGGGCTTGAGTTTTGTGCAAGGTGACAAATATGGGTCCAGTTGCATTTTTCTACATGAAGACATCCAGTTAGACCAGCACCATTTGTTGACTATGCTATCCTTTTTCCATTGAAAAAATTTGGCTTCTTTGTCAAAAATCAAGTGACTGTATGTGTGTGGATTCATTGCTGGGTCTTTGATTCTATTCCATTGATCCACCAGCCTATTGCTGTGCCAGTACCATGCTGTTTTAATTACTGTTGCTTTATAGTATAGCTTGAGATTGGGTATAGAGATTCCTCCAAATTATCTTTTATTGTATAGGATTGTTTTTGCTATTCTAGATTTTTTGTTTCTTCATATGAAGCTGAGAATTGATCTTTGAATATCTACATAGTATTGTGTAGGTATTTTGATGGGGATTGCTTTGAATCTGTAAATTGCTTTTGGTAAGATGGCCATTTTTGCTATGTGAATTCTACCAATCCATGAACAAGGGCGATCCCTCCATCTTCTCAAGTCACCTTCAATTTCTTTCTTCAGATATTTAAAGTCTTTTTTCAAATAAGTCCTTCACTTGCTTGGTTAGAGTTACTACTAGATATTTTATATTGCTTGTGGCTATCGTGAAGGGTGTAATTTTTTAAAATTTCTTCCTCTGCCTGTTTGTAATTTGTATATAGGAAAGCTACTGACTGTTTTGAGTTAATTTTGTATCCAGCCAATTTGCTGAAGGTGTTTATCAGCTGTAGGAGTTCTCTGGTGAAATTTTGGGCTTCACTTATATACACTATCATATCATCTGCAAATAGGGATAATTTGACTTCCTCCTTTCCCATTTGGATACCCTTGATTTCCTTTTGATGTCTTATTGCTCTGGCTAGGACTTCAAGAACTATATTGAAGAGATATGGAGAAAGTGGGCAACCTTGTCTGGTCCCAGATTTTAGTGTAATTTCCTTGATTATCTCTCCATTTAATTTGATGTTGGCTATTGGCTTGATGTATTTAACCTTTATTATGTTTAGGTATGTTCTTTGTATTCCCAATCTCTCCAGAACTTTAAACATGAAAGGGTGTTGGATTTTGTCAAATGCTTTTTCTGTATCTAAGGAGATGATCATGTGTTTTTGTCCTTCTGTTTGTTTATATGGTGGATTAGATTGATGGGTTTCCATATATTAAACCATCCCTGCATGCCTGGAATGAAGCCTACCTGGTCCTGGTGAATGATATCTTTGATGTGTTCTTGTATTTGTTTCATGAGTATTTTATTGAGTAGTTTCTGCATCAAGGTTCATAAGAGAAATTGGTCTGAAATTCTCTTTTTCTGTTGAGTCTTCTGGGGTTTAGGTATCAATGTGACTGTGGCCTCATAGAATGTCTTTGATAATGTTCCATCTGTTTCTATATTTTGGAGTAGCTTGAAGAGTATTGGTATTAGCTCTTCTTTGAAGGTCTGGTAGAAAAAATTAATTTTTTTGTGCTTTGTGTTCAGCAGAGAATAATTGTTCCCAAGAAAATTGAAAGTCAAGATATGTCTTAAATTTTCAGATAAACTTCCAATTTTAGCAAACATCATATTATAAACCAGCCATGCAGGCTGCGGGGGCTTATTCAGTCCCACCTATGGAAATGACAGGCATTTCAGGAATTATGAGCCTTGTACTCAAAAAATAAAACTGCTGGGAAATATTAAAATGAAATATAGATTTAACTTTATATAATAGATGATAACTGAATACACACAATCCTACCAAACACACGACTTAGGGTATACTGCGCACACTTAAGTACCCATTTTCTGATGGTTGTTGAGGAGGAAGGTTCACTATCCTTTGGTAATATTGCTACTGGAAGAGGTTACACAATACATAGTAGATGACCAAACACTCATATGCTCATTGGCTGCATGAATTATATTCAGGAGATAATTAATAATAAAAGTGAAAAGAAGACAAAGAGTGGGACAGTAAAAACTGTGGGGTGTGCTTGAGGGAGTAGTGGATGCATATGGTCAATATGCAACCTATAAACATGAAAACCTTTGTTACTAAGGGCAGGAGAAATGTGTCAGTTGTTGGGAGCCTGTACTTCTTGCCCAAAGGGTCTTTGTTTGATTCCTTACTCCCATAGCATGTATCTCTTTACTACATGTATATCCAGAAGAAGGAAAGCAAGACCTCTAGTCTTCAGGGATATCGAGTAATTTGCACAAACCCATGCATCCCTTCATATACACAATTACAAAAAATCTTTAGCAATATTATTAAATTTGTGTAACTTTTATTTAATTCTTTTTTTGTTTCCAGCTATCAGTGAACCCTTCATGTTACAATACCCATCTGTAAGATGAAATGTCCAGGCTGGTGCAAAATTAACAAGACTTTTTAGTTTTGTTTTGTCTTGTCTTGTCCTTTTTATGTTTTTGTCTTCTTTCATATTTTCTTTCATATTTTTCTTTTATGAAAAATAAACAGCCTTTAATCCCATGTCTTTAACCCAGCACTCAGAACAAAGAGGCAGGAATATCTCTG
Organism: Acomys percivali; assembly: GCA_907169655.1. NCBI lineage: Eukaryota > Metazoa > Chordata > Mammalia > Rodentia > Muridae > Acomys > Acomys percivali. The sequence goes on along the minus strand of OU015743.1, from coordinate 94,968,419 downwards.
TGAGTTTGAGCCAAGCCTGGCTTACAGAGTGAGTTCCTGGACAAACAAAGATACACAAACATAAACCCTGTTCAAAAAATCTACTAAAACAGAAAACAAAATACAAACAACAAAAATGAAAATATACTCTTTTCTCATATAATATATACTAATTATAATATCCAGTGTCTCTACCCTTCACAGTTCCTCTTTATGCCTGGATTCCTCTGGATCTACACACTTTCTGTTGCTCACTAGAACAAAACAGGCTTCTACAAAACATAAACCCACAATCACAAGACAATATAATAAGATGAAACAAAAATATCCTATTGAAGTTGAATACAGCAATCCCACTGAAGAAAAAGAGTCCTAAGAGCAGACACAAGAGTCAAAGACTCACTCGTACTCACAGTCAGAAGAATCATAAAAATACTAATGGCTGTAATATATACACAAAGGTCCTAGTGCAGACCTAGTATGCCTTGTGCTTGCTGCTTCCATCTCTCTGGGTCCTTATATACCTTGTTTAACTGATTCAGTGGGCCTTGTAATCCTGGTATCCTCTATCTCCTCTGGATCTTAAATCTTTTCTTCTTCTTCTCTCAGGCATCCTTTGAACTCTGAGGGGGAAGGATTTTATGGAGACCTCTCATTAAGACGTTCTCTCACTTTCTATCTTCTCAGATAATTAATATTATGCCTTCTTAAGTCTATGATGGGTTTGAAGACCGCATAGTTTAATTCTAAAATTAAGCCTAGTGTTTGGGGGTTAAGATGTTTCTAGGTCTAGATAGATATTTTTTAAGATGATAAAGGTGAGATATGATAGATATTGACTTACATTCAGAATTATAGATGAACCAAGATAGGAAAGATTTTCTCTTCAAGATTGCCAAATACAAATAGGCAAAACATTATGAATGTAAGTAAAATTTATATATTTTCTGATTATTTCATGGTTCTTGTTGTGGTAGGTAGTTTATTGTATATATGTGTAATAAGATAAATGTATAAAATAAAAAGATAAATTAAAGCAAACAAAAAAGATATATATGTTTTTAAAGATAAAATTTTGATGAATAAAATGAACCCCCAAATTTTAACAAAAGACTTTCCACAAAATCTAAATCGAGATATGCATATACTGTAATTTCTTTTGTTAGACTTCCTTCAGGAGGAGAATGTAATGAGTATTTATGAAAAATTGATATCTAAGTTACTATCAAATGATACTAACAAGGGGCTTTTGGAAGTGAATGCTCATACTTTTCACTGTATTTTCAGTAATAGGCGTGTATCTTTGAATAAACTATCCTTGACATAGTGATATAGTGAATGCTTTGTCTTGCAACCTAGTTCTTCCTCATCATCACCAAACTTAAGATAAAAATAAAGGAACACATTTAGTAGTTTTGCAGAACCCAGTTGTTCTTGGATTCGTTAGCCTTTCCTCACAATATACCAACTATGTTTTAAATATATTTCCTGTCTCTGAGTATAAAATTGTTTTTCTCCTGGCACTAGCTTTTTTCCTTTTATTTTATTGGTCCATCATGAATCACACTCTTTTGCATTAATTAATTAATTATTTCAAATATTTAGCTGTATATGTGAGTACCTGTGCATACGGATGTGTTCTCTCTCTCTCTCTCTCTCTCTCTCTCTCTCTCTCTCTCTCTCTCTCTCTCTCT
>OU015743.1:94900333-94966736 GCA_907169655.1 Acomys percivali | reverse complement strand
TGTGTGTGTGTGTGTGTGTGTGTGTGCCTCATACCTACATGGCCAGAAGAGAATATCTGGTCTTGTCCAGAGTTAAAGATATTAGAGTATTGGATTGTGTGTAGTAGAAAATGAACCCCAGGTCCTCAGTAAAATCAGCAAGTGCACTTAACCAATGAGCAATCACTCAATGCCTTTTTTTAATACTTTCTAGGTGGGCTTTTATGACAGGTAGTATTTATTGATAGTCCATCATAATATACCTATGTTCTATGAATAAATCCAGTCAAATGTCTGACATGCACTTCTAAATGTCTATGTTCAGTATCACTTCATGGTAAATCGAGTATATTATTTTTGCCTGAAGCACTTATTACTCCTCTGCCTGAAAGAATTCTAATAATGTCATTAGCATGAATGTTAGGCAAGGCAATGCTACTATGTTCTTTAGTTTGCTGTCTTAAAATGAGTCTGGATGCTCTAAATACCACACAAGGTACTTTTGAAGCAGTTTTTAAAAATCCAATTTTCTAACTACTTCCAGGCAATTTTAATTAGCTCACTGCATTACAATGATACAACAGATAAAGAAGTTTCACTAAATGTTGATTTGGGCCACCAAACAATAGACATCAGAGCTGAAGGTAGCATTGCTGCCTTCCTTACTGGAACAAAAAATTGAAGGAATTGTCTCTGGGTTTCTGTTGCAAGAGACCCGTAAGCCCACATACAGGCTTTCTTTACGGTTATTATTGAAAGTTGAGCATAAAATGAATGCAGATTCATGGCTAGAAAAAAATACAAAATATCTCATGAGTCACTTTCACATTCGGTCCATTTGCCATGTATATGTACAAGGCTTAAATTCATAACTTTCATAAATTAACATATATGGTTTACAAACAAGACCTTAGGCTAGAGATAGTGTAGAGTATTGTTGAGGTTCTGAATTAGACTCCAAAATCAGGGGAAGGATATTCACCATAATAATAAGACATTAAATATGCACCTATCTTTTATTAGAGAGGCTGATAATCATTTTGCCTTTTAATTTAAATACAAAATGTCTAAAGAACAAAGCTTTAAAGAAGTATGCTACTTAACAGGAAATATGGACACTTGAAAAACACACTACATATGTGGAGGTTTAAAGGCAGCTGGTGTGTGATTCAGAAAGCAGAGGAAGATGCCTCAGAGAACATTATCAAATTCCATATTAATATTAAATGTCCAGTGCACAGACTGTCAGAAATCAGTTATTGTATGTTTCCTCATTCATCATAAGATATTTTATTATAGACACCTAGGCAAACTAATGCATGCACATAGCAAATCAGTGTAAGGTACAAAAACACATGCTGAAGATGTCTACAAAAGAAATCCAAGTGTTTCAACAATATATTTTTTTATTTATTGTTTTTAGTTTTTCAAAAAATGGTGCTGGTCTAACTGGATGGCTACATGTAGATAATATAAATATAACCATATTTATCACTGTGCACAATGGGAAAGTCCAAGTGGATTAAAGACCTCAACTTAAAACCAGACCCCCTAAATCTATTAGAAGAAAAAGTGGGGAAGAGCCCTGAACTCATTGGTACAGGAGACAACAGCCTGAACAGAACATGAACAACTCAGGCTCTAAGAATTCCCAAAATTTGTGGATAAATGGATTGAGCTAGAAATGATCATAATGAGTGAGTTAACCCAGAAGCAGAAAGACTCAAATGGTATATACTCACTTATATCTGCATACTAGCCCAAGGGGCATGTCCCACGAAAGCCTTCCCTTACTAGGAAACTGGGACAGAGGGGAGGACATCCTATTGGGACTCTAGATAAGAGAACCATGTGAGAATAGCAATGTAGAATGATCCAGTGGGTCCTAGAAACCTACAAGAAGAACATTTTGATAGGCAGGGCCAAGGGGTCCTGCTCAAACTAAGACACTAGCCAAGGACAATACAGGCAGTAAACTTTAAACCCCTACCCAGATCTAGCCAATGGACAGGACAGTCTCCACACTTGAGTGGAGAGTGGGATGTGACTTTCTCATGTACTCTGGTGCTTCACATTTGACTATGTCACCTGGAGGGGGAGACCTAGTGGCACTCAGAGGAAGGACAGCAGGTCACTGAGAAGAGACTTGATACCCTATGAGCATATAGAGGGGGAGGTAATCCCTCTGAGGAACAGTCATAGGGGAGGGGAATAAGGGAAAAATGGGAGGGAGGGGAGAATGGGAGGATACAAGGGATGGGATAACCATAGAGATGCAACAAGAATAAATTAATAAAATAAATTTAAAAAATTAAAAAAAAATTTTGTCCATGAGTACAAGAAAACAGTGCAGACATCAAGTAAATTCTCCTATCTGGCGACTGAGTAAGTCTAATACACTGCGTGTCAGATGATTATTTTAACATTTATTTATAGTCAAGCAAATATGTGTCTGTAAATGATTTTGTATTTTCTTTTCAAGTATTTACAAACATCATATGAAAGTTAAATCAAGAGATAATATATGTTTTGTCAAACATTTAAAATTTGCCATCAACTATTGAGGCAGTATGTTCTATACTGTCTTGGTGAAAAGAGTAATCAACAATAATTTGATGAGATATTATCACTTTTGTTTCTTTGTTTTGTTTTGTTTTTTCTTTTTTAGTTTTGGTTACCTGTCAGTTTTAACATGTTTACAAAGGATCATTTTGAACCTTTTATTCTTCCTTTAACAAACATTTGTCAGGCTTCTCACATATCCATAGCACTCCAATGTTCAAATTTTGCTCATAGCTTATTCCCAGCACCAACTCAACAGAATGAAACATATGTAGTTTATTTTCAGATCATAAGTAGATTATTATCCAATTTTTACATATTATTTTCTCTTTAAAGAATACAATTGATTGACATAGAGATACTTGAAATTACAAAGTTGAGAGCATTCTTCTTGCCACACATTTTTATATGTAGCAACTTATGTATCTAAGCCAGCATTACATTTCATGTACTAAGGCAAGTAACTAGACATGTAATAGGCATAGAAAGCCAATGATATGATAATAAAATATGGTGTTTTAATCACATATACTGGTAAGAAAATGTTTTTGATATAACAGATTATTTCCATTTTATTTATTTCATGATTTTTCATGCATATAGAAGGAAGTATGTTCTTCTCTTCATATTTTCCTTATCTTAATAGCAGTGCTTCATAAGCACTTAATACATCTATTTCTGTATTACCATAGATCACTTACACAGAATCTTGAAAATCTGTCCTTTTTCAATCCTTATTTAAGTAGAATGGACATATTTTGAACACACACACACACACACACACACACACACACACTCACTCTCATATTTTATGTCTATTTCCCACTCAGGTTATGTTTTAATTTACAATAGAAGAAATTTTTTTCTTCAGAGATAATGTATGCACCAGTGTTTGGAAGAAAATTATGTTGTGGTAAGTAAAGGTTGTACTCAAATGAAAAAAAAAGCTTGCTCCAAAACAAGATGAAATAGATTACCGCATCAAATAGAAACTAGCTTTGTAAAAGCTACATATAGAAATGAATCCCACCCACTCCACACAATGTGAAGAATTGTATGCATCTTTGTGCTTTCAGAGTCCTGTAGGCCCTCAGTCAATCTTTGGAAACACTACACAGCTCCAGTGTTACAGATAGAAACCAAAGATGAACAGTATGTAGAAAAATTATTCTTAATATACTTCAATAAAAATGAGCTTTATATAATTGCAAATTTATTTTTACATAATACTCTTTCTTTTTCCTAAACCGTTTTGAATTCTAAAAATGCACTCACATCATAGGCCACATTAAAACTAATTTGGGTCATGTGTGATTTTTAGAAGTAATTTCTTAATTTTTGTAGAAATAAAAGTATAAACTTTCTGTACTGAAGACAGCATTACAATTGAAACAAGTTCAACATGGATGTAGAGCTAGCTCTTTTTTTCTCGTGTCCAAATATTTTTAAATTTTCTGAAGACCTCTTTTCAAATTGATAGTAAACAAAGTTCAAGAGACTCATTGTTATTGCAGTAGAGCTTACTTTCAGCCAGAAGTTGAAGATATGTCCTCTTTCTGAAGATAATTACACATTTTGAACTCATGACTCAGAAGATTTGAGCAGGATCTAATCTGTAACCCTTCTCCCTGAGTCTTAGCTTTCATAGTAGCAAAACTTGTAAGCAATCAATAGTTCAATGAACCCCAAAATGACCAATATGAAAAATACCTCTAAAATGTAATAGTAACACTCAATTCTTAGAGATAACACAGCTATCTAATTGGACCTCAAGCCTGTTCAGAAGGAGTGAAATCTATCTGTATACTGGAAACCCATCCACTACTGGAGGCTATGGAAGTCATAAGTCTTAGAGAAAACCTATTACTATCCAATTACTTGTATAGCAAAATTCTTTACTGCATCCTAAACCATTACCCTTATAAACACAATTATTTATAGCTCTCGTTCCTTGTCAAAGAAGCTCCTTTTTGCAGCAGATGGAGACCATCATAGAAACCCATAACTGATTAAGATAATGAGTGGTCTGGTCCAATGGTTACAACTGGAACACAACCCCAGTTACTAAGGTTATAGAAACATCATGGAAGAAGGAGAAGGAAAGTGTGAGAGGGGAAAGGCAAGTAAGTCCCCTGTAATACCGTGTTCTTAGAATGACAGGAAAGTTCATCCACGATATCACAACCATAAGACTGTCTAAACACGAAATGAGCAGAGATAGCACTAATAGGCATGCTAATCTAGAAGAGAAAAATCTGAAGACGCCCCACCCCTAGGCAACTAAAACTGCTGAGAGATATAAAATTATTCTTTCCCTGGGATACACCTCATAATTGCTTATAAAATACGTACTGATCAATCTGAAATAATATACAAACAAACAATAATAATCGGATTCATCAGGTTACATTTATATATCTTTATATGTGTATGCATGTTTAGAAACAATAATCAAAGAAAAGGGACCATGAATTTTACAAGGCTAGGTAGAGTATAGGCATAAGGACATGGGACAGGTTGGAGGGAGGATGGACAGGGAAGCAATTATGTAGTTATATCTTAATTAACATATTAAAGTCTAATAGCTTAAGATATGACTACCTAAACTAATCATTGGATTCTGCAATTAGGGTTACAGATACCACATAGGAAATAATGTTATGTATAACTCCCCATGTTGCAAAAGTCCAACTTTTCATGAGAAAAAATGTTAATTTTTTATGAAATTCAAATGTAACTGACATCCTATCACTCATCCTATAGTCTACTAACTTTAAATTTATTAAAAGTGTTACAAGGGCTTCACATTGACTTCATGCATGAAACCTTTGAATGGAAAGTTTTCAAACAGGAGTTGACCAGAATATAGTCATGTAGCAAAATGGGAGCTACCAACAAAGCAGAAGATGCAGAAGAAACACAATAGTGAAGGAAAGCAGTTCTACTACAACTTGGGAAGAATTTTTAATAAAGTTTCATTTTTAAATTGGAGATGTGTATTCCTGATGCAATGGAATGAAAGTAAAAGGATCCATAATTTTAGTGCTTAATCTTAGAAAACATTCAAAATAATTATAGAGACAACTCACATGATGAGTTTTGACTCACAAATATGCTTCATCAAGAAAAATGATCCCTGTAAAGTGAAAAATCAGTTACTGCCTAAATATTTAAGCTCAAATATTTATACACTTCAGTAAAAGATTAAAAAGATTACACTTCAGTAAAAGAGTATCCTTCACATGGTTAAATTGATTCAGAATTTATCAGAATGTGAACACCTGAAATTAAAAAAAGAGAATATATGTTTCAAAGATATATTGAAGCACAAATAAATAAAAATTGAATATCAACGTAAACTAACATGTACTTATCATGCAAAATAACTAAAACAATACTGTTGATACTGTTTAAAAAACAATGAAGTAAAAAAAAACCCTAATGAAAAGAAAAATGGAGTTTTGCACATCTGTATAAGATACAGAATTTAGTTAGAGACAAAACAACTGGGAAACTGGGAGGAAGGTGAGGCTGGAAGAGAAGATGGAGTGTACAATTGTCATGTCCAATAAATAAATGAATCAGATTCTAAATACTAAAAAAGAAAATAATAACATGTATTGCAAGAGTAATTTTATTTATGTTACCTTTAATAATTAATAAATCAGTATTAAATTAGCTTGTATCACTGGGAAGGCGCGTGCTTTCCACTATCACTGTGGTTATATGAGTTGAGGGTGAACAGGAAGATAAGGCAATAAATGCATGTACTAGGTACTCTATGTAGTAACTATGATGAACAGTGAAATAATTCATCACATAGGTAATGATTACATTCATGTAATCATGTATACTAGTGTATATCCATAAACATTGTTCCCTGTTTATTTAAAACAATCAGATCTTAACTAGCAATATATTTTGATAAAGACAATTAAAATAGAAGCTTTACTAATTTTTCTTTTTAATGGCTGACATTATTTTCTATTGATTCAGACATTCTTTTGTATTCCATACATAATCCAGACTTAGAAAATATTTTTGATATGGTATGAAGTACAACTTCTTTCCATTGTATTATATTGTAAAGTTAATTGATAGTGAACAATAGCTTGTAATAAAATTAAAATTCATACAATTATGAAAGCTGTAACATTACAAATTAGAAAAATATAAATGTTAAATATACTGTAAATATCTTATTGCATAGTTTATGTTTTCCTTGAAATCAATGTTTCTAATATAAGCACTTTAACTAGAAAGATGAGTGATTAAAGTGGAGAAATCTAGTGGATCAAATAAAACACATTTTATAACATTTACTGAAATAATACACAGCTAATTGCAAAAATCATTAGCTATAAATAATTGTTTTTACTAAGTATTTATATACAAATTATATATCATTATACATTACTTTATATATTTTCATTTTCAAAACCACTTTCAATTCACACTATCTTTATACTCATAATATATCTGTGAAAACAATCATAAAATATTCTGCAATTAACAGAAATGTCAACTGGAGATAAAAGATCTTGAATTTACCTTTTGTCTCAAATTCATGATATACTTTATTACTTCAGTATAAAGAGCAGTTTTCGTCCATGTTAAGCACAATTTTATACTAATTTTTCCAGAGTAATAAGCACAGACACTATTCCTCAAATAACTATATGGGAGCAATGTAATATCTGTACATTTTAACAATATAGTAAAAATAAAATGCACTTAAAAATGTCCAGGAATTCACAGAATCAGCAGCTAAACCGAGACCCATAAATTAAGGGCAATCAACACCTTATATTGGTTCTAAGCCTCTAACATTTTATAATACTACTGAAGTAATGTATTACACTCATTATGATGACTACTCAAGAGAGTAACTGAACACATTTAAATCCATAAAAGCAGAAGATGGCTTTGAAGAATCACTGTTTCATGAAAAAAAAAAAAGCTAGTAGGTGATGGAGATGGAAATTCTCATCAAAATGAAGGACAGGAAACAAAACGTTGACTAAATATCACATTGAAATACTTATTTTCAATAAAATACAAAACGGTGGATAGACCAAATCATCTTACAGTGAAAATTCAATATTTGCAAAATTGTCATGAATTTTAAAACTGAAGATTGTTCTTCTACATAGAACAATCTTTTATCCTAATTATCTATTGTAAAATGTTTTGAATATTTTCTGTTAGTAATAGTGTTTTAGAAATATACTTTGCTGGGGAAGACATTTATATAAAAATATATGATATCCACACAAATTTAAGCTATTTAAGGAAAAAACATACAGTTAATCTAAAGAAATAATATCTAATATGTTATAATTTAACAAACTTAAATATGTCTATAAAAACTCAAAATCAATGTATTTTTATCTTTCTAAATATTGATATTGATATTCTATGCAAACTCTATGAATATCAGAGTAGTATTTGTTGCTTTTTTAGTTTGTTGTTTAGCGGTATGTATTTGGTTTTATGAAAATTTAAAAATTGAGTCTAAATATTACCTGAAAGTAAAATTCAGAAAAAACTATGAAACAAAAAATAAGAAATGGTTGCCATAATTATCCAATGAGACATTATAGTACAATAATTATTTTTTTATTTTGAAAAGTTGTTTTTTATTACATTATTTTTATTTTCACATATACGTTTATATTATTACACATATGTACAATGAACTAACTACAGAAAGAAGAACCATGACACAATCAAGAGTTATATAACTGTTACATTCTAAGTGTTTTGGCTTTTTTTTATAATTTTTTATAATTATTAATTCATTCTTGGTACATCTCAGTGGTTATCCATCACTTGTATCCTCCCATTCTTCCCTCCCTTTCAGTTTCCCCTTATTCCACTCCACTATGACTGTTCCTGAGGGGGATTACCTCCCCCTGTATATGCTCATAGGGTATCAAGTCTCTTCTTGGTAACCTGCTGTCCTTCCTCTGAGTGCCACCAGGTCTCCCCTCTAGGGGACATGGCCAAGTGTGAGGCACCAGAGTAAGTGAGAAAGTCATATCCCACTCTCCACTCAAGTGTGGAGACTATTCTGACCATTGGCTAGATCTGGGTAGGGGTTTAAAGTTTACCGCCTGTATTGTCCTTGGCTGGTGCCTTAGTTTGAGCGGGACCCCTTGGCCCAAATCTGCCTATCATAATGTTCTACTTGTAGGTTTCTAGGACCCTCTGGATCCTTCTACTTTGCTATTTTCCCATGCGTCTCTCATCTAGAGTCCCAATAGGATTTTGGCTTTTTGTATTTGGCAGCCTTGAAAAAAACATATTTCCTATTTTGGTGCCTTTAAAACTCTGAATGTAAATCAATATCTATAATATTTCATCTTTATCAAATTAAAACATCTATCTAGACCTAAAAACATCTTAACCACTAAACAACTAAGCTTAATTGTAAAACCAAACTATCTGGTCCTCAACCCTATCAGAGACTTGAGAAGGAATAAAATTGATTGCTGGAGTATACTGGGAGTGCAGGTTAGCAGCTTCCCAAATGAGAAATGACATAAAAAAAATTGCTGCCCCAACCGAGGAACTGGAGTCAAGCGAGCAAGGCAGCCAAGATGGCAGCAGCTCCTATGGAGACAAATCCAACGGCGGCAGTTCGGAGCCAAGGAAGAACACCCTGGCTTGACTTGTAAGCAGTACCAGGCCCTGGTGAAACACTTTGAAGTGGACTGCAACCCTAGTGAGAGGACCATGAAGGAGCTGGCTGACAGGTTGAAATTGACGAAAAAGAAAGTTAAGGCTTGGTTCCATTATCAAAGAGGCATGATGAATTTCAGCCAACATACACACTTGATTAACCCTCTTGTTCTACCAATTCAGAAAGATGGAGCTCACCCAGCAGCCCTCCCAAAGGAGGAGCCCAGACTCCCTGAAGCTTTGGATGCCTTGGAGAGGTTCAAGCTCTCCTCTAGCTACCAAAGCAAAGATGGCGGGTCACAGAATTCCTGACTCCCTAGTGTTGGCTCATGCTTTTGTTAAATTCTTTTCAACTTGCTTGGTGGGGGTGGAGGAGGCTGTTAAGTTTTTATGCCTGTTGATGGGAGGTTAATAATAAAGCCTGCTACTCACAGAAAAAAAAATTTGCTGCTTGAACAGTCACCAAAATGTCTTTATAACATCATAGCACCATCTTCAGCCTTCTGGCCCAATATATATAGTAGACATATTTGTGAGGCAGGAACTATTGAGGACTTGCTTACCCTGTCTTGGCTGACTTTTTTACTCAACTCTGCCTGCATCCAAGCTTACCCTTTTTTAAGACAAATTCTGTCAGTGGTAGAAAAGAGCATGTTTTTCCCAGTGGCTGGGTTGCCACATTTGAAGCCATCTCCATAATGAGGATCTTTGATGCTCATCATCCTCTTTGATGTAGGCTGGGTGTTGCCAGGAGCTAACCTGTCTCACTGTCAGTGAATCTTTAAAATATTTTAAATGACATATTATGCATGTCTCTGAGGTTTTTGATGACCTTCTCTAACTATCCTACCTTATGTTTCTATAGAATCATATCTATCTGTTGCACCTAAGATGTACATTCTGGTGATAAAAATAGACTAGTAAATGATATGATCATGATTTGGTTAACTAACAATTAACTTGTATAACTTATTTATCCCAAACAGACAGAAACAGCACTTTCAATGTGTTAGAAGTAAACATTGTATCATAAGTGAGTTATAATATAATACAGTATATATAATAAGTTATAATATAATACAATATAATGCAATACAATACCTGATTAATATAATATGATACTTCATTTAAAAGTAGAAATATATATCATGTGTGTGAAAAATAATCTTACATTTCAATTCTATACAACTCTATATAAATTTAAACTTATTTTATACCTATATTCAAAATTCTATACCAGTGAATTAAAAATAACCTTGTGAGCAACAGTTAACGCATTAAGTTGAAGAGTAGATTCAGTAATATACTTTTTGTTCTATGTTCCCTGGAGTTTTGTTTGCTCACCACCACCATGCAAGGTATGCAACTCAAGACATCTGCCAGACAGGTATGTTCTTTTAACCCCTGAGCCATCCTGTGTATTTCTTAAGAGACTGTGATAACTAAATTAAAAAGTACACTTAACACATATAGAGTACTTGGCAAGTGAATCACAGTGAGAGATTTTCTGGTTCAGGTTAGTCTGTGGCCATGTCTATGGGAGATCATCGTTATCATATCTATTGATATGGACAGCATTTCTATATATTTCAGTTTGGGATTGTATATGAGTGGAGAGGAACATGAGCCAAAGGATGCGTGTTTTCGCTTCTCCCTCTGATTTTGAGTGTGGATGTGCTGTGAGTAGCTGTTTATAATTCCTGACATTGATTTTCTTCTCCAAATCACTATAGCCCATAAATTGTGGCTAAAACCAGTCCTTTCTTTTCTAAACAGTTTTCTATCTTGGGCTATTTTATCATAGTTAGAGAAACGAAGTTTGGCAGAGACATGTTGACTTCTCAGAACAACATAGGTCAGCTTACTGGGTTCTATGGCCAAGCAGTAATACAGTAAATCAACAAGAGTTGGAGAGAGTTTTCAGAAAAATGAAGATCCATTTTTAACATTCTGAGAATTTGTGTATGAATAGTAGTTTCTGAGAGTCTCTGGAAGACAGGATAACTTGTGAACAACATAGCTTTTAAATAAATTCTTACTGTGGTCATCATTATTTTAATTATTCATTTAAAACAGGTAAAGAGTATATAGCTATACACAAGGGAGTGAAGGACAGAAAGGAAGCGAATACAATGAAGTTGTAAACATTAAGCACATAGGTCTAAGCTATGCTATGAATAAATTTTACAGACTGTGGATTAAAGTCAAGGCATTATGCTCACAGTTTTACAAACCTAGAAGCCTAAAGTCAAAATGTCAGAAAGTTTTATTTCTGTTGAGGCACTTATATTTGGTTGCAATATATGCCTACTTGCTGTTTCTTCACTTATTGAACATCCTGGGCTATCTATGGCCAAACTATGTTTTCTTATAAACTACAATGGATTAATGTCCATTCTACTATTTTAACTTAATTGTCCCATGAAAAAGACTCTGTTCCTAAATGCAATCAGCTGTGGAGGCATTGAATTATACATAAACATATGTTTTTAGCAGAATTGGATGCAACCCTTAAAAATTGTCAACATAGCCAGGCATGGTGGTGCATGCCTTTAATCACAGCACTCGGAAGGCAGAGGGGGCGGATCACTGTGAGTTCGAGGCCAGCCTGGTCTACAAAGATACTTCAGGATAGCTAAGACCACCCAGAGAAACCCAGTCTTGAAAAAGCAAAAAGAAAAAAAATGTGAACAAAGGCTGACAATTCTTGCAGTGGCAAAATTTGATATAGTATTAAATGGATTGGCCCTACAATGCACAGACATTCTTCTATAAGAAATATCCAAATAAGCAACAATGAAAAAAATAGAAAGAGAAGGAGACATGGGAGAGAGGTTAGTGGGAGGCAGCAAAAACAGATCATAGGTGCTGGTGATATATAGATGTATGCTCATTGATCAATAGATATAGATTAATTAATTAATAATAGAGATTATATGTGGACTCATAGATGGTTGGTCAATAATGCAAGATTCATTTATTAATAGCTAATAGATAGATAGATAGATAGATAGATAGATAGATAGATAGATAGATAGACAGATGATATATAGAAGCTTCTCTTAACCAAGAGTATAGTAAAAAGAACTTATATCTTATTTGATATATTTATATATATTATTTATTTATCAGTATATTTCCTTTGATGACTTCTTTTGTTTTTTTGCTTTTTATGTTTATTGAAAATAGATTCCTCTGTCATACAACACTTTCCAACCACAGTATTCCCTTCCTCCACTCCTATCAACTTTCTGCCACCTCCCTGCTCCCTGTACACACCCCATCTCTGTTTCCTACTCAGAAAATAACAGGTCTTCGAGAGACCCAGAGCCAAATAGGTCAAAGCAAGATACAAGACAGGACAAAAGCCTTTCTATCAAGGCCAGACAAAGCAGCCAAAACTTCTCCCAATGTTAGGAGTCCCTGAAAAACCAAGAAGCTCAAAAAGCAAGCAACAGAGTCCATTTCATAGACAAGCCCCACTCCCCTCACCAGGGGAATGAAGCCTGAGCTGCCTGTGTGAGCTATGCATGGTCCTTGGTTGGTGTTTCAGTCTCTGCAAGCCCCACTGGGCTCAGGTTAGTTGAACACTCCCTCCTACCTCACCCCAGGGTGGGGATTTGCCAAGCCAGGCCACAGGGGAAGAGGAAGTTCTCAGTCTTGGTGCAAGCTGATTAGCTGGGGTGAGTGGGTAGGGTGGGTTCCCCTTTCATGAGGAATAGGGGAAAGGGGATGGGGGAAGATGGGACAGGGAGAAGAGGAGGAAGGGGGAATAAGAACATAAAGTGGATACATAATTAAAACAAACAAACATATGCATACCAAACTAACAACCACAAGATCTACATGGAGGACCTGATTCAGTCTCTGTGAGCCTATGTGAGCCCTGCTTTGGTTGATTCAGGCAGCCATTCTCTCTTGGTGTCTTCAATACCCTCTGACTACTAAAATAACTCCTCCCTTTCCTCCAAAAGGTTCTTAGAAAGGAGGGACCTGATAGACATCCAACTTAGACTCTCACTCTGTACAATGTATGCTGATGAATCTCTGCCTTGGGTTCTATCATCTACGGTGAATTCTTTTCTGATGTGGAGCAGACAAGGCACTGAAAACTGCACAGCAGAGTATGCTTGGGAAGACTTTAATTGACTTTTTCCCTGTCATGTTTGGTTCTACTCTAGGTCTTTGGGTACCCTAGTCTCTGACTCCTGGCCCTCCTGGCAGTGTGAGGCCTGTAACCCCAGCCCCTTTAGTATGGCCACTCCTCCAAAGTTCTGAACCACCATTTTCCAGCACATCCTGCAGGCAGAATACATTGCATTTTTTCCTACTTGCTCTCAAACATTTAACATTCAGTGCACTCTCCTTGAACTTGAATAAATATAAAAGATAAAATACTATATCTTCTCTGCTTTAAAGAAGTAGCCAAACTGGAGTTTCATTCACTGTACACCTGATTCCAAATTCTCATTTATCCAGTCAGATTTAAAATGAAATTGGTCCTTTCATTAAAGTGATGTTCACTTCTTTCCTGTTTATTTAAACACTACATGTGCTGCACGTCCCATGCTAATGTCTTCATGTTTTTCTCTATGATTATATAGCATTATGTAGTCATATCATATTCCTATCACTTTGTCAGAAAGAGGCCTTTAAAAAAATGGACTTAATTTACCACCAATTTTCATTTGTGTTCCATCCAAAACACTGCAACTCGTTAAAGTCCTGGATTGAAAATGGTTCCTAGGCAAGCTTTCTAGGTACCGACTCTTGGGAAAAACGCAGCTGCTGCAATGCCAGGTTTATGGCAAAGAGCCTTCCTTTGATATGAATACTTTTTGTCAGATACGTGTATATATGACTCTAAGGATATAAAAAGTAATTAGATAATAAACTCCTTGAGTTCATTAATTATCTTAGGTGCATTACTAGGGTTTTAAATGTTGTTTTATGTAAAATAGAAGTTAAATACTTATCTTGAGTTAAAATTCTTAAATAAATGGATAACTTTTTCTATATTTCTACACTGTGTTATCTTCATTTCCTTAAGTACTTACTTGAATGGCTCTTTTAAGCAATTTGGGAATGAACAAAATGATACTTTGAAAGTCTAAAGAATCTTCTTTCTCTATTATAAGGAATAGCAAAAGAGGATATTAGAAAAAATATTGCATGGCTAGTGATGGACCAGTGGGTAAAGGTTATGGTTGCAAAGCCTGAGAACGTGAGTTCAATCCCTGGAATCAGCATGGTGGAAGTAGACAATCTCTACAACTTGTGCCCTGACCTCCACACATGCATCATTGAATAAATAATGTTACTTAACAAAGGAATGGCATTGTTCCTTCAGTACCTTCATTATCCTGTCATATGACTATTAAAATTTGTGTATCTTTTAAAGGGGATTATATAGTCTACCTCAAATTTTTATCTTATTTTTCTTTAATATCATTAAACATAAGTTTCATATTAACATTCAATTATTTTATGGAAAATAATTTTCCATAGATAATATTGTAGATGGTATATTTTCTTGTTCCTGTTGTTTGAAAATTAACACATTAATAATAAAGTAAAATAAGTGCACTAATTACTTTTTCTTCAAGAAAAGTTTGGGTCATAGTTTGAGTTTTGAAATGGTGGCACTCAGAGGAAGGATAGCAGGCTACCAAGAAGAGACTAGATACCCTATGGGCATATAAAGGGGAGGAAGTCCCCCTCAGGCACAGTCATAGGGGAGGGGAGTAAGGGGAAAATGGAAGGGAGGGAGGGAGGAATGGGAGGATACAAGGGGTGGGATGACCATTGAGATGTAACAAGAATAAATCGTTTTTAAAAAAAAAATATGATTTTTTAGAAATTGTTGTGTTGTCCTTAAGTGGACTGGACCTAAGACCCCTACACCAATATAGCCAGTGGGCAGTTCAGGCTTCATGTGGATCCTCTAATAAGGGGAGCAGGGGCTGTCTCTGACATAGACTCTGTTAGTAGCATTTTGATCTCTTCCTCCTTGTAGGACTGCCTTGCCAGGACACAAGGAAGTGGATATTTCCAGTCCTGATATGAGTTGATGAGCTAAGGTTTGGCGGGGTGGGAGAGGGGCCTTCCCTTTTCTGAGGAATAAGGGAAAGGAAAGTAGAAGTGAGGATGTGCTTGGGAGGAAAAGAGGGAGTGGGATGTAAATGACCAGGATGTAAAGTGAACAAAGAAATAAATTAATAATATATATATATATATTATTTCTTCTGATGGATTTCACATCTCTATCACTTAATAAAAGTTCTTGGAGAGCATACGGATCTCTCAAATTGTAGATCAGTAATAGTAATATACTCACATAGAAAAGCCAAGCATTATCTATCTATCTATCTATCTATCTATCTATCTATCTATCTAATTTATAACAAAATTAATGTTGTTCAATTGAAAGAAATCACAGTAGATATAATGTAAGTATCCATAACATATAAAGAAAAATATGGCTTTGTTTCTAGATATAATGTATGTATACATTATAAAGTCCATCTGATATTTTTCATAATAATTCATGAAAGTATCTTACTTGTAATTGACTCAACTCTGTGCCGTTCTGTAATTTACGATGATAGTAATTAGATCACTACTACTTTCTTGTGTGTTCCACAAAAGTAAAAAGCATCAGAGAAATTCTTGGAATTAATTTTCAAGAAAAAAATGGCTACTATTAATGATTCAAGATTAAACTCAGAACTCAGAACTGCTTTATACTGATTACTATTGTAAGAGTTTTGTATGTATTATCTCCTTTGTTCTATTCTATTTTAGTGCAAGAGATGTACTTTTACTATGCACGTTTTTAGTGTGAATATTTCAGGATGACTTTCAAAGGCCTGAGTCCTGGAGGTTTGTTCTCAAAGATTGTGACATTGTTGCCAGTGCACGATCCTTGCAGCCCAATGGAGGTGCCGTTCTTTCAGATGTTTGATTATTTCTCATGAGAATCTGAATAAGTTGGCTAAGGAAGGTAGATACAGGGATAAAAAGAACAGCCCCACTTATAGTATTCTCTTGTCTGAGAGAAGGTATCTCAGTATGCATGGCTGCTTTAATACGGAGATACTATCTGATACCTGTGCAAGAGGCTCATACAATTAGCTCACAAGACTTGGATTTATAACTTTATAAGTTTCTTGCCTCATTTATTCTGTTACACTAAGTTTAGCTATTTTGATAAAGCAATGAAATTCTGACAAATATCCATTTATATTACAAGTCCATTGAGTTGCACATAAAATAAATTATTCAAATTTGATCTCTAATTCTATGACTTAGGCTGCTAACATTCAACATTGAATATCAGACAGAAATCCAAAGAGTTCTTTGAGGGACACTGAAAATTATTATTCTCAAAATTATACACACACACACACACACACACACACACACACACACACACACACACACATAAGCTTCTCAAGTGATCCAATTATGTTGATAAAATTGAAACACATTCAATGTATTTAAAATAAATGATGATAATACCAACATATCTATAAGATGTATATTATTAATGATATCCTTCTTTCAAAATAATTGCCACAATGAAAACAAAATGTAAGTTTGTTTATATTTAAACATTCCATGTTTGAGAATCATTCTTTCAATAATTATAAAATATATCTTCCTTTATTTCCCTACTTCCAATACTTGCATTGGCCCAATGCAGTGATATACTGTATCATTACTGAAAGGAATTTGAGGTCATACATGACATGATGGTGGGAAGGATACAAAATAAGTTTAAAAGTGCAAACTACCACAGATACCAAATTATATTATCTCCTATAATTGAATTACTCAGATCAAAAGACGTGAATTTAAGGCACTCAGAGGAAGGATAGCAGGCTACCAAGAAGAGACTTGATACCCTCTGAGCATATACAGGGGGAGGAGGTCCACCTCAGTCACAGTCATAGGGGAGGGGAGTAAGGGGAAAATGGAAGGGAGGGTGGAATGGGAGGATACAAAGGAGGGGAACACCATTGAGATGTATTAAGACTAAATTAATAAAATTAAATTTTAAAAACAACTGAATAATTACAGAATTAAACAGAACAAACAGAACAATCTTTCACTTCGTGTTGCTTCCTTCCTTTATAGTTATTTGTAATTCAAGCCAGAAATGGGAAAAGCTGAGAAATGTAGGCAAAAATACAGAGGTTACTTTTCTAAATTTCATATTCTCAATTCAAAATTGTAATTATGTGTTTAGAAGTGTATTTTTAACATCTTAAACTCTGAAACTTAATTATGTAATAGAAAACCCAGCATAAAAATAGTTCATAACATTTGTCTTTACCATGATGCAACACAAAATTTTAACCCTTTAGCTTGAGTTTGTACACATACATACATAAATATAAAGTATCCTTGTTTATAAAATATGCTTTACATTTATATAAAATTATCTAAGTAATATACTTACTCATAAAACTAAGTACTAGCATATGTTTCTATTAATGTTGATTCCTACTATTTCTTAGGGTACTTGTGTAATACAGAATACCTGAAAACTTTTTATCATTTATTTCTGTAATTTAATGTAGTTTTATAATGGTATTGAATTATCAAGGGCAGAAGCAGCATTGTAAATTCTGACATATTTGCCTCCTGCTGTAGAGAACTTCCAAATTATATCTGTCAGATGCACCCCTCCCAGCTGCCATGCCATAAGGCATATCTGACAATACTATAATTTAGGAAATTAAACTACAGAGGAAATTAGACAAATATCTGTGGTGCAGAAATTTTAAAGGGAAAGGGTTTCACAATTGTTGCTAATTAAAGCAGTAACTATAATTGGATTTACTATACTCTGCATTACTTTTAAAATCATTCATTAGATCAGCTCATTTCATATTCTACATCATTTTTATTGTTTCTTTTAATTTTAAGGTAATAATATAAGTATGTCATTCTCCCCTTTCCTTTCCTCTCTTTCAAAGTCATGGAGTCTTTTTTTTTTTTTTTAAGCTTAATTGTTGTTATATCCTTGCATGTATATGCACATCTATTCTTAAATATAATCTGCATTACACTCTGTATAATGTTATTCATGTGTATGTTTCAGGGAAGATCAATTGGTATTAAATAATGACTATCAGTGCATTCTTTCCTGGGTAGAACTCTTTCTGCCATTCGCATCATTCCTTAGTTACATGTAGTTCATTGTGTAGGACTTCGTGGTCTTTTCCCTGTTCCCATGCGTAGGTATTTTTGTTGTTATTGATCAACTCATGCTCAAACAGTCATATTGTTCAGATTTCATGAGTGAACCTTTTGAATACACTAGGAGACAGACTCTTACATCTAACTCCCTGATTCTCGGACTGTTCCTTGCTCCCCACCCTTCCCCAGTGTGTCCTGGGCATCTCAAGTGGTAGCTGTTTTCTTGATGAATCAATTCGGACAGGACTCCATCCATAACGCAGTACTTTTATTTGTTTTGTAATGATCTCTGGTGCAAAGAGAAGTTTAACAATGAGTGGGGAAGAACTCCATATTTTGGGGGGTATAAAGACAAGTATGTGTAACGCAATTAGGGATCGTGCATAATGTAGTTATGGTTTCATAAAGTGATGGCCCAATACTTCAGCAGCCCTGGGTAGTTACTAGTCATAATTTCCCTCTTGCTTAATGGGGCTTAAGTCTGATAATAAATATGTGAACATAGTTTGAATAGAAGCTCTCATCGGAGACTGACTGAAGAGGAAGAAGCAGAAGAAGGAGCATAGGGAATGAGAGTGGAGTCGGCCTCAGTAGCCCTGGCCCCCAAATGACTCAGTAGTGAGAATATGGCCTTCCACCCCAGTGACTTTGTCCTTAATGTCTCAGATGGCTTATTTTCATGAGAAAAACAAGTTGGGGAGCTAGAGGTTGGCTCCAAAGATGTTTTTCTTTATTGCTCCAGATGCCTCTGCAAGTGACTCCTGCAGTCACAGCATTCATGTGCACAATTTCCATATTCAGAAGAAGGTTCTAGACTCTTCCCTGGCTTCCACTGCCAGATCTGGATTCCTTTACAGGAATCCATGCTAGAGCCACAGGTGCTACTGTGGAGGTGAGCCAGGCTGTGGCCAGACAGCAGCTCCCACCTGCGTGCTGTCTGGACCTGTTGTGGGTGGACTCTGCAGCCTCCATTGGCAGGAGGAGGGAGAAGTGTTTCACTTGTCCATTCCCTCACCCAGGGCCTGAACTCAAAATGACAGCCATGGCTGGAGAGCAGTCTTTACAGTGACTGCTGAACCAGAGATGCAAAGCCACCGTCATTGCTCTGCTTTTCTGTCACTACATGAGCGACTGCGCCTGCTTCCATTTAGGTCTCTGCTTGAAAACCTGGCATACATGGAAATGTGTTTGGTTAAAAACAAACACAAAAACAAAAACCAATGAACCAACCAACCAACCAAAAAACAAACAAAAAACCATTGCTATTGCCCTTGATTGCCCTCTAGAAGTGACAGGTAAATTTTTATTGATGTGACAAAGGGCCCAGAGGCTCTATGAGCTGAAAATTATTAGAATGCTTCCTCCTATAGGACTAGATTTCACGGTACTGGAAGGCACAATGCAAGCTTCCAAAGGAAGGAGGTAGCCAATGGTCCCTATGAACCACAGCAATGAAGAACATGGCTGGCTAACTCAAAGGCTGTGGTCATGGCAAGCATCCTGCGGAGGTATCAAAAAGCTCTACCACGGGACTTAAGAACTGTTCAACAAGTGGAAAGCCATGCCTGGTATTGCAGGCTTCCTCAGGAAGGGCAGGAGATCCTTGGGGCCTCGAGCGAGCTGTGGGCCTGAAAATGGGCTCAGAGGACAGAGTACAACTTACCTCTGCAAGGTGTACGGGAGAGCCAGAAAGGCAAGGAATTGGCTTGGAGGGGTCTAAAGTGGATGTTTCTGGGGCCTACAGGCCACCTGGGGAAGGCAGGTGGTAGGGCCTGCAGCTCATTTCTGCTGGCTGTCCCAGGTGGACCTGGCCTTGAATTTATTTTCAAGATGTTGTTTCATTCCTACTTGTTCTTTTATGTGTGTAATACATAGGCAGGTTCTTCTGTGAATCTCATTTGCTTTTTACATATAATAAAACTAGTAAGACACTTGAGATATGAATTCATAATAAATAAATCATATTAAACACACCTATAGCATATAGACAATTGAAACAGAGTACACGTTAATACATAATGTAAGTTTAGTAATTTGTTTCAGGGTAATTAGTCCATATGTATTGAACATGTGTGTGATTGTGCGTGTATACACATGTGTGCACATAAATGTGGACAGCAGAAGACAGACTCAAACATTATCTACTTGTGTTTGAAACAAGGTCTCTAACTGATGTGGGGCTTAAAATTTAACCTATCTTGACTGCCCAGGAGTCCCAGGAATCTCTATGTCTACTTCCCAGTAGTGGGACTACAAGCAATCACTGTATACTCTAGGTTGAGTATGAGGTTTATGGGCATGAAATTTGAGTGTTTTTCCACTCAAGGTAAGGTGTTTTTTATGCACTGAGACATATTCTAAGGCTGCACTTAACTTTTAATAAAATTTGAGGGCTCTTGTCCATGTCTTCTACAAATATTTCCTTATGCCCAGCCTTATTGATTTTGTTTTGTTTTCTTCTTCTGCCCTACATCCATCCACATGAAATGCTTTCTAATAATAAAATTACATTAATACTTATTTAGCAGATTAATTTGAGGAACATGTGTCATAAAACCTTCATATGCTGTGGCATTGTTAGACCATATTCTAACTAACAGTAGGTTTTGTGTTGAGACAAATAAATTTATTGTCAAACTGTTCACATGTAAACAATCATAAATGAGTATAATTATAATATATGTGGATCTTATTTCATTATGCTCACTATTTTTCAGGTTGATGATATTAAAACAGTTCTTAGTTTGCCCTAACAATCTTGTCAAATACCTTCAGTTACAATATCATCTTAAAAATTGAAATTTTCTATTATAAAAACCTAACTATCTTCACCTGTTAACACCAATCCAATTTTAATTCAAGTCCTTTATAGCAAGTAACCACAACAATATATACTGGTCACTCCTGAAATATTAAATTAGCTAGGATAGTGTGATGTCTTATTTTTCTTCACTTCATCACTCTACCGCTTCATATATTCATTTTCTCCATACTAATCTCTGAGTTTTGAAAATTAATTAAAGTGTTTACATTTATATTGCTTATCAAACTTGATGGACATAAACATATACAATTAAGTAAAAGTCCATTTGCACGCATAGGTGTGTGTATATGGAGGAACAATCACTTTCTAAATCTTATATAAGTAAGCAAAGACAATTGAAATGTCTTACTGTGGTATATGATAATTTGAAGGCCTCATCTATATTTATTACAAAATAAATTTAAAAAGAGTTGAATCTGGAACATAAGCATATAAGTCCGAACCGTGCCAAGATGCAGTTCAAATTAAAAAGTTATCTATGCAAAACTGAGTTTACAAAAATTCTAAGGTAATCATTTTTTGGTACGTTACTGAGTTTGTTTTCCAAGCTGGAAACTACATTACTGGGAAAAAATAGTAAACTTTAGTTTTGTCAAGCAAAGATTAGCCTTTTTTTTATTCTGAAATTAAGTTTCAAACAGCACAAACGCATTTCCGTTTTCTAATAACTGTGTCTGACGGAAAAACATATATATACCTCTAACCTTCTCACATTGTGATGCCATGAAAATACAGAGAGTAATTTTGTTCAGAATATATGGAGCCAATGATACAATGCCAGGATTGGGAGTTCAGAAGATGAGAACAATAAATAATTTCTAAAGAATGATATGAAAACAGAAAATAATAACAAATCCAGAAACTATAATCATATAAATGAATATTTTAAATAATTTACCTGTCGAGCAGTGAGTGGAAATTTTCTGGCTGTTCTAGGGAGCTGAGGCTTACAGACCAGTATGAGCTACAGCAAATCAGTTATTAGGATGCGCATCTAAGAAGTGACCACTAGCACAGTCTCACTCTCAGCCTTGTCTTTGAAAAACTTAAGCAGGCATCTCACGCTTTGAGAAAGCCAATACTGTAAAATTTCTTAAAGGCTGAGACCAAGTTAATCCTTAAATATTGCAACCAAGCCCCTTGCAGTCAGTGAATTTCAAAACACC
The DNA here is from genome assembly GCA_907169655.1 of Acomys percivali. Classification (NCBI taxonomy): domain Eukaryota; kingdom Metazoa; phylum Chordata; class Mammalia; order Rodentia; family Muridae; genus Acomys; species Acomys percivali. The sequence goes on along the minus strand of OU015743.1, from coordinate 94,944,314 downwards.
TAGGAGGTGAATGCCATTGTGACCATTTTGTTGAGCAAAACTGAAGAACACAGAATACATATCATGAATTATTTTTGGTTCTCACTACTTTAAGGAAGTGTTGTATTTATACTGTGGAGAAATGAATGAACTTTGCACTTTTATACAGGTGCAAGTTTGCAACAGAGCAGAAGGAAAGTTGTACTGTGGTACTAATCAGTAACCCCTGACCTTGGCACAACTAACCTATGAATTCAGAGCTATTGGAATCACTATTCCAACTTACATTTTTTTCAACTCAGGGGTGGGGGAGGGAAGGTTGTATATCATCACCTCTATTAATTTAAATCAGAGATAGTAGAGCAAACAGATTCTAATATGTCCTTCCAGTTTTCTGAGAAGGCTTGCAAGTTCCAGTTGGTATTCATTTTACCAAATTTATATCCAGCCCCTGTTGCTGAGAGCTTGGCAGCAACCAGAAAATAATGTGCTTCTCAACTAGGCCTCATGGTTGAGAAAGCGAAAGTAATGTACCAAATCCATGGCTTCCTGTAGATCTGCAGCCCATGCTGAACCATCAGGGGCACAGCCAGAACCAGTGTAGACATTTAGTAAGTACTAATTGCTTTGATAAAGAAGTTGTTTGGAAACTCTCTGAAACTGTATTAGATAGAAGGAGGATTACCATCAAGTGTGATCTAAGAAGTTAAATATTAGATAAATGGAAAAAATAAATTGTTACATCAGTGAAACAATCGATGGCAGCCCTCACCAGAAAGCACACTAATGCTTCACATTAGTAGAAACCCTAGGGAAAGACTTCCATGTCGGATTTCTAGCAAGACTTAATTCAAGGAATAAAATTACTTAACACCCTTGAGTCTACTAACTTATTTGTGAAAGGATTATTAAAATAAATACTTCAAAAATACATTTTTGTTATAAAATGGATCAGACAATGCAACCATGGAATATTCTCAAGTGTTTATTTATTCCTGGATGATTGTCAATAAGTTAACTATCGCAGAAGCATAAGCAGAAGTTTCTGAAACCTAGGGATAAATATTTTATCTATACATGAGTAGAGCTATGCTTAAATAAACCTCATTAAAATACTAGAGGTATACTTACAGGCTAGCATAATCATGGTCCCAATATACCTTTAAAAGTTACATTAAACAAACAAAGATGATGCTATTTCCAAGGTACACAAATAAATAAAAGGAGGAGGATGATTCCTAAAATACTCAGAAAAGGTAAAGGACTTTCAACTTTGCTCTAAGAAGAAATTTAAACAACACTGGACAAATATCAAACTGAAATGTTTCTGTGACAATTCTGAGATTGAAAAGACGAATGAAATATAGTTCAATCAGCATGTTTAACTTTGTATGCCTCTATTATATTTAAAACAGGAAAATAGCTCTGTATTATAAAAAGTCAGGGAAAAGTAGACACCCCCTTGAGTGTTTTCACTGTGAAAGTGCACAAGAAGGATTTAGGGTTAGCTTTAACATGGTGTGTGTGTGTGTGTGTGTGTGTGTGTGTGTGTGTGTGTGTTGTTCATTTTCTGAAAATCTACTGGGAAATATACTTAAGAATTAGATTTTCTGTACATATGTTTTCTATACAAATACTGTTGTTAAAATTTATGGAAATAGGAGAAACAATGCTGTTTTTCAAAATAGCAAAAGTAAATTTTAAGATGTTTAATTTATATTGCAGATATTTATATATGTGAATAGTTAAATCAATTTTTCAATCAAGAAAGATGATCTTCTTAACCTCTTTATAAATATTTCATGTGTATTCGCCCTCCCCAGCTTGTATGCGTATGCACCATGTGCGTGGCTAATGCTGCAAAGGCCAGAAAAGATGTGGCATACCTTGGGACTGAAGTTACAGAGTTGTGAGCTGCTATGTGCATACTTGGCAAGAGTAACAACTGCCATTAATCCACTGAACAGTCACTTCATCTTTAAGAAAGTTTATCTTTTTAAAGAATAAATGTAAAGGAAAGATTTGATTTTTGGTTTCCAATAGCATTAATAATTTTCAGGGAAGTAATAACATGAGGACAGTTAAGTGGCCAAATATTTGATAAAAATTTGCAGATATCTGAATTATTCACAAACTTTCCACTAGTCCTTGCTTTCCTGCTTCATTATTGATGTTTACATTGTTTTGATCAAATACACAACAGAAACCATTTAAAAAATGAAGTTTTAATTTTGGCTCATGCTCTAGATGTTACAGACTTTTTGGTCCCATAATCTTGGAAATAGCAGTATGGCCATGGGCTTTTGAGAGAGATGAAGAAGAGAATATAAAGGATGGAAGAATAAAGAGAGAGGAAGACAAAATAAGACTGAAAATAAGATGCCCCCATGGCCTTCCCTCAATAACTAACTTTCTTCCACTAGTTTCAACTTCCTAAAAATTTCAAAACCACCTCAAATAATGTAACCATCGAGGGACAGACTATATATTCAAAACAAAAGCTTTTACCTGAGATCAGAACTTCCCCTCTCCTCTCCTCACAGTCCCTTCTTTCCCCCTCCCATCTCCCTATGCACCCTGCCTTTCAAAATAGTGACCAATGGGGGAAGACCAGCCTATTGTCAGAGGGGTCATCCCTGAGCTGGTGAATATGAATTCTATAAGAGAGCATGCTAACCAAGCCTAAGGGAGCTTGCCCCTAAGCAGCGCCCCTCCATGTCATCTGTGTAAGTTTTTGCCTCTAGGATAGTGGCCAATTTGAGTTTCTGCCACCATTTCTTTTGAAGATGAGCTGTTTGGAACTGTGCATTTGATAAAAATCTTTCTTCGTTAAATTGCTTTTGATCATGAAGCTTTTTGGTCATGATGTTACTAGCACAGAAGTAGTAACTTTAAGTAGCTGCTATTTGTAAAAATTCCTTTCAATAACTTGAATTTGTCATGCTTCATAAAATGACTCTGAAGAGGTTATTTTAATTCGAAATGAGCATATAGTAATACTTATATCAATTTACTATAATAAAGTACATTTTATTAAAGTATAAAGTTATCAACCTCCTAGGTCTGTGCTATATCAACAAAATAGTGATGAACAATGAATTGCTTTGGAAGAAAGCTCTTTTCTGGAGAACATTTAAATCAACTACATTTAGGCATGCCTTCAGATGTCATGTGTTCTTTGTTGAGCTAAGCTAAGACAGCATTCCCTGTATGATTAAAACATGATTTAAAGGTCACCTTCGTGGCTAATAATCTAGTTCGTTGGTTATCGGTCTTACCGTGCAAGCAGAAGGAACAGAGTTCAGATCCTGAGGAATCTATATAAAATGCTGCCTTTAGTTGTACTTTCTCATAGTATAGGTAGGGAATACCTAGAGCTTGCTTGCTAGTAAGATTACACATGCCTGGACTCTATGGTTTGGCATAATAACCCTGTCCTAGTGAATAAATTAAATGAGCATTTGTCAAGAATGATTCTGAACACCAATAATGGGTCTCCACATCCATTCACACCATATGTATGCATACTCCCACACACATACAAACATGCAAATACACATATGAAACATCACAGAAGGAGACTAAGAACTAAAAGAGTCTTCATTCTTTAGGAAACTACTCAGATTTCAGAACTCCACTTTAAAATGAGAGTGAGTTGAAATCATTCAAATGACTAATAATTCAGTTTTGCTATAGCATTGCATATGAATTCACAAACACATAATAACAATGGTATTCTATGCTATGTAGCATTATTTCATTTTTCAAATTATAAATGTTTGCTTACATAATACTTTTAAAAACTAAAGGTTTCTTAAAAATACATTTACTATTCTACAGATGATCAAGTTTATACAGTCCTTTAGAACAGTGGTTCTTAAACTTCCTAATGCTGCAACCATTAAATACAGTTCCTCATGTTATTGTGACCCCCAACCATAAATTATTTTCTCATGTACTTCATAACTGCAAGTTTGATAGTTATGAATTGTAATGTAAATATCTGTGATTTTCAATTGTCTTAGGTGAAGTCTGTGAAAAGTTTTTTTAAACACCAAAGGTGTCATGACACACAGGTTGAGAACCTCTGCTTTAAAGACTGGTTTGAAAATTGAAAAACATTGAGTTTAGAAGACTTTCTTTAATAGTTTCTACTAACACTAAGTTTTAATGCTATGAAATACTAATAAGCTGAATTAAACATTCAGTTTACCTTTAATCATGCCTTGACTTCCATATATTTGCCCATATTTTATCTGCTACATCAAAAAATCATTAATATAAATTACTTAGGTACAGGAAAAGGTATAATTTAATGCTGCAAACAACCCCAAGTTTGATCTCTGTCCTGAGGAATCAAGAGCCAAATTTTGGTCAGTTGGTCAAGATAGGTCTTAAATGTATCAAAAATACAACAACAAAAACATATCTGGGTATTTACTTTTTTTCAGGATTAAAATCATTTTGAGTGCTAGAGAAATGGCTCAGTGGATAAGAGCATTGTCTGCTCTTCCAGAAGTCCTGAGTTCAATTCCCAATAGCCAGATGGTGGCTCACAACTATCTATAATGTGATATAATGCCCTCTTCTGATATACAGGTGTATATGAAAACTTATTACTCAAGTACAATAAATAAATAAAATATTTAAAATAGTTTTTAATACATAAAATCATTTTGATTTATGTTTTATTAGTGTTTGTGTTACTATAAATGGCTCATGTTTTCAATTGTGTTATTTTTTATTAACATACAAGCTCTGGTTGTGAATGTTTAGATGTGGAGAAACAAATTGTACCATGGGAAATTTTTTGGTGTAGCTGTATCTCTCTGTCTCTTTGCCTCTATTTCTGTTTTTTGTCTTTCTCTCTCCTCCATTATTTTAATATATATTAACACACACACACACACACACACACACATACACACACACACACACACACACACACACACACACATTGGGACAAACTCTGTCCAAGGTCAAACTGAGTATTGTTAATGAGGTCAGAAAGGACTATAAAATGTCTCATCTGCTGCTATTATGCTGCTATATGGAACATCATATCAAAATGACTTCCAAAATTTATGTCTACAAAATGGATTATTTTCTTGATAAATTTCACCTACCAAAGTTAAATCAAGATCAGGTAAACAGTTAAAACAAACCTGTATCCCTTAAGGAAATAGAAACAGTCACCAAAGTCTACCAGCCAAAAACCCCACAGGGCTCGATGGTTTTAGTGAAGAATTCTGCCAGACATTCAGAAAAGAGCTAATGCCAATATTCCTAAAACCATTCCACAAAATGAAAACTGATAGAACATTGCCAAACTCATTCTATGAGTCCACAGTCACCCTGATACTTGAAACACACAAAGACTCAACAAAGAAAGAGAATTTCAAAAAAGTTTCACTCATGAAGGTTGATACAAAAATATTCAATTAAATACTTGCAAACTGAATCCAGGAGCACATCAAATACATCATCCACCAATATTGAGAAGTCTTCGTACTAGAGATGCAGGGATGGATCAATATAAAAAAAATTGAAGGGGAAAAATTACATGGTAATGTCAATAGATTCAGAAAAAATCCTTTGACAAAATCCAACACCCATTCATGATTAAAGTCTGCATGAGATCAGGGATACAAAACCCATAACTAAGTACAATAAGGGCAATATACAGCAAGCTGAAAGTCAGCATCCAATAAAATGCAAAGAAACTCAAAATAATTCGGCTGAAGTCAGAGACAAGACACGCCATCCTATTCTCTCTCTATAGTACTTAAACTTTTACCTAGAGCAAAAGGAGATCAAGGGGATACAACTTGGAAAGGAACAAGTCAAAGTAGCACTATTTGCAGATATGATAATATACATGAATGAATTCAAAAATTCCACCCTAGAACTCCTATTGCTGATAAACACCTTCAACAAAACTGGCTGGATATTAGATTAATTAAAAAATCTGTAGTCCTCCTATATACAAAGGTCAAATGGGGTGTGAAATACATAAAGGAATCTATACCATTCACAATAGGCAAAAACAATATAAAATATCTCAGTTTAACTCTAAAAAAGTAAGTGAAAGACCTGTATGACAGGAACTTAACATCTCTGAAGAAAAAGTGAAGAAGTTATCAGAACATGGAACAAAGTCCCATGCTCATGGAATGGTAGGATTAACATACCAATCTTAATCTTAACAATGGACATCTTAGAAATGTCAATCTACAGTTTCAATGTAATTCCCATCAAAATGCCAACACCAATCTTTACAGAACTTGAAATAACATTTCTAAAAACAAAAAACCCAGAATAAGTAAAACAATCCTGTATAACAAATGAATATCTGGCGGTATCTCCATCCCCGAGATCAAGCCATACTACAGAGCAATAGTAACAAAACTTCATGGTACTATCATAGAAATAAACTTATTGATCGGTACAATTGAATAAAAACCCAGATATAAACTCACTTACTATAGACAGTTGATTTTTGACAAAGTAGTAAAAAAAAAAAAGTATCATCAACAAATGGTGCTAGTCTAACTGGATGTAGAAAACGTAAAGAGATCCACATTCATCACCTTGTACAAAATTCAAGTCCAATATAAAACCAGATTCACTAAATTTATTAGAAGAGAAAGTGGAGTAAAACCTTGAACTCCTTGGCACTGGAGACAACTTCCATAACAGAACACCAACAGCTCAGGCTTTAACATAAACAGTTAATAAGTGGGATCTCCTGAAACTGAAAAGGCAAAGGACACTGTCAACAGAAAAAAATGACAGGCTATAGATTGGGAAAAGATATTCACCATTCCTTCATCTGACAAAGGGATATTATCCATAATATATAAAGAGCTTAAAATATTAAACACCAACAAAGCAAATAATCCAATTAAAATTAGGACATAGAACTAAACAGAGAAATTGCAACACAGGAATCTCAAATGGCCAAGAAGCATTTAACAAAATGCTCAACATCCTAAGCCATAAGGGAACTTCAAATAAAAATGACTCTGAGAGTTCATCTCACACTCCTCAGAATTGCTCAGATCAAAAAATTCAGAGTTGTGGAGAAAGGGGAATACACCTCCATTTCTGGTGGGAGTGCAAACTTGTAAAACCACATTAGAAATCAATCTTGTTTATGCAATCCAGTGGTACACTAGGAAGATGGAGTAAAGGTGGAATCTCCTAGCATCCCAGCCCTGTAAAAGAATGTCTTTGTCACTGTGATAGTGTGGAAACACATACAGTGTCTGGATTTGCACTTTAAACTTTTTTTGCGTGTGAAGCAGTAATAGGTTCAGAAAACCTTTCTGTGGTACAAATAGCAAGAAGAAAGGAACAGAAGAAAGGTATAAAAGCTTTGTGATAGAAAGTTTTCTATCAATATCAGGGAGCTTTTCAGTTATGTGTTGACAATGTACAGATATACACAAGGAGACATGGAGCTTAAGGAAAATTATGCTTAACAGTTGAATTTATTAGATAAGCACATTAGAAATCTCTGTAATATTTTTATTCATTTATTTATTCACTTTACATATTGGCCATAGCCTCATACCTCCAAGTCACACCCTCTCTCCTCCTCATCAATCTCCCTCCCCTATTACTCAGTAAGGAGTAATTTCCTATCCGGCCCCCTCAGCTCATCAAACCATGTCAGGACTGATCTGTCCTCTTCCCTTGTGGCCTGGCAAGATAGTCCCATCAGGGGGAAGTGACAGAAAAACTGTCAATAGAGTCCATGTTAGAGACAGTCTGTACTCCTTTTACTAGACAACCCACACAAAGCCTGAGATGCCCATTGGCTACATTTTTGTAGGCGGCCTAGGTCCAGTCCATGCAAGGTTACTGGTTGGTGCTTCAGTCTTAGCATGCTCTTCTGGGCCCTTGTTAATTGGCTCTCTTTGTCTTCTTGTGGAGCTTGTGACACCTCCAGGTCCTTTTCTCCTTCCCCTAGGTTTCCAAAGCAATCCCTAAATACTTCCAATGTTTGGCTGTGAGTCTCAGCATCTGTTTCAAGGTGCTTGTCAAACTAGATAAGTCCCCTAGTAGAGGGAGATCAACCCCCTACCATATAGAACAGATAGAGCAGAGATTGAGAGAATTCCAATAAATGCCTAGCCTAAGTGAAGACCCACCCCATAGGAGAGAGGCAACCCCTGTCATTATTTATAATATTGTTATGCCTGCAGACAGGAGCATAGCACAGTTGTCCTCTGAGAGGCTCCAACCCAAATATGCCTCTCTAGAATAGTTTTAATACAAGAATGGTAATGAATTTTGAAGATCATTTGACTATTAATAAATGAGATTTTAATTAAAGATTGAACTGGTAAACAATATTTTAATATTTTCAATAGTAGCAAAATTTCCTGGTTCTCTAAACATGGACATAGAACTAATAGTAATTACATGGATGTTTATTATAATTGCTAAATGCTTATACCATGTGCTAAGATATATTTGCTACATAGACTTGTATTTATTTATAAAATCAACAAGTACTGAGATTATTATTAACTCAATTTCTTTATGTAACTTGCTATGGAGATGAAATGAAGGTAGATGAGGAAATACTGGATTTGTAAATTTTAATTTAATCCTTTCTATGTTAAATTTTAACAGTGAAAAACAACACCTCATAGGATAATTACATTTCTAAAATATTATACTTAGTGAATAAAATGTATTTTTCTATGTGAAAAAATTGGAGACACATGTATATACAATGAACAGAATTCAGGTATATATTTTCAGCAATTGCATAATTATTTATAGTCACATGCTGTATCAACATATTGTTGATATTTCATAGAAATACTATCATGATCACCTTTCTGTGCCAAACAGATAACCTAATCTATAACAGATTAATATAATTTAGAGATTAAGCTTTTAGTGGAGTTTTGAATGTATTCTTCTTTCATCTCTGGAACATGAGATTTAGGAATTTTGTTCTCACCATCAATTCTGTTATCTACATATTATTATGCTCATCCTAAAGACCGATATCCCATGCTGTTTTTATCCTGTATATGTTTAAATTTCCTGCTTGTGTACCTTCTTTAGGAAATTTTACTGTCATAGACTTCATTGTCACTTGCATTATAGAAAAAAGCCTATGTTGAGACTATTCCTAGAGCTTTTCTATTAAGGTTGCTGCAGGTTTTTTTTAAAACACATTTAAGGCTATGCATTAGGTACTGACACTGTTATTATTTTACAGAGACTGACATTGACTCAGGAATGTAACAGCAGACTTTTGCGATAAAGTTATATTTCATATACTAAATTACTCAATGAAATCCATTCTCACAGTGTTAGTAAGACATGTTTTTTACACAACTTTCCCTACTTAATGAATAAGACAATTGAACTACAACTTAAACCATTTTAAGTTAGCAAAAAGTAATGTCCACTATTACACAAATATCCAGCATACTAGAGTTCAAAGAATAAAAATGTCAGGCTACTCATTGAAACATGATGAAATAATTTTGCAAATGAGTCAACAGCTATATTAATTAACTTAAATTTAACATAATTAAAAATAACAATCTTAAAAAAAAAAAACTAAACTAAAAATATAGCCATTACTAACAGGGACAAGAAAATGAATAGGAAATAAATCAAGATTTTATTTTTGAAACTTCATTGCCCTGCCTGTGATGACTAATTAGATAAGAGTGCAGATCTTGTAGTTCAAAAGTGATTAAACAATCTTTGTTAATAAGAATTAAGCTTCCTTACCTACATGATAGATGAAAGGAGAGAAGTCCCTGAGTTTCACTTAGTTTTTTCTCTGTATAAGAGAAATAGTGACTTATGACAACCTCCAGATGAGAATAATCATTTGTAGACCAAGAGAGCAAACAGAAACTTGTATGTTGGGAATGGGGTATCATTCTCTTAAGGTTTCTTCAGGCTGAATTGGGGTGAATAATTCCTTGGAAGGGGCCCAAAAGGACTGGAGAAAATTGTTAAGCAAGCCAGGGATTGCATTTGTGGTCCTGCTTCTAATTGTTGAGCGATTCCAGGCTTAGTAGCAGATTGAAATGGTAGTCCAAATTGGAACAGAAGTGTTCTACAATGTTGTACGGGAAGCTGACCAAATCTGATGGGTAACATCAACAGAGTTATCTGGGCCTGGAGATAGGAGGATAAAGAATATCAGCATCCATTATCTTTTTATTTTATCTTATATATGTAAGTAAGGAGACCGGAGCTGAAAAGAAAGAAAGGGAGACATAGGAATATAAAGGGAAGACAGAACACAAGGTTGATGATTGAACTTACTCCTAAACTCAAGGCCTTAATTGTTACTCATAATGAAGGTTATGTCTAAATCAATGGTATAGAATTTAGTATATTGATACAAAACATGGGCATGTCAAATACTTGTCAGATTTTAGCACAAGAATATATATAAGTCTGACGGATAGATACGACTCTATGACTCTATTGATATATGAGGTAGTTGAATAAGGTCTTCAAAAGCTCAGAGACACACAGAAATGGAATTTAAAGTTGTTTTTATAATCTTAAATTTCTTTGACAACAAGACAAGTTAACTCCTGACAACACCCAGCCAACCTCCAAGAAGATGATGAGCATAAAAGAACCACTTTATGGAGCTGGCTTTAAATGTGGCAAACTCACCACCAGGCAAAATGTCCTTGCTCCTTCCACAAACAGTATTCTGCTTTAAATGGGCAGCTTAGATGCAGGCAAAGTCAAAGGCCGCATTCTCCCAAGACAGGGTAAAGGAGTCCTCTGTAGTTCCTGCCCTGTATATAAGTCCATCAGAGATATAAGGCTAGAAAGCCAAAGATGAGGCACCAACATTATAGAGAGTGTTGTGTGACTGTTCCGAGAATAAACTGTCTAAATCAATTTGTTCATTTTGGAAGCTGCTAACCCACACTGCTGGTTCACTCAGGAATTTACGTTTTATTCCTTCTCAAGTCTCTGAGGGGCACTGAAGGACAAATAGTACAATTTTACATTTGACTTTAGTTGGTTAGGAGATAAGATTTTTCTACATCAAGACAACAAAGTTAAATTATTAGAGTTGAGATAGGATAGATGTTAAATTTCATTCAGAAATTTAGACCCAACAAGACAGGAAAGACATTTACTTCAAGCTGGACAAATACAAATAGCTAAACTACTATGAGTGTAATATTTATAGAACTCATGATTGTCACATGGTTCTCCCTGATGTATTTGGTTTGTTTAATAGATATGCAATAAAAGAAATATATTTTAAAAAAGAATTAAGCTTCTTAAAGGATTTGGGCACATTGTCTAAGACTGTGGTGAATTTGTTCAAAGAGTAACAATGCAACTGTGGTCATTTAAGTTTTGTTTTGTTTTGTTTTGTTTCTTTTCTTTTCTTTTTTTTTTTTTTACCGAAAACGTGGTGAGTTTTTATTTTTATTTATTTTATTTATTTATTTTTAATTAATTTATTCTTGTTACATCTCTATGGTTATCCCATCCCTTGTATCCTCCCATTTTCCCCTCCCTCCCATTTTCCCCTTATTCCCCTCCCCTATGACTGTTCCTCAGAGGGATTACCTCCCTCTGTATATGCTCATAGGTTATCAAGTCTCTTCTCGGTGACATGCTGTCCTTCCTCTGAGTGCCACTAGGTCTCCCCCGCCAGGGGACATAGTCAAATGTGAGGCACCAGAGTACTTGAGAAAGTCAAATCCCTCTCTCCACTCAAGTGTGGAGACTGTCCTGTCCATGGGCTAGATCAGGGTAGGGGCTTAAATTTTATCGCCTGTATTGTCCTTGGCTAGGGCCTTAGTTTGAGCGGGACCCCATGACCCAAATCTGCCTATCATAATGTTCTACTTGTAGGTTTCTAGGACCCACTGGATCCTTCTACATTGCTATTCTCCCATTGTTCTCTCATCTAGAGTCCCAGTAGGATGTCCTCCCCTCTGTCCCAGTTTCCTGGTAAGGGAAGGCTTTCATGGGACATGCCCATTGGGCTAGTGTGCAGATATAAGTGAGTATATACCATTTGAGTCTTTCTGCTTCTGGGTTAACTCACTCATTATGATCATCTCTAGTTCAATCTATTTGTCCACAAATTTCGGTAATTCCTTGTTTTTAATAGCTGAGTAGTATTCAACCATGTTCATAGCAGCCTTATTCATAATAGCCAGATCATGGAAACAGCCTAAATGTCCCTCAGTAGAAGAATGGATAAAGAAACTGTCGTTTTGTTTCTTGACTGTCCTGGACTAACTTTGTAGATTGGCTGGCCTCAAACTCACAGTGGTCTGCCTCCCAGAGTACTGGGGTTATAGATGTATACCATAGCACCCTACTAAGTTTTGCTTTCTAATGACACGAACTGATTCCAAAGCTCAAGTCATACTAGATATGATATTTGATATAACTCATAGTTGATATAAAATGACAAAAGGGAATAAATGGTTGCAACTTCATTTTATCACTGACACTACCACAAATTATTTTTTTTCTTTGTTTTATTGTTTCTTTGTTTCTTTCTTTCATTTTTGAGACAGGGTTTCTCACTGTGGCTTTGGCTGTCCTGGACTCACTTTGTAGACCTAGGCTGGCCTTAAGCTCATGGCGATCCACCTACTTCTGCTTCAGGAGTGCTAAGATTAAATGCATGAGCTACCACATCCAGCATAAAAGATTTTCTTAAAATATTATGCTAATCAGTCCTTCCTTTTATTCCAGTGAGAACCAGTGAATGCTTCTTGTACTCTTATGTAATTAATGTGAGATACTGCTTATGAGACTTATTAAAAGTTGAGTATATAATATGTTTATATTTGTGTGTAACACTCATAACTACCCATTTATATATTTTTCCACCTGTAGAGATGGCTCATTTCTTAAAAGTACTTAGTGATTCTTCACAGGATCAAATTTCAGTTCTCAACACCCATGTCAGGTGGCCCCTAGGCACCTGTAACTGCAGGATGAATACACACCTGTGGTCCCTATGAGTATGTATGCACAAACACACACGCATGCACATTCTCAAACACACACATGCATAACCAGACATAAACATATATAACTTACTATGATGAAATAATTATTGCGGAATATAAAGATTTTATTATTTATTTATTTATTCATGTACTTGTGTCCGTAAATGTGTTTGTTTTGGGAACTATCCGAGGTAAAAAATGATGTAGGATCTCTTAGAACTGGAGGTACAAGATGGTTGAACCACTAGACCAGGGCACTGGAAAAAGAATTCAGGTCCTCTGAAATAATATTAACCTCTCCAAACTGCATAGAGTCTTTCCAGCCCAAATGAGAATATGCTTATGACACATATATACATATACTTGAAATTTTCACAATACTAGCTATGTATACATAGCCAGAAACATATTAGAAACATTTTATTTATATTCATTTAGACTGAATTTTTCAGTATTTATATGTATTGTTATATAAAAAGTTTTATATATAGTAAGTATTCCATATTGTAACACACTTCAGCAATGAGCCAAATATATTTTTCCAAACACACATGCACATTTATACATGAACTAACACTGTAATCTTCAGCCAAAACAACTGTTTCCTGTTTTGAGTTCTTTCTGTCAGATATTTACCAACAATAAATATTAATAATATGGAAGGCTAGCTCTTGGAGTAGGTCAATGCTGCAACTCCATTTGCCCCTCCAAGACTGCTTTACAATAAAGCAGTTTTAAGATATGAGTTAGTGGAAATGTAGAATCTTGGGCATAGGTAAACATACAATTTTGGGTGGATTTCCAAAGACTAGAATGCTAGTACAGATATACTTATGTAGCTTTGGATGAGAACAGGGATGCTACTGAAAACTAGACTATAAGATACTCCTGTTACAATCTGGTAAATTCATCTACATTTTGTTCAAGTATGAGAACTGAAAAAGGATGTATTTGAAAAAAAGTGAACTAATTAATTTTATAAGATAAATTTGTGTTGTACCATTCCCTCTGTAGCATGAGTATTATTGTCATGTTCTAGACAGGCTTAGAAAAATAATAAGAGCAAAGAGCAAAGCATAAAGGCTTGACCTCTGACCAGAAAAGGAGAAAGTTGATGAAGAAAGGAGGTGGATGTTGTTGTTAGATTAATGACTTATGAAATATTGATTTTGCATTTTAGAAACAGAGAATTGAACCCCAAGAATATCTCAGGAATCAGCCAACTCACACACATCATAGGATCACAATATAAAACTTTACATTTGTTTGACTTTCCCTTGAGAATATAGTATCTCCAGATCAAATTGCTCCAGCAAAGAAGATGATTGTTAAGAATTTATTCCAACATATTTATATTCCATGGCAAATATGAACTAAATGCATTTGTGGTTGTTTTTGAAAACAACCAATGGTGATCCATCCACCATTCCAGCTTGTGAAAATTCTTGGCATAATGGTACTGGTTCTGCAGAAGTGAAAAATGAAATAACTGTTAGGTAAGAGAAAGCTAAGGAAAAGCCTAGATTACTTTCTAAGGAAAGCCTAAAGACCTAGACAGTGTTTACATAGGCAAGATTGCCTTAGGTATACACTGAAGACATATTTTATGATGCTCTAGGAATTAAACTATGAAGGGTAGCAACACCAAGAATGTGGAATGACTAGGCAAGGAAAGTCACAAATAAAAAATGCAGCTAGGCTAAGAGAGCCAGCTTTGCTTTTGGAATGGAATAGTTTGTTATTATTCTGTCATGTATGTTGGACATAAGGAATTTTGTTTTTATAGTATGTTGATCATAAAAGTACAATTTGATTCTCAATGGATGTTGAACTTGGAATTGTATGCAATGTTTGAATTTTAGAGACCTTGGATACTCTGGTAGACAGAATAAGTGTACTTGTAAGATCACGGTTTGTTGCTCGATAAAGAACATTTCTTAGTAAAGACCAAGAGCAAGTTGGTTAATGCACAAGAGAGAAGACTGTGGTTGTGGATACATCTATAGCTTCCCTCTAATTACATGTAACTTACCAGTGAAGATTAACATTAGATCATCACCAGAAACAGAGGATAGTAATAATCAGGTAATATTCCATTAGGACATCTAATAATTAATATGCTAGAGAAATGTTAAAAGAAGCATTGTGCACCCTCTTACAAAGGATATATGTTAATGTCATTCTCCAATCACCTCCAAGTTCACAGGCATAAATATGTTTTATGTAAAGAGTTGCAGTTCAAAAAGGATACCGTAAAATGAATAAAAATTACAGGTGATGAAAGCTGCACTAACTTCTTCCTGAACATTTATTTTACTGGTCCAAAAAAGGAATGTCTGTATAGAATACTAAGTATACATTAATTGGTATAATAAAAATTTTGTTAGGAGATCTGTCTTGAAAACGTATTCCAGGATATCATTATCAAGCTTAACTTTGTCATAACTGTACTAGACGCTGTATCATTAACACGTTTTTATTTAAGTGTGCATGTGTGTGTGTGTGTGTGTGTGTGTGTGTGTGCGTGTGTGTGTGTGAGTGAGTTTCAGCTGCTTTATGTCTTTATTTCCTTGCAGCAGAACACATGCATGCCTGGTTCTGTGAATGTCAGGAGAGAATCACAGAGCTCTGGGATTGGAGTTAAAGATGGTGGATGATGCTAAGTGTGTGTTGAGGACTGAAACCTTGCCTCAGGAAGAGTAGTCAGGCTTCTTCACCCCTAGGCTGCACATCCAGTCCCAAGTAGAGGTAGCTTATTAAAGTAAAAAATCTTAAGAGAATTACTTCCTAATGTCCATATAGGAATGAAAGATTTTTAATTGGTAAGTAGGGTAGCTCATTTTTTAATATAATCTCAGTTGATACATATTCATATATATTCACATATATATTATATATCAGTTTTTCTCCTTTAGGTTTTATTAATTGAATACTCAATAGTATGTTGAATTTAATAATTTATAATCCTATTTAATAATTTTATAATTATACAACTTACATATATTTGTCAAATAAAAATATTAACACATAATTTAATAGACTCTAAGTATTTAATAATTATTTATAAATTTATTTGTGTTTAGCTTGAACAACATTAACTAAGTGAAATTATAACTTTTAGTAATGGTTTTAGGGAAGGGATTAAATTGAGACTACAGTCTTAATTTTTTTCTTGAAGCTAAGCTTAAGTGTGATAGAGCAGAGAGAAACTTGTCTGAATAACTTCAGAAAAGTAATTTCACAGTATGACACATTGGTATTTTCAGAATTGATTTAGATTCAATAATTCAGTTCCTAACACCTTCAGCCTTGCACCAATGCCTACTAAAGTTACCTCTGACCACAGACTCCAGATATTCTGTTTGCTGCCAAGGTCAAAGTCTAGCCATAAATCTATGCCTCGTTAATTCTTATGGTTGACTTTGTTCCTTCTCACCATGCTGTGGAATATTCCTACCTCTTAGGTTTCCCTGAAGATATCAGCAACTAATTTTTATATCTTAAAACATCCCTATTCATCTAAGGAAGCAAATGTTTTAGTCTAGGATTTAGCTTAACTTCTTGATGCAAGATAATACAATCATAGGCAATCCCTGGAATCATTTATGATACAGATGGTTATTCCAGACTGGCAGTTGGATTTGTGATCCCAACAAGAAAAAAGACTACAATATGCCACTAGCCTCATTTTAAAAGTGAATATATAGAAGCAAAGGGAAACCTCAATTAATACGTTGTCTTCCATGGAAGAACAATATATTGATGTAGAGATACAGGGGGAGACTAGAGCTGCATGTGTAAATGTGGAATGGGAGAGAAGAGGGGGCAATAAAATGAGAGGGCTAACTAACACTAAGGACCATTTGAGGCATCAAATGGACATCTACTAAAATAGAAGCTTTTTAAAATGGATACACATATAACAAATTTAAATGGAGTCATCAAATAATGGGGAAGAAAATACCCCAACAAAATATCTTTTGCTACCAAGTGAAATATTCAGTGCCAAGAATGAGTTACACCTAGTTCAGTCATTGGCTGAAAGAGTCTCATGGACCACCTCCCCCCCAAAAAGCAAGGCTATTGCCAAGGCTCTTACTGCTTGCTATCAACAAACAGAATGTAAGGTCTTATTATTGAAGACAATACCAATACTTCCATATTTCATTGAACACTGATAAGTAGAGCTGGTGCCCAACTCGAGACTTTACTCCTATCGACTGCTGTTCTTGTTACTGAAAGATACTCTGCACACTACCAGAAGAAAAAGGTAAACGCCAACTCAGCTGCAAAGCCAGCAATCTACACTGAATTGCCTTAATATTATACTGGTGTAATAGTGGCAAAACATGCTGTGGTAATAAACAAACAATATAACTGGACTTAAGGTCATACCCATGAGGTGGAACCCTTGCCTAACAATGATTCAGTGACCAAGAACTTGAGACTAGATAGGTCATGGGTCTTGGAGAAAACCAAATACTACTGTTCTAATAAAGGAATAGTGCAATAAAATTACTTCCATTGATATTCTTCTCAACCCATCCTTGCTCATCCATCATTTGAGAAGCTTCTTATTGCAGTAGAAAAAAATAAAACAATGTGCAGAGGCTAAGATATTTTTGAAAATTCAGTCTTAAACATTGTGTTTTTTCCTAATCTCTCCCCTTGGGGTTCAATTAACTGTGCTAAAACAAGACAGAAAGATCGTAAGATCCAGAGGTAATGGATGACACCAAGAATGCCACATCTTCCAGACCCAGTAGGACTGATGAACATATGACTCAGAAGCTATGGCAGCATGCACAAGTCTTGCTCAGGACCAAGCCCGATGAAGTCACAGCATTGAAGGAAGTGGGTATGAACTCACATTCCTAACCATGAAGCTGTCTTCAATTGACAACTGTTTACAAAAAGAAACTAGTTTTCTCCAATGGCGTCTCAGTGGTCAAATAAACAGTACTTACGCATAGATCATGAGCCTAAAAAGCAGTAGATCTCAACACAAAATGAACATTTTGTTGAAATAGGCTGTAAAGGGCAAAATCAAAAATATTTTTGTTTGATATTTTGTTTGTTATTTACCATTTTCAGAAGGATGTGTGTGTTTGTGTGTGGGTGCATGCATGTATGTGTTTCTCTACGTAGAAGTCAGAATCTGTCTCCATTGTTAATCTTTGGGCCCAACATTTTCATCTCATTCTTTTGATACATGCTTTCTCACAAGTCCAAATCTCACTCTCTAGAGTGGGCTAGCTGGCCAGTGATTCCCACAGAGCTACCTTTATTTTCTCATCACTGAGATTAATGGATTTATGGATTCTAGGGCTCAAGCCTACATACCTGTCCTTACAAGCAAACATATTACAAACTGAGCTAACTCCTCAGTCCGTTTTTTAAAAAGATTTATTTATTTATTTATCTATTTATTTATTATACAGTGCTCTGGCTGCATATACACCTGCAGGCCAGAAGAAAGCATCAGATCACATTAAAGATGTTTGTGAGCCACCATGTGGTTGCTGGGAATTGAACTCAGGACCTCTGGAGGAGCAGTCAGTGCCCTTAATCTCTGAGCCAACTCTCCAGCCCCCACTCCTCAGTCCCTATATTCAGCATTTTTTATTGAAAAAAATAATTAAAAGTGAACATTAATATTTTTGCACTATTTCTGTATATCTCTGGTTTTCAAATTTCACTTATTAAAGGTAATTTGAGTTCCTTAAATGAGACTGGAGCAATATTATCTCTAATATTTTTAATTCAAAAAGGTTACATTTAATTAAACATTTTAATATAACTTAAATAATATAAAGACTACTCAAATATGTTAAATGATAAAATTTCATGCTCCAATGCTGATTTTGTTTAAAATCTTGTATACTTAGAATAACTTAAAGTAAAAACTATATAGAATTCTGGCTATATAATCATGATAATTTTTTCTCAAATAATCTGTTAAATAGCTACATATATGAAATATTAATGGGAATTTAAATAAAAGTCTGAAATGATATATCTAATTCCATGCAGTTAAAACTTTTCTTCTTCAAAAATAGTATTTCACATATAAATGTTAGCTACCTAATTTGAGGAACACTGTCTTTACCACACATAAATATAAATATCTCACCATGAGATTTTTATCATAATATGGGAAGATGTACAGAAGTAAAAATTAATCTTTGAAAAACATGTAACAGCTGAAAGTACAAAATAGTTTTACTATAGTCTTATAATAGATAGTAATCTCATGAAAACATATTTGGGCTATTATCTATTATGGAACTTCAAGCTACAGGCAGGGAGAGACATTTGCTTAACAGTTAGAATGTTTTTTAACAAAAAGATGCAATTCATAGATCCATTAAGAATATGCCTTCCATGTTGATGACCCTCGGTGATGCTACCACTGAGGATCATATTGATGTGTGTGGTCTGTGCTGCTGCCCTAGTGATGTTCAGACCATAATGCTACCAAAGGCCATATCTGGGTTCAAATTTTTCTACAGGCAGGATCTGTGTGCATGTCTGTGGCCTGAGTTGCCACAGAAGGCCATGCAGAAGTCTGTAGTCTGTGCTGTAGCTGAGAACATGTTGGTGGCTGTGGTCCAAGCTGCCTGTATACATGGTTTTACTGCAGCTGAGGAGACATGTTCATGGTCTGTGCTGTCACCAGAAAGCGGAGCACAAGATCCATGCTCTCACTGACTGGGAAAGACTAGTATGGTACTTTTGCTGTGACATTTATGACTGCACATTCAAAATTGAGAGAGAGGGATATGGAAAGCATCTGTGACAACTTTTACCTCCAAACACCCTGAAAAAAGCCAAAATAACAGGTTAGAGTGGAAAGCCACCAAGTATAACTTCTGGTAGTTGTGCAGGAGAAGGACAAAATTCTATTTAACAAGGGCATGCTCCAGGGTATAGATAGATAACATTTGATTTTAGACTTGTTTATTTTTTCTACTTTTTGTCTCATTTTATTTTTACTTTTTTTGCAGGGGGCAATATGGAAAGGCAGTTTGAACAGAGTGCATAATGTGAAATTTCCAAAGAATCAATAAAAATGTTATTTTTTTTAATGTGGTTTCATGTTTATATTAACAATGTAAACTGAGGCAGCCAATTCAGAAGTATCATGATGTAGTCTCCAGGATGAAACAAGTCTTTCCTTTAACCTAGCAGTTTTACTCCTAGAATTTGTGCAAAAAAATATGTTGATCCAAAAGTTCAAGAATATAGAAATACCTTGTATAAATTTATATTCTCATCAAAGAAATTACTAACAGCTAAGGACTTTAAAAAAATGTTTATCTGTTGCCTTCCCAGTTTCAAAGTTTGGTGATCTGGAAAGTTCATCTGATTTTAACTTTAGATTTCACAACACTAAAGTCAAATTATCGCTCTGTGTTGTACCTTGCAAAATAGACGAAGAACACACTTCAAGCTTCTCTCAAGTATTAAGTAGAATTCGTGTCTTTACGTTTATAGGAGAGATATCTTCAGCTTAATTATTGACAGCTATCTTGAGATTTTATTAATTTATTTAGTGTATTCACACTTCCATATTCAAGTTATAATAGTATGCTAAATCATGGTATTTTAAGTTCCAAAGACATCTTCACCTTGCAAACGATAGAGACCATTCCAGAAAACCGTAGCCAATCAAAATATAGATATATGATCCAGTCCCAAAATATAAATATGAAAAACAAGTCCTACACTTAAGGCTCAGAGAACATTACAGAAAAAAGAATGGAAAGATAGTAAGAGACAGTGTCAAGAAGTTTTCTAAGACTGTATGTCCAAGAAATATGAGACACAATACCCATGAAATCTTACCAACAGGACTGCTTAAACAGGAGCTGAACAAGAACAATAGACATGACAAAGCGGTCAGCTTAACCATGAGGTAGGGACCCTACGCAAAGAACCACAGAAACTTAGGAATACGGAGAGTGGAAAAATAGTCTTTGACAGGGATTGTCACAGAAACTTGTTATCAAATATCAAATGGTCAGCTTTGTATACATGTTATACTATATATGCTGAGAAGATTATATCTAGGAATATATGTACATATGTGTATATAACTATGCATATATGCATATAGCAACAATTAATGAGAAAATGTTCTATGGATTTGAGAAGCACAAAAAGGTGGTATATCAGAGGGTTTAGAGGAACTAAAGTGAATGGAGAAATGAAAGAAAAACCTCTTCTCTTTTTGTGTAGAATGACTTTATACTATTCAAGTTTTGTGTGATTGCATTATGCCAAGCCAAATAAAAATATATTTTAGTGAACAAACAGTCCTCTTCATCATACAGACACACACACACACACACACACACACACACACACACACACACATATATACTCTCTTATCACATTCTCAGTTCTTGAGGGTTTATTTTTTAAATGACAGGCCGAAACATTGTACAAATTTATATTTCTTGCATACATATTCAAATTCAACTCTAAACCAAAACTAGAACAGATAGCCTAGCAACAATAAATGACAAATTCCAAATAGGGACATTCTATTCTAAGCACCAAAACTGCATCAGCAAGAAGAACATTAAAAAATCAGGAATTATATAAATGTTACATTCATGTTGTTTTGACAAATTGTATTTGGCAACCTTGCAGAAAACCTCTATCCTATCTTGGTGAGTCTAAAATTCTGAATGAAAATCAATATCTATCATATCTCCTCATCTGTGTAAACTTAAAATATCCATCTGGACATAGAAACAATTTGACCCCTAAACAGCTAAGCTTAATTTTAAGACTAATCTATCTGGTCTTCAACCCCATCAGAGACTTGAGAAAGAATAAAACTTAATTACCTGGGTGAACTGGAAGTGAAGGTTAGCAGCTTCCAAAATGAAAAAATGACACAGACAGTTTACTGCCTGAAGAGTCACCCAAAACTCTCTATAATATTAGAACATCATCTTCATCCTTCTGGACCAATATATTTGATAGACATATTTGTGAAGCAGCAACTATTGATGACTTGGCTCACCCTGTCTTGGCAGAGTATGGCTGTTGACTCTCCCTGCATGCAAGCTTGCCCTTTTTTTAGGTAGAATTCTTTCTGTGGCAGAAACGAGGACATTCTCCCCAGTGGCTTGCTTGCCACATTTGAAGCCATCTCCATAAGGAGGATCTTTTATGCTTTTCATCTTCTTGAGGTAAGCTGGGTGTGTAATAGAAATTTATATAGTTAAATAAGTCACTGGAGAATTTGAGAATTCTAATGAAGTTTCTCTGGATTATAATATTCAGTAATCAAATTTTAAATGAAATTCAGGCTGAGAATCCTTGCCTGTAACCCCATCTACTCGAATGATGTGAGTTCAAACCCTCCCTGGAGTACATAAGGGTTTTGCAGGTTGCTGAAGCAACTTAGTATTCCACTTTGTTTCTTAAGTTTTAAAAAAGTGGAAGATACAGTTTTGCTCTAGTACATGATGACTATTTGTGAGGCTTTAGATTCAATTCTCATGTCCTATTTAAAAAAATAAAACAGCTAATGATGGTAAAAAAAAAAAAAAAGAGTGAATGTATAATTTAATTGGTGGTTGAAAACACCTAATTAGAGCACATATCAAAGGGAAAGGGTAAGGAATGAAAATACATATTTTGAGTTAGCAAAGACTCTTCATATTCTACCACATCTGATGAATATGATATGCACCCATAGGAGTAATGACGGGTAATAGAAAAAGAATCACTGCCTAACACTGAAGAGAAACACAATGCAAAATGGGATCATCTGGGGCCAGATCTCAGTAAGAGACTAGAGAAAGTGCACTTATTCAATGTAAGCAATACCACATGTGCTATGTATAGAGATGTATAGAGGATTACCTTCAGTTATTATGTCATCATGTGTGAAACTGTGGTTAACTAAGGAAACAAATGTAATTTAATTTCAGTCTTTGGGTTACTATTTAATGGCAATTTTTATAAAAATATCAATAATTATACACATTTCAGAAACAGATATTTTATTTTAAATATGAAATCAAATTCTAAATCATTTCTTGTAGAGGATATGAAATTACAGGTCACTTGTTACTTTGTCTAATTCCAGTGCACTTATTAAAATAATGTATCATAGCTTGATTTCATTTTAAATTTACCTCCCTCAATATTTGGTGTACCAAATGAACAGTTAGAATTCTGTGGATATAATGAAAATCATGTGTTTGTGTATGTGTGTGTTTGTGTATGTATGTATATAATTGAATTAGTTTATACTTTATAATTATAATTTAAATTAGTTTAATAAAATAAATGTGATAGGTCTCTGAGAATTAAAAAATGTATTAAGTTTTGGCATGTTTGAGACAAATTGAAAATTTTACAGACTATTTGTTTAGAAACACTTTACCTAGTTCGGCTGTTTTTCTACATGTGAACAGTAAAGTGACTCAAGTGGTATATATTTACCTCTGGTAAATATCGATTTAACCTATTGAACATGTTATAGATAATGCGTTGAATATCAAGAGAGGACATTGTTGCAACCAAGGCATCTGACCCTGTTAGCTAATACCCCGTGATGTAACAGCAGAGTTGAGTAAGTGTGGCAGAGACAATATAGCCAAGAATGTTTTAAATATACTTCACCTGGTCATTGAAAGGATCTTTTGCTGATCCAGAAATGGGCCATAACTATATTATACAAAATTACAAGCATCCTTATTTCACTCACCAGCCTGGAGTTTCTAAGCTAGTCGGCCTGGGATTATAGGCATGCAAATGAATTTGGAAGAAAACTATCAAGACTGCATTGATTAATCATTCTATAATTTACCACATCAACTATCCTACTTCATGTATATAATTAAGGAGCCAAAACTCAAATTATCAATACTTAGATGATATGCATTATAAAACTTTGAATTGTGGTAAAAAAAAATTAAAAAATTACTAGGAGTATAATGTTAACATTACAGCTTCAATGTGCAAGACAATCTATTCCTGGGAATGAGTTATGTGTAATATATCAATCATACAAAAAGGACAGTAATTAACTTGCTTATATAACTTTAACAAATTAACATAATGCACTAAATTTTAAAAACCCTTACTACACTGACCTGAACCACCACATTGATCTTCAAAGATGGAGTCCTATGTGGGAAAGCAAGGACAGGAGAAAATAAAGGAGACATAAAAACTGTAGTCAGGAAGCCTTACACAAACTGTGTCTATAGTGGAGGTTCTGTTTTCTCTTTCTTGTATTCTGATGGTGATGTTTTTCTGTGGTTACTGTTACTTTCTCTAAGTTTGTCATCTCCATGATTTTCTTGGTTTGTGTTTTCTTTATTAATTCTATTTCTAATTTCAGGTCTTGAACCATTTTATTCATTTCCTTCACCTGTTTGTATTTTCTTGTATTTCTTTAATGTTATTTGTTTAATTGAATTTTCCTATAATTTTTGAGAGGCTTATTCAGTTCCTCTTTGAATGCCATTTATAACTTCATAAACAGTGATATGAAGGTCATTTATATGTGTTGGGCTGTATTAGCACATCGAATTTTGAAGGGATCTGATGTACCCATATTATTCTGTTTTATTGTTGATTGTATTCTTACAAGATATGGAGGAAAGAATCTCAGTCACAGAAGATACAATTGAAAAAAATAATTACATCTGTGAAAGAAAATATTAAATTAAAAAAATCCTAAAATAAACCATCCAAGAAATCAAGGACACCATGGAAAGAAGAAACCTAAGAATAATATAAATGAAAGAAAAAGAAGACCCCAGGCTCCGAAGACCATAAAATAGCTTCAAGAAAAGAAAATAATTTCCCAAGCTTAAAGAAAGAGATGACCTTAAATATACAAGGGGCTTATAGAACACCAAATAGACTAGACCAGAAAAGGAATTCTTCCCAACACATAATAATCAAAACACTAAATCTACAAAATATAGAAAAATATTAAAGATGGCAAGGGAAAATAGTCAAATAATGTTCAAAGGCAGACTTATCAGAATCACATCTGACTTCTTAACAGAGACTAGGAAAGCCATAAGGGCCTGGGAAAATGTTGTGCAGACACTAACATAACACAGATGACATGCCAGTGTACTATACATAGCAAAAAAACATAATCACAAAAGAGAAGAAAGATAAGATACTCCATGACAAAATGAAATTATTTAAACAATATCTATATACCAACTCAGTCCCACATAAGATATTAGAAGGAAACCACCAACCAAAAAAGGTCAGGTATACCCTATAAAACACAAGATATAGATAACTTCACAACAGCAAAATCAAAATAACACAAGCACACAAACACATTATCACCACTAATACAACAATAAAAGGAATCATCAATCATTGGTCACTAATATCTATCAACATCAATTGACTTAACTCTCCAATAAAAGGACACAGGCTAAACCGGGAGTGGTGGTGCACACCTTTAATCCCTGCATTGAGAAGTCAGAAGCAGGCCGATTGCTGTGAGTTCGAGGCCAGCCTGGTGTTCAAAGTGAGTCTAGGAGAGCCAAGGCCACAAAGAGAAACCTTGCCTTGAAAAAAAAAAACATAAGATAACAGAACAGATGTGTAAACAGTGTCCAACATTCTGCTGCATACAAGAAACACCGCTCAGAAACAAAAATAGACATTACCTCAAAGTAAAGGGGCAGAAATTTTTACCAAGCAAACTAACCCCAGAAGAAAGCAGGAGTAGCCATCCTAATATCTAATAAAATAGACTTTCTAGCAGAATTAATCAAAAAGATGGTGAAGGACTACAATTAGAGAACATCTGAATCCTACACATCTGTATCCAAATAAAAGGGAACATGCATTTGTAAAGGAAGCATTATTAAAGCTTAAAACACACATCTATCCCTATACAAAAACAGTGGTAGCCTTCAACACCCCACTCTCAGCAATTGACAGATCTTCGAAACAGAAATGAAAAGTGACACACAACATGGTTTATATTGTAATTTTACCAGGACCTCTAAGTGAGCCTTGGCTTAGCCTGGCCTTCAACACTAAACATTTCATATTTATTTAAAATATATAATTCATTCATTGTGGACCTTAAGACCTGGAATGTTGGTGTTCTGTTCAGGAAGTTGTCTCCTGTACCAATGTGTTCCTGGCTTTTCCTCACTTTTTCTTCTAACCAGTTTAGTATCTCTGGTTTTATGTTGAAGTCTTTGATTCACTTGGACTTGAGTTTTGTGCATGGTGACAAATATGGGTCTAATTGCATTCTTTTACATATAGACTTCCAGTTAGACCAGCACCATTTGTTGAAGATGCTGTCGTTTTTCTATTGAATGGATTTGGCTTCTTTGTCAAAAATCAAGTGACCATATGTGTGTGGATTTAATTCCGAGTCTTTGATTTGATTCCATTGATCAATCAGCCTATTGCTGTGCCAGGACCATGCTACTTTAATTACTGTTGCTTTATAGTGCAGCTTGAGATCAGGTATGGAGATTCCTGCAGAGGATCTTTTATTGTACAAGATTTTTTTTTTTAGCTAATCTGGGTTTTTTGTTTTTCCATATGAAGTTAAGAATTGAACTTTCAAATTCCTGAAATAATTGTGTAGGTATTTTGATAGGGATTGCATTGAATCTGTAAATTGCTTTCGGTAAGATGATCATTTTTCCTATGTTAATTCTCCCAATCTACAAGCAAGGAAGATCATTCCATCTTCTTATGTCATCTTCAATCTCTTTCCTTAGAGTTTTGAAAGTTTTTCAAACAAGTCCTTTACTTGCTTGATTAGAGTAATTCCTAAATATTTTATATTGCTTGTGACCAATGTGAAGTGTGTAGTTTTCCTAATTTCTTCTTCTGCTTGGTTGTTCTTTGTATATAGGGAGTCTACTGACTTTTTGAGTTAATTTTGTATCCAGCCAATTTGCTGAAGGTGTTTATCAGCTGTAGGAGTTCTCTGGTGGAATTTTGAGGATCACTTATGTACACTATCATATCATCTGCAAATAGGGATGATTTGACTTCTTCCTTTCCCATTCGGATACCCTTGATCTCCTTTTGTTGTCTTATTGCTCTGGCTAGAACTTCCAGTTCTATATTGTAGAAATGTAGAGAGAATGAACAGCCTTGCTTGTTCCTGATTTTAGAGGAATTTCCTTGAGTATCTCACTATTTAATTTGATTTTGGCTATTGGCTTGGTGTATATGCCCTTTATTATGTTGAGTTATGTGCCTTGTATCCCTGATCTCTCCAAAACTCTAAACATGAATGGGAGTTGGATTTTATCAAATGCTTTCTCTGCATCTAAGGAGATGATTATGTGGTTTTTTATCATCAGTTTGTTTATATGGAGGATTACATCGATGGTTTTCTGTATATTAAACCATCCCTGCATGCCTGGAATGAAGCTTCTGTAAGGCAGGAGACACTGTCAACAGAACAAAATGATAGCTTACAGACTGGAAAATTATCTTCACCAACCCTACATCTGACAAAGGTCTAATATCCAAAATATATAAAGAACTCAAGAAAGTAAACATCACCAAACCAAATAACCCAATTGAGAAATGGAGCTCAGAACTAAGCAGAGAATTCTCAACAGAGGAATATCAAATGGCTGAGAAAGTCTTAAGGAAATGCTCAACGTCTTTAATCATCAGAAAAAATGCAAATCGAAACAACTCTGAGATTCCATCTTATACCCATCAGAATGGCTAAGATCTAAAACTCAAGTGACACCACATGCTGGTGAGGATGTGGAGAGAAAGGAACACTCCTTCATTGCTGGTGGGAATACAAACTAGTACAACACTTTGGAAATCTATCTGGTGCTATCTCAGAAAACTGGGAATAGGGCTTCCTCAAGACCCAGCTATTCCACTCCTTGGAATATACTGAGCAATGTTTTTAAGATCCTCTGAACTCATTGTTTTGTAGAGTAATCAAACTGTAATAATATAGACATATATTAGTTTCTTGACTGGTAATATTCCAGTGATAAAATAGAAAAATCAACTAACTTAAGAATGGTTTACATCTGCTCACAAATATAGTCTTGTTGAGAAACTTTAATTCAGAACATGACTGTCTGGCAAAGAGATCACATCCGCACACCGTCCTGGTCTGTGTGATCAGGCTGGAATACAAACACACCTTTAATCCAGGAGACACATGCAAGAAGTTCTGAGTTCAAGGCCAGCCTGGTATAGAAAAAGTTTAAGGAAGAGAAAAGCTTAATACAGGCATGGTAGGACAAGCCTTAATCTCAAAGAATGAAGGTAAAGATAGTTTGTATAAGAAAGCACTCATGTTTGAAAGTGATGTCTAATTTAGTAGAAGAGAAAGTGATGAAACATAGAATATTAGGATTTCCCCATCTCTCACAAAGAGAGAAGAAAGGGAAGCTACTTAAGTGGCAATGCAGAGAGGAGAAAGGGGGCAGTTCTACTGGGAGAGTTTTACAGAGAGAGGTTGAATGAGAGAACAAGCTAGACAGTTAAGACAGAAAGAGCCAGAGAATGAGAAGGAGCTAGAAGATTAGAAAAGATTGCTGGAGTTGTTTGAGGCCAAGTAGAGCAATATAGAGCCTGAGAGAAAAGCCAGATAGTATAAATCAGATGGGAGAGGAGTTTGAACCAGAACAGCTGAATTGAATGAGCCAGCTATGAGATCAGAAAGAACTAGACAGGGTGATCTTGTTAAGCAGTAAGTCTCAGAAGCTTTAATCACTCTAGACATTGGTTAGATTTTATGGAGACTAGAAGCTTCCAGTACTAGGCCCAGGCCAGATGGAGGGAATAAGTCTCTAAGACAACAATTACTTCAGAGGAATAAAAGTTCCTTTTATGTAGGCTAGAATCTGATGTGAGTGACAACAGCAGCTTAAGGCATCTGGTTCCTTTATAACGACACCCCCAAAACAAAAAGTCATGTATAGCAGTGTCCTCCTCCCATTCATTTTTAATTTATTTTAAGAGTTATGGTGCATCTTTCTTCCTAAACTTATCTAATCTAGATGACATTCACACTATTCTTAGAGGCAATCCCAATCAAAAGTTTATCTTGAAAATTAATTTTAACTATCAACAGTGGTATGATCAACACATTTACACCACACACACACATACACACACACACAAACACACACACACACACACAAAGAGTAGAGAGTAAGAGAGAGACACAGAGAGACAGACAGACAGACAGACAGAGACAGAGACAGAGACAGACAGAGAGAGAGAGACAGAGACAGAGAGAGAGAGATCCTACACAGCATAAAATTGGAAAAATTATGATGTTGAAGAAAGCTTGTAGGCTTAAATTTTTCAAAAACCTACTTTATTTAGGGTCCTTAACTGTTCTGGCTCCACGGTGCTCTGGCTGAGTCTGGACATGTCTACTGACTTGTGCTAATTAAGTGGAGCCTGGCTGTTTCTGCTGGGTCATACAGCCTCTACTGATTCCTTTTTGCTGTTTGCTGTTTGCTGTTTGCTATTGGATTGGACTGCTGGTATCCTGACAATGCAGACTGGAATTGGCCCAGGGAACTATATCTAAACAGGTCCACATCCACACCTCTATTAATATTCCTTGGTAGGAGGGCACCTGGATTACTATGAGAAGTTCTCTGCAGCATTCCTTTCTGCTGAGCATAGACCACAAAAGTGATGTAAACTATTGCATGGCAGAGTAGTGTAAAAGTGTCATCTCACTGTCTGTGGGTTCTATGTATATTCTTTCTAAACATCACAAGCCCTCTCACATACCTCTTGTCAGCCAAACATTACATGGCATCTCACAAGACAGCTTCAAAAAATACATCAAATGCCCCCTCAGAGATTTCTTTTCAACTGATGGTGAACCGAAAACATTTCCACATCCCACATTTGGGACCAAAACAAAAACACATGGAATAAACCAAAGGATTCATCACAAAAATTTTTATGATATTTTTCCTCATAGTGGAAATTGCTTACATTTTGAGTTTTGGCAAACAATTTATCCATTTTTCTTATGTCATAGGAATAAGATTTTGGTAAAATTATTTAAAAGTAAAATAGCATGCTTTTCTAAAAATAAATCAATTCTTGACAAATTGTAAATGCTTAAATTTTACAAGCAGGTGGCATCTTCGAAAGAACACTTAGGCTAGAAGCCTGGCTCTAACATCTGACCATCATTACCTAAGGAACTCCAAAACACTGATCAGATAGCTTCAGCACAAAGTGTGACATTTATAACTAGGTTTTGGATTTGTTTGCATCGTTACATTGCGTATTTGCCTAACAAAGAGAAACTGAGATGAAACGTTCATAAATCAGTCCATGTAGACAAAAACAGAAAAGCTGATGAAGATGACAGCATAAAAGAAAGAAAAATAATGGATAAAAGAAGGATGGCTTACTTTAGCCTCAGCTATTTCCACAAAATAAGGGAGAAAAGAGCATCTCTGCTTCATTTTGTCCTTTAATCTTTTGATCTGAAGGTCAGGTCCTCAGAAGCGCGCCTGGAAAGATTTCACAGCTCTCTAAGGTCTGTATTTGAAGAAAGCCCTGGAAGCAGAGCCTGCTTTGTCTTTGAGATTTGAATGAGGGGATACTCACCAAGTTGTTCATGAAATTCAGAAAGGTAGAACATTTGAAATGTTTGAAGATAAAATAGAGGAGACTTTTTCTATTAGCTTCCAGTAGCCCATGCAACAACAAAGGGAACATAAGGGCATGCTAAGCAAATTTCCTGTATCCTATGCATTAGAATATTGAAAGTAGTTTTAAATATTTTAAACCTGTGAAATGCTACTACATGGATCCATCATACTCTTTATTCTGTAATATAAGCGAGGGATGTATCCCAGCCATACATCAGGATTTATAATTAATATTTGAAGATATAGAGTAGTTTACTGTAGTATTTCTCCTTAAAAAGCAGTTTTTGGAATGCCCACTCATTTCTGAAGTAAAAAGGATGCAGAGTGTAATTGAGGTACAGGAGAGGTGGGAGTAGGACTGGGAGGAGTGGAGGGAGGGAAAACTTCTGTGATTGGATATAATATGAGTGAGAAGAATTTTTTAAAGCAGTTACAATTTATAAATTGTAAATAATTTGGAAATAACTAACCGATAGAAAATGTAAATTTGTAAATGTTATCATAAGTTAACTTGAAAAGTGTAAACAAACAATAGAAATAAAGCCATGTATGGTAGGGAAGTATTCACATAAGTAGTGTATATTTAAATATTATTATTCAAACATGCATATATAAATATTAAATGGCCAAAATGTATGTATTGACTAAAACAGTTATTTTTTGTGTTCTCATGAGGGTATTTGTGTTATGAAGAATATTCTAAGTAGTGTTTCACTTTTTAATTTACTTGCTACTCATTTTGCATTTTGTAAAAGAAAATTCATCATAAGAGATGGGTTGGGAACATCTTCACCAGCAACAATGGATAAGTCTAACACACAAAGAAATTATCCAAAGGTGTAAAATTAAATTAAAATTAAAATAGTAAGCCATACCCTACCACAACAGCAAAGTACTAAATGTTGCTGCTCCTGATTTATACAGAGACAAGTTCTTCTGCAGAGTTAAGTGTTGGAATGAACTTTGATCTATTTAGAAAAAAATGGAAAAATAGACACCTGAAATGAGACAGTAAGACTTATGATCTCCAAACAGATTAATTTATTTAGAGGAACAGTAATAATTACAAATGAAATAATTAATAGTATGGGATTTTTTTTTAACTTTTGCTTGTCCAAGATTTCATAGGTAAGGGATTCTGTTGCTAAATAATTTTAGTGTACCTACCCAACAAAGAATTTATATAAAAAGTAAATGAACTCCTATGAATAAATAATAAATAAACAGCCCGGTAACAAAGGAAGGATGGCTTAGAAAATCAAATCGCAAAATATGTTACTAGGTCCTGGGTGTCTAAGTTAGGGTTCCTATTGCTGAAATGAAAGCAGTATGACCAAAAAGGAAAATGGTGAAGAAAAGATTTATTCAGCTTACACTTCCAGATCATAGTCCGTTATTGGAAGAAGTCAGGATGGGAACTCAGTCAGGGCTAATACCTGGGGACAGGAGCTAAGGCAGGGGCCATGAAGGGCTGCTACTTACTGGACTGCATCAAATGGCCTGTTCAGGTTGCTTTCTTTCACAATATTTGACCACCAGCCCAGGGATGGCACCACCTACAGTGAAGAAGGCCCTCCTCCATTGATCACTAATTGAGAATATGCCTTACAGATTGATGTCATAAAGCCATTTCCTCAACTGAGAATCCTTCCTCTCTGATGACACCAGCTCTTGTCAAGTTGACACACAAAACCAGTCGGTAACACTGCTTTGAAGAAACATCATGGCCACAGAAATTATCATATAAGAAAACATTCATTTGGAGCTGTCTTACACTTTCAGAAGCTTAGTTCATTGTCACCATGGCAGGAAGCATAGCAGTACACAGACAAACATGGTGCCGGAGAAGGATCTGAGAGTTCTACATCCTGATCAGCAAGAATTATAAAGAAATTGCCACACTAAACTTGAGCATATGAGATCTCAAAGATCAACCCCAAAATGCCGCTCATTCTCCAACAAAGCCCCACCCACTCCAACAAGGCAACACCTACTTTAACAAAGGAACACTTCCTAATCTGCCACTCCCTATGGGCCAAACATTCAAACACATGAGTCTAAGTAGGACATTCCTATTCATACCACCACACTTACCATAATAAGATGTTAAACTTAGTTCTAAAATACTAACTCACCATTATATCATATTTATTAGAATGGTAGAGTTAAGATCAAGGGTAACTATTTGGTAGGCACTTTTCTGGGATGAATTAGAAGGGGACTAAAATACTGCCATACAGAACAGACACACATGGACATGAGTTGATGTATTATAAATGAAAATTTGTCTTACATTCAAAGGGATAGAATTTTTTCTGCTACACCTCACAGCCAAGTGTAATAAGACATCTTGAGTACATCTTTAATACAACGACTATATCCTACTGTGTATTCAGATTATTTCTTTAGCCAGCCTTTAAGAAAACAATAAAACAACCAATCTTACTTTTGATGGCATAGATTTTTTTCTAAGCTAATACATCACCTTAATCTTGTTATGTCTGTTCTATGTCCATGACCTAGAGAAAAAAACACATGTGTATTGTAGTGGCTTGGTAGTCATTTACTGAAAGCAAAATATTTTCATAATCAACCTTATAATTTTCTGTGCTGCACAATTTGGTATATAATATGTTGTACTCAGTAAAATTTTATTCTTTCTAAAATCCAATTAAAGATTTCTGGAAAGTGTTCCTCATTCTTCTTTCATGTGAAACTTTTTATACTATTCAATAAATACAGGGAAAATTCCATTTTAGGAACAGACACCTACACATGTGACTACATACTGAGAGATTATTAGATATTAGGATGTCACAAGGACACAGAATTAGAGTCATACAACAGACAAATTACAGACAAGACATGGGAAAGAAGTAGATGGAGATATACCAGCAGCATCTCAGAAGTCCAGCGTGCTTATTAAATGTAGGAGGAAGGTTGGCTAATCTTAGGAGGCGGTCTTAGTGGAATCAGTCTGAGGCTGGTTGAAAGAAGCTAAAATGGATACCTTTTCATATGCTATCCATTACCTTATTCAGATCAAGAAAGTGCTAACTATTCCCATTGGGTCTGAAGCATTGACACAACTTGACATAACTGTGCTTATATAAGCAATACATATTTAATGAGAATTTTTGGCATTTTGCCACGATTCATAACAGACTCAAATTAGAAGCAATCCTATAGATCATAGGTGCTTTAAGTTATCAGCACAATTAGTTGTAGAATAATTCTAAATTGCAGAGAATATAACAATAGAAATTGGAATTATTGTTGAAGAGAGAGCTCTTGGATCCCACAAACATTGTACAAAGAAGTTAACCATAAATAACAGCATTGTTTATATTCTATTTTTAAATTAATTTATTCTTGTTACATCTCAATGGTTATCCCATCCCTTGTATCCTCCCATTCTTCCCTCCCTCCCATTTTCCCCTTACTCCCCTCCCCTATGACTGTGCCTGAGGGGGACTTCCTCCCCCTTTATATGTTCATACGGAACTCAGAGGAAGGATCGCAGGTTATATTCTATTTTTTAAACGTCATAATCAGGTTAAAGGAGAATGTAGTAGACTGTTAGTTCTGGCATGGCAACTATTGTGGTTTGAATGGATTGGCCTCCATAGGCTCATATATTGAAATAGTGAGTAGTATTTCTTGAGAAGGATTAGGGGGTGTGGCCTTGCTGGAGAAAGTATGTCACTGGGGGTGGGCTTTGAGGTGTCGAAAGCCCAAACCAGGTCCAATATCATTCTTTTCCTGCTGCCTGTGGATCCAGATGTAGAGCTCTGAGCTACTTCACAAGCAGCGTGTCTGCTGGTGTGCCATCATGCTACCTGCCATGATCATAATGGACTAACTTCTAAAACTGTAAATAAGCAGCACTTGCTGATCTTTTCTATGAGTTGCTGTGGTCATGGTGTCTCTTCAAAGCAATAGAAGCAAAGAAATGGGAAACTACTGAGAACTAAATAGCCCACTGTAATATAGTGGCAATTATGGGTTTAGAACTGAGCTAGATGTTATAAATTGAAATAAAAAAATTCGAGTTCTGTGCAGAATTGTGTAGATACATTAGGTTTCTATTACTGGTACTCCTGATAAACAGTAATTCAGGAAAGAAAGAATGATAGTTTAGAGTAGACCTGCCATGGTACAGAAGGTATGAGAAGAAAAATAGTATAATCTGTTGAGAAAAAAAAATTAATTCTATCTCAGGATCAATAACTGTATGCTTGAAATTGAACATGTATTGCCAGAGAAATAAATTATAAATGACTTCTGAAAAACAACAAAGTATTTCTGTGGAAGCATGAAACTGCAGTTCTCAGTGAATACATACAAAAGTTAGTGTAGTGGCACTCATGTTTTATTCCCAATAACAGAGATTCAGAGGGAAGTGGATACCTGGGGACCACTTGGAGAAGCTTGGTCTAGTTTGCTACCTCATTGTGGTAATGAGAGACAGACTCAAGCAAAGCAGTGTCAGTGACTCCTGAGTTCATTCTCTGACCTCCACATGCAAGTTTACTCCACATGTGAACTCCTCACACACAGTCATGTACACATATAATTAATAAAAAGAAGCATTAGCAGGTTAAGAGGTGAGAACAAGAATTTCAATTTTGTTTTTTTATTAATTTATTCATATTACATCTCAGTTGTTAGCCCATCCCTTGTATCCTCCCATTCCTTCCTCCCTCCCACTTCCCCCTCTACTCCCTTCCCTTATGTCTGTGACTGAGGGGGACCTCCTCCCCCTGTATATGCTCATAGGGTATCAAACCTCTTCTTGGTGACCTATTATCCTTCCTCTGAGTGCCACCAGACCTCCCCATCCAAGGGACATGGTCCAATATGTGGCACTAGAGTTTGTGTGAAAGTCAGAGCTCCTTCTCCACTTAATGGTGGAGAATGTCCTGTCCATCAGCTAGACTGGGTAGGGGTTCGAAGTTTACTGCCTATATTTTCCTTGGCTGTTGCCATAGTTTGAGGAGAACCCCAGGGCCCAGACCCACCTGTTGTTTTCTAGGACCCTCTGGATCCTTCTATTTCCTCATTCTCATCCCCCTCATCCCCCTCATCCCCAAAGTCTCAATAGGATGTCCTCCCCTCTGTCTCACTTTCCTGGTAGGTAAAGTTTTTCATGGGGGCATACCCCTTGGACTAGTGTCTCGATATAAGTGAGTATATACTATTCGACTCTTTTTCCTTCTGGGTGAACTCACTCATTATGATAATTTCTAGTTCAATCCATTTGTCCACAAATTTCTGAAATTCCTTGTTTTTAATAGCTGAGTAGTATTCCATAGTGTAAATATACCACAGTTTCTTTATCCATTCTTCTACTGAAGGACACGTAGGCTGTTTCCATATTCTGGCTATTATGAATAAGGCAGCTATGAACATGATTGAGCATATATCCCTGTTATGTGGTAGTGCATCTTCTGGGTATATTCCAAGGAGTGGAATAGCTGGGTCTTGAGGAAGCCCTATTCCCATTTTTCTGAGAAAGCGCCAGATAGATTTCCAAACTGGTTGTACTAGTTTGCATTCCCACCAGCAATGAAGGAGTGTTCCTCTCTCTCCACATCCTCGCCAGCATGTGGTGTCAGTTGAGTTATTGATCTTAGCCATTCTGCTGGGTATAAGATGGAATCTCACTGTCGTTTTGATTTGCATTTCTCTGATGATTAAGAAGGTTGAGCATTTCTTTAAGTGTTTCT
Organism: Acomys percivali; assembly: GCA_907169655.1. Taxonomy (NCBI): domain Eukaryota; kingdom Metazoa; phylum Chordata; class Mammalia; order Rodentia; family Muridae; genus Acomys; species Acomys percivali. Next base: position 94,907,942 of record OU015743.1, on the reverse strand, counting down.
CCACCACTTGATAGTCCTCTGTTGAGAATTCTCTGTTTAGTTCTGAGCCCCATTTCTCTATTGGGTTATTTGGTTTGGTAGTGTTTAATTTCTTGAGTTCTTTATATATTTTGGATATTAGACCTTTGTCAGATGAAGGGTTGGTGAAGATCTTTTCCCAGTCTGTAGGCTGTCGCTTTGTTCTCTTGACAGTGTCACCTGACTTACAGAAGCGTCTCAGCCTCATGAGGTCCCATTTATTAATTGTTGACGTTAAGGCCTGGGCTGTTGGTGTTCTGTTCAGGAAGTTGTCTCCTGTACCTATGTGTTACAGACTCTTCTCCACTTTTTCCTCTAATTGGGTTAATGTCTCTGGTTTTAGGTTGAGGTCTTTAATCCACTTGGACTTGATTTTTGTGCATGGTGACAAATAGGGGTCTAATTGCATTTTTCTACATGTAGACACCCAGTTAGACCAGCACCATTTGTTGAAGATGCTGTCGTTTTTCCATTGAATGGATTTGGCTTCTTTGTCAAAAATCAAGTGACCAAATGTGTGCGGATTCATCTCTGGGTCTTCAGTTCGATTCCATTGATCCACTAGCCTATTGCTGTTCCTGTACCATGCTGTTTTAATTACTTTTGCACTATAGTACAGCTTGAGATCAGGTATGGAGATTCCTCCAGAGGATCTTTATTGTATAGGATTGTTTTTGCTACTCTGGGCTTTTTGTTTCTCCATATGAAGTTGAGAATTGTTCTTTCAATATCTTCAAAATATTTTGTAGATATTCTGATAGGGATTGCATTGAATCTGTAAATTGCTTTTGGTAAGATGGCCATTTTTACTATGTTAATTCTCCTGATCCACGAACAAGGTAAATCCCACCATCTTCTGATGTCATTTTCAATCTCTTTCTTCCGAGATTTAAAGTTTTTTTCAAATAAGTCCTTCACTTGCTTGGTTAGGGTTATTCCTAGATATTTTATATTGCTTGTGGCTATCGTGAAGGGAGTAATTTTCCTAATTTCTTCCTCTGTCTGTCATTTGTATATAGGAAAGCTACTTACTTTTTTGAGTTTATTTTATATCCTGCCAATTTGCTGAAGGTGTTTATCAGCTGTAGGAGTTCTCTGGTGGAAATTTGGGGGTCATTTATATATACTATCATGTCATCTGCAAATAGAGATAATTTGACTTCTTCCTTTCCCATTTGGATCTCCTTGATCTCCTTTTGATGTCTTATTGCTCTGGCTAGCACTTCAAGAACTATATTGAAGAGATATGGGGAGAGTGGGCAGCCTTGTCTGGTCCCAGATTTTAGAGGGATTTCCTTGAGTATCTCTCCATTTAATTTAATGTTGGCTATTGGTTTGCTGTATATAGTCTTTATTATGTTTAGATAAGTGCCTTGTATTCCTGATCTCTCCAGAACTTTAAACATAAATGGGTGTTGGATTTTGTCAAATGCTTTTTCTGCATCTAAAGAGATGATCATGTGGTTTTTCTGTTTCAGTTTGTTTATATGGTGGATTACACTGATGGATTTCCGTATGTTAAACCATCCCTGCATGCCTGGAATGAAGCTTACCTGGTCATGGTGAATGATGTCTTTGATATGCTGCTGTATTCGCTTTGCGAGTATTTTGTTGAGTATTTTTGCATCAATGTCCATAAGAGAAATTGGTCTGAAATTCTCTTTTTTTGTTGGGTCTTTGTGGGGTTTAGGTATCAATATGACTGTGGCCTCATAGTATGAATTTGGTAATATTCCATCCTTTTCCATCTTTAGGAATAGCTTGAATAGTATCGGTATTAGCTCCTCTTTGAAGGACTTGTAGAATTCTGCACTGAAACCATCTGGCCCTGGGCTTTTAAGAATTTTAATTTTGACTTATTAGTTTTGACATGTTTTTATAGAAACAAATAGTGAAAAATAAAATTATATACAGTCTTCCACAGATCAGAATAGATGTCTTGGAGACATGACAAGTATGAGGTATATTTGAAAAATAACCATATAACATTAAATATTAAAGAGAATAAAATTGTCATATACATAGCAATGTGGGAAATAAAAAGGTAAGAATGCTAAAGAGTACTTGGATTATTAACATGCACCATAATGCTTGACTTAAAACATCATAGACAACAAAGAAATGCATGAAATGAGTGTCAATGATACAGTAGAAACCACCAAGGAAGTAGAGCTCTGTTCTTTGTTCTGTCTCTGCCTGTGAGGTGATATCAGTGTTGCCAAAGCACACATACTGCAGCAGGGATAGAAACACGGAGAAGGAGGGTAACAACAATATCAAAACAACAAAAAAGATAACTTCCAATAGGATGGGGAGGGAGAGAATATAAAAGAGAGAACGGTGAGATTTTAAGCCTGACTTGGAACTAAGTTTGAAATGCAATTTTACACATTGTACTATACAGCAAATTTATAATGATAATCAGGTTCAGTTAGAAACCTAATTCAGTACAGACTCATGAGTATAACCTATGAACTTTATACACATTTTCCAGTATTGAAGGAACCCATGAACTCTACACTCTTTAAACTATGAGTATTTCTAGATATTATGATTATCCTTGTTTCTCAATAGTGGCTTCAAGAACCAACCTGAGGACTAAGTAATATCCTTGATTATCTGCATTCAATGCTGGAGGGAGCCTGGGCAGTACATTGTCACTCGCTTTGCCTCAAACAAGCTGCAGTTCCCAGAACAATTAATTGATTCCAGGGTTTTTCCTCCAGTGTTACTTTCATGGGTCTTTGCCCTCCAGGTCCCAGACCATTTGTAAAATCATCATGTCAAAAATAAAACATATTTCATTCTTCTCTTTATTCATGTGCTTCCCATAGGCAGTGAAGTGATGCTTTAAAAATGTATGAGTAGAAAAGGCAAAGCGTTTCTAATAAAACCTTGCCTCTCTTTCACTTCATGAGTTGTATAGTCTCCCTCCATAAGCACATTTTGTCATATTGACTCATCGTTTTAGAATTGTTCTCAAAGGAAATAAGATGGTATGGCATCTTTTTTGTGGACAATTGACTTTTTGTATATTTTAAGAAATAATAATGTCACTTTTCCACTTCATGCCTTCTTCTCAGATGATTCCTGACATTTTAACTCAAGCACAGTTACACACTCCCCACCCCAACCCACACAACACAACACACACACACACACAAACACACACACAATCCTTATTTTCTTTTGACTCTTAAGTTCTCATAAATTTTAAAATAGTCTATTGAGACTGCATCTTTTGTCCATTTGTTCCCTATTAGAGGTTGCTTTCTCAGGATGGTGATGGAGATATGAACAAATGTAAGTTGTTCACAGGAATTCTTCAGTTTGATTTAGCCCTGTGGCTTCCTGCTAACTTGAATTGCTGAATTGTTTTAAGTCTCATACCCATGAAGTCTTTTGATGGCTGGGATCATGCAAACTTCTCTTATCAATGACAAAATTATTCTACAATAATTTGTTAAACATTATTTTTACAGGCACTTTAACACTTTAAAATTTATATAAATATAGCCCTCAGCTCACTTATTTAACACTACTAGAGTGTATACATCCTTTAAAATAAAAAGAATTCATTTATTTTCTTTAAAAATCGGCAAAATTGTGGAAAAGGAAAACATACATGAGCTGAATTATATAAACTTGGAATTGTAGAAGCATCTCACAATTTGACGTTTAATATTCCAACATAGGCAGGAGCCAGAAACATTATAATGAACCATAAGCCACCTCAAAGGTGGTTCTTTGCTAAGACGTTTCTGTATACATACTTTAATTGGAGAAATTAAGTGGCTTGTATATATTGGAGATAAAAGATACTTGGAAATAAGTAGGAAAAGTGAGAAATAAACTGATAATCCTTGATATTCTTCCCTGTAAGCACCTTTATGAGATAAATGGCTTCTGTGTATCAAGAGTTCTTAAAGAGATGAACGCCAGAGAGTGACCAGCAACTAAGAAAATAATGCTAGGATGCATGAAAAAAAACACAGAATGTGTAAACATCTCAGCAGATGGCAGTGAAGAAAATTTTAAATAATTTTGTTTGCCTTTCTATTTGTATTTTACTCGATCATAAAAGCTCAAATATAAGCCATTGATTTAAATTCTAAGAAGAGTACATACTTTCACAGAAATTTAGAATGCTGAATGAGCTATAAATGAAATCTGTATGACATTTTTAGGTTTTACACTTTTATAATACTATAAAATTCAAAACTATATATGTACTACTATTTGATAATTTTTATTTCCTGTGGCTGAATGTTATAGCCTTCTTTTGCATACTATTGATAATTGAATGTCATAAGTTATGTGTTCTAAGATATTAAGGGACTCATATTTTGTATTACTATAAATATTATTGGCCTACATTAGTGGATAAAGCCACATTTTTAGCAACAGCTGGACCATTTCTGATCTTGATTTATGACTATCTTATAAAATTTTATAAAGTCTAGTCAATGACTTCAGTGCTATTATCATGGGGAAAAATGAACATTTTAAATGGGGAGCATGCTATGTCTTGTAGTGTATCTTTTTTTATGGATCCCAATAGCAAACACTTCCTAGGTATAACACACAAAAGTGTGTCCATCATTGTCAAGTGTCTGTTTTGTCAAACAGTTGACATCTTGAGTAACTGAAAACCTCCTGTTTCCAGATTGTTTTACCTTAGTACAAGGACACTGTGTCACTTTGCACCTGCAGCTAATATGCAGTTAATACGCTTCCCCCTTCGGCCAGAAAGCGAGTCATGATTAACAGTGACATACCTTTTTTCTGATGATGATAATAGTTACTTTCTTATCATAAATAGTCTTATTATAAATTACTGGTAATCTGAACCGTGAAAAGTTCACAGGTGATTTCTGTGTATTTTAATGTTGTATATTGTGATCATTTCTGCTTTAGCTTATTGTGATCACTTTGGTCTGTATAGGAATTCTCCCTGCTTCACAATTTTGGGACAGTTATTAACACAAATGTGGACAATATATAAAATTAAACTCATTTCCCCTTCTTTATCAATGGCAATGAGTCACTTTTATACTTTTTCATATTTTTTAATGTTTCAGACAGCGGGGTAAGTATGCACCATAAAATTACATAGCTAGAAGCAAATATTAACTCTTAAGATAATTCTTAGAAGAGCAGATGTCTTCCCTGTCCCAGGACATTTTTTAATTAGCTGAGATGAAGTATCAGAAGCAATATTTTTTAAATCCTCCAGCTCATTATAGTCTACACATGCAGTTCAGCATCTCTATTAAAGAGTTATTCCCAGGTTATTATAGAATGGATGAGAAGTCTTCAGCTATGACATAATTGAGTGAAGGTCAGTCCTCGGTGCATTTTGGAGAAGGACATTGTGGGCAAAGTAGTACTAGTCATACTAAATATGCTGGTTTTCATGTTGGGCATCACAGTCAAAGAATCCAAACAGCTAGTCTACAATGTTGCAAGCTAAAACTAAGAAATCTCCTTAGGATTACAAAGGTAGAACCACTAGTTAATCATATGCTATTTTCTTACTAAAAATAAACTGGTCTCACAAAATTCTTTCTGCCTTTATTGCAACTGTATACCAGCGGCTGATAGGGAAAAAAGTAATTAACAAGTTAATGCAGAAGCTTCTAAAACAAAGTCCCAGATCATTTGTCCTCTTCATTCAAAAACTGCTCAGGAAGTTCTTAAAGAAAATGCTGTAAAATGTAAAAATTGTGCTTGATATCAGTTTTTATTATTTAGAGCCCCAAAGGCAATCTACTCTTTCCCAGATAAAATATCACTGAGCACATCAGTGAATTTCAAGAATAAAGTGAGCATCTGTCAAACATCTGTCATAGGAAACAAAAAAACTTCCCAAATCTTCTAATTTGAATTTGCACTCTATCCTTAAGCTAAGAAACATAAATCATTACCATTAATTCTCAGAATGCACTTTACTTATGCTTACTTTTTAAAATATATTTATTCATTCACTTTACATCCCAGTCAGAGCCCCTCACTCCTATCCTCCCAGTCCCACCTTCCCTTCCCCATACCCACTACCCAAGTCCTCTGAAAGGGGATACCCATACCCAGCCACTCCAGCCCATCAAGTAGTATAAAGACTCCTTTTATAATCTTCCTCTATAGCCTGGCAAGGCAGTTCTGTCAGGGAGAATTTACTAAAAGGCAGTCAACAGAGTCCTATACATGGATGTAGCCATGTGTAGTTCAGGCTTCATGTGGGCCCACTAGTAAGGATATTCCCTGTATCTCTTCTCTGTCTATTCTATCTTTAGCTTTATACATCTTGCAGACAAGGTAAGTTTTGGATCAAAGTTCTGTGTTGGTTTAGTTAGAGACTGACCGCCCCAGTCTCCATGGGCCGTGCTACAAGGAGTCTCAGCTATAGTGCCCATCATATCCTCCTGGAGGCCTATTCTGACTAAGGCCCCCATCTTGACACAAAGATTCTCCTGCGCACTTTCTCTGCAGACCTTCTGTGCTCCTGTGCCTGATCTTGCCAGTAGAGATCTCCACCCTTATATATCTCTCCACTTCCTCTCCTACCTTGTTCACTCTCTTCAACCATTAGCTATATCTGTTTTATTTACCCTTCTTAGTGAGATTGAAGTGTCCTCACTTGGATGCTCTTTGTTATTTATCTTCTTTGGGTATATGCATTGTAGTATTTTTATCCTGTACTAGATGGCTAATGTCCACTTATCAGTGAATACATAACATGTATGTCTTTCTGGGTCTGGGTTACCTCTCTCAGGATGATTTTTTTCTAGTTCCGTGTGCTTGCCTGCAAATTTCATGATTTCCTTGTTTCTAATGGCTGAGTAGTATTCCATTGTGTAAATGTACCACAGTTTCTTTAACCATTCTTCAGGCAACAGAAAAATGGGTTATTTCTAGATACTGGCTATCACAGAAAAGTTGATATGGGCGACATTGCTTATATGTCCTTGCATGATACAACATGTATTGGGTGTATGTACAGGAATGGAATAGCTCAGTCTTGAGGTAGAGATACTCCCAGTTTTCTGAGAAATCACCATATCGATTTCCGAAGTTGTACAAGGTTTCACTACCATTACCAATGGACAAGTGTTCCTCTTTCTCCAAATCCTTGGCAGTATGTGCTGTCACTTGAGTTTTCTTTTGTTTTGTTTGTTTGCTTGTTTTTTATTTGTTTGTTTTAATATTAGTCATAGACATTCTGACAGGTAGAAGGTAGAATCTGAGTCATTTTGATTTTTCCTGATAACAAAGGAAGGTAAACATTTCTTTAAGTTCTTCTCGGGCATTTGAGATTCCTCTACTGACAATTCCCTGTTTATCTTTGTGCTTTATTTTTTAATTGAATTATTTTGTTTGATGTTTAATTTTTGTGTTCTTTCTATATTTTGGATATTAGCCCTTTCTCAGATACAGGCTTGGTGAAGATCCTACCCCAATCTCTAGACTGCGATTTGATTCTAGTAACAATGTCCTTTGCCCTACAGACATTTTTCTTTCTCAAGAGGTCACATTTATTAATTATTGATTTAATGGCCTGAACTTTTGGTGCTCTATTTAAGAAGTTGTCTCC
>OU015743.1:94866055-94881739 GCA_907169655.1 Acomys percivali | reverse complement strand
GTGTGTGTACATGTGTGTGTGTCTGTGTGTGTATCTGTGTGTCTGTGTGTGGGTTTTGTTATTCTGTAGTGTAGTATATGCATATATGTTCTTGTTTGAATATTTGAAAGCATGTATATAAAGGTGAAAATTTGACTTCAGATGTTTTCTTCTTATGTTCTTCACTGTTTTGTTCAAAATATAGTCTCTCAATGAGACCTGCGTTCACCCATTGGCTATCATAGACATCCAGTGAGGTTCTACCTGTCTCTGCTTCCCTAGTGTTATAGTTATGGAAACACACCACTACACTAAGCTTTTATGTGGGCGCTGGGCATCTGAACTTGGGTGCTCATCCTTGTGTGGTAGACAGGGATTAACTGAGCTACCTCCTCATCCCAAAGGCTGCTATTATAATTTGAAATACATACTTGTATACCATTTGTATCTTACATTTATGATGGCAAATCCTGACCCAACTACACCTCTGATCTAATATCTAGAGCCCAAGACCAAGAATTATCACTGGACACTACTTATAGGTCTTTCTTTTTTTTTTCTATTTTTTTATTTATTTTAATTAATTTATTCTTGTTACATCTCTATGGTTATCCCATCCCTTGTATCCTCCCATTCTCCCCTCCCTCCCATTTTCCCCTTATTCCCCTCCCCTATGACTGTTCCTCAGAGGGATTACCTCCTTCTGTATATGCTCATAGGGTATCAAGTCTCTTCTCAGTGACCTGCTGTCTTTCCTCTGAGTGCCACTAGGTCTCCCCCGCCAGGGGACATAGTCAAATGTGAGGTACCAGAGTACTTGAGAAAGTCAAATCCCTCTATCCACTTAAGTGTGGAAACTGTCCTGTCCATGGGCTAGATCAGGGTAGGGGTTTAATTTTTACCGCCTGTATTGTCCTTGGCTAGGGCCTTAGTTTGAGTGGGACCCCATGACCCAAATCTGCCTATTATAATGTTCTACTTGTAGGTTTCTAGGACCCACTGGATCCTTCTACATTGCTATTCTCCCATTGTTCTCTCATCTAGATTCCAAATAGGATGTCCTCCCCTCGGTCCCAGTTTCCTGGTAAGGGAAGGCTTTCATGGGACATGCCCATTGGGCTAGTATGCAGATATAAGTGAGTAGGTCTTTCTTGGTATATGTAATTAGAAAAAAATTGTTCAATTAGTTTTAGAATTTGGAATACATAGGCCCCTTGAATCTATATAAAAGGAATGGATGTACGTTCATCAATACATTCTGATCCCCATATATCAGGAACACTGAATTTTGTCATTTCCTGGCAAAGATTTTGGGCCACTCCTTGATAAACATAGTATTTTGAGACATCTTAGAAAACAAAGACATTGATTCTGGCCAATCATCTGAATAATATCCAAACTTACAATTTTATTCCAAAAATCTTTGTATTAATTCTTCTAGAAATTCAGATAACAAATTGTGATTAAATTAGCAAACTTCATGCCCTACCTTCTCTGACATGCATTCCCATCTTCTAAGGCCCACAACTTCATGTACAATTTTTTTATTAATCATTGATTAATAATTAATCATTATTTTACTCTGAGCTTCATATATACTTCCCAGTTAGGGGATAACTGTTGAAATATGTACAACCCATCAAAAATCACATAGTTAATTAAACAAGAAGTTTCTGTACATAGCTTCTTGGTACAAACTGGAAGTTCACAAATGCATCTCCACTCCAAGTTAAGTACTTGACTGACTTGATCTTGACCAAGTTTTATGCAAATAACCACAGCTTCTAGGAGTTCATGAATAGAGTTGTCCTGTCATGTCCACAGGATGCTATTTTGTTCTAATTCATCTCAACTTCTGCCTCTTAACATAGTTTTGCCTACTCCTTTGCTATTGTCCTAAATACATGATGAGATACTATAATATTGATGTCCCATTTCTAGCTGTGCCATCCACTAAGTTTTTCTTTACACATTGTCTGCGTTAATCACTATCTATAGTACAAGGAAATTTCTTTGACAAGATCTAAATTTTTAACTAATCTTAACTATAGAGATATAAATTTAGAGAGCAGAGTGGCACTCCCTTGTAGCAGAAAGGACTCTCAAGCACAGATATATGGCCAGGCTTACAGTACAAGCTATAAGTTTCTTCTTGTGGAACAGGTCTGAAATCCAATCAGAAAGCAGTTAGTCACTCCTGTAACACACTCACCAATATTGCACACATGGTCATGTCATGCTGTGTTATTAACTTTTCTACTTCTGTAATAAAAAATAATGTTCAAGGCAACTTATACAAGAAAGAGTTCTTTTTGGCTTATAGTTGCAGAGATTTATATAATTGCAGGATAGTATGGCAGAAGGTATGATAGTGAAGGCAGGAAACTAAGCACTCAATCCTTTGACACTAAGACAAAACTTAGAGACCAAGCTAGAAATCTTCTGAGTCTTCAAACTCTCTAAGTTTTAATTACATTCTTCTTCCAGAAAGTCTGCACCAAATAAACCTTCTCAAAAAATTCTGTCAACTTGGAAAATATTCAAATACCCGAGCCTGTGGGTGACATTTCTCTTTCAACCCACCACATTCGCATGCCATTCCTTATTTCAGCTCACAAGTTTATAGTACGAAAATGACCTTAGTGGATTTCTTCCCCCAAAACTCTGACTAGCACCTGATAGCACTATGCAGTATAGCCAACATTTTTATTGAAATATGGTCAGTAATTTTATTTTTTGTTATATGGCATTTAGAAGTCACCTTTTGTTGTTGTTATTGTTATATGAGTTTATGTAAAAAAAAATCACTTTTCTTACCCAGTTCTTACCCAAATATATCAATTTAGAATGACTGACTAGCCTGCAAGAAATGCTCATTGGTGCAATAGTGACAGAGGCATTATGAGCATAACTAATCACTTTATGATTGAATTTAAGGTCCATTACACAAGCTGAAACCCATATCTCACCCTGATATTGAGGCCAATAACCTACAGCTAGATGGAATATAGAACAAAGGTAAGAACCTGCCCCTGTACTCTGCTAAATTGGGCATAGTGTGAAACTGATGCCTAGTGACTTTTTGTTATGCTATTAGACTAGCACATCTCTCAATAACCATCAAAGAAGCTTACTTTTGCAGTAGGTGACAATTAACATGGAAGCCCATAATTAGTCAACCTGCAGATTATAAAATAGAATTCTCATCTCTAAATGGGACATCTGTTTCATACCCCTCCTTGCAAGGCTAAGAGATCATTATGAAACAGAGGGAAGAGGGACTGTAAGAGCCTTAGGCAGTGGATCACTACAAAAAAAGCAGTATTTTTTTTTCTGGCTACAAGGCAGCTGCACATATAATTCAAAGCAATTGTAACAGAGTGGACACACACTACTCAAGCTCAAGGCACACAGAATTGAATCATGAAAAGGATGGGTAGACACCAATCCCTCCAGGATCTCGAGAGTGGTTGGAAAATAATAGCTGCTAGGAGATGGAGAGACAGTATTCTTTATTAAACCAGCATCTGGCAAATTTAATATGCTCCAGTGGGATGTCACACATCCACCAATATGTGGGTAGCATTAACTGTATTCGATGGTTTTGTTTGTTTGGCTGGCTGGCTGGCTTCTGACAGAAGTTTGAGTGGGTAAGGGAAAGGATAAGAATAGGCGTAAGTGTAAGAAGGCGAAGCTCTCCAAGCAATCAGGGGAGGCGGATGGATAGGGGTTTGTATGGATGGATAGGATAGTGTATGAAACTCTCAAAGAACTAATGAAAGAATGCGGAAAAAAGACTCAAATAACTATACCATTGACTTCAGAAATACAAAGAGAAGAACAAAATCTACAATATCCTGTTAGTTAGTAAATGTCTTCAAAATTAAATTCCAGCAGTACAAAGAATTATCATGATGTGGTGATGAACAAATAAACTTCAGTTTCAGGATAGAAGAAATCAAATATTATGTTTTACAAATGTGGGTTTTCTGTTCCTGGTAAGTGATGCTTTTACTCTCACCAATGTCATCTTCATTATCACCAGGCTATACTTAGAGCTACCCAGTCTGATCAAAGAAAGGATGTAAGAACCATCTTTTTCTTTGGAATAAAATCTATCTATCATATGTTTTCTGGAATTCTTGTGAAAATATTCTGCATATTCTGAGTTATCTATTGAATGATTGGTATAATCTTAAAAATCTTGAATCACAGGGTTATCGGGTCACCCTCACAGCACCAAAGATCATGCAATAGGAAGTGATTGATTATAAAATGTTACCTCTCAAAAGAAACTCTATTACATGGGGTGGCTTTTCATTGTGGGTTGGGTTTTGGGTTTTTTGTTTGTTTGCTTGTTTTGCTTGCTTATTAGTTTGTTTTAATCAAAAATGCTTTTCAACCCCATAAGATTTAGGTGTCTCAAACCATGAAGTTATGGCTAACAGGAAAATCAATGCATATATATAAGACTCTCCTCTACTTAATTTCCACCTGATCTGCTCCTATGTTCTATGTAAATTTACTGTGACTATTGAAATTGGATATATAAAACCAGGCAACTACAGGGATTTAGTTATAGCATTTCTTTGTCTGTCAATGATTGCCATTAGCAGTAGAAAGAGAGAAAATTAGCAGGCCAATTCTCCCAAAATCAGTTTCCAGGAAGATCAATTTTCCAAAAGTGAAATTGCCAAAAAACAATTTGCTGAAGCACTGATTTAAGAAAACAGAGTGATGCTTAAATTGTACATTGCCTCAGGTACCTTGTCCTTAAGGACAGGGCAAAGCCAAGATAACCAGACAAATAGTTTGTTAAGTAAATACCTAGGGTAGTGTCCCAAACAGAAGAGGGACAATGCTAAGAAGGGTGCTGCAAGAGTCCAGGAAAATATTTTCCAAATTCAGTGAGAGGACAAACTAGCAGAACAGCAGGGATCTAACTCAAAGATGGAATGACTGGAAAAGACCGCCCATAGGATGACATGAATGACAGGTGCTTTCCCAGTGGCACCAGCGGGTTGCACCAGCACTTTATCCACCACCTGTGCATGCGGCAGTTCCCATATCAGCATCACCAGCAGCCCATGAGTAAGCACATACACTACAGGAGCTCAGGCAACATGAATGCCAAGAGCTGCATCTGAAAAGGACTCCCAGTCCCCCCGGGGAGCTGGGAACTATTTATCTGAACATGTTAGCCCCCAGCAAGGTTTAGCAACTCCCAGTTTATGAGCTCCAGGTGGCCATAGAGGAAGGATCCCTGCCAGCCAGCGTGCCCCTGCAGAAGCTCGACAACCAAGTAGCAGTTCAAACATCAGTCACACACACAAACACACCTTACACACAAAAAAGACTTTTTGGTTGACACTGCTCCCTACAAGAACCATAGACTAACAGAAGCCCTTACCAGGTGTGATAAACCCTTTTTATAGCGTTTATAGGCTGGCCTAAGTGATTTCAAAAGAGTACAGATAATCTACATGGCTTTTGGCTGTCTCTTGGCAGGGGGTAGGGGGTAGGGTAGAGGTGTTGTTGGTTGGCCCCTACTGATGAAGACACCAACCACTTAGGACACATAACTCAAAACATTCCATCTGGTTATGGCATGAAAGCCTTTCTCCTTCAATCTTGTTTCTATGGCTCCAGAAAATATTATGTAATCTGCTAAGAGAAAGAAGCAATTAAATAGTCTTAACCTGCCACAACACTTATGAACAGGAACAATTACCAGCATGACAAGATATGCATAACAATGCAACCAAGAGCTACGTAATTAGGCCTAGGAACCACACAGTAGAAGGAAGATCATGTCTGGTTCTGGAAATATTTAAGCTTCCATCTTCCAGGGGCTGGAATCTACTACCATGTTGCTAGATTAGCATAATTTCTTACTACATTTTATGTCTTATCCTTATAACAGTGATAAGTGTATGAGTATCCCTCATAAAAAAACTCTCCTTACAGCAATTAAACACAAAACAGAGACCAATAGGCCATGGGGAGTCCAGTGGCAAAGAATACATCTATATCTCAGCCCTGCATTATGGCTCAGGAGACATCCGAAGAAGAGGTTAACTTGGAAGGGGCATAGTCTCACTAAGGCTACACAAAGAAACAGAGTTAGCCTCCTCCGGGGATAAGCCCCCTTCAGTTTCTCAATGCAAAGTGATCAGCCTTGAAACCACATACTCTTCACCAACAAAAATGTCTCTGTGTGTATGTGTGTGTACACAGCACAAATGTGTATATTCATACATATGTATATATATATATGTATATATATATATACATATACACATAAAACAAGAAAAAGAGGCTATCACTTTAATAGTAAGTTTTTAGGAAGAGATTGAGAGAGGGTCAACAAGAGGGGCTGAAGTACTGAAAGTTGGAAGAAGTAATATAATTCTTTGTCAACTCAAACCATTAAAAACTTGCTTTATTTGTGGTTGACATTTCCCAAAATTACAACTCCATAGCACTTGCAAACTGCGTTTACTTGATAATTCTTCTTATTACATCTAAATCGATACAATTTCGTGAACATTTTGTGCACAACATAATTTTTGAAATATGAGTGCCTTTTGAAATGACTAATTTAGCTATTTAAAATGTTCATTAAATTAGAGTCCTTTGTGATGAAAACAATGTATCTTTCTTTCAGTATTTTCAGGAAATACTCAAGAAAATCAAAAAATAATGTAGTAAATCTAATGTTTAACTGCCAAGGTTATTAACAAAATGCAATCAAATCAAGGTCAGTGACAGAGTTCCATGATAATTTGCCATAGTCGGGGGCTCCGTCCGGAGATGAAAGGATGAACTAACAGATGTGGATATGATGACAATATGTGGGTTCAGATGACAAAAGGCAAAATTCTGGTCCTCCTCTCCACAGGTGTCAGAAAACTTCGGTAGAGAATGTTTCCTTGCTATCAATAGTATTTGTTGACTGGAGACAACACTTAGGATTCTTGTTTGGGATCTGGCTACTTCTTCATATTTAGGGAGGAAGATTAAAGAATTTGTGAGTTTTCTTTATAGTGTAATAATGTTAAATAAAGAAAAATATAATATATTTCTATTTCTGTTTTCCCAGCCTATGGTAACTAGAATTAATTTTTTTGTGTGTTTTTATTTTAATCACAGACATAGGGGAGGGGAATGGGGTGAAAGCAGGAGCAGGGAGGAACGGGAGGTAACAAGGGATGGGATAACAATTGAGATGTAATGTGAATAAATTAATAAAACAGTTTAGTTTTTGAAAGACCAAAAGTATTTTTTGTTTTAATTCTGTGATTCCTATAATTAAAAGAACAATTTCCCCCAAAAAAATAACAGATAGTAATTACACTCATAGTCACTATATTCCTAAGATTTACTGTCTATAAGTTTACGTGTTTTCTTCTGATTAGCCACACTTCTATCTGAAAGCAGACTAAATTACATTTTTAATGAACTAATGGCCTCAGTCTAGGAAATGATAGTCATATAATCATTTTAAATATACATAACAAAATGCACTTAATTGCACAAAGATGTGAGCTCCCTCCTCTCATTTAAAACACAGAAATGGACTTTCCCTTTTCCCAAATTCGATTTGGGCTGAAGGGCAGTCTATCTCGCAGGTTCTCTCTGCCTGCTGAAGCCTTCTCTGCGTGAGGTCTCCACCTTCACTGCATCAAGCATGGAAGCAAGAGATTGTCACTTAAGGTGTTTTAAAAGGAAACTTTATGCTATGAGTGTCAGCCTGAGTTCATGTGCATCAAATACGGTCAGGTGCTGTTTGGGGACAAAGTGTCAACACCCTGGAACTGAGGCCACAGGCAGCTGTGAGCCATAGTATGAAAGTGCTGGGAACCAAACTTGGGTCGTTTATAGAAATAAATAAAAAGTATTTTTAATTTCTAGTCAGCCTCTCCAGCCACTATTTATGTATCTCAAACAAGACTCCTGTCTTCAATCACTAATGAAACTAGCCAAGTAAACATGCGCATGCATGACACACCAGTGTCAAATAGAATATTTTGATCACTGTTTGCTATATCAATACACAAACGTAATAGCCTAATGAACTCCTTAAGGCTTTGGACATAGTCCTCCTACTTGACTATTTTTTTAAGTAAAAGGCATAAGACTCTCAATCAGATATAATTATACACATTTAAAAACCTTCTTTACACAGATGTACACTAAAATATTTTCAACAACTGTTGACTCAATAGCAATTTTCCATAATTTCATCAGTTATTCAACTCAGAATCCATTTATGCATCTGCTGTGTCATTATCTGAGTCCATTATAGCGTTAGCTTTCACATTTAATAAATCATCACATAAGTGACAAAGTTGCTAATTACAGAGGGTTACTGCTGAAGCACTGCACTCCTTAAGAACAATACTATTAGGGCCTGGCATAGTTGCTCAGTTACCTGCCCAGCATGAGCAAGAACCTGAATTTTATGCCCAGCACTAGAGAATCACACTGTGAAGTTGTTTTAGCTTTACAAAGAAACTGGATGCCCAGCGCTTGAGTGCCAGTCAGGCAGCAATGTAGGAGCTACTTACTTCGCAGTAGCTGGAGCCTGCCCTATTGCAGTGACCTCAGTGCTGACCACCAACAAAGCAGGTAGGACCTGTGTCTTAATTGGATCGATCTTCTGCAAGCTTGCATTCTCTGCCTTGCTTAGCATGGCAGCTTGACAACAGGCTGTAACGCTTTTGGTATTAGCACGGGCTTGTGGATTTCCTGAGTTTTCACTGCCATCTGATACTAACAATCTCATTTTAAAACAGCTAACTGTAACACCTGGTGGAAAACTTATTTCCACCTAGCAACCCCCTCCCCTTGAGGCGCGGAACGTCACCTAACCCATGGTCCTCACCCTGAGTGCTCTAAACGAGACACAGAACCTTTGTCCTCATGCTCCTTCTGTTTTCATCCTTACCAGCCCACCAGACAGGAACCCAGGCCACCTGGGAGAAAACAGTTAACTGGATGACAGTAATCCTGGTTGTGTGTGAACCTGACTGGATTGAGATCTGCCTGGATACTTAAAGAAGCCCAACACTAGATACATGTATAAGGGCATCTCTAATGATTATCGGAAACTACTAAGGAGTGACTGAGAGCATAAGATCTGAACTGAGTCTGGGCTATGCTAGGAAATCAGGACCCGATGGGGCAAACATGGAATGACTAAGCCCGTCCTCTTCATCAGCACAGCCTAGAAATCAGACAGTAAGCTCAGGAAGAATTTAAGCTTTTAATATCATGACTCACAGCAAACGCTCCCTTTTTTAAGTTATTTTATTTAACTCGTTTTTCTGGACAGTGAATGCTGACTAACAGTAATCATGGGAGAAAATGAAGTTTGACGGGATGATGCTGTTAGTGTTATCAACTAGAAAGGTCAAGATTCAGTGTCAAAGTCTCTTTTATTTCACCATTGGGAAGCAATTGATAACATCATTCACAGTTTGAGCACAAAATTAAGAACACTGGAGGGAAAGAAGTCTTTCCTATGTATAAAAAATAATTGATAGTATTTGGAAGAGCAAAGAACAGGAGGCTGCATTCAAGAAATATCCAAGTTGCAATTCCCCAGGTTTCTGAATTCTGTAAATGCTAATCTCTACAGTACTAAAATGAATACCTTTATTTAAAAACATCCAGAGTAGAGGTAATTATCAGTCTTGACTGGTCAGGGTGAATGAAGTTTCAGTTGTGTGTGTTGAACAAGTACTTCACAGTAGAATTTGTGATGCTTGACTTCTATTGTAAACTTGGTTGGATTAACATACACAGGAACCACGAATGAGGTTAACCTCTGAGTGGGAGTGAGACTGCTTCCAAGGGGATCAGCAGAGTCTTTGAGAAGCCCCATTCCCTGGACCAGGACCCTTGACAGAAGAAAATGAAGTAAATAAGACAACCAAGAGAGCACTAGCATTCCACTTTTTCTGATTCTTGACTTGCTCAAGCCTAAGCGATGAGCCTCCTATTGGCACTAATAAGAACTTGTGCTCTGACATGCCTTCCTTGTCATGATGTGCCATGCACTCTGAAGCATGACTCAGGTAAGCCTTTCTTTTATTTAGCTGCCTTACATCAGACTAGGGTCACAACCATGAGACATGTAACTGATAAAGAACCAAAACTCACCACAAGCTAATGCTGAAGCTCTGATTTCTCTATCCACCTTTGCCATGGTAGAAAATGTCAGTTTTTATTTTTCTCCCATTTCCAAAATTTGATTAAGTGGCATCCACTGACTACATCTAATAGCTCAGGAATCTTGTAAATATCTCTTTCAGATATATCCCACAAATGAAAAGAGAAGGTGGAGTGGGGAGTGGGGGGACTCTGTGGTACCTTAATCTTCACTAGCAAGTGACTTAAGGAAGAGAAAATGAGGTCATTATGCAGAGAGCATGTGTAACAAATATCCCAAAGCAATTCAAACAGCATTTTTGGATTTTACTTCACATTTTTAATATGGCACTGTGGGGTCATAGAGGAAGAAAAGGCTGTGTAGAACTCAGTGTGTCTGTGGAAAGTTGCATGTTTTGAAATCTCTCAAGGTCTGCAATGTAGTAGAGCATTTCAATTCATTAAGAGACTAACCACTGTCATTATGTTGGACAATGTGATTTTCTCAGATTATATGTCCCCTGTCTAGTATAAAGTGGCAGTTAGAGGAACATTAGAAAGTCGGCTCGGAAAGGACATTTATTTTGGAACACTAAGTAAGAAAGTGAAAGTAGCTGGAAATTGTCAAATGTACCATTTCAATTCATAGTAAACGTAATTATCTGACAACTAAAGTCTTTTGTGTTTGAGAAAATTTTTCTATGTAAAATGAATAATCATAAATACAGTCTTTCTTGAAATTTGGGTAAAATGTATATGACCAACAGAAAAATGGTTAAAATGTATATGACCAACAGACAAATATAATTCCATATAAAGTTCATATGCCCAAGGCATGCATATATATCATTACTTATATGTGTATACATGTGTATGTCGTATCTAATCATATATTACACAGACAAAATTGGATAATTTTGCTGCATTTGTGCATTTAAAGGGCACATATGTATACTTTATTGTCGCATTACCTTTTCCTGATGCAAGGTAAATAATCAACTACTCACCCAAGGGTGTCAAAGTAATACTTGGTCTCTAAACACAGAACAAACTAGTAATTACATCAAAGCACAACTTTAAAAACCAGTTAGTTGATTGGGTTGTCATTGAGACCACACTATAAGACATTATTAAAGGTGTCTGGGTGACCCCAGAAGAGTGTTTCCCCCCAAAATCCAGTCCTATAATGAATGAAGTCCTCACTTACACAGTATTTTGAGCTGTGCTTCCAGTTGTTACAGATTCCTTAGATCATTAGAAAAAGGGTGCAGGGAAGGATCCTACAGTATGCTCTCCCCTTTCTACTCAAAGCATCAACATTTGCATTGTGATTAAAGTAGACCTATGTTGCACTAATTTGCTCTTGATGCCAACTGGTTGTCATGGTTCCTGGGCCTCTAGCTCAAGATGGTAAAGACATGATTGTGAATACCTGCAGGGCATGGATAAATACCAAAATTTTATATATCACATTTGTATCACATGATACACACACTCACATCTAAACACTCAAACACATCCTTACATAGGAATGTGTGTAATAAATATATATATATATATATATATACATTTGATTAAATAGTAATACATGTATGTCTAAATATATATAGAAACAATTATCATCCAAATACATTACCAATCTGAATAAAGATTGGTATAAAAATTAAGCTAATAATAGGAAATTATATTCTCAAACTGGTCCAAATTTTATGAAACAATTACTTTATAAGATATTATATATAGACTATAGAAATACATAAGTAACAGTATTAAAATTCCATGAAAGATCTTTGTGTACAGTCCATGTTTATTTATGTTTACTGCTGATTTCTAGAATTATTTTACTTGTTTATCACTTTGTGCTATGAATTAGCACAAAACATCAAAACACAACTAAATTCTTTGATTAAATCTTTAAGAATTACTCATCCAATTTCCACTGGCTACTGATGGTTATTGATGAGTATATGTCCTTTCTTTGTTTTGTTGTCCTTCAGCAAAATCAGAATGACTGTCATCTGAAACTCAGCTTAGGGGTCAGGAATGACGATGCACCAAGAAAATATGAGGAGAGCTATTACTCAGATTAAAGCTTTCTGCATAGACTTGGGCAGCAGCAATCAATGAATCCTGGCCTGCCTGAGGTTTGTGAGTTGGGATCTCAGGCTGAGAAGAATGCTATACTGAAGAAAGTGCCATGTGCCAATGGGGAAGCTTTTCTGGGTGGACCAAAACAAGACATGCTTTGTCTCAAAGGAAGCAAAAAAAGGAAAGATTGTAATGCATGAAACCAGTAAATAATGAAGCTCGATTCCATATTGAAATATAAACCATGGTTTAATTGAGTACCAAAATATACCAAGTCTGAATTAATTAAAATAAAGCAGTTCTCTCCAGGGATGATAGGTTAACCAGTCCCAAGTGGTGGCTCTAACAACCATATGAGTATTCATTCATACACACACAGACACACACACACACACACACACACACACACACACCATATATATAAATAAATAAAAAGTCATGGAATTAGTAAGGATGAGGAGAGATAGAAGATTGGAGAAAAGAAAAAAAGAGATAGAATGAAATAAATATTTCATATGAAATTCTCAAAACATAATAAAACTCATAAATGTGAATTGTAAAATAGTATCCACAACCATATTTCTTGAAAAGCAAGAAGGTCTTGAAATACTGAATTCACTCAGTTACTGTAATTGGATGGGGATGGCCAATAAAATAGGCCTGAAGAAGTACAAGTTATTAGCTCAAAAACTAATATGTCACAATTGACCACATCTGATGTATCACTACTGGGCTGTCTGGTCAATTTTTCTTGTGCTCTTTGTATACATGAAGCAATAAATCTATTACAACAAAATTCAACATACTGTCTCAACCCAAAGGCAATCACAATAGCTGCCTGAGAGTGTTGGCTTCTTCACGGTCTTCAGAAACTTTCATGATTTGAACTAGATTTTGCAGATACCATTTTAAACATTTCTTGGTTGGGTTCATTTTTTAAGACATATTTTTAAATAATTGTGCATGTGTGTGGTGGGGTACATTTCATTTCATAAAGGGCAGAAGAGTATGTCAGATCCTCTGTAGCTGAAGCTGCAGACAGTTGTGAGCCATCACTAATACCAATACTTCCAAAATTATTATATTAGCAATCTGTATATTCATTTTATGTCAAGCAACACCCCAAAGTGTATAATGTTCTATAAGTTTGCACAATCCTAACACAAGGCTAATACCTAAAATTTGCAAGTCAGAAAGATTTGGATCACAATTCAACAGTTGTAATGGTCAATAAATGCAAATACCCAGAGCTGATTTTCTATTTTTCCTTCTCTTGGTTGACATAAAGATTTTAAAACTTTATATTCTAATACATTGGTATTTTCTTACTTGGAAATTTGTAGGAAAGGTGAAGTTTCATGAATTTTCACTATTGCAATCTAAAACTTCACTTAATATAAAACTGTATTCATAGTAGACATTTTTAATACTTATATAAGATCACTGTTATGAGAAAGTACATGCCAGCCACACCATGCATATTTATGAACACAAAATTTAATATGTTAATTAAAATTCATCTACATTTACTCAGATTCCAAAAAATAAATATCAGGTTACATTTGACACCAGTGTGCTTACCAGTCATATAATTTGGCTAGTCATCTTTTCAGAAAGAGTTAGTAGGGCTTCAAAAGGCATCACCAGAAAAATTATATATCCACTATTTTGTCCCAGAAAACATTATATTCTCTATTTATGGTTAGGAGGTACACCTTATTTTCACAAACCTATTTCTTATGATAAAATCCACGCTGCTTATCTGCACAATTCCCAACTGAGAATGTTTAGAACCTAGCTTATTTCTCCTCCACATTTTTTGCTTTAGTAAATGTGAATATGCTAATGAGGATATACCAGTTTGCAACTGATGTTTGCATTTACATTGTCATTCAAAGCTAAGCAATATTAATTTGAAATAAATATCCTGTAAGGAAGCTATGATAGCCTTTTTAGCAGGGAACTGCAGGGACTTTTGCATTGGTCAGAAAGAGAGGCTATTACTCTATGATTAGACCAGAGTAACAGGCAAGAAAAGCACAGAAAATAAAATAAATCTAAAAGACTTGTTGAGTATTATTAATATTATTATTATTTATTATTATTATTATTATTATTATTATTATTATTATTATTATTATTATTATTATTATTACTTTGATTTTTCAAGATAGCGTTTCTCTGTGTAGCCTTAACTGCCCTAGACTCACTTTGTACACCAGGCTGGCCTTGCACTTACAGCAATCCACCTACATCTGCCTCCCTAGTGCTGTGATTAAAGGTGTGCACCAACACACTCAACAATGTGTATTACTCTTACAGCTTTATTTGAAAAGTAACAAATTAGTTGGCAAATAACATGATCCCTGAATTAAATTAATATTATTCATAGAAAGTGCAATCTTTACATTGAAAGTTACAAACAGGACAAGTTGTACACTATGATGTAGTGATGCTTCATAAAACTAACAAGAATTAATATATTGCTTTCACTTAAAATTACTGGAAAAATACACTTTAAAAATAAAATAATCAGGAGTTTTACAAGGTGGAAGAAAGTCTGTAAAGGGGAATGGGGAGACACAGAGACAGTAAAGTTGAGGTGAATATGATCATAATAATAATTGTATACTATATGAAATTCTCAAAGACTAAATAAAATATTATATTAAAAAGGAAAGTTTATCACTCACTCACACCAGGGAATCTTTGCAAAAGCTGGGAGATTGGATTTAGAGAAGCAGAGGGATAGGTGAAGATATGCAGTCAGCCTAGATGCTTCCTTAGCAGGGCCTTATGGATTCCCAGAGACTACCTGCTACAGCTGAGGGCTGAGCTAAAGCAGTGAGCTGTGGGAGAGAGGAAGACCTGTGGGATCCAGTGAGGACAGGGCCAGAATGAGGTAGGCGGCTGCTTCAGGTGTTACTGCAGTACTGGGGATAATACTGGGGGAGTGGATTTGGAGAAGCAGAAGAAGGGGTGAAGGTCTAAAGTTAGCCCATGTATTCAGTCTCAAGTTTAGTGTTTTTATGGATTTCCTGGGTATGTGAACATGCTGGTCTTTATTCTTGTGGCTTATTTTGGGCTTTAATCCTTCTACTGATTTTTCCTGTCCAAATTGATGTGATAATTTTTGTTTTTTTTTTATTACATACTATTTTGTTATATTAAAAAATGAACAAATGAAGGAAGGAAAGAAGGAAAGAAGGAATGTCTATCCAGGAAAGAAAGAAGGAAGGAAAGAAGAAAGAAGGAAGGAAGGAAGGAAAGAAGGAAGGAAGGAAGGAAGGAAGGAAGGAAGGAAGGAAGGAAAGATTAATACTTAAACTGGGAAAGGGAAAATCATTTTCTCCAAAGGAGTAACCCTGGGTATATCAACCACTCCAAATCAGCCCTCAATTTCATCAGTAGTTGACCAAATATTTAATGGATTCCACAGTGTATTTAATGGATTCCACAGTG
>OU015743.1:94797436-94866045 GCA_907169655.1 Acomys percivali | reverse complement strand
GTGTGTGTGTGTGTGTGTGTGTGTGTGTGTGTGTGTGTGTGTGTGCTTTTACTTCTTATAGTTTAGTGAATTGTTTTGGGGTGTGTTTTTTATTTAGTTTTCTTGATTTTGATGTTTATTACATTTTTTTAAATTTAATGTTGGCTGGTGAGAGGGAAATATCTGGAAGACATTTGGGAGGGAAAGAATATAATAAAAATACAATTAAATTTAAACATTGTTTTATGTAATAAAAATTAATATGTAAAAGAAAGCTTTTTTGAGCAGACTCTTGGAATTAAGTTTAAACTTGCTAATATAGCTTAATAATTTAATTAATTACAGTTTAAAATAACTACTTTTATTAAAAACATATCTTCTTATATATTATTACATTGAGTGAGTATATATTTCAAGACCAACTCATAATAATGTCTTAATCACTAACAATTTAAGACTCTCAGAAATCTATAGTTAGTTATGAAGTTATGTTTGTGAAAAAATAAAGAACAAAATCCAAGACTATTAAACTTAGGTGACATTTTTTCTCAACTTACATGCAAAAATTAATTCATGTGTACTATTCAAGCATGGCTTCATATTCAGTTTTTTTTCCTTACTTTGAAATTATAAGACACAGCTGTATACTTATATGGTATCATTTTATTCTTCCTGAGAGCTCTACTCACCTATCAGTAAGATGTTTTGGTTCAGTATTTATAATAAGTTTTGGTCATGAATACTTTTATTCTTCCCTAATTCAATTTTTATAATTTTCCTCCTCTTTCACAGTGATACTTAATCACTATTTATATTTTATTTATCTATTATATACACGTTGTGTGAATTTCCCACATGCTTATTACATAAAGGCTCAGGCAAGACCTTCTTGAAACATCATTGATTTTTGGTATCAAATCAACAGGGCTTTCCAAGCACTACTTCATTCCAAGTTGTCCTGTAACAGTGAACTTGCATACAACAGTTATGGACAGCTTTATGAGAGAATTTTAATTAAATTTTCATAGCTGAATCTATATCAGCACTTAAAACACAATATGTTCCCTATTAAATGAAATCTAATAATTCAATATGTAGAGTTAATCATTAAAACCAGCATTATGTAAAATCATTAAATAAAAACAGACAGAAAACAGTCTGGAAGAACTCTAAATGCTAATGATGCTACATGCACTAACCATCCTATATGTCATACTTACTAAATTATTGCTAATCTTTAATTAACTTATTTTATTACAAACTTCAACTGCAGCTTAAAATGCTTTACTGTTAAAGGAGACACTACACGTACCAGCCCACTAATGCTTAGGTCAGGCTCTGTAAAGCCCAACTCAAAAGTGTTATGATCCATCATTTAAAGGGTCTTTGAGTACTACAGAAAAGTTAGGGAGCACTGATGAAGAGGCTTTCTAAATTCAGGCTGTTAAGACTTCTGAAAGAATACCCTCCCAATGCAATGAACTACAGGGTCTGCTTTGTCAAAAGAGGCAATTTCATCCATTTTGTGTTTACTGTAATTGGTCTTCTAGCTCTTCCTCCTATTCTTTGGTATACTCTGTATTTCATAATATTTCTTCATCTCCAACATTTTTTATGTCCCCAGGCTAGTCTCCAAAATCTCAGTAGACTGAAGTTTGCTATATCATTTACAAAACAAATTACACCAATATACAACTTAAAATATACTAAGGAATGCTGATCTTTTAGAAATTAAATGTTAAAATATGAAAGTCTATTTAGAATGTATCTTTTACTTTGGACTCCTTCTGCTACCTTGAGTCACTTATTCCTATCTCTCTTGAACAGCATGCGGTTCAACATTGTTAGAGGCTTTCTGTTTCCATTTTCTGCAGAAGTCACACACTTTATGTGAACACAGGTAGCTTTTCAGATTCTATATTTCTTAATTCATCCACATCATTGAGTGCTATTTTGAAATTATTATTTTTCCAGTTATCTCTCCCAGTACTCTTTCCTTCCATCCTCCTCCCACGTGATCCTTCCTGTGCCTGCTTCCGCCCACCCCTACTACACTATTCTATTTCCCCTTCACAGGAAGATTAATTTCCCCCTTAAGCTCTCTGTTTGCTTAGCTTCCCTTGGTCTTTGGACTCTATCATGATTATCCTTAACTTTAAGTTATATCCACTTATAAATGAGTACATACCATGTTTGTTTTATTGTGTCTGATTTTCCTAACTAAGAATGAAGTTTTCTAGTTACATCCATCTTCCTGAAATTTTCATGATGTCATTAGTTTCTTTCCTTATGAAGGAAAAGATTTAACTGGGGCTGGCTTAGAGTATATACTTTCAATATAGCCCTGGAAGTCCTACTTGGATCAGTAAGAGAACTAAAGGTGATCAAGCAGATACAAATTGGAAAGGAAGAAGTCAAAGTATCACTACCTTCAGATGTTAATATATATATATGAACCAAAATTCTACAAAGA
Source organism: Acomys percivali (assembly GCA_907169655.1). NCBI lineage: Eukaryota > Metazoa > Chordata > Mammalia > Rodentia > Muridae > Acomys > Acomys percivali. The sequence goes on along the minus strand of OU015743.1, from coordinate 94,863,593 downwards.
ACTCCTACCGCTGATAAACACTTTTAACAAATTGGCTTGTACAAAATTAAGTCAAGAAAATTAGTATCCCTCCTGTATACAAAAGACAAATGGATTGAGAAAAAATTAGAGAAAGAACACTATTCACAATAACCACCAGTAATATAAAATATCTTGGTTTAACTCTAACCAAGCAAGTGAAAGACCTGTATGACAAAAATATCAAGTCTCTTATGAAAGAAACTGAAGATATCAGAAGATGGAAAGATCCCTCATACTCATAGATCCATAGAAGTAACATAGTAAAACTGGCCATTTTACCAAAAGCAGGTTCAATGCAATTCTCATCAAAATACCAAAACAATTCTTTACAGACCTTGAAAGAGCAATTCTCACCTTCATAAGGAAAAACAAAAACAAAAAACCCAGAATACCTAAAAGAATCCAGTACAATAAAAGATATTTTAAGGTATCTCAAGCTATGATTTCAAACTGTGTTACAAAGCAACAGTAATATAAACTTCATGGCACTGGCATTGAAACAGACTGATAGAGCAATGGAATCCAACTGAAGACCCAGAAATAAACCCATATACCTATGGACACTTGATTTTTGACTAAGAATCCAAACTATACAATGGAAAATAAGACAGCATCTTTAACAAATGGTGTTGGTCTAACTGGATGTCTATATGCAAAAAATTTAAATAAATCTACATTCATCACCCTGCACAAAACTCAAGTCAAAGTGGATCAAAGACCTCAACATAAAAACATTTACACTAACTTTATTATAAGAGAAACTGGAGAAGAGCGTTGAGCTCATTGGCACAGGAGACAACTTCCTGAACAGAACCCCAAGATTGCAGGCTCTAAGTCAACAATGAATAAATGAGACCTCAAGATACTTAATAGCTTCTATAACACAAAAGCAAGCTAGATATAGGGAAAATACCAGCAATGCATCTTACAAAGAATTAATATCCAAAATAAATAAAGAATAAAGATATTAAACACCAGTAAACCAAATAATCCAATTAAAAATGTGGTACAGCACAAAACAGAATTTTCAACAGAGAAATTTCGAATGGCTGAGAAAATCTTAAAGAAATGTTCAATGTACTTAGTAATCAGGGAAATGCAAACCAAAACGACTCTGAGATTCCATCTTGCCTTGTTAGAGGAGATGGTCAATTCAAGCTCTGTATAACAAGTTGCTAGGCCACTTAGTGAATGTCACCCTCATAGATACCTGAGAGTTTCCACTTCACTAGTCTTCTAAATAATTCCTGAAATTCTATCTTACACCCATCAGTTTGGCTAAGATCAGAAACTCAAGTGACAGCACATGCTGGCAAGGATTTGAAGAAAAGGGAACACTCCTCCATTGACGGTGAAAGAGGAAACTCTTTGGAAATCAGCCTGGGACTTGAAAATTGGGAGGATCTCGAAGAGTCTTGTGGAAGAGTTGGGGGTAGGATAGAGGGACACAGAGGGGACAAAAAATGAAGCTACGTCCCCTACACATATTGAGCTCATGGGCAGCTTGTTCTTCATGGGGAACCCTAGCAAATAGAACAGGAGCTGTTTATGAAATAGAATCTGTTGCCTACCTTTGGATCACTTTACCATAGATGGGCTGCCTTGTTGAGCCTCAGTGGAAGAGGTTGTGCTTAATTCTGATGGGACTAGATGTGCTGCGATGATTTGGTAGGGGCCTTCCCTCATCTGAGAAGAAGGGGCAGGGAAAAGGGAGCCAAGGAGGAGAGGAGGGGGTAGCTTTCTGCGATGACAATTTAAAGTGAATGAATGAATAGGCAGTTGTGTATGTATGTAGGTAGATAGATAGATAGATAGATAGATGATAGATAGATAGATAGATGATAGATAGGTGAAAGTCATACAAAAATAACAAGCCATAAATCATCATCAAAAATAATATGCCTTAATGATGAACAAAAGTGAATTTATACAAATAAGTAATGACTCTATTTTCCCCTTATTACTATTTTCATGATGTTAAGTTGACAAGATTGTACTCAGCAACTTCTACGTTTTTGAAGTTGAAAAAAGATGAAGTTTAGAACCATTCTTCCTCAAATTGAGTCATGGGGCTGCTGCTTTTTAACATGCAGTCCAAGTGCTAAATTCTCCTAAAATCCAGTTTTCTCACAGGATAAGTTGACTTTGTACAATTTCAGTACATGATATCCATGCATATTAAATGTTACTGAATACAGCTTAGTTCAGTGAGGATGTTCTCAGTGACAAGATGACTAATATTGTAGGTTTTGTGGGATGGTTAGTTTCTGAAGCAACCTCTTTTTTTTTCTGTTCTTTTTTTTATTTTTTTATTTTTTATTCAATTAATTTATTCTTGTTACATCTCAATGTTTATCCCATCCCTTGTATCCTCCCATTCTTACCTCCCTCCCATTTTCCCCTTATTCCCCTTCCCTATGACTGTTCCTGAGGAGGATTACCTCCCACTCTATATGCTCATAGGGTATCAAGTCTCTTCTCGGTGACCTGCTGTCCTTCCTCTAAGTGCCACCAGGTCTCCCCCTCCAGGGGACATGGTCAAATATGAGGCACCAGAGTACGTGAGAAAGTCATATCCCACTCTCCACTCAAGTGTGGAGACTGTTCTGACCATTGGCTAGTTTGAGCGGGACCCCTTGCCCAAACTCTGCCTATCATAATGTTCTACTTGTAGGTTTCTAGGACCTACTGGATCCTTCTACATTGCTATTCTCACATGGTTCTCACATCTAGAGTCCCAATAGGATGTCCTCCCCTCTGTCCCAGTTTCCTGGTAAGGGAAGGCTTTCGTGGGACATGCCCCTTGGCCTAGTATGCAGATATAAGTGAGTATATACCATTTGAGTCTTTCTGCTTCTGGGTTAACTCACTCATTATGATCATTCCTAGCTCAATCCATTTATTCACAAATTTCGGGAATTCCTTGTTTTTAATAAGTGAGTAGTATTCCATAGTGTACATGTACCACAGATTCTTTATCCATTCTTCTACTGAAGGACATTTAGGCTGTTTCCATGATCTGGCTATTATGAATAAGGCTGCTATGAACATGGTTGAGCAGATTTTCTTGTTGTCTGCTGGCGCATCTTCTGGGTATATTTCAAGGAGTGGAATAGCTGGGTCTTGAGGAAGCCCTATTCCCAGTTTTCTGAGATAGCACCAGATAGATTTCCAAAGTGGCTGTACTAGTTTGCATTCCCATCAGCAATGAAGGAGTGTTCCTCTCTCTCCACATCCTTGTCAGCATGTGGTGTCACTTGAATTTTTGATCTTAGCCATTCTGATGGGTGTAAGATGGAATCTCAGAATTGTTTTGATTTGCATTTCCTTGATGACTAAGGAGGTTGAGCATTTCTTTAAGTGTTTCTCCGCCATTTGATATTCCTCTGCTGAGAATTCTCTGTTTAGTTCCAAGCCCCATTTCTCAATTGGGTTATTTGGTTTGGTGGTGTTTAATTTCTTGAGTTCTTTATATATTTTGGATATTAGACCTTTGTCAGATGTAGGGTTGGTGAAGATCTTTTCCCAGTCTGTAGGCTGTCGCTTTTTTCTCTTGACAGTGTCTCCAGCCTTACAGAAGCTTCTCAGCCTCATGAGGTCCCATTTATTAATTGTTGACATTAAGGTCTGGGCTGTTGGTGTTCTGTTCAGGAAGTTGTCTCCTGTACCAATATGTTCCAGGTTCTTTCCCACTTTTTCTTCTAACTGACTTAGTGTCTCTGGTTTTATGTTGAAGTCTTTAATCCACTTGGATTTGAGTTTCGTACAAGGTGACAAATATGGGTCCAGTTGCGTTTTTTTACACATAGACATCCAATTAGTCCAGCACCATTTGTTGAAGATGCTATCCTTTTTCCATTGAATGGATTTGGCTTCTTTGTCAAAAACCAAGTGACCAACTGTGTGTGGATTCATATCTGGGTCTTCAATTCGATTCCACTGATCAACCAGCCTGTTGCTGTGCCAGTACCATGCTGTTTTAATTACTATTGCTTTATAGTACAATTTGAGATCAGGTATGGAGATTCCTCTGGAGCACCTTTTATTGTACAAGATCATTTTTGCTATTCTGGGTTTTTTGTTTTTCCATATGAAGTTCAGAATTGAACTTTCAATGTCTGTAATAAATTGAGTAGGTGTTTTGATAGGGATTTCATTGAATCTGTAGATTGCTTTTGGTAGGCTGGCCATTTTTACTATGTTAAATCTACCGATCCATGAGCAAGGATGATCCTTCCATCTTCTCATGTCATCTTCAATCTCCTTCTTCAGAGTTTTGAAATTTTTTTCAAACAAGTCCTTCACTTGCTGAAGCAACCTCTTCATTCTGCTATTGTGGTTAAACCATGTTCAGCACAGGGTAGATGTGTTTTTGCTCCCACAATGCTTCATTTTAAAGGTCCTGGTCGACACTAGGTCTGAAGGCTGTTGTTTGCTTATCACTAGAAGAGAATAATGAATTAGAAAAATGGAATTAAATATTTTCTTCAAGCTCAATATTAAATGTATTTATTAGCATACAAATATTCTAAAATATTTAATATGAGTAATAATAAAAGGCAGCATTCATCAAAATATTTCTGGACTTATCATAAAAGTGTTCTGAATTATCTCCAAAGTTTTTACTGTTGTGAATACTTCAAACTCACATAAATCCCAAGCAGTCACTCCCTATACACTCAAACATCTTCAAAGAAGGCTTTAAAAGCTTGCTGCCTCTCTCTCAAAGCTGTGTTTTAAAAGACTTTGGTTGCCTTACTTTAAAATTCATCAATGAGCCTACAGAGACAAACATGCACAGAACTGCTCAGCTAAAATGGGGTTAGCTGTCTTAAGTTTTCCTGTGGTTCCTTGTGAATTCTAGTTACATCCTACTTTCAATAAAAACTCTATCTTCAAAGAAAGATGTGGAGTGTATAGATATGAACCTCATCTGACTAAGGAAATGAAAGAATCTGAGAGTGTGGCCATATAAAGTAGTGACTTTTAATTTACTAATAGATCTGGTACAATATATTCCTCCTAAGAAAAAGTTTGGTTGTTTTCTTTTCATTGCATATAAGAGGAAATGCTGTGCTACAAATTAAACATTATGATTTATGAGACTTATTAACTATTAGAAAAATTGTAATTAGTTTTTTAGAGCCAGAGGCATGACTAAATTACTTGAGTGGAGTGCTGTTGGTTCGGTGATAAAACTGTAACAAGAAGTCAATAGAAAATAATTGAAACTTCTTCTATCTAAAACCTTAGTATTATTATTGTTGTTGTTATTAATTATTCCTGCTGCTGATTTTTACTGTAACATGTAGTATTTGAAGAATAACATTCATTTCTTTTGAAGGCCTTTGTGAAAACAGTAAAATGTGACACAGCTGTCACTCTTTAAAATTTCATGATAATGTATGCAAACAAACAACCCATCCCCCAAAAAAGACAACCAACCAAACAACAACAACAAACACCAAATAAGTAAAAATAATGAAATTACAAAAAAGTGATATTTACAATTAACTTTTAATTGACCCTGGTCTTAGGTTGGTGTTTATCAGATGACAGATATTCCACCTGGACAAAGCCTGGCAACCAGCTCTCTTGGTGACATAGGACATAAAGGTAGTTGGCTTTGCTGTTCCTCATCTGCATTCCTCTAGGGGTGAGAGCGAAGTAATAGCAGCTATTTAAAGGAAGCTATGCCAGTAGTAAATACACACACACACACACACACACACACACACACACACACACACACACCCTACACATACACACACACAAAAGAGAGAGAGAGACAGAGACATAGAGAGAGACAGACAGAGACAGAGACAGACAGACAGAGCAGTGTCCTTTCAGCCTTGAATCATTGGATTTCTTATTATTTTTATGGAGTACTCTTTAGCAAATTTATGACAACTAAGCCCTGAGTATTGAGACGGGGAAGCATGCTCAGGACCTGGAAACAAACTGAGAGTTTGCATTGGTAAAGATGAACACCCATACTAATTCATGATGATGACAACGTAGCTTATACTTTTACCACATATTACCTTATCCTGAAAAAAATCAGAATAACAAATAATAGCCTGAATGTTACCTGTCTTCTTGGAGTAAAAAATTGCTATAAAAAGCATAAGAAATAAGTGCATAAAGCATCCTTCATCTTAACATGGGATAGTCTTGTGATAGAAGATCTGACAAAAATTTGGACAAATATTTCACTTGAAAAATTAGCACTGACTGCTAAGAGTAGGAGGTCAAAGGGCAAAATTTCACTGTGACATGAGATACATGTGTTAGTGTTTACACAAGCCTGTTCATTCCCTAGGAACCATTTGAGCATTTGTGGACTGTAACTCAGAATGATCAAGAGAGAAATGTACTTTTTCCCTACCCTTTGTACAGCGGTGATGCAGCTGTGCTATAAACATATCCTAATTTTAAGCTGACTCTGATTGAACTCAGTTCATTTCCACTAGCTGGGAGTACTATCACAGCAAAATGCAGGAATATTAACGAATGTATAACCTATGTTAAAACAATATGAATAAGCTGGGTGTGGATAACTGATGTATAAAAATGGAAGAATGTTAAAAGACAGGTCACAAAGATATTTGCTAATTTTAATAATTTCCTATAAAATAAAAAATCTGGAATTGTGTCTAATTTGGATTTCTTTTTTAATATTCTAAAATCATTTGTAAATTCATAAATATGTAATTTTGAATTGTTGCAGTGAAAAATATTTTAAAATATTCTGTGTACTTTTCTATATGGTTGAAATGTCTAAAACATAGCTGAAAGAGGATAAATACTGGAGTACCTATTTATCTTGTATTTATTTACCTATTTATTTTGTATATATTATTTATTTATCTTATGTATACATGTATATGCCTAAGTATTGTGATATGCATCACATATGTGCAGGTACTCTGGGAAGCCAGAATAGGATGTTGTTCCCCCTGAAACTGGAGTTATAGACTGTTTTGAGCTTTCCATTAAGCTTTCTGGGAATCCAAACCAGGTCATCTTGAAGAACAGATGGTCTGAGGAGGTAAAGGTACAGTGACCTTGGATAACAAGAGGATATGGAAGCCAAAGGCGGCTTGCTGTCCTGTATCTCAATTAAAAGACACAAGACAGGAAGGGAAACAAGTTACACTGGGTGGCTGGATGACTCTTGTCCTGTAAACAATGGCATATTAAATATGATCCATAGTCCTCACACGAGTGTGTCCAGAAAGACCAAGAAGCACCTAGGTTCCAGCAGAACTTTTATACCACCTCTAGGAAGCCTCAAGAATATTGATGAAGAGAAGACAAGACAATTAATACAAAAGACCCACAAGATCTGGCATCCAGCTCCACACCATTCCTCAAACTCAAAAAATCTATTGCAATCGTTGCCTTAAATAACTGTTATTCCCTACACTGAATAGACACAGGTCTAGTCTTAACAACACTCAGGAAAAAGGGAAGCTTTCGTTGGACTTTAAGCTTAATCTCTAAATTATCTTCAATTGACATATTTAGGGGCAGGAAAGAGGAGAAGTGGGTAGAGAACCACCACTTTATTTAATTATATACCCACTGAGTAGCCCATGGGCTTCAACATACAGCACCAACCCCATGGCCACCTAGATGTCCTCGATTAACTCAGTGTCACAAAACACTATAAAGAGCCATAAATATATGATAGAGATTTATACATTTCTTATATATCCAAATATTTCTAAATGCAAATTTAGTAAAAGACATTTTCAAATTTTGTAAAGTAAAAAGAGAAATAGGAGATAAACTTACATTTGCAGAGGAATAGTATAAGTACCTTTAATAAGAATCAACTACAAACCATTATTTCAAGTGTTAAATAGTTTCAACTTAAGTAATGTCACTTTTATGTCTTCTCTTATGATCTCTCCAGTTTGTTCTTAGCCAACATTTGCTTGGCTGTTTTGTTTCCTTGTTGTTTAGTTTTTAAGAAAGTTCTTTGTGTGTGAACTCTATACATTATTTTGCTATCATATATGCCATTATGTTGGTTGTCTCCTGATAGAACTGGTTCCTTTTCTGTGAAGAATTCTCTTTTTCTTTTAATTTTGTGAGTTCCTATTTGTTATTTTTTATCTTTATCTCCTGAGCTACTAATCCTAACTCAAGTGTCTTTACCTAAGCCTATATTTTGAAGTACAACCCAGACTCATGAAGACAAGCATGTGTTCTCTCTCATGTATATTTATCTTAGAGTCTAAGATGTATATATTGTTGGTAATATGAAAATGGATGCAGATGCTAGGAATTTAGAAATAAACTCCTGGAAGTTAAAAACAAAGAGAGATTCTGGTTAAAAAAAATGGTGAAAGAGGGTAGGAGAAAGCAAGTGATAGCAAAGCAAATGAAACGTTACTGGAGAAAGAAAGATTAAGTAGGGATGAGGACAAAGACTGAAGATAGAGGGAAATAAGGCAAGTTAACCAACTCTTAGTATATGTGAAACTAGTAGAAGAAGACCTGCTAGATTATAAGTCTTTGTTTAAAATAATAAATAATGAACTATAAATTCTTTACTATATTCAGTTCACAATTAGCCAAACAGCATCATGCTAGCTAATGCATTAATAATTATGGTGATAGTATGACAGTTAAATGCTTTAAATTTCATAGTAGTCTAGACCCACAGGATCTAAATCCATTATTAGTTATAACATTTAGGAAGAATAAAAATAATACCAAACAAAGGCTTCCTCCCTTTCTTTCTCCCTGCAATTCCCCTTTTTCCCTCCTACCTCCTTCCCTTTCTCCTTTCATTTGTTTCTTCCTTCCTTCTTACCTGGCTCTTTTCCTTCCTTCCATCTTTCCTTTTCCTTCCTTCCTTTCTAAAGGAATTAATGAATGAACGTACATTTAACTTAAAAAACTAGAAAATTATGAGATAGCATTTTGAAATAATCTCATTGCTCTTAAATCATTGCCACAACTGAATATAGTCCCGAGTTCTTCACTGAGGTTCTAAGCAGAAATCATTGCATATATGCAGAAACCATTTGGACACTTCTGACAGAGATGAGCAGTGCAATGAGTTGATACTTCTGTTGCACAGGGATAAAACCTCTCTTCTGGCAAGGCATTTATCATTACAAGAAAAAAAATACCCATAATTTTATTCCCAATTCTGATATTATCACTCACAGCTATGTTCTCCGTTATTGCAATAACAAATTGAGAAATAATATTTCCCCCAGGAAAATGTGGATGTTTTAATGTTTTATAGCAGAAAGACATTTTTGCAGACATTGCAGGAAGCTAATGCCTTCTTTAAATTGTGCTATAATTCAAAGAGAACTATGAAACACAGCTGCAAAAGTCAGCTAAGGAAGCTTGTGGCTTCTGTCTTATTCTTTTAATATGCTCATCTCTGTTATTGTTGCTCACTTTTGTTGATCGGGTGCCATATAATTTTTTGGAACATATATTTTTGATTAACGATGAAGAGTATCTCTAAATAATGAGGTGGGAGGTGTAATAAAAGGAGATACAGCTGAATACACCAGGTCTATACTTGTATTTCAGTTTTCATGTGTTACACATTAATCTACAGAACTCCTACTTATAAAATATGGAGTAGACACAGCATATGTTATAGAAGAGGATAAGAGGAGGTTTACAGAAGCCATCATGGAATTTCAAATCTATAGAGATGACTGACAGAAATTATAAAGTTAATTATACATACCAAAATCTAAAATAAAATGTTGAAGACAAACCCTAGATAATTTATTAACAATAACAATCTATTTTTATAATGTTACTTTTACCCAAATTTTTCTCCCGTAAATATATTTTTCTATAGTCTATTGTAACAATGTAGTTTTTAAATAGATTATTTTTGATTTAGGAAAACAAAAACTAAATCATGAGGAACATTTAAAAGGCATTAAAACTGTAACATTTATATTTTCAACTTCAAGAAGTAACAAGTTCATACTTGATGTTATGACACCCTCTGTTCTTCTTTCAGAGAGTTGTCTCCACTTTCATAAATTTGAGCACTCTCACAATATTTTAAACCTTATTTTTATACAGTAATGATTTTGCTAACTACTTAATTATTATCATTAACATTAAAAATATAATTATAGATATATTTATCTTCAATTCACTTCTTATATAATTTTTATGTTGTGGTTTCATTAACTATTTTATTTTTATATGTGTTGCTGGAATTTATACAACTTGGTACTATTATGTATAGCAAAATGTTTTACCAACTTCTCATTTTAGAAGTTTATAAAAATATTTCTGAATTTTAAAAAAGGCATTGGTGGAAAATTGTTCTAAATGAATATCCCCAGAGACAGACAAGTCACTTTTACTAGAATAACCAGGAAAGCATTATTAATAAAGGATAGTTAAATCTTACAATATAATTAATAACTTAAAAAAGAAATAAAAATAGAAGGTTGAGAAATTGCATATCATTTTAGTATTTGAAATCAAACTTTTAAATTTTTTTATATTTATTTATTCTTGTTACATCTTAATGGTTATCCCATCCCTTGTATCCTCCCATTCTTCCCTCCCTCCCAGTTTCCTCTTATTCCCCTCCCCTATGACTGTTCCTGTGGAGGATTACCTCCCCCTGTATATGCTCATAGGGTATCAAGTCTCTTCTCCGTAACCTGCTATACTTCCTCTGAGTGCCACCAGGTCTCCCCCTCCAGGGGACATGGTCAAATTTGAGGCACCAGAGTACGTGAAAAAGTCATATTCCACTCTCCACCCAAGTGTGGAGACTGTTTTGATAAAATCTAGTACTTCTTTATTAAAAAGAAAGAACAGCATAGTAAAGATGTAACAGTTTTGAAATGGTAATCTTCTGTAATAATATCTAATGTGGAGTTTAAACTTAAACATATTATTTCTATTCTGCTTTTTATTGGACATCCTGGAGAAAAAATTAAATGCATCAAAAGTAGGAAATTAAATAAGGAATGTATATTGCATTATTTTAGATTGTCTATGCAAGAATTATATGCTCTTTTTCTTACATAAATGCTATGTTGAAATTTTAGGTCATAGAAATATTTGGATTTGTTTTGATCAAAGCAAAATACTTTCATATTTTATATAAAAGGTGATAAAGATACATTTATTCAAATATTCTTTTCTCTTTAAATAAGAATATCCAAGGATTCCAAGATGGGTTCAAGCATTGTGGACCTTGTTTAGAAGCCAGAGAAATCAAATGAGAAAACTGGACTTATTTCTTAATCAGGAACATCAAGCTCCTCACCTCACTACACGGGGAGAAACCATAGTGTGAAAGGAACAAACTAGGGACAATCTTGTGTACGCCTGAACACTGGGAAAAAGCACAAACCCTCAGGGGAGCAGACCATTCAAGGTGGCAGCAACATGCGACAGCAGTGGCAGCTGCACTATTTGCTGAAGTAGAACATGCAGAACAGCCAGGAAAACACCCACAGAGGTGATTGTTGGGGATATCAACAAGATCAGCCCCGGGAAGTGGCAAAGAACAGGGGTTGAAAGGTATTGTGAGCAGTGGTGGTAGGTGACAGAGAGTGGACCATCACCTTCTCTCAAGGGTGGCCTGCAACTAGCAGGGAGGAAGGGAAGGTCAGACTTCTTGTCTGATCTGTGCACCGAAAGAGAGTGGCCTGCCTACAGAGCAAATGATTAACAAAACAGAAGTCACACAGCATTTTATGTCTAAATCACAGATCCACTGTGTGATGACCCCTCAGAGGAGAACAGGCAGACAAAGGAGTCCTATAAAACCACCTAGGTGGCAGAGCTTAAACAAATATAGATACAGAAAGGCAGAATCTAAGAAGTTAGTATAGAAAGCAGCTCCCTATCAAAGGTACACATACCTGAAACTACCAGCTCAGAAAGCCTAAGCCTTCTGAGTGGATACCTAAAGGAAAGGATAAGAGGTCTAATAACAAAATTCAAGACATTATGGCTCCCAGAAAGCCCAGAAAACAACAGATACCCTATTATAGCAGAGTCACATGAAAATTACAACAAAACCATGCTTATACAGCTATTTGAAAACTATAAAGAGGAAATTAATAGATCCTTCCAAGAATTCCAGGATAATACAAACAAATAGAAGCCACCCAGGAGAAACAAGAAACCACAAGCAAACATGTGAAGGAATTAATTAAAACAGTTCAAGACATGACAACAAATTAGACAATATTAAAAAATTACAAATTGAGAAAAACAGTGGAATGGAACAATTAAAAAAAGAAGCAGGAATCCAACAGATAAGTATAACTAACAGAATCCAACACATGGAAGAGAGAATCTCAGATGCTGAAGATACAATAGAAGGAACTGATACATCTATCAAAGAAAATCTTAAAACAGAAAAATTGGTGACACAAAGCATCCAAGAAATCAAGGATACAATGAGAAAGCATAATCTCAGGATTATAGGAGTAGATGAAAAGGAAGAAGCAAAGTCCCAAGGACCAGAAAATGTCTTCAAGAAAATAATAGAAGAAAACTTCCCCAATCTACAGAAAGAGATACCCTTGAACATACAAAAGGCCTACAGAACACCAATTACAGTAGACCAGAAAAGAAATTCCTCCCAGCACATGATAACCAAAACACTAAATCTACAAAATAAAGAAAAGATACTAAAAGCTGCAAGAAAGAAAGGCATAATTACAAAAAAAATGGTAGATCCATTTGAGTTACACCTGACTTTTCACCAGAGACTATGAAAGCCAAAGGATCCTGGACTGAGGTTGTGCAGACTCTAAGAGACCACAGATGCAAACCCAGGCTACTATATCCAGCAAAACTTTCAATTAACATAGCTGGAGAAAACAAGAAATTCCATGACAAAACCAAATTTAAACAGTATCTAAACACCAACCCTGCTCCGCAGAAAATAGTACAAGGAAAATGTCATTGCAACGAGGACAGCCACACCCATGAAAATGCGAAATACAGATAATCATACATCAACAAAAGCAAAACAGACTCTACCACACACAATCACCATTAACTCCACAATAAAATATCCAATAACCATTGGTAAATAATCTCTCAACATTAATGGCCTCAACTCCCCAGTAAAAAGGCATAGGGTAACAAAATGGTTACAAAAACACGATCTTTCAATATGTTTCATTCAAGAAAGACAACTCATCAACAAGATAGACATTACCTGAGAATAAAGGGCTGGAAAAAATTTTCAAGCAAATGGTCTGAGGAGGCAAGCAGCAGTAGCCATTTTAATATCTGACAAAATAGACTTTCAATTAAAATTGAACAAGAAAGATTGAGAAGGACACTTTGTCCTAATCAAAGTAAATATTCACCAAGAGGAAGTCACCATCCTAAATATATATGCCCCAAATATTAGGTCATTTGCATTTGTAAAGAAATAATTTTCAAGTTTAAATCACTCATTGATCCCAACACAATAATAGTGGGAGACCACAACACCCCACTATCATCAATGGACAGATCCTCAAGGAAGAAATTAAATACAGAAATAATCAAGCTAACTAGGTCATGAATCAAATGGACCTAATAGACATTCACAGAGCTTTTTACCAAATAGAAAAGAAAATACTTTCTTCTCTGTGCCACATGGAACCTTCTCCAAAATAGACCATATAATTGTTCACAAAACAAGCCTCAATAGATACAAAAATATTCAAATAATCTCCTGAATCCTGTAAGACCACCATGACCTAAAGCTGAGCATCTACAACCATAGAATTAACAAAAAGTCTACAAACACATGGAAACTGAACAATCTTCTACTCAATGACAGCTGGGTCAAGGTGAAATAAAGAAAGCAAAGACTTCCTAGAGTTCAATGAAAACAAAGACAACATATCCAAATCTTTGGGACACAATGGAAGCAGAAATAAATTGAAGATACCACATATAAGCAACTTAATGGAACACCTGAAAATTCTAGAAAAAAAAAAAAAAGAATCAGACACACCCAGAGAAGTATATGGTAGGAAATAATCAAACTCGGCCGAAATCAATAAGTTGGAAACAAAGAAAAAAGTCAAAGAATCAACAAAATCAAGAGCTGGTTCTTTGAGAAAATCAACAAGATAGACAAACCTTTAGCCAAACTGACTAACAGGCAAAGGGTGACCACACAAGTTAACAAAATCAGAAATGAAAAGGGAGAAATAATGGATATCAAGGAAATCCAAAGAATCATTAGGTCTTACTTCAAAAGCCTATACACCACAGAATTTGAAAATCTAAAGGATATGGACAATTTCGTTGATAAATTCCACTTTCCAAAGTTGAATTAAGATCAGGCAAACAAATTAAACAGTCCTAAATCCCCTAAGGAAATAGAAGCAGTCATCAAAATTCTCCCAACCAAAAAGAACCCTGGGCCAGATGGATTCAGTGCAGAATTCTACCAAGCCTTCAAAGAAGAACTAATACCAATACTCCTCAAACTATTCCACAAAATAGAAACAGAAGAAACACTACCAAACTTATTCTACAAAGCCACATCACTTTAGTTCCTAAGCAACACAAAGACTCAACAAAGAAAGAGAATTTTAGACCAATCTCCCTTATAAACATTGATGCAAAAATACTCAATAAAATTCTGGCAAACAGAATACAAGATCACATCAAAAAATCTCATCAATCATGTCCAAGTAGGTTTCATGCCAGGCATGCAGAGGTGGTTCAATATAAGAAAATCCATGGACGTAATTAATCATATAAACAAATTGAAGGAGATGAATCAGATGATCATCTTTTTAGATGCGGAAAAAGCATTCGACAAAATCCAACACCCGTTCATGTTAAAAGTCTTAGAGAGATCGAGAATACAAGGCACATACCTAAACATAGTAAAGGCAATCTAGAGAAAACCTATAGCCTACCTCAAGCTAAGTGGTGAGAAACTTAAGTCATTCCCACTGAATTCAGGGACACGACAAGCCTGCCCATGCTGTCCATTGCTCTTAAATATAGTACTTGAAGTCCTAGCTATAGCAAGAACACAGGTAAAGGAGATCAAGGGGATACACATAGGAAAGGAAGAAGTTAAAGTTTGACTATTTGCAGATGATATGATAATATACATAAGCGATCCACAGAAGTCAACCAAAGAACTCATCCAGCTAATAAACAATTTCAGCAAAGTGGCAGGATAGAAAATTAACATGAAATTCGTAGCTCTCCTATACACAGATGACAAAAGGGCAGAGAAAGAAATTAGGGAAACCACTCCCTTCACAAGAGCCTCAAACAATATAAAATATCTGGGTATAAATCTAACCGAGCAAGTGAAAGACCTTCTTGAAAAAAACTTCACATCTCTACAGAAAGAAATAGAAGAGGATGTCAGAAAATGGAAAGATCTCCCATGTTCATGAATTGAGAGAATCAACATAGTAAAAATGGCCATCCTTCCAAAACAATCTACAGACTTAATGCAATCCCTATCAAAATACCAATACAATATCTTTCAGAACTGGAAAGATAAATTCTCAACTCTATATGGAAAAACAAAAAACCCAGGAAAGCAAAATCAATCCTATACAGTAAAAGATCTACCTGAGGAATTTCCATCCTTGATCTCAAGCTGTAGGGCAGAGCAACAGTAAGAAAAAACAGCATACTACTGGCATAGAAATAGGCCAGTTGACGGGTGGAATCAAACTGAGGACTCAGATATACATCCACACACATATGGCCATTTGATTTTTGACAAAGAAGCCAAAATGATACAATGGAAAAGCGAAAGCTTTTCAGCAAATGGTGCTGGTTCAACTGGATGTTTACATGTAAAAAATGCAAATATTTCCATATATATCACCCTATATGAAATTAAAATCCAAGTGTATTAAAGACTTCAACATAAATCCAGGCACACTAAATCTTTAAGAAGAAAAAGTGGGTAAGACCCTAGAACTCATTGGCACAAAAGACAAATTCCTGAACAGAACACCAACAGCTCAGAATTTCAGGAAGTCTCTCTTTGCCTATATCTTTCATATGTAGGCAAGGAGATGGGAGCTGAACAGAAAGAAAGGGAGATTTAGGAACATAGAGAGAGGATAGAACAAAAGCTAGATGATTGAACCTACTATTTAACTCAAGGCCTAAATTGTTACTTATAATGAAGATCATGTCTAAGTCATTGCTATTAGACTAGTATATTGATACAAAACATGGGCATGTCAAATACTTGGCAGATTTTAACACAATAATATATATCCTAAATCTAACAGATAGATATGATTCTATTGATATATGAGTTAAAATAGATGAACAACATCTTAAAAAGCCTCAGGGTCACACAGAATATGGCTTTAAAAGTTATTCTTACAGTATTAATTTTCTTTGACAAGACAATTTAATCCCTGACAGCACCCAGTCGACATCAAAGAAGATGATGAACATCAAAGAGCCTCCGTATAGACATGGCTTCAAAGGTGGCAAACCAGCTACTTGGCAAAATGTCCGTGTTCATGCCACAAAGAGAATCTGCCTAAAAATGGGCAACATAAAAGCAGGCAGAGTTGATGGCCGCACTCTGCCAAGTCAGGGTAAAGAAGTCCTCAATAGTTCCTGCCCTGAGAACAAGTCTGGCAGATATTTTAGGCCAGAAATCTGAAGATGAGGCTCCAACGTTGAAAAGTGTATTGGGTGACTGATCAGGCAGTAAACCATCTTAAGTCAATTTGTACATTTTGGAAGCTGGTAACTCGCACTGCTGGTTCACTCAGAAATTTAAGTTTTATTCCTTTTCAAGTCTCTGAGGGGCACTGAAGACAAGATAGTATAGTTTTACAACCTAGTTTAGGTGGTTAAGGGATAAGATCATTTAAGATCAAGATAAAGAAGTTTAGGTATTAGAGATGAGATATGATAGATATGCAATTTCATTCAGAAATTTGGACCCAACAAGACAGGTATGACACTTCAGACTGGTTGAATGCAGTATGCACTATGAATGTAACATGTATAGAACTCATTAGTCTCATGATTGTCACATGGTTCTCCTTGCTGTATGTGGTTTGTTTTATACATGTGTAGTAAAATAAATTTATAATAAAATAATAAAATATAAATAAATAAATATATATAAATTAAAATAAAATAGAGAATATCCCTATTCTATGTTTCTCATTTAAAATGTATGAAATCAGTATCATGAACAGTTGATTGAACTTATTTAGACCCCACTGTTTTGGTTGGCATAGGGCTTAAATTTTACATTTATTTTTCATTGTCTTAACAGCTGTAATATATTTTTCATTCTTCACCAGGGTCAGACTGGCTATAGCCACATGATCCTTATCTTGCTAAATTCACCTAAAGACCCTTGATGTTGCCTTGGTCATACCACTAGTGCCCAGGCCTAGTTTGGCCAACTTTGCATACACTGCCCTCAATTAATATTCTCCTGGCAGAGTCTGCTCTACCTGTGCACAACCATTGCAACCTCTGAACCAAGCTAGACCCTTCACATATTTTCCATGGTCTAGACCTATCAATGTGAGTGATGATGCCCTCTACTCTCCCTACACAGATTACAGATCTACTTTCATAATCCAGGCTTGGACCAGGATAAACAGCCTACACAAAAACCCAGGTTCCTGTGTCAGCCTGACCTCATTTTACCTAAAGCGTACACTCTCTCTGGCCAAATCTTGTCTATATATCCTTTTTTCTGCCTCAAAATATTCTGTCCATTTCAGACACAGAACTAAAAATGGTCTATATTGCCAGATCTAATAACAAAAATAAAAATAATATGAGTATTTTTAAGGCAGTCTCTCCTACCAAAGTCCATCAGTCTTCTTGGATTGTTTAACCAGATAAACCTCAGGACTCACAAAAGGAAAGATAATCATAAAAGCCATCAAAGAATGCAAAGAGATGCAGATTACATCTGACTCCTTCTTGTATATTTTTTTGTTTTAGTTTGTTATTTTTCATAATTATTACATTTTTTTTTAGTTTGATGATTTTTGTTTTTGGTTTGTTTGTTTGTTTGTTTTCTTTTATCTTCAAAAGAAAGAGAGAATATGACCATGACAATATTAATATGACAGTTGGGGTTAGAATTATAAGTATATTCATGTATAGAATTGTTTTTACTTAATTAGAAATCCTTGTATGTGTTGATCTTTTAAATACAATTTTCTTCTTGTTGTAAATCTGTTTGGTTCTATTTTCCATAGATTTACTCAGTTACAATTAACCAATAAAATGTATACACACTTAAAGTGGAAAACTTTATACAATCAAGCCAATAAAATATATTATGCCTATACCAATAATTTATGTATGTTTATAATGTACCCTTTTAGGAAACTTCATAAATACAATACAGTGTTATTTTATGAACTGATTTCCATCCATGAATATACTTTTATAATTCTCATTCCACACCTCTGTCATCTTTGCTTTGTCAGTGCTCACTCATCCCTAATCTGTTATTATCCACATGCATGCCTTTGTATTTGTTTTATGAGGTACAGATTTAATCAGAGATGTGGAGTGACCCTGGCCTTGGAACGTCCCATAGGAGCAGAATGGGATACTAATAGGCACATAACTGAGGAAAACTGCCTGGCTTGTATTCATATCTACTGAGATAAAAGAGCCTAGTAAAACATCTTATGAGAGATGGGTTTTATAACAGTTTAAAATTTCCAGTTATAATACATGATTTCAGCCTGAATCTACTTAAATGCTTTCTCTCTTTATTGAATTACATTTTAAAATACTGACTTGTCTTCTTCACTTTCATCTACCTTATGTCTCTGTTTTCTTGAGCATCACTCAGGTGTTTGTTCACTTTAAGTCCATTCTATATAAATTTTTTAACCTGTTTCTTTGTATGTTCTTTAAACTCTTTAATTCTAATTTACATTTTATTTTTAAATTAAGCAAAGGTTTCATAAAATTTACATATGTACTAGAAGATACATTCACCTAAACATTACCAATATTCTTTCCTAACTGTAGAACCGATGAGAGTGTCAAATTTCAAGAAATAGAAACCATATTAATGTAGGATGGGATTATTTGTTTCTTGCTGAGATTTCATGAAGCCTAGAACACCAAAGTAGACCATTAAAATGTGCAGATGTACAGACTATAACACTTCCCTAAACATGGAAAAACACATCTTATAAAAGTTGGAGCATTCATTCAATCTTCTAATGTGACATTTTATTTGAGACATGTTTTGGCAAAAATATGTATGAATTCCTCCAAGTGTGTAATAAGGTAAAAACACAGTATAACTTAATGTTTTATTTCAAAGGAATTCTTATGAAAACTGTTGTAATTTCAAGCCTAAAATTACATATGCAAAATTCTATATCGATGAATTAAGAATAACCTTATTTGTGAGTAACAATTAAGGCCTTGACTTGAGGATTAGATTCAATGATCTACCTTTTGTTCTATCCTCCCTTTATATTTCTATATCCCCCTTTCTTTCTTTTCAGCTTCTATCTCTTTACCTACCAAAGAAAGATAAAGGAAAAGAGAGATGTGCCTGAGTACAACCTAATTTTCTTCTCTGCATAAGACCAATAATAACTTATAGTCAACTCACCATAACTATCTTTTATGTTTATGTTAAATTAACAGGTATAAATATATAAAGTAAGATATATTAACATTATTATGTTAATTACAATAATGTATGTATGTATGTTTATGTTACATTTTACACTTATTTTTCTGGAGTCCAGTAGTAGTAATATGAGTAACTGGAGGAGCCTCCCACATGACACTCTGGCAATGAAGACCAGCCAGTGAATGGGAGAAAAGAAAACAAGGAGAGAAAATCTCAAAGTGTTTTGTGGTTGATTTGTATTTGTGCTGTGAAGGCAGAAATTTTCATGATTTGCACAGGATTCCTGGAAACCCTCATAGGGATGCATGCATGTTCATGTCATCTCCAAGCAACACATTGCTGTATTATTTGACAGAAAACACTACTTAACAATAGTTTCATAATTAACTATTATTTATTAAAATAATAAACCCACAAACCTAATCAATTCATTATTTCCCTGAGATTTTTCAAAACTAGGTACACTAGTGAAATAAAACCTCAAAGAATTTGCATGTATGGAATTGAGGCGATCAAATTGTAACGGTATTTGTGAATTTGACTTTTTCCCAAAACACTCCTTCTTTATTAAATTTAAGATATATATATACACACACAAAGTTTTAAAGAATGATATAGTCAAATTAAAGGACAAAGCATACAAAATTTCATTCTATCGTGGTTATAATGCAAAACAAAATCTATAGCTAAATATGTCTTAGACCAAAAAGTAAACAAATCGAAACAAAATTTTTCTAACAGAATATTAGTGAATGATTTAGAATGAAATTCCAAATCAGATTCAACCAGTTTTAGATAATGACCTCTTTAAAAATTCATCTTGCATCACTTAAAGGATCATATCCACCTCCCTCCTCTCTTCATGTCCCTACCCTCTGTCACTCTTCCATCCATTTCCCCTCAGAAAAGGGATCCACCCCACCCCCACCCATCGCTCCCCACTCCCACACCCCACCCAACCACTCCAGCACATGAAGTCACATCAAGACTGAGCACTCCCTCTTCCCCTGAGATCAAGTAATGCGGCCTTGTCATGGAGTCAGGATCAGAAAACCAACAACAGTGCCCATGTGAGCGACAGTCACATCTCCCCTTATGAGGTTACTCATGTGAAGTTCAGGCTGCTCATCAGCTACATCTGTGTTATGTGCTTAGGTATTGTCAGTGCTTGGGCCTTGGTTGGTACTTCAGTCACTGTAAGCCCTCCTGCGACCAGGTTATTTTTGGCCTTCTTGTGGAGTTCGTGTCCCCTCTGGGTCCTTCTATCCTCCCTCTATCTTCTACAAGGTTGTCAATGTCTGGGAGGATATGGGATTGATACTAGCCTTAGAAATGGGTGTCATGGAGACTGAAAAGGCCATCTCCTATCCAGAAAGAACTTCTAGAGGAAGGAGGGGAAAACCAACCCACACACAAAGCCTGTAACCCACAATTTACTCTGCTTACACGATGTGCAAGGATAAAGATAGAGCAGAGCTTAAGGGACTGTCCAACCAATGCCTGGCCTAACCTGAAACTGACTCTATGGGAGAGAGCCAACTTCTGTCACTATTAGTGACTCTGCTATGCTTGCAGACAGGAGACTAGTATAGCTGCCCTCCGAGAGTCTCTACCAAGCAGTAGATCTAAACTGATGCTGAGACTAATAGATAATGAACGTTTAATATGTCGAAGGCTTATGCAATCAAGCCTGTGGCATATGAGTTACACTGTATTTTATTTGTCAGGAAGAGGAAGTTTCAAATTCCCATCTCAAATCCTCATCCTTATTTTCACTGGTCATGTTTTCTGGAAGTGAATTACAGGGTTACTCTATTTCCAGCTCCATAGATAGTTATTGACTTTTTGACGGTAATGAACACTAATTAGATATGAATGTTCCTTGTGGTATAACAATAGCTGGCCACCTTTTGGAGCATTTTGTTATTGTGCACTATTGGATACAATAAAGTAATAAGTGCTTCTTTAGTCTGCACCTGCTATAATTTGAATTGCTTATAGTATTCTCAAAAATAATAGCAACAAAGGCAGAGTAAGAACTATAGTAGAAAGATATTTGAGCCAAGAAATCTGTGCCCCAAGACAGGAAAAATATTTCCTGCCAAGTTGCCAAATACAAATAGGTAAATGAATGTAACATTTATATAATTCCTAATTGTTCCATGGTTCTTCTTGTTATATGTAGCTTACTGTATATATGTGTATTAAAATACATGTATATGTAAAAGTAAAAAATAAAAAAGAGTGTAGTAGAATTAGAGTCTAATCATCTTGATTTCTAACATATTATTCTATATATAGAGACCTTTTCTTATTTATAAATATACAGAAATTATTTTATTAAGTTGTAATATGTATACATTATTAGTTCATATTTGTAAGTATAGATACAAATACTAATGCATATGATGTGTTGTTTTAATTATATATATATATGTAATATACAATGATTAAAATAAGCTATTAAGTATACCTTCACTCATGCTGCAATGAGGTAAGAAACTAGAATATATTGGTTGTAAATTTTAAAATGTATAAATCAGATGGCTCAGAAGTCCAGTTACTGAGTAAATACTTAAGGGATGGAGATCAGTAAATGTAAGAGCTATCAATAGACCCATGTTTATTGCAATATTATTCACATGGATCAAGATGAGGAATTACCAATGTGTCTATCAATATAAGAGTGCCTAATGAAAATATGTTGTGTGAAGAAGACAAAATATGTTTTCTCAAATTCGGAACATAAACCTGTCACTTGCACAAAACAGATAAACCTGATGGCATAGACAGAATAAAATTAGATATAAAAGTAAATATCTTCCAAAAGAAAAAAAACAGATCATACAAATATGAAACCCCACAATAAACAGAAAGCAATAATGCTAAAATATACCAATATAATTGCTGCCTAAAAAAAAAAAAGAATCAAAGAAACATTTTAATATATTGCAAATCTTAATTAAGTAGAATTACATTACTTATCTCATCTTTTTCTTCTTTTCAGACACTCTCAGCTACCATGCCTTGATCCCCTCCCATGCATCTCCACCCTCAGAGGAATATCCTCACAGTCACTGATCAGTATTCTTAAATGAGCAGTACAGAGATCGGAGGCTCCGGAATGCCCAGCCTTAACAGACATACCACAGTTCCTGCATTTGCGACTCGGAGCATATTGTAGATGAGGGGATAGGAGAAACTGTAAAAAATGAATGAATGAATGTCACTTTGTTCTCTTGACAGTGTCTCCTGCCTTACAGAAGCATTTCAGCCTCATGAGGTACCATTTATTAATTGTTGACATTAAGGCCTGGGCTGTTGGTGTTCTGTTCAGGAAGTTGTCTCCTGCGCCAATATGTTCCAGGCTCTTCCCCACTTTTTCTTCTAAGTGACTTAGTTTCTCTGGTTTTATGTTGAGGTCTTTAATCCACTTGGATTTGAGTTTTGTGCAAGGTGACAAATATGGGTCCAGTTGCATTTGTTTACACATAGACCTCCAGTTAGACCAGCACCATTTGTTAAAGATGCTATCCTTTTTCCATTGAATGGATTTGGCTTCTTTGTCAAAAATCAAGTGACTATATGTGTGTGGATTCATATCTGGGTCTTCGATTAGATTCCACTGATCAACCAGCTTGTTGCTGTGCCAGTACCATGCTGTTTTAATTACTATTGCTTTATAGTACAGTTTGAGATCAGGTATGGAGATTCCTCCGGACCACCTTTTATTGTACGAGATTGTTTTAGCCATTCTGGGTTTTTTGTTTTTCCATATGAAGTTCAGAATTGAACTTTCAATGTCTTTTAAAAAAATGTGTAGGTATTTTGATAGGGATTGCTTTGAATCTTCAGATTGCTTTTGGTAGGATGGGGAAATTTTCTTCTATGAGTTTGTTGAGAATAGTTTCTGGGCCTTGAAGTCTGAAATCTTCTCTTTCTTCAATGCCTATTATCCTCATATTTCTTCTTTTCATTGTGTCCTTGATTTCTTGGATGTTTTGTGTCAGGAGTTTTCCAGATTTGGCATTTTCTTTAGTGGTTGCTTCAAGATCTGTGATTGTATCTTCTAGACCTGAGATTTGTTCTTCCATCTCTTGGATTCTGTTAGAAAAGCTCACCTCTGTATTGCTTGCCTTCTTTTCTGAGGTCTCGTGTTCTCATATTTCTTCTCTCTGTGTGTTTATCATTGAATGCATTTTCATCTTCAGATCTTGAACTGATTTTTTTAATTTTTTTCATCTGGTTGTTTGTATATTCCTGAGTTTCTTCCATTGCCTCTTTATAGGTCTTCAGAGCTTGACCCGTTTTATTTATTTATTTCATCTGGATGTTTGCATTTTTCTGAAATGGTTCCAGTTCTACTTTATGTGCTTCTTTTATGTCTCTCACATGTTTGGCTGCATCTTCCTGCATTTGATTATGAATTTTATTTGTTTCCTACATTATTATCCCCTTTATTAAGGATTTGAGGTCATTTTCTTGTATTTCCATTGTGTTTGAGTTCTCTGGGTTGTTTTCTTTGGGATAGATGGAAACTGGAGACGCCATGTTGTTTTGGGGTTTTTTGCATATGCGTTTATGTTGTCCTTTAGACATCTTGCCATCTCTGTTTTTGTTGGGTAGCTTCCAGAGTGGGATGGAGGCAGTCTGATGATAGATTTACTTGTTTTCTCACTATTTCCCTAGGCCAGAAGATCTGATGCTTCACTGGTGTGGATGGCAGGAGGCTAGCCCTGTTGTTTTGGACTCTCACAGCCAGTGATCCCCAGCTCCCCTGTACTGTGGGTCCTGCAATTGTTCTGGGTCTCTGAATGAGCGTTGGGTCAGACCAAAGTATCCACAGCTTTCTGTGTCCCCTGCCAAGTCCACCCAGGGACACCGGGCCAGAACCATGTGCCGAGCTCAGCTAGATTCTCAGGGCCCGAATCGTCTGCCGACTCAGGTAGGGACTCTGGGCCCAATCCACGCAATGAGCTCCCTTAGGGACTCTGGCCCCAAAATGCACTCAGAGTCCAGCCAGAATTTTTGGGCTGCTACTACGCACCAAGCTCAGCTAAGGGATTTTGGCACAAAGAGCTTGCTGTGGTCAGCTAGAGACTCAGGGCCCGAAACGTCTGCTAACCTCAGCCAGGAATTCTGGATTCAAACTACACACTGTGTCCCACCAGAGTCTTAGAGCCAGGACTGTACCAGAAGTTCAGCTAGAGTCTCTGGCCCAAATCTGTCTGCCAAGCACAGTTAAGGACTCTGGCCCCAAACTGCATGCCGAGCTCTGCCCGAGTCTCCGGGGTGGAATTGTGCACTAAGCTCAGCCATGTACTCTGGACCCACACTGAGCGCTGAATTCAGCCCGGTACTCTGGGCCTAAACTGTGTGGAGAGTCCAGCCAGAGTCTCAGGGTCACTGAGCCTGTGCACAAATCTCTGCTAGAGTCTCTGGGCCCAACCTGCCCAGCAAGTCCAGCTAGGGACTCTGGGCCAAATCTGCCTGCTGACCTCAGCCTGAGTCAGAGCAGCAGCTTGCACGTTGAGCTGAGCTAGTGTCTTGGGCAGAACTGCTTGCTGAGCTGAGCTAGCACCTCGGGTGGAACTGAGTGCTCTGTCCAGCCTGTGTCACAGCAGGGGAGCTGTGGCTGAGCTGAGCTAGTGCCTCAGGCAGAATTGCTTGCTGAGCTGAGCTGAGCTAACGTCTCCACGGCACTGCGCACTGAGCTGAACTTGAGACTCTGGGGCTGAACTGTCTGCCGAGTCTAGTTTGGGTCTCAAGGCACCGCGCAACCCAAATCTGGCCCAGAGTCCCCTCTCCTGCAGCAACTCCCATCGACCACCACACCAATCACCTCTGCTGAAGGGCTCCTAGCTGCAAACCTCAGCTGCTGCTGCTGTTGCCCATGTCGCCGCTGCCGCTGCTGCCACTCCAATCCTAGAAAATCCGAGCTTCTCCCATGTGCAGGGGCATGCAGGTCCTCTGCACCCTGGTCCCTTCGAACTGTGGAGCACCCCTGCTGCCATGGTGTAGGGACCTCGGTGTTCCTGGTTCAGAAATCTGTGCAATTCCCTGAATTGTTTACTGGAGCTTCTAAACACTGTCCACACTGCTCCCTGCCATCTTGGATCAATGACATATAATATTTTATTCAAAATGTGGTCCCTGATATCTGAAGGTGCCTGCTACTTCACAACTTCTCTGTTCCTAGGCATAAGTAAGCAGTTTTATGACACAAGCTTTCTTCTAGTTTGGCATTCAAACAGACAGAGATGGCAGAGATCCCTGCAAAAAGAAGTTCTCCATGAGCATATATCTGGTCCTGCATCTTTTTCTAGAGTTACATAGTAACTCCCCAGGTTAAGGACACACAAGGAAATCAAGGCTTCCTGACTTCCTAATGTCTACTTCTTCCATGGAATTATGGTGGAGGGTTAAAAAAAAAAAAGGAAAATTGAAAAATAGGTGCTTGACTGTAATGCTAAATATATAGTACTTCAGTATCTGGAGAAAGTAATTTAATCTCACAGGCCCTCAGTTATCTAATGTCTAATGAGATGCAGTTGTAAATGATTGCCTACAATGAAGTCTCTCTAGAAAGTAGCTTTCCATCCTTCTCATATATCTAAATAATACTGAAGCTATTGTTGTGAGAGTATAATTCTATCTCAGGGACTTGTTTAGGTCAAGCAAACAATCACTGTCTAGCCTCTGTGATTTAAAGCTGAAATTTGGAGGGCTAAGTTTTACATCCCATCATTGAAATAAGAAGTTTCTTAGTATTAAATGTGTCTACTACTAATGTAAAAAACTATACAAATATTTATTAATATGTTCACTTGTTATTGCAAATATGTGGGTTCTTCTAAACCAACATATGTTAGCAATTTAGAAAACATAAGACCCTTTCTCCAAATCAAACTTCACTTCTTGTCCCTTTGAAACTTTTACAGGAAATATTGAACTGAAGAAAAAAAGTCACTAAAGATTTATTTTATATGTTTTATATTATAACATATTTTATATGTTTCAAATAGCAATTAAAAAAGGCTGGATTTAAGTCCCAACTTGGATTTATGCTTTGCATCTGATTATGGGCCCCTTTTTTGTAATTAATTTAGTAATAAACAGGATAAATAAAAAGGAAAGTGGTACTTGAACCCAAATAGGAGGCCAAGGTGGTTTTCCACAGGACAGAAGGAAAGTCTCTCCATTTCCATTAGCTCTCCTTGTTTCCTGGCATCTCCCTGTCAATTACATGGAGATACTGTCCTCCTCACCTCCTAGTCTTATGAGAACTACAATCATTTCAGTTATCATCATAGAATCATACATGGTAAAATTATATTCTAGTTTAGGACATATTTGTCTTGAAAATTGAAATGTGATCCTCAAATTTTGTGTATCTTAAAAAAAAAAATCAAAAAACAAAAGCAGAAGGGGCATTTGTTGAATTCTACAAACTTTGAAATCCAGATGCTTCTTCCTCTCTGCAGTTCTTTTGTGCAGTTTGTCGTCTTTGGCTCAGTTTAACCCTTAATGGAAGTTTGAATCATTTATTTATGTGTGAAATTTATCCACCTTTCATCTATATTTCATAAAATGCTCCCAAGATGAGGCTGTTGCAGTTCTAGTTTTCTTGTTCAGTATAGCTCACTAACTGCAAGGACAACTACCACTACAGGTTTCTAGGCAGTACTGAGAGGAGCTCTGGGAAATAGTCAGATATTCTCTGAGTCACGCCAATTAGCATGCCAACGGATGAAGCTGGGGCTAAGGTCAACCTTAAATAGCAGTGCATAATCTTCCCTAAATGTGGTATATGACATGGTATATGTGCTTGTGTACTCTATGTACACCAGATAGATTCATAACAAAATTTTATCAGATTTTAAAGAAAGAAATACAAATAATACTTGTGATTTGTTGTTTATTTAACTTTTATTGAAAATTAAATTTATGCAATATTTTCCTATCACGGTATTATCTTTCTCTTAGATACCTCCCTACCTCCTTATCTACACAATTCCCTGCCTTCTTTCTCTCTCTTTTTAGCAAACAGAGAATTAATAGAACAAAAAACAAAAACATAACAAAAATCAAAAACAAAAAAACAAACCAAACAAACAGAAAAAAACAAACAAACAAACAAGCAGGAAAGACATGAACCATACATGCAAACAAAATCTATTAAAACTAAATGATGAAATAAATAGTATGAACTAAAGGGTAAAAAAAGCTGTAAAATATAAATGCAAGTTTATTAGAAGTGGCACAGGAGGGGGAAGGGAAGGTTGAACATGCACTGTGGGTGGAGTAGGGGAAGGGAAGGAGATAGAGGGACAGGGGAGAAGAAAAGAGAGACAGGGGGTGAAAGGGAGAAATACCAAACTGTGGTTTATATAATGAATCTCAGGGAGAGGGAAGCCATAATCCTAGGTAGAGGCCAGGCCATGTCAGCTATGTCCTGCAGCAGGACCTGATAAAAATGTGAAATCTAAAATTATAAGTTTTATGTTTATTATAAGAAAACAGATGCAAGGTATTGGGATATATGAGGTTTATTAAGTGAGCATGTGGGAGAAGGAAAGGGTGGAGGGGTACCTCAGAGAGAGAGAGAAAGAGAGAGAGACAGACACAGACACACAGATACAGACACAGAGAGGAGGAGTATAGGTAGGTAGAGAGTAGAGAGAGAGCTAAGAGGAGAGTTTGTCTATTTATTTATTTATTTACTTATTTATTTATTTTCTTATAAAGAAAAACATTTAATTGGGGCCTGCTTAGGGTTCAGAGGTGTAATCCATTGTCATCATGGTGGGACACAGACAGTCATGATGCTGGGGAAGAAGCATCCAGGCAGCAGGAAGAGAGAGACACTGGGCCTAGCTTGAGCTTTTGAAACCCCCAAAGCCAACTCTGTGTGGCACACTTCCTCCACACCACCACAACTCCTAATCCCTCCAGTTTGTACTTTTATATAGGCCTGGACAGGGCCACATTTTTGTGGCAGGAGGGAATGACATCACAGGTAGCAGACTGAAGCAGAATCCTAAAATTCCTACCTTTTCCTATAATTAAAATGAGGAACATTGGATTGTTTTATATGAGGTAAGTTAAAGTATAGAAATGTAGGTAAGTGAGAAGAGAGATGGGGGGAGGAGAATAGCAACAAATGTCCAAATTATATAGTGAAGAGGAAGGAAAAATTCTGCCCTGAAACTTCAAGGTAGAGGAAAGGGTATGTCAGCCATGTCCTGCAGCACATAGAGACCGAGGAATGCTGGGGGAACCTGGAGATGTTTGTTCTGGCTCTGGAGCACACTATTTCAGACTTTTGTAAATGAATAATGGATGAAGTAATGGTTTTAACTACTTTCTGCTGACAGTAGGGCGGTGACAGGGGGTTAAGAGGCTGAAATGTTTACTAAGTTCTGGAAGAACAGACTGTTGATTTGCTGTCCAGAGTCTGAGAACATCTGTGGCGAGGAGGGGAAGTGCAAGTCCAGTTAGGAAGAACAATGCCGGTCCAGCTGGCATGATCTTTGAGGTTGGACTGAGCCTGTATGGGTAGCTTCTTTGTCAATGTCCCAGATGTAGGAATTCTGGCAGGGTACTGGAACATATATGAGAGGGCAGAAGACAAAGTTAGTAGGTTAGGGAGAAAATTCCTTCTAGGTGTGCATTTGAAAACCTTGGGATAGCAAAGAGAAAGGGCTTGATAATAAGGAAAGAGACAGTGCTGACAATGCTTGAAATTTTTCAGAGAGCAAAGAAATGATTCGGATGTAGGGAGCTTCCTTCCATTTTACTTGATTGCAGGCAATAATTAAACGGCTTTAGTTTGGATCTGTCCAAGTTTGCTTACAAAGGTGTTTAATCTAAGAAAGCATTAATATGGCCTTAGGGATTTGAAATTCTCTAGAATACATCCCAAAGGCATGCTAGGAGGAACAGGTGTCTGGACATTTTTCACAGGGAGGTGAAGTCAGTAACCCATTAGAGCATGCCGAGAAACAGATAGTGACTCGGAAAAACAGGTACATACTGTACAGTAGCTAGTCAGCACTGACCTGCCACAAGAGAGTGCAGATGATCTGGCCCCAGGAAGAAAACCCACCTAGTACTGGAATTTTATGGCAGAGGGTGGCAGCAGAAGAGCTGTGTCAGTGGTTTCACCCAGAGAAAAAAAGTCCTCCTTGTAGGTTAGCGAGAAGAAATAGCCACATTCCTGAGGACTGGGGTTGTCAGCTGGTATTGGGTGCATAAAGTTAGCAAAGGAGAGGGGACTGTCAGAACCATTGAAAAGGGGAAGGAGTCCCACCCTCTAAGATAGGCAATAGATGAGAAACTGTTGATTGGCAGTGCTTTTCTGCATTTCATTTGACCTGAGAAGTAGATTTTCTGTAGCTTCCAAGATCCTTTGAAGTAAATAAAGGGAGATAAATTTTAGACATGCTAGCATCAGCATAGTTTGAAATCTGTGATATAATATACACTGTTAGACATGTACACATTGCAGGAAAAGGCAGTAGATATACAACATAGTAGAGGCTTAGGAAAAGAACTGTGTCAAAAGCACAGATACTCTGAGGTGAGCCTAGGAAAAGCCGAAGCCTTATGGAACTTTCTGGACACCTGTGAAATGGTAACACAGGGAGGACAGACATCTCCTGTAGAGGAGAAGGCAAAAGCTCACTTCAGCATCAGTATACCTCATGAAAGAGAGGCTTCTTCCCTCTGTTCAGAAGACTGAATGTATATAATTTTAGCACAATGAGAGACATCTTAAGAAAAAGACAAGCAAAGGAAATTTAAAATCTTGAGCTTAGAACTATGATAGGATCATATAGTGGGATTTTTTTAACCATAATTAGATTAATAAACTAGAGCTTCATTGATCACTGTCAACACTTTGGACAGTTTAAAAACAACATCATA
The DNA here is from genome assembly GCA_907169655.1 of Acomys percivali. Taxonomy (NCBI): domain Eukaryota; kingdom Metazoa; phylum Chordata; class Mammalia; order Rodentia; family Muridae; genus Acomys; species Acomys percivali. The sequence goes on along the minus strand of OU015743.1, from coordinate 94,833,004 downwards.
CCAACAGATAGCAACAGAAAGTTATATAACTCGCATTTACAAATATAAAACACATTCTTAGACCTTCTAAGACTCATAAAACATATTTCTGGAAGCTTTAAGATATAGGAAAAATTGCTGTAAGTTGTTGCTGTCCTTTCTTAAAAGAATGGTAACAAAGTAGACGATATCTAGATTTGACAATTAAAGTTTGGTCTCTTGCATATGAAGGGGGCTGGGAAGGTACCTGAAGCCTCCATGATAGAAGTTGGCTATGTGACTATGTAGCCTGAGTATGAGGTTACAACAGACCTGTAGCATTATCCTGGGTATGGAGAGGCTGCTAAATCTAAGAGCCATCTGTACTTGGAGGCTAGAAGTGTCTAAAGCTCTTGTGTTGGTTGAACCTCCAGTGGCTGGGCATAGCGGCCAAGACTGCATGTGAATATCTTCAAATCCATAGGCTAATTTACTCACAGGCAAGGCTGTGGGACTGGTGTCCCTTCTTGGCTGCAGCAGCTGTGAGACCAGTGTCTTCCTTTTGGCTGCATCTGAAATACGACCATAGCAGAGCTGGCTCAGGCTGGACCCTGGTGGGACGGGGTATTGCAAACCTATATTTCTTCCCTCAGGTCAGTGGCTAAGGCCTGGAGAATAGTTTTTACTGTTGCTGAGCCTGTTGAGGAGGCTTCTCCCTCCTATATCAGGATCCAAGAAATATCCTCAGCCTTTTAATTAAGATGGAAGTGATACAGCTTAAGAACATTTAAATAGACAACTTTGTTAATAGTTTATCTTAATACTTAAAGACTAAAACTTTTATCTCTGTTAAGTTGGAACATTAAAACTATACCTACAGTCTAAAAAGAGCAGAACAGTTTTGTATGTCTAAGCATCACATTTAGAATTTTAAGCTACGCAAGTTTTAAGACAGTGATTTAAATTTTAATATTGTAAGCAAATGAATGTTAATACAGGAGAACATTATAGAAAAAATTTAAAACTATATCAAACCCATTAGCCAGGAATGATTGAATCCAGTTTATCTGGTGACAGGAGAGACAGCATTTATTTACTTGTCTAGGAATTAGTAAAGGCATAAATTAGAAATAAAAACAATTTGCATCAGCATAAAAACATAGCTTTGAAATAAATACATTGAACCAGAGTACAATATTATGACTATATCAGGTTTATTAAATGAGCATGGGGGAAGAATGTAAGGGGAGATGGGGTACACCAGAGAGAGTGGGGGTGGGACAGAGACAGAGACAGAATAAGAGGTAGGTAGAGAGTAGAGAGAGAGCCACAAGGTGGGTTTGTCCTTCTATATAGCCTTAGACAGTGCCACGTCCCCATGGCAGGTAGGCAATGACATCACAGGTAGGCAGACTGGAGCCGAATCCTAACAAAAATATTAAAACTAAAGCCACTAAGACAAAACAAAACAAACAAACAAACAAAAAACACACCCAACCAAAGTAATATGAAACAAACAATCGTCAAAAATATGATTGAATTCATTTTGTGTTGGCCAACTATGCTGACCATGGGGCCTACCCTTAAGTACGGTTTATATATCCAGTGAGACTGCTTTGGAGAAAATTATGTTTTTCATTGCAAATGGAGGTCAATAGGAGATCGCTCCTTTGAGATAGTTCTTTGGTTAGAGATGAGAGTTCATGTTACTTCTCTCTCACACATTGGACCCTGATTTGAACTTGTGCAGTCTCTGTCTATGCAGTCAAGTCTCTGTGAGTTTATGTGTGTATCAGTCTTTTTGTATATGAAAGACACAGTTTCCATAGTGTCATCCATCTGTCTCCTGCAATCTCTCTGCCTCTTCTTCAGCATAACTCCATGGCCCTGAGGGTATTTGATGAATACATTCATTACCTCTTAAACTATTCCAAAAAAAAATTGAAAACTGAAGGACCACTCCCAAACCTACTTTGTGATGTCAGTATTACTTAATTCCAAAACTAGATAAAGAAACATGTACAATTAATGAATTAATTTAATACTGTGACTAATATTGCCAATGTACATCTCTGTACAAATTCTCTATATAATACTAGTAAACTTAATACAGCTACATATCAAGAGTATAATCCACTAGGGTCAATTTGGTTCTTCCAAAAAATTCAGAGAAGGTTCAAAATAACTAAATAAATAAATAAATACAATTAACAAATTAAATAAATAGACTGAAAGATGAAAAGCACATAAATATCTCAATAGATGCAGATAAAGCCATTGATAAAATCCAGCAGGCTTCCAAGATAAAAGTCCAAGAAAGAGTATAACTAAAGGATATACCTCAACATATAAGGACTATACATGACAAAAATAAACTCAATGACATCCTAAGTGGAAAAATACTCAAAGAGTTCCATTAAAATTATGGAGGAGACCATTCAGTTTTAGTCTATTTCTAGGTAAAATAACCAGATTAAAAAGGCAAGAGAATGAACTTTCAAGGGCACCAATAAGAAAAGAAGAAGTCAATATATTTTGATTTGCAGATGATGCACTGTCTTGAAAAAAGTGAAGTGTTATACATATGAGATATCAAAAATTTTTATTAAAAAATTTCTAGAGACAATAAACAGTTTCATCAAAGTAATTGGGTGAAAATAAATTCTACCAACCAAGATCAGTAGTCTTTCCATACTCTATCAAAAGTCACAGTAAGAAAGAAACCATGGATACATCCTCTTTACAGTTACATGAAAAAGATAAAATAAAACTAACCAAGGAGGTGAAAAATCTCTACCATGAAAATTTCAAGTCCTTTGATATATAGACTGAGAAACACAAGAGAAAATGGTAGACACTTTTTTCAAAGAAATGATTTTTAAAATCTATTTATTTTGGTGTATCTCATACATAGGCCATGGAATGATCATAGAGATCAGAGGACATTATGTGGAAATTACTCCCTTTACTGTAACATGTAAATTCTGGGGATTAAGTTTAGGTCATTATACTTAGGAGCATGTGCCTTTATACACTTAGCTACCTGGCCAGTCACATGGCACTTGGAATTTATGCTTATATTTGGCTAGAATTTTCACAAATTATTATAACTACTTTTATTATTTGAAGTCATGTAGGAAATATTTGCATCTTTATTTAAATCACAGTTGTCATTCTAGCCTGGATATTTGTGATTATCCATTTGTCCATTCTATATCACAAGTGTCAGATATGGCAAGAGGCTCTTGATATTTCTTTTAAGTAATGTAACATTGGCAAATATAAATTATAATATCATAGTTACACTTGTCACTAAAATAATAAGATCTCAATTTCTTCTTGGCTTCATTTTCAACAAAGGAGATATTTGAGATGCAGAAACATAAAAAGTATTTTTTGTGAATCATTAAGCCTTTAATATAAAAGAAAGATTGAAAGTATTTCATAAAACTTACTGAGGCAATTTATTACTCTAAAATTATAGACAATAAGTGAAGAAAATAGAAATGTTGAATACATTTCACAAAATGAGCACACCAAACCTACGGCATATAAATTTAGAAATATTACATTTTTTGCCTCTGTTAAAATTTAGCCCATTTCAAAGCTGAGGCATGGAACTTATTATATATGACTAAATTCATCCTTCCAGCCTCACTAACTGAATACATGCACAGCCTTATTTGCCAGAAGGTCTCTATGTAGGTTACTAGCCTTATCTAGTTATATTGGGAATTCAGTGAGATTCTCTTCATCTTTATTTATTTTGAGCACCTAACTAAATCATAATACTCATAAATTAGAAAAGAACATCAATTCAATGTAATTCTTAGAAAGCTTCCTCAGCAAGCCTGAACAGTAGTTATTATGTTAAGTAGTTCTATATTAACCTGTTAATAAAATATTTCAGATATCATCTAAACACCAAACACACAATGTATGTCATATACATAGACATTTTTTGATAGATAGGCAATTTATAGGTAGCTGTAGATAGGTAGAATCCATATATAGAGATAAACATGTTAAAATATATTTCCCACCATTATTTTATGTTGCAGATGTAAAGTGAAACAGACATTGATTGTGCATGAGGTATCACTAAAATGATAGCTCCATCCAGTGTCTTGCTAGATTTCCCTCCTTGTTAGATATGACCACTATGAGAAAACTATAGCTTTATCTCCTGACAGAGTTCTAGGTTGGGGTTTAACATCCTTGAATCTCTAGTTAAATTCTTCATATAGAAGAACTTAAGTTAACAGATACTTTCCAAAGAGGCTAATATGTCACCAATGAAATATCTGGCACATTCAAAAGTCCCCTATTTCACTATAATATCATTTGCATTGTAGTTTTGACACTTTTCATTTTGCAGGCTTCTCAAAATCACAGTAAAAATACTAAACATACCAAAATAGTATTGCAAATACAATGTGTTCCCTTACCATCTCCGGTTGCCCTCCTTCTCCCCAACATGGTCTGTTAAATCCCACAGCTTTCTCCAACTTTCCCCCTTGAAGGAAAGCCTGTGCACATTATTAGCATTCCTGGGAATGCCTAAATTCCTTCCTCTGCTGCCACCAAGCAGGCGACATACATGTCACCTTCCTTCACCTGAAAATCTTAAAAGTCCAGCCCACCATAGCCTGGGTGCAGCTTCTTCTGGCCTCCTCCCCTGATGCTGTTGAAATTGCCCTGGAGATTCAGTTCCAAAGTATCCTTACCATTTTATATTTTTAATCTGTCTTTCATTGGCTTATTTCTTCAGCAGAGATAACCCATCGTAATGCAATACTTAAATAATATTGATAGTTATAAAGTAATCAAAAATAGTTCACAAACCTGCTGATCAGGAATATGTCAAACTGAATAAAAATTTAATGAAAGATGCAAAACAGATACCAATCATATTAAATTAACTGGTAGTTGAGAGAGAAGAAGAAGAGTTTTTCTCAACCTATCAAACCCCTATTAAAACATGGGGTGGGGGTAAAATACAAGAAGGAAATTAGAAGTCAGGGCAAATATCTTTTTCCATTTCCCCCTCCTCCCCGGCCACCTCCCCACCTTCTCTTTTTTTTTTCCTAGTTGTCCTTGTCTTCTTGGACTTGTGCATTTTTATATTAAAAACAGAAAGCAAAGAAAAAAGGAAGCTTTTTTTCTTACGTTGTGGTGAAAGTATTTATTAAGCACAGTTCTAAAAAAGGAAGAGGGTTCTTACCTCAGAAAAAGAAAGCTGGAAAAACCTTGTCATCCAGGGAAGCATGTGCCAAAAATAAACTATGAACAGTGGTAATCAAGGGGAGCAGAATTTCAATAGATGCCAGAAACCAAAATCTGTAATACGGCAACACACCTATATAAAAGGAGAAAAAACGAAGGGCATAAACCTGCTTTGTCTTTTCTGTTTTATTTATTTTTTATTATTTTTTAATATTTTATCTGTTCACTTTACAACCCAATTGTGGGCTCCTCCCTCTTCACCTCCCTGGTCTACTCTCCCTCCCATGTCCTTCCTCCACTGGCCCTCACAACAGGGGAGCCCTCCTCCCCTATCATCCGGCCTCAATCTATCTGATCTGGACTGCCTGTGTTATGCCCAGATCATGAGACTCCCCCCAAAAGACCACCAGGACTCTATACTGATCCAATACACAGAGAGTTCTTTACTACAGGATCAAGCTTTGACCTCAAGCCTTCCTGACACAGCAGGACAGGAGAGTAGTGCAGAGCTTCAAGGGTAATTTTTTTTTAACATTTTTCTATTAATTTATTCATAGTACATCTCAGTTGTTATCCCATCCCTTGTATCCTCCCATTCCTCCCTCCCATTTTCCCCTTACTCCCCTCCCCTATGACTGTGACTGAGGGGGACTTCCTCCCCCTTTATATGCTCATAAGGTATCAAGTCTCTTCTTGGTAGCCTGCTATCCTTCCTCTGAGTGCCACCAGGTCTCCCCATCCAGGGGTTGTGGTCAAATATGAGGCACCAGAGTATGTGTGAAAGTCAGTCCTGACTCTTTGCTCAACTGTGAAGAATGTCCTGACCATTGGTAATGGGCTTATAATGGGGAAAACCACAAGCTAGGGATTGTGGGTCACAGAGACGTTGACGTTTAGGTGGATTGGGAGGAGGCTAAATCACGAGGGGAAGTTTTTTATCTTGGAGAAACACTGAATCTTGATTATATCTAATTGCCCAGGTGTGAGTTTCTGGAATGTGCTGGAAGATGCAGTTTATGGTAGATTAAGGCCATTATATTTTATTTAGTTACTTTATGTCTGTGTATTGTAGTGCAGTTAGTGTGTATTATGTGGCTAATAATCCACTTATAAGTGAGTACACACCCTGCATGTCTTTCTAAGTCTGGGGTACCTCACTCAGGATGATCATTTCTAGGTCCATCCATTTCCCTGCAAATTTCAAGATTTCCTTATTTTAAAAGCTGAGTAGTATTCCATCGTGAAAATGTACTACAGTTTCTTTACCTGTTCTTCAGTTGAGGGCTAACTAGTTGTTCCCAGATTCTGGTTACTATGAATACAAATAAAGCAGCAAATGTCCTTGTTATATGGTGGAGCATCTGTCTGATATATGCCCAGGAGTGGAAAAGCTGGTTCTTGAGGTAGAACTTATTCCTAATTTTCTACAAAAGCAACAGCTTGATTTCCAAAGTGGTTGTACAAGCTTGCTTGTACTCCCACCTACAATGGAGGACTGTGCTCCTTTCTCCACATCCTCAAAAGCATGTGTTGTAACTTGAAATTTTGATCTTAGCTATTTTAAGAAGTGTAAGATAGAATCTCAGAGTCCTTTTTAATACCATTTCCCTAATGACTAGGGACATTGAGCATTTCATTGTTTCTTACCCATTTGATATTCCTCTGTTGAGAATTATGTTTAGCTCTGTACCCCATTTTTTAATTGGATTATTTGGTTTGGTGGTGTTTAACTTTTTGAGTTTTTTATATATTTTGAATATTAGCCTTCTGTCAGATTTATTATTGGTGAAGATCTTTTCCCAGTCTGTAGGCTAGTCTTCTGTTCTGTTGACAGTGACCTTTGCCCTACAGAAGTATTTTCAGTTTCATGAGGTCCCATGTATTAGTAGCTGATCTTAGAGCCTGAACTGTTGGTGTTCAGGAAGCTGTCTCTTGTGCCAATGAGTTCAAGGTTCTTTCTCACTTTTTCTTCTAACACATTTAGTGTGTCTGGTTTTATGCTGAGGTCTTTAATCCACTTGGACTTATAAATAAAGATTTATTTGCATTTTTGTACACATAGACATCCTGTGAGACCAGTACCATTTGTTGAAAGTGCTATCTTTTTTTCCATTATAGGGTTTTGGCTTCTTCGTCAAATGTCAAATGTCCATAGGTGTGTGCCTTTATTTCTGGGTCTTTGATTGTATTCCATCGAACCACCTGCCTGTTTCTAGGCCTGTGCCATGCAGTTTTTAATACTGTTGTTCTATTGTATAGCTTGAGATTAGGTATGGAGATACCACCAGGAGATCTTTCATTGTATAGGATTGTCTTAGAAATTACTGTTTTTGCTTTATGAAGTTGAGACTTGATCTTTCAATGTCATTAAAGAATTGTGTTGGCATTTTTATTGGAATCACTTTGCATCTGTAGAATGTTTTTGATTTGATGGCAATTTTTACTACGTTAATCCTATCAATCCATGAGCATGGAAGGTTTTTCCATCTTCTGAAAGCTTCTTCAATTTCTTTCTTCAGAGACTTGAAGTTTTTTCCATACAAGACTTTCATTTGCTTGGTTACAGTTATACCAAGATACTTTATGGGTTTTGTTGGTATTGTGAAGAGGGTTGTTTACCTAATTTCTCTCTCAGCCTATTTGTTTTTGCCTAAAGGACAACAACTAATTTTTTAAAGTTGATTTTTTTATCCAGCCACTTTGCTGAAGGTGTTTATCTTCTAAGGAGATGATCATGTGTTTTTCTTTCAGTTTGTTTATATGATGGATTTGCATATACAGAACCACACCTGCATGCCTATGTGACCATGGTGAATGATATTTTTTATGTGTTCTTCGATTTGGTTTATGAGTATTTTATTGTAATTTTTGCATCAATGTTTATAAGGGAAATTAGTCTGAATTTCTCTTTCTTTGTTTTGTCTTTCTGGTGTTTAGGTGTCAAGGTGATTGTGGCCTCACAGAATGAGTTTGGTAATGGTCTTGTTGCTTTTTTGTGGAATAGTTTGGAAAGAACTAGTATTAGCTGTTCTTTGAAGGTCTAGTAGAATTCTGCACTGTTGTTGGTAGTGCGTGTTTCCTTTCTTTTGCCTTTGAGGAAGTGTTTCTGTGTTTTTTCCTGGGATTTCCTGGATGTAGTTATCCTCCTTGGGTTTGATTTTTCTTCTAGTGTCTTTTTTAGGAATGAATTTGTGGCTAGGTACTTTTAAACTTGGTTTCCTTGTGGAATACCTTGCTCTTTACATCTATGATGAGTGAAAGTTTTGATGAGTATAGTAATCTTCATTGGTTTCTGTGGTCTCTTAAGGTCTACATGATATCTGTCCAGACCCTTCTCAGTTTCAGAGTCTCTGTTGAGAAATCAGGTGTCATTCTGATAGGATTGCCTCTATATGTGACTTGGTCTTTTTCTTTTGTGGCTTTTAATATTCTTTCTTCTTTATGTACACTTAGTGTTTTGATTATTATGTGACAGGAAGATTTTCTTTTTGCTCCAATATATTTGGAGTCCTGTAGGCTCCTTGTATGTTCATTTGCATTTTTTGCATTAGGCTGTAGCAGTTTTTCACAAGATTTTCTTGTAAATATTTTCTGAGTCATGGAGCTTGGATTCTCAGCCTTCTTCTATTACTATTATTCTTAGGTTTGGTCTTTTTATTGTGTCCTCCCAGATTTCTTGGATGTTTTATGTGAGGAACTTTTTAGTTTTAACATTTTCTTTGACTGATATATTGATAACTTCAACTGTATCTTCTACACTTGAGTTTTTCTCTTCCATCTCTTGTATTCCGTGTTACTTGTGTCTGCAGTTTCTCCTCTCTTCATTACGTTTTTCAATTCTAGGATTGCCTAAATTGTGTTTTCTATTTTGCTTCTAATTCCCATTTTAGATCTTGGATAGTTTTATTTATGTCTTTCATTTCTTTCTCCAGTTTAAGTGTATTTCCCTGTAACTCTTTATAAGATTTATTCAATTCCTACATCTGTTTAGATGTATTTTCTTGTATTTCTTTGAGTGATTTATTTTCTTCCTTCAAGACTTCTATCATTTTTGTCACCTCAGATTTGGAATGTTCTTGTGCTCTTGTGCTTTGAGGTATTAGTATCTCTAGCATGTGATGCAATAAGACCACTGGTGTTGGTTGGTATCATATGACTGTGTTTTGTTGCTGGTGCTGTTGCTCTGGCCTCTAGCCATATAGTTGTCTCTAGTATTCAGAAGCCTGGAAGTTCCTCCAATGGGTCTTTATCTGTGTCTCAGTTGGGCCAGGCAGGCCCAGAGCAGGGGAAGAGAGCTCAAAGGCAAAGGCTGCTTGGTAGGGCTCCCCAGGGATGGCAGATAATGGGTGTTGGAGCCTGCACCAAGATCAACTCTTCTGGGTTTGTTGTCTGTTTCTCAGATGGATAGGGTCAGGCTGAGAGAGCTCCAAGTCAAAATTTGCTCAGGTGCCACTTAGGCCTCCTTGGTATGGTAGACAATGTATGTTGTGGCCAGCATCCAACTCACCTGTGCTGGTTCACTGTCTATGAAGCAGATAATCCAGGCCAGTGAGAAGAGGATGAAGAGAGCTTGAATGTCAATTCTGCTTGGTTGTCCCATAGGCCTCTTTGGTGCAGTTAATGTGGGTTGTGGCCTGCACCCAACTCTCCTCTCTTGGTTCACTCTCTGTTTTCCAGATTTTCCAGGGCAGAAAAGAGCATGCAGAGCGATTGAAGCACAAGTTGCTCTGTTGTACCAAGGGCATTCTCTGTCCTTTCCTTGAATGTGTCCTGGTTGGCCAGGCCTTTGGGGAGTGGCAGGAGAGAGATGCAATCCCAACACTGCTAGGGTGTCCCACCATCCTGCTCATGAGATCTAATATTGGTTATGGCTTGCACCCAACTCACCTCTGCTGGTTTGTTCGCTGTGTTCCATGGCTTTGTCAGTTTCTTCACCCTAGTTTTATAAACATTCAAGTATATATGTTTTAGTTAAGTTGTTGGGTTCTTTTCTTCTTTTTAGATGTGATATATATGATAATGCAAAACAACTTGGAGAGGAAATGATTATTTACTCCAATGCATCCTGGGAAGTAATGAGTAGAACTCAAGTCAGAAATGTGGATGCTGAAATTGATAAAGAGGCTCTGGAGAGAGGCTGTTTGCTAGATTGTTCTTTCTCACCTAGGAAGCCTGCTGTATTATAGCACTTGGCCACCAGCCTAAAGAGAATGCCACACACAATAGTCTGAGTCATTGTGTATAGCAGGATCTAATGGATCCATTTGCTTAAATCATGTCCGTTCATTTCAGATGACTCGAGATTTTGTCAGGTTGACACAAAACTGGACAACAGAACTCATTTGCGTCAATTCAGATTTGCACAAGTATGTCTTACTACTTATTTTATAAAAATTCAATTTAAGAACTCATTCGAGAATTTTTACTTTGAGACAATATTGTATATTCCAGGTTGGCCTTGAAATCTATACATAGCTAATGATAGCCTTAAACTCTTTTTTAAAATATACTTTATTAATTTATTCATATTACATCTCAGTTGTTATCCCATCCCTTGTATCCTCCCATTCTTCTCTCCCTCCCATTTTCCCCTTACTCCCCTCCCCTATGATTGTGAATGAGGGGGACCTCCTCCTCCTCTATTTGCTCATAGGCTATCAAGTCTCTTCTTGGTAGCCTTGAACTCTTGATCCTCCTGCTTCTACTTCACAAGTGCTAGGATTTGAACCTCACCTAGTTTAAGAACTTTTCAGGAAGTAGAAATAGAAAGAATGAATGGAAATAACTATTCATCCTTTTTATAGAATGTGCTTATAATTCTGTTTTAAATTATGTATTATTTAGCTAATATAACAGATGTTTTAGATAATTAAGTATCAAGATTCAAAGCTCAAGAAAAGGTAAAGTGTTTAATAATATCATAGAAACCATGTGTGGGGGACTGGAGAGGTGGCTCAGAGGTTAAGAGCACTGTCTGCTTTTCCAAAGGTCCTGAGTTCAATTCCCAGCAAGCACATGGTGGCTCACAACCATCAACAATGAGATCTGGTGCCCTCTTCTAGCACACATATGGGCAGAATACTGTATAAGTAAATAATAAATAAATTTTTAAAAAAAGGAAACCATGCATGGAGTAAATATAGTTATGTTAAAATGTTTTTATCCAGAAAAAATATTTTTAAGAAAAAATTTCCACCAAATACAAAGTGTAAGGGAAAGACCTTATTTAATGAGGCAGAAAACTTTTATTCTAAATTCAGAACATATTCATGCGCATTTTGTATTCATGTTATGCATGAGATTCTTCATATACTTAGATAAATATCCAAATATATTACTTTATTTCAAGCCGCTAGTTGTTAATCGTATTAATTTAACTCATGCAACTCTGATTTCTTGTTAAGGGTTAGTGCTTGGTCTAGAGTGTGAACTTTTAGATTTAAGTAAAAAAGAATAATCTACATTTGTCTTCTCTTTCTACTATTTTAGGGGAAAACAAAGTTTTGGGACAAGCTAGTCAATTTATTCTGAATTCAAGTGCTCCCTAAAGATTTCCTTTCTAGGTATACAATGTAAATACATCTAGCCCTTCAAAATCAAACAGATAGGTATATAGGTCAATACATCATGAAAATAGGTACATAGGTAGATAGGTGGTATATTATGAAATATATTAATGCCATTGAAGAGAGGTAATTTGGACTTTATTGATTTAAGTCTGGAGTACAAAACAGAATGCAAAGGTTTTGCTTTTTCATGTATTCATTTTGTTTATTTTTTTCAGTCTTTTTATGGTTTATTTTGTTTTTCACTCATGTGTATGTCTTTGTGCAACTGTGTCTTGTTACATAAATGTGTATAACTGCAACTACTGACCAGAAGAGGGCATCAAACCAATGAATTTGGAATTACAAGTGTATGTGAACACCCTAAGGTAAGGTGCTAGGAATTGAACACTAGCCCCCCTCCCCTTTTTGAGCTATTTTATTATAATTTACTCACATAAAATCCCAATTGATATCCCCTCATTTGTGTCTTCCTGTTCCCACACTCCCTCCCTCTTTCACCCTGTTTCCCTCCACTAGACCTCTGACAGAAAGGGACCTCCTCCCTGGCCATATAGCCATAGCATATCAGCTTTCATGCAGATAACCTGCTTCTCTTTCTTCTGTGTTCTGCTTGGCCTCCCCACCAAGAGGAAGTGATCAAATTGGGAGCACCAGAGTCATGTCAGAGGCAGTTCTTGCTCTCCCCACAACTGTGGACAATGAGCTGTCCACTGCATGCTTTGTCCTTGGTTGGTACAACAGTTTGTTCATGCACTCCAGGGTCCAGATCCACCAGCCTTGATGGTCTCCTTCTGGGGCACCTGAACCCTCTGGGTCCTTCCATCCCCCTATTCTTCCATACAACTGAGACATTTTTCCAGATCATCTTTAAGCATTAATAACGGTCAGATAAATAGTATCTTTCCCAGTAAAGCAACAGGAAATAATCATATTTTAAAAAAAGCTTTTAAAAAAGTTATTCATATTACACCCTGAGTACTGTCCCCTCATTTGTATCTTGCTGTTTCCCCCCTCTCTCCCTCTTTCATCCTATTTTTCTGCTGTAGACCTCTGACAGAAGGGGACCTCCTCCCCCACCATATGGCCACAGCCTATCTATCAGCTCTCATCCAGACAGCATGGTTTTATGTTGAGGTCTTTAATCCACTTGGACTTGAGTTTTGTGCATGTTGAGAAATAGGTGTCTAATTGCATTTTTCTACATGTAGACATCCAGTTAGACCAGCACCATTTGCTGAAGATGCTATCGTTTTACCATTGAATGGATTTGCCTTCTTTGTCAAAAATCAAGTGATCAAATGTGTGTGGATTCATCTCTAGGTCTTTAATTCCACGGATCCACAAGCCTATTGCTGTGCCAGTACCATGCTGTTTTAATTACTGTTGCTTTCTATATAGTACAGCCTGAGATTGAGTATGGAGATTCCTCCAGATGATCTTTTATTGTATAGAATTATTTTTGCTAATCTGGGCTTTTTGTTTCTCCATATGAAGTTGATAAAAATGAGAATAGGGCTTACTCAAGACCCAGCTATTCCACTCCTTGGAATATACCCAAAAAAATGCTCTACCACACAACAGGGACATATGCTCAACCATGGTCATACCTGCCTTATTCATAATAGCCAGAACATGGAAACAGCCTAAGTGTCCCTCAGTAGAAGAATGGATAAAGAAACTGTGGTACATTTACACTATGGAATACTATTCAGCTATTAAAAACAAGGAATTTGTGGACAAATGGAATGAACTAGAAATTATCATAATGAGTGGGTTCACCCAGAAGCAAAAAGAGACAAATGGTATATACTCTCTTACATCGAGACACTAGCACAAAGGGTATGTCCCATGAAAGACTTTACTTACCAGGAAAGTGGGTCAGAAGAGAGGACATCCTATTGGGAATTTAGGTGAGAGAAACATGGGAGAATGGGGAAATAGAAGGATCCAGAGGGTCCTGGAAACCTACAAAAAGAACATTATGACTGGAGGATCTGGGTCCTGGGGTTCTGCTCAAACTATGGCACCAGCCAAGGAAAATATAGGCAGTAAACTTCGAACTCCTACCCAGACCTAGCTGATGGACAGGACATTCTCCACCATTGAGTGGAGAGTGAGGACTAAAGATCCCAACATAAAACCAGACATACTAAATCTGTTAGAAGAAAAAGTAGGAAAGAGCTTTAAACTCATTGGCACAAGAGACAACTTATTGAACAAAACAGCAACAGTTCAGCCTCTAAGATCAGCAATTTATTAATGGGACCTTATGAAACTGAAAAGATTCTGTAATGCAAAGGACACTGTCAACAGAACTAAATGACAGCCCACGGACTGGGAAAAGATCTTCACCAACCCTACATCCAATAAAGGGCTATATGTCCAAAATATATAAGGAACTTAGGAAATAAAATACCACCATCCAAATGATCCAGGTTTTTTTAAAATGGGTACAGAGCTAAACAGAGAATTCTCAACAGAGGAACACCAAATGCCTGAAAAATACTTAATAAAATGCTCAATGTCCTTAGTTATCAGGGAATAGCCCAATGGGCATGTCCCACGAAAGCCTTCCATTACCAGGAAACTGGGACAGAGGAGAGGACATCCTATTGGGACTCTAGATGGGAGAACAATGGGAGAATAGCAATGTAGAAGGATCCAGTGGGTCCTAGAAACCTACAAGTAGAACATTATGATAGGCAGATTTGGGTCAAGGGGTCCCGCTCAAACTAAGGCACTAGCCAAGGACAATACAGGCGGTAAAATTTAAACCCGTACCCTGATCTAGCCCATGGACAGGACAGTCTCCACACTTGAGTGGAGAGAGGGATTTGACTTTCTCATGTACTCTGGTGCCTCACATTTGACTATGTCCCCTGGCGGGGGAGACCTAGTGGCACTCAGAGGAAGGATAGCAGGTCACCGAGAAGAGACTTGATACCCTATGAGCATATACAGAGGGAGGTAATCCCTCTGAGGAACAGTCATAGGGGAGGGGAATAAGGGGAAAATGGAAGGGAGGGGAGAATGGGAGGATACAAGGGATGGGATAACCATAGAGATGTAACAAGAATAAATTAAAATAAAATAAAATAAAAGACCCTCCTGGGCAATTGCCTGAAAGATGTTCCACAATACAACAAGGATATTTGCTGCTCAGCTATGTTCATAGCAGCTGTATAGATGTCCCTCAACCAAAGAATGGATAAAGAAACTGTGGTACATTTACACAATGGAATAATACTCAGCTATTAAAAACAAAGTAATCTTGAAATTTGCAGGCTAATGATGCAATTAGAAACAATCATTCTGAGTGATGTAACCCAGACCCAGAAAAACTTCCCCCAGTGTGAAATAGGTACTGATGCTGAGTCTAGCAAGCAGACTCTGAGTAGAGTGCTGAGAGTGGTATGGAATAGTGGGAGGATGAATGGACCCAGAGGTTTCAGGAGCCCCACAAGGAGATCATCAAGGCAGGTGGATCTGGACCCAAGGGGGCTTGAGCAAACTGTTGTACCAACCAAGGACAACGCATACAGTAAACATAGATGCCCTGTTCAGATATAGACAATAGTCAGCTCATACTCCACTACTGCGGGGAGAACTTTGACTGCCTCTGACATGAACTCTGGTGCCCCCGATTTGATTCCTTCCCCTTGGTGAGGAGACCCTATGGCACACAGAGGAGGGGAAGCAGGCTGTCCAGAGGAGATATGATAGGCTGTGGTCATGTGGTGGGGGAGGAGGTCTGCTTCTGTCAGAGGGCTAAGGGATATGAATAGGGCAGAAGAGGGAGGACAGGTGGGAATGGGAAGATACAAATGAGGCAATACCACTCAGGATGTAATGTGAATAAATAAAATTTAAAAAAATTGAAATTTCCTAAAACTGCTCTAAATAATAATATATTAAAATCTAAACTAAGATTTGATATGGAATTATTTTTTTAAATATACTTTTGTAAAGTGTAAAGTAATGTAGTGATTCAATGCTGAGGAGTTAAGGAATCACTTCCTGCAAGAAAAAACAATTATTAACTTTAAGAAAGTTAAATTAAAATTGAAAGTGCTCTGATTTTAGTTATTATTCACTTATATAAATGGTCTTCAGGTATCAGTAATTCAATTCAAGAATGAAAAAAAAGGACATTCATTTGAACAGAATTCAAGCTTGGAAGTAAGATGAATTCAAATTGTTGAACTACTTAAATCATTTTTATCAGGCTATTTCCCTAAAGGTGGATAATTTAATTTAAAAAGACTGGAGTATTGACTGAGGCATAGATCCCTAGGTACTTAACACATAAGTGAAGCAGATTAAAATGAAACCTGCCCAGTGTGAATCATTCTACTTGGATATTTACATTTAGACTTCTTTTCATGGGATAGTAGGTTATTTACTATGAGACACTGCTTAGAAGGCTTTTACTGGCCACACTAAGAAAAAATATAATAACTTATAACACAAAGGGTCAGTTGATAAGTAGCATGAGCTGGGTATGTAGTCTGATAAAACACATTTCAAATTTCACTTTAATAGAAGTAAGAAGCAATAGTTGGGGCTTGGCCAATGAACTATACATTTTCTTACAAGAATTTTGGCCTCGTGTACATTGTGCACTACTGTTTTGTATGAAGTTTTTACTTACAAAAGCCTGGTGGTGCTGTATCCTACATTCCTATGGAGTAAACACTTAATGATCACAGGTGTGTAAAACACTCAGTCCCAGGAGGCAGAGGCAGGTGGATCTCTATGAGTCCAAGGCAAGCCTGGTCTACAAAGCAAGTCTAGGGAAGGCTACACAGAGAAACTCTGTCTCAAAAAAAAAAAAAAAAGGGATTGACATACAAGCATGGCAGCTCTTGTTTTAACTAATGATTCTTTTTTGTTTATACAGATTCTCATCATCTATAAGTAAATAATCCCATCATGTTTGTCATTAATTCAAATCTTTCTTATTTTGTTGAAATAAAATCTAAGTAATTTGTTGATTAAAACACAATAACTGATTAATAATTCATATTAAAAGAGCACAAGTATACATCGGCAAGGCCTTTCAAGTATTCATTATGCTTGTCTTCATTAATCACAGGAACCAATTATGATTCACTCAATAAGCATTCTATTATCATTCTTGGTACAGGCCTTACAGTAGGAAGTAAATGTTAGCAGTACTTCAGTTACTTCAGTCTTTGAATTTTAGGAACTCTGCAAACTACTTCCCTCACAATGTGCTGGGTGGAATCAGGAAGAATGGATTTGGAAAGTGATCAACATAGAAAGTAAATAATATATGAGTCAGAATAACTTAGAATTGCTCATGGAAGGATGTGGAGCACCAAGTCTCCTAACTTCTACACTCTAAAATAATTGTAAGAAACTGATTCTTAAAATAATAAATATGAGACTAAAATAGTTAGATTATATTACATATCATTATATAGTTATTTATATAATTAGATTAAGAGTAATTAGATTTAAAATAAGGTAGCTGTGATCACTAGTTGTGATACTGGATCAAGGGAGGGAGTACAGGGAAATCCAAATAAACCTAATGCCTATTTGAGGGTCATATGGAAACAATATAGTAGTGGCTTCCAAAAATATATACAAATAGGAAGGCAATCTAAATATAATTGCCACCAAAGAGAGAAAACAACAACAAAGACTAAAAGAGCTCTTGCTGGATATCTCCCATTACCAAATGAAGACACCAGTAATAGCAGTAGGTTGCATCTAACCAAAATTTTGGCCAAAGTGTTTCATGGAAATCCCAAACAATTCAGGCTATTAGCAAAGTTATTGGTAAATCACAACAAACTGACAGTAATGTTCTATTGCTTAAGAAAACACAAACACAGCTCTTTCAACATAAAGAAGTAGAGCTGGAGCCTACCAAAGCCTTCACCACTACAGACGAGTGTTCATGGTACTGGAAGATACTCTGTATGCTAACAAAAGAGACACACAAATATAAACACATCTACAAACTCTTTGACTTACAATGGCAAACTGCTTGAAAGATACATTCATGTAAACATGCCACAAAACATCGGGGAGTAAGCAACCCATGTCTGATTTGATTTAAGGTCTATTCCATCAGATAGAACTCATCTCTGATGTTGCTTGAACAGTCAAGGAATAGAGACTGAGTAGCCTAAAACCTAGGAAGAAAACAAACACTACTATTATGCTAAAGGAACATTGCAATAAATTAGTGCTTAATATCATCCTGCTATAGTGATAGAGTCACTCCCTGCTCAGCCTTTGCCTCCTCCTGCAGTAGATTGGAATAAATACAGAGAATCACAGCAAAATAAAAACTCCAAAGTTTCTGAGACCTTGGAACATACAGTCCCCAAAGGGGATGCTCCATCAAATCCTTCTCAGGATTGAAGGAACTTTACAGAAAAGAAGGCTGAAAAAATGTAAGAGCCAGAGGGGATGGAGGATACCAAGCAAACAAGTCCTTCTAAACATGACAGGACTGATTGGAACAAAACAAAACAAAACAAAACAAAACAAAACAAAACAAAACAAACAAAAAACTGACTGAGGCAGCCTGCACAGGTCTGCACCAGCTGTGGTCCTAGAGCTGAGAAGAGAGGTGGTCATGTACCACCATTGCTAACACAGTTTCTTGTTTCCAATGGAGTCTCACTGGGGAAAACAAACTGTTCTTAAAGGTAGGTCTCATGCCTAGCAATTGATAGTCAACACAAAACAAACTCAATGGAATTTTTGGAGTTTCTTTGTCCTGTGAGGCTAAGTCATGTCCTTTATATTGTTGTTGTTAATCCTACAGGTCCTTGGCACATATACTAGAGCTTACAGTTTTGTGGCTTTATGATAATGTTGTGTGTATGAACATGCTTGTTTCTGTGTCTTATGAGTTTCTTGTGCTTTTCTTCAGCTCTTTTTCTTCTGTGATTGGTTTGTACAACTCTAATTTATTTTTTGTTTTATTTGATTCCTTTCCTTTCTGTCTGTTCTGTAAAGAGAGACAGAACGTATACATGTTCTGATGAGAGGGAAGGTTGGGAGGAACTGAGAAGAGTAAAGAGAAACAATATTCAAAATATATAATATGAAAAATATCTACTTTCTTTAAAAGAAAAAGATAAAATGACTATATGTAAACTGTGCTGATAGTTTCCTGACATTTTGATTCCATGGATACTTCTCATTCTGAGGCCTTAAACATCAGTTTTCTGAAATTGTGAGGCTTTCAGGATTGATGTTCAGCTTCCTGGATATAGGCATAGAAGAGGCAGGTGGTAGGCTCCCAGATAGGAAAGTAGAAGGATAAAAGAACTTTTGGAAAGCACTATTTATGATGATGGACCACTGATTAATTGCTATCAAAAGAAGAAAAATATTTAATAAAAATTAAAAAAAATAAAACTAAATGTTGAGTTGGATGTGAATTGCAGGGATTCACTTTTGACAAAGCTAGCCTTTTCTATTGGTCTTTCTTTTACTATATGTGGGGAGCCATGCCAAATTCTGCAATGTCAGAAATCCGGTGCTTAGGTTACATGCTGTGACCTTCGAGTTGCTGACCTTTGCCTCACAAGGTCTTGTGTTCTAGGCTATCCTTGGACTATTTACCTTTGAAAGAAGTAGGGAAGTCCCAACTTGGAACTACCCAGAGGATCAAGGAAGTTCTTACAGGGAACTACTCAGAGAACTAGGAAGTTCTACAGGGAGCAATTCAGGCTATTGTATTCTTGCTAGGGTGAGTGAGATTAGAATAGACCCTATTGACCTTGCTCTCTCTCTATTCTTACTAGTTGAGCATTAAAGTGAATCTTGATAAGAAATTTCCTGACTTGATTCATTATTTCTTGCATCTCTGGATCCTACTTTCATTCCCCACTCCTTTCTAAACATGCTTTGCTTAAGGTATTTCAATCAGCAGGGGCAAGGTTGACATTCATTAATGTGTCAACCATTGCTATGGTAAATGGAGCCTTGGGTCCATACTAAGCACAAGCAGTCTTTAATTATTTGAGTTCTATTCCATTCTATAGGGGCATACTATTTGACTTGGCTGTTCTGAAAATCTAGAGCTCCTTCAACCGGAGAAGTGAGCTCACTGCTCATCACTTGTCCTGTGTTTCTAGCACTTGGCATTCCAGTCTCTAATGGGGACATATGCTGAGGGCTATTTACTAGACTGAACACCTTCTCTCTGTGTCCAAAATGACTTTTCTCAACATCATCATCAATCTTTTTAAAGAATTCTCTCTCTAATTGTTTCCATCTCTTAGTTAAGCTAACTTCTTTCTCCAGGGCCGGAACCTGTCCCTGAAGTTTTTCAATGGAATTCTGTTGCTCTGGGGGTGCTGTAGACAGGGCTACCAGTCATGCTTTTGAGAGTGAACAGCTTCCCTTTCTATATCTTCTTTATCATTATTCCTGGATTCTCTTATATCTCTTTCCAAGACATCTTCAGATTGTGAAAATAAATCTCTCATTTTGTCACACTCCTGTCGGGGATCTAGAACACCCCTGATCAAAGCCCAAAGGGAAAAAACATGGCAGATATCTCTTCAGATCCATTAGTAACATGGTGAACCTGTAACTTTTTACCAACTTCATCCCAAGTTTTTAAACTAACCACTTCTTCGTCAAGAAACCATGGACATACTTAACTGACAAAATCTAAAAATTCAACCAACTGTCCTTTATTTACTCTTATTCCTCATGTTTGAAACTTATTTTCCGATGACTCTCTGAATAAGTCTTTACTATTGCTCTGTCCCATATTTGCATTGCTTATCTTGCCATTCCTTTGCAAAGCGGGTGACTTTGGAGCAAACGGACCACTTGTCTCTTACTCATCTTTCCACACAACATCCCTCACTTAATCCCTCATTTCAGGTCCCTGTTCAGGCACCAAATGTCATGTCCCAGCTTGCAGGAAAAATCGAATCAGGGTTCACCTGACTGAGGGAGTGGGGAGTGAAAGTAGGATCCAGAGATGCAAGAAATAATGAATCAAGTCAGGAAATTTCTTATCAAGATTCACTTTAATGCTCAACTAGTAAGAATAGAGAGAGAGCAAGGTCAATAGGGTCTATTCTAATCTCACTCACCCTAGCCCCCAGGCAAGAATACAATAGCCTGAATTGCTCCCTGTAGAACTTCCTAGTTCTCTGAGTAGTTCCCTGTAAGAACTTCCTTGATCCTCTGGGACTTCCCTACTTCTTTCAAAGGTAAATAGTCCAAGGATAGCCTAGAACACAAGACCTTGTGAGGCAAAGGTCAGCAACTCGAAGGTCACAGCATGTAACCTAAGCACAGGATTTCTGACATTGCAGAATTTGGTATGGTTCCCCACAACTATAACAATATAAGAGGATGAATGCCATTTTGTGTGCAAACAGACTATATAACACAACACTAATAAATATTGTTTAAAAAGGAAAGTGTATGCCATTTTTAACAACCTTCACAACACGGTACGAATGAAAACCCAAGCAAGGATTCACTGTGGTCAGTAATATCTATACCCTTTAGTCAACATCTACAGAAGCTTTCTTTTCTCATTTTTTCAAATCATCACCGAAAAGAAATCAATTCTGAGGAAAACTAACATATTATTCTGTATCACAGAACTAGAACACTATTGTATTACAGCCTGTCATTTTGTCATAGTAGAGAAAAACTTTTTTAAAAATCTGTTAATAAAATAGTATCTAAAATATTTTTCCTATATACAGTTTAAAAGGAATTACAAAATTACTTACTTATTTTATAAGGAATATGGATACTTCTTCAGCATCCTTCATGCAGCTTTATTACATGTTACAGTTTTATATCTCATTTTAGATGTTTATGTCTGGAAAGCATTTTTTCTGATAACTTTCACATGCTTCCATGTATATTTTCTCAGGAATTGATGAATATATAATTTATGGTAACATGTCATTTATAACTTATATAAACTAACCACAGTGGAGTCTCCTGATCTTCTAGGCTTTGCCTTTGTTGTGTAATCCTTTGAAATATGTTGTCTGACATTTTTACATATGCATTTATATTATTACACTTATATACTTATATACTTATATACTTATATACTACCTACAGCAAGAAGAATCACAAAACAATTGGGAATTGTATACATGTTACGTTCATAGTGTTTTGGCTATTTGTTTTTAGTAGCTTTAAAAAAAAAACATCTTTCTTATCTTTGTAACTCTAAAATTCTGAATGTAAATCAATAACTATCATATCTCATCATATAAACTTAAAACATCAATCTAGACCTAAACTTATCTTAACCCATAAACAACTAAGCTTAATTGTAGAACTAAACTATGTGGTCTTAAACCCCATTAGAGATTTGAGAAGGAATAAAATTGATTATCAAGGTCTTTTTTTTTATATCTTACCATTGAAAGACTCACCCAGGATAAGAGAATATTCACCTTTAAAGAATGCACACTAAAGTCTAGAATCAACTATCTTCAGTAAAAGCTATGCTCTCATTTTATTTCATAACAACATAGCACTCCTCAAGAAAAAAATCAAAGTGTGCATTAATCATGGAAGTGATAAAAGGACTCATGAAATCACATTTTCTTTACACTTCTCATCCTCTCATTAGCAACAGCGAAAAAGCTTGTAGTGAATCTGAAAAGTACTCTGAAGACAAAACATATAAGGAGGAGGGCACTTCAAATGAATATGAGGGTAGATTGTCCTATATGCTGTTAGCAGAAAGTCAACAAGGGATCAGTGCTAGGATGGGTCTTATACTCTGGATGATAGTACCAGTACTCTGGTTTGGATTAGAACTCTCTCCCAATAGGTTTATATGTTGAAAGCTGGGTCCTCAGTTGGTAGGTATATCTAATCATTGAGCCATGAATGGGTCTTTTAAGCCCTGACCCAGTCAATCAGTTGATGGATTCACTTGATGGCCTTTAAGAAGGTGATAGAAACAAAGAATGTCAGATCTGTTTCTTTAAAGGAAAGTCTAGAGCCTGTCTACATTTATCTGCTTCTAACTCTTTGTTGTTCTTGGCTTCCCTATAATAAGTAGCTTCCTTTACCACCCTCCCACTGCTATGTTATTTTGCCAGGCCAATGACCTAAAAGCAGTGTTTTGACCATTTATAAGACACATCATGGTCAAACTCACCAGCCACCCTTCCATTATTTCCCACACATCAGTCGATCTCCTTTTTCTCAGTAAGTCCTATTCCCAATATAATTATTGTTTCTGTTTTATTTACTTTGAGGTTTTGTTATTCGATTTATTTTTTTTAACCCACTAAGTTTTTTTTTTAAACTACCCGTTTGGAGTGTTGGCTACTCAACAATGTATCCACAACTTTAGACAAGGACTTCCTTTTCCCTCTTGCCCAATGATTCCTCTTCTTGCTTTGACTAAATAAAAAACTATATTTTCCTAGTGACTGAAATTAGTAAACTATGTAGTTAATTTTGGGTCCTTGGATCAAAACAAAAAGCATACAGAAATAACAGCACCTAATATGTCAGTTTAGAGTTTGATCATTTTTTTTCTTTTTCATTATTTTTCCTTTTATTAAAAATTGATTATATTTTCTCACATTATATATCTTGATTATACTTTCCCTTCTCTCTATTCATGTAAGTTCCTCACCAACTGCCCTCCTCTGGGACAACTCCATTTCTGTCTTTCATTAGAAAACAACAGATTCCGAAGAGATAACGAGATAACAACTAAATATGACAAAATAAAATATAGTAAAATAAAACAAGACTGTCATATTGAAGTTGGACATGGCAACTCAACAGAAGTAAAGGAGTTCCAAGAGCAGGCACAAGGACCAGAGGCTTAATTGTTCACACACTCAGGAGTACCATAAAGAAACTAAGAGAAAAGCTATAATATAGATGCAGCAGGTCCACATAGGCCCTGTGCTTGCTGCTTCTACATCTAAAAGTGCATAAGAACCTAGGCTTAATGGATTTAGAGGACCTTGTTCACCTCTGGCCCTCATACTCTTTTCATTTCTTCTTCTGCAAGGTTCCCTGAACGCTGAGGGAAGATATTTGATAGAGACATCCATTTAGAATTACTCTCCTCATGATGTCTGGCTGTGGGTCTCTGTATCTGTTCTCATGTTACTTTAAGAGGCTTCTTTGATGGTGACTGTATAAGGCACTAATCTAATACGATAGCAGAATATCATTAGGAGTCACTTAATGGATAATTTTTAATTTTAGACCAGTTGTGTTGGGTTTTATCCTAGGTTTCTTGTCTACCTATTTTAGGGCAATGTTGGCACAGACCTTGAAGGAGTAACCAACCAATGTCTTATGTGTCTAAAGGCCCACACCATTAGACAGAATACATAGTTAACTATGCAAATTAAGATAATGCAACTTACCTGCCCTGTGCTTTGCCTTATGATTTAACCATTTACTGCATTCATTGCATAGAGAAATA
Source organism: Acomys percivali (assembly GCA_907169655.1). Taxonomy (NCBI): domain Eukaryota; kingdom Metazoa; phylum Chordata; class Mammalia; order Rodentia; family Muridae; genus Acomys; species Acomys percivali. The sequence goes on along the minus strand of OU015743.1, from coordinate 94,808,797 downwards.
TATTGTATTAGGAAAATAAATTTCTAAAGCTATACCATTATAGATTTCCCCAATAGAAATATCTCAATTTTTCACATATATACACATATGTGTATATTATATATAAATAATAGGTCAAATTTTATGGCTTTACAAAAGTGTATGTTCTTTTAAAAAATAATGAAATTTTATTATCTTAAAATTAAGTCTCACACACTATTGCTATAATTAAAACTAGATTATTGTTAATCAAAATCACCATAGAGAATAGTTACCAGATTGTATGCCTGCATTTTTATGGCCTGATATTTAGATGCCCTTTATTATTATTTTTTATTAGTTTATTCTTGTTACATCTCAATGGTTATCCCATCCCTTGTATTCTCCGATTCTTCTCTCCCTCCCATTTTCCCCTTATTCCCCTCCCCTATGACTGTTCCTGAGGTGGATTTCCTGAAAGAGGCATTAGTTTTAGATAATTGTTCCAAACTAAATCACACTGAAACATGTTTGAGAGACTCAGCTCAGAAATTTTCTAACCAACATTGGTTACTAACACTACATTTTATTCTAACCATACATTGGATAGTGAGTCTCGATATCTTCCTGAATTCTTCAAAGCTAAAGAACACTGAAGTCCACAATGCTCTTTCAGTTTCATAGTAAACATTTTTATATTTCATACTAGAATTATTTTGGTAGGAAAATAGTGCTCTAATCATCTAGGTTATTTCTGAATTTTATTGTGGAGCCTTTCCACATCCCAAAATCTATGGTTATAAATATGTACATAATAAACATTTTTAACCTTTATTATTCCAGACTAATGAAGGACTACATATTAGCAGTTCTTCAAGGTATGCTTCTTTGAAGTAGCCTTCTACTCCCATCCTGATATATACCCCAAAATATTAAAATATTATATAATCATAAGAACTATGATTCAAGGTTGGTTTGTACTTTGACCCTGTCAGCCTTCTGAGGAATTGCATCCGAGGCCGATTTATACTCCTGCTCAGTGTTCCATAATACTTGGTATTTATTCTGAATTCTCTCTACAAAATTAACAATCTCTTCCTCAGTACATTCTGATCTGCCTTTATCTTATTATACAGAGCTGAAATTATGTGGAAACTCTGCATATTTGCAAAGGAAGCTATCCATCAGAAATTCTTGTTCCTGTTCCATTTCCATAACCAGGCCAGTAGACACTTTAGAGTTTTTATTCCCAGGGCCAAAAAGTGTTGTTCCTCAGGCCTCCACCCTAACCCTGTTACTCAGTTACTGGAAAAGTTCACTTTCTCTCTTCATAATTGCTGGATGTCAAGATTGTTTGTTTTTATTTTGCTCTATCATCTTAAACTTGCAAGAAATATCTTTCTATTTTCATCATTCTCTGGCAACTAGCACATATTCTAAAAATATTGGCATAAAATAACTACAGTTTATTATTTTTATGATTTTTTCTTAACAGTAAGATATATCTCTTATATAGCTTTAAGAATCTGACATTTGAAGAAGACTGGTAATTTCAAAAGGACACACTGAAGGAAGAAAAATGTATCTAGTGGGTAAATTATTTTTAAATTTGGTTTAGTTTTAAAATATTTGTTTATTTTCACACATGCATTAAATAATATATGTCCTATATCTGAGATATGTTGATGAGGTATTTGATTTTGGTTGTTGTTTTACACTTAATTTTCTGTAGAACTTGGACCATACCAGAAACACATGTCTGTTTTATAAAAATCATCTCATATGGCCAAGAGTTGAATGCAAAGGTAAAGCAGCATTCAGTGATGTTCGGTTTAATATGCATAATCATTTTAAAGGAACGTCTTTGGGATACAAATGCACTTATAGATTTAGAACCTGGGGGCCACAACCCCACTGGAATTGCATATCAGACATTTTATGATTCATAAAAGTAGCAAAAGTAACAAAATAATTTCATGGTTGGGGGTCACCACAGCATGAGGACTGAATTAAAAGGTTGAGATAGCATTAGTATGGGTTAGATAGTTTTACTTTGTGAGGTGAATACATTTGAGAAGCATCTGTCCTGTTTTTCTTTTGATTCTACTCTGGTTGGTAAATTATCCACCTGGTGACAGTATGTCCTGAATCCCATAAGTCAATACCATTATTATTTTCTACTTGTGAAACCAAGGAACAGCTGTCTGACGGAGCTACTCTTGACATCTTAATGTGCTTATGATATTTCTATTTATTATATGAACACCCCAGTAGAATAGTTTAGCTGTGTTATTCAGTTATTTTTTCAGTAGGTATGTGAATCACAGCACTGTGAGTACTCTTCTCAGAGGGGGAGACTGTAACAGACATTTATGAGGTAAAAAGAGAAAATGAGTCTTTCTCCCATAATACTGAACTAACAAGTGTGCCTCAGTTGAGAACCTGCTATGTTTCATGAAGTTTGTTATTGAATAGGATTCAGAGGTGAGAAAATTAAAATGAAATTTTTTTTTTTTGAAATAATTATAAATTTGGTCTTCAAGGTTTTGGAATTCTAAATAAACTTTGTTCTTAGGTGTAGGGTGAAGACGAATACACCCATATATTCACATTCTGGTTTCATTTTAATCATTGATGATGAAAGAACTGTTTTGCATTAAGGCCAAACTGACTACTGAATTTCATGTGCCTATGAAATAAAAATATATTTCAGTTGATATATATTATACAATATATTATAAATACATATAAGTATATATTATATAACATAAATATATTATATGTATTTAAATTTTTTAAATTATTTTTTATTAATTTATTCTTGTTACATCTCAATGGTTACCCATCCCTTGTATCCTCCCATTCTTCCCTCCCTCCAAGTTTCCCCTTATTCCCCTCCCCTATGACTGTTCCTGAGGGGGATTACCTCCCCTTATATATGCTCATAGGGTATCAAGTCTCTTTTCAGTAACCTGCTGTCCTTCCTCTGAGTGCCACCAGGTCTCCCCATCCAGGGGACATGGTCAAACATGAGGCACCAGAGTACATGAGAAAGTCATACCCCACTCTTCATTCAAGTGTGGGTAATGTTCTGACCATATAATTTATACATTTATATAGCATATTGTATATAAATATATATTATATGATCTATTTATAAATTTAAAATACATATTTTAATAGGATGTTTACTAATCAAAAATTATATAGACCTTATCTTTGACTATAATAAGTGATTGATATGGGTATACTTATCTATGAATTCTTCAGCACTTTACATGAATTCTATGAAAATTGTTTAAAGAATTCCATACACAAGTACTATGTTCATGTGATTTCTTTTCTTTACTCTCACCCTTCAACTCCTATGTCCTCCCACTCCCACATCTTCTTTAATTATTGTTACATACACATATACACATGCATTGTGCATATATAAATACAGCCAACTGAGTCCGTCTGACCTTGCTCATATGTGCATATGCTTAAGCCTTACTGCTTTATGTAAATTTGAAAAACCTCACAGACAAACTTCATAGCCTTGACACTTTTGGGAAAAGATAAGAAAATTGGGTACCACGAGTACATTTAATATGTAAAAGCAGCAGTCCATTTTACCATTTACTTACATTAAAACCAAAAAGTATAAAATTGGAATTCTATAATACACATACACATGCAGTAAAGAGAGCATAGAGAGAACACAGAAATACATAGGGAGAAGCAAGAGTCATAGAGTTCCCTGCTTTCCTAAAATAAATAATGTGAAAGGCATAAACTTTATGATGATGAATTGAAAATATAACGCAAGTCACTATGTTTAATTTGATTACAGAAACATTTTGAAATGAGTTGGTTTATGAATATGCATGAGTTTCTCAGTATTTAAGTTCATATGAGGCAGCCTCTGCTGTGACTTTCAGATGAATCGTTGCATGATCAAGATGGATGCTTATATTCACTGGCTTTATCCTCCTGATAACTTTGAGTTAGCACTTTGCTTGATAAATGTAAATTGTTGAGTTTCCAAATCCAACAAAAATACATTGTTTTAAACAAAGTATCTTAGTGTCTCTATAATTTCCTTAAAACTACATTATTCATAAGATGCCTCATTTTTGCTAACATACTGATGTAACAGACTCTTCATAATTCTCATCTGCGTGGTACACTGAGACAGTTACATTTACTTTCTTCAGTGAACAACAATGAAAGAAACCTATGTTGCATTCTTGATAATGTGGGAATACAGCACGGAAATGACATGGAGAGCTATTGATCTTCAATTTCACTGGTCAGAGAAGAATAAAAATAACATCTCTATAATTTCAAAAGAGGGGGGATTGCCTCTGACATGAACTCTGGTGTCCCCAATTTGACCCCTTCCCTTTGGTGGGGAGGCCAGGTAGCACATTGAGGAAGGGGAAACAGGCTATCTAGCTGATACCTGATAGGCTGTGATCATATGGTGGATGAAGTGGTCCCCTTTTGTCAGAGGTCTAGGGGAGTGGATTAGGACAGAAGAGGGAGGGAGGGTGGGAACTAAAAAATACAAGTGAGAGAATAACAACAGGGGTGTAATATGAATATATATATAGAGAGAGGCAGCCAAGCAGCATATATATACTGACTCTGCTCAGCTGCCTTTCCCATTAAAAGCGGGTAACTATACTCAAACCCCCCTTTACTCCAAGACTGTCAGTGGATTCCATAAACTCCATAAACTATTGAACCTATGTAGCTACAATAATTTCCGTATACATACCTAAGGTCCATTTATGAGTATTTTACTTGCTTTGAAATCTGTTTGTTTATTCATTTGTTTGTTTGTTTTTCTGAAACTAATATAGCTAATATGTCTATCAGTTGTGTAGTGTTAACCTGGTTGCATGCCTCCATGTATTGAGAGGGAGAAGGAGAGAGAGAGAGACAGACAGACAGACAGACAAACAGATGGACAGAGACAGAGACAGAGACACAGAGATCTAACACATGGCAAGCATGCATATTGAATCTTCTTTGGATCATTAAGTTGCTCCCAAAGGCCTCTAGGGGACAGATTCTGCTGAGACAGGCAAATAGTGAAAGATGCAGAGGATACATAGGAAACAGGAACAATCTTGACTCTACTTACCTTGTGTACACATGGTCGAGGCCCAGGTAGAAAGTGTCATGAGGAAATTCTGCCTACTCTGACCCAGTCTGTGATGCAGAGAAATTGAGAACAGAGAGAGCAGAGATGCAGGAAAGGTCCAACCAATGCCTGGAGAGACCAAATACCTGAAAGTCTTAAGGATACTCAGCTATGCTAGGCAGAGTGGAGCTCAACAGAGTTGTCCTCTGAGAAGCTCCACCCAAAAGATCTTCAAAACAGGTACTGAGACTCAATGCCAAATATTTGGCCATGCATAGGGAGTATTGTGAAAAAATGGAGGGAAGGATAAAAAGACCTGGAGGCAACAGGAGCTCTACAAAACCAACAGAGCCAACTAATCAAGGTCCAGAGGCACTTGCTGAGATTGAAGCATCACCAAAGAACCATCATGGACTCGAAATAGGCACCCCACAAACATGTAGCCCATAGGGAGCTCACGCTTCATGTGGGTCCTCTAATAAGCTGAGGATTTATTCTGATGTGCACTCTGTGCCAGCTTTTTGATTATTTATTCCCCCGTGACTGCCTTGCCAGGCCACAGGGGATGAGAATGAGCTTATCCCTGATGCAATTTGATGAACTGGGGGGGGACTAGAAGTGAGGCTCCCCTTTTCTGAGGAGTAGGGGAGGGTGTGGGAGAGAGGGTGAGAGGGTGGGAGGGTAGGAAGTGGGCCTTGGCAGTGCGGAGGGATGGGGCTGTGACCAGGATGTAAATTGAGTAAATAAATTAATTAATTAAAGAAAGAGACATAATTTCCAACAATCATCTCAGAATCAATGAATAGCTATATTGAAAATGTATGTGGTGAATATGACTGGTTGGTTATGTCATTGCTGTTTGACAACACATACTGTGAATGTAAATAAATAAATCTAGGGAATATTCTACTTCATGTACATATGGTGGAAATAATGTCATTTTGTGTTTATATCAGATAACATTTATACGTATTCATTGTATTTAATAGGCTTGTTATATCATTATTTAAAATATATTGTTTTACTCTTATTAACATTAGTTATAATAGACCAAAAATTGGATGAACATAATGAGCATGGATGTTTCAAGCACCAGCTGTGTTCTCAGGCAACTCAATCTTTAGCATGTAATAAAACAAAAGCCTGGCCGGGCGTGGTGGCACATGCCTTTAATCCCAGCACTCGGGAGCCAGAGGCAGGCAGATCTCTGTGAGTTCGAGGCCAGCCTGGTCTACAAAGTGAGTCCAGGACAGCCAATGATACACAGAGAAACCCTGTCTCGGAAAAAACAAAACAAAACAAACAAAAAAAACAAAAAAACAAAACAAAACAAAACAAAAACCCACAAGCCTGATCTTCTTGTTAGATCATGAAATAGTGGCTGGTAAAGAAGCCGTGCTCAAGGATGATAGCACACTTATACAGCCAGACCAGTCCTGAATCAAATGCTATGTTAGGCAGAATTGCTAATCTACTGCCATACATTAATGAAAAAGTTTGGGCTATTGGTATCTGCAAGCCCTTTCATGTTCTCATGCATTCTGCTGGACAAACCATCATTTTCAATCAGCGAAAGTTCTTGTTCGCTAAGCTGGGAGGAGGAAACAATAAAAAGAAATGATGTTGTAGTTGCTGGATCAGTACTGGGTAGAAGTGCTACTTCATACTAGTTATTGTAGTGACAACTTGTGGGAAAAATGTCCAAGAAATCACTATAAATCATCATTTCCTATTTGGTAGAAAAATAAAGGAATGTTCTTTTTCTCAGTACCATCAGAAGTACTAGTAGGAAAACAATAAAAGTAAAGACATTAAGTATTTAAAAAATAAATGCTAAACCACTAACTGAATACATTGAACAAGTTTTCTTACATTTTTTTTTAAATACTAAAGAAGCTCCAGCAACAGAGTGGCAATGTGGATATCATGCTGTCCTCTTTCCTAGACCAAAGAATGTATGCATACACATATATAAGACTTTTTGTATACGCACACATATACAGATAAATAAAAGGTAACTCATCCAAAGGAATTTGCTCTGTGGGAAGTTGACATGAACCACTTCCATCATGAGTCGGGAGACACAATCATAAGACATAGAGACGCACTCAGCACTTCATCTCCTCTGCAAACATGATTCAAACTTCAAGCCCTAAATCCTGTACCTCTGCAGTGAGTAGTCCCTTTCACACCGCATTCCCACGTCTGTGTGAGGAAAAGAAGAACTACAACAACACCAAACCCAACCCAGCATGATCTTAGAGAGAAAAATGAAAACTAAGTCTTCGTTATATGTTCAAGTGTCATCCTGGTATGAAGTTGTATAAATAGATCGAGCAGAAAGGAATAAGAATCATAAAGTCTCCAAACACATTTTCTGCCTAACATCAGACACTATGATGTTTGTGCTGATGGTACCTGATAATGGAAAATCGAGTTGACCCAAAAAGAATATGTAGTGTCAGCTGTAGACCATTGGAATACATAGGTGTTTGGTAGGAGCCAGAAAATGATTGCAATGATATGTGGCAACAATGGAACAAAAAGGAAGTCAAATTTAGAAGTATTAACAGAGTATATGAACAGATTTTCCTCTAAATCAAGAAAATAGCCAGTAATTGGGGGAGATTAACTTTTCCAGAACCCTAAGACTAAGACAAAAGATCTATACTTATGTATATAAGAAGACTTGTTTAATCATCATAAAATCGCATAACCTGTACTCTCCCTTTTTATTGAAAACAGATTTTTTTCTCAATATATTTTTATTGCCATAATCCTTCTACTCCTCAAAGTTTCTCCCTACTTTCTCTCCATGCAGATCCTCACCTTTTCTATCTCTCATTAGAAAGCAAATAGGCCTCGAAGGGGGGTAATAATATAGTAAAATAAAATATACTAAGTTAAAGCAAAAACAAACTTGTCAATATCAGACAAAACAAGCAGAAGAAAAAGAGGCTAAGAAAAACACCAAAACCAAATATAGATGCATAGACCCACTCACTTGCACACTCAGAAGTTCCAGAAAAACACTAACTGTGAAAAAAATACACATGAAAAAGACTTGTAGGCTGAAAAGAAGAAAAATACGAAACTAAAATAAAAACAATAGTAACAATTAAAAATAGCACAGGTTTTTTTTTTCTGTTGTTTTTGGTTTCTTTGTTTTAAGTAAAGTAAAGACAAGAAAGAACCCTGACACAACATTTTTAGGCCTCTGTTTTATTTTTTAGTTCGTCTCATACAATATATGCTGACTGCAGTTCTACTTCCCATTATCTCTCCCCTCCTTCCCTCTAACCCAGATCCATTGTTCCTCAATTTCTCTTTATGAAAGATCAGGCCTCCCAGTGATATCAACTGAACACTGCATAACAAGTTACAATAAGACTAGACATATATTCTCATCTCAAGGCTGGATGGGGCAATCAAGTAGGAGAAAAAGGGTTCCAAAGGCAGGTAAAAGAGTCAGAGACATCGACAACTTCCCACAGGAACACCAACTACTTAGTCATAAGATATATGCAGAAGACCCAACTTAGATCCATATAAGCCCCTATGAGCCCCCTTAGTATATTCTATGGGTTTTGTTTTCCTGGTGTCCTTGACATATCTGGATGCTACAAGCATCCCTCTCCCTATTTTGTGGGGCTCCTGGAGCTCTGCCTAATGTTTGTCAGAGAGTCTTTGCACCTGCTCCCATAAGTGTCTGGATGAAACCTCTCTGACTTTTGAGCTAGGGGTTAATTGATCTAATCTATGAATATGGCAGAATATAATTAAATATTACTTACTTGATTTTTTTACCAGTTATCTTCAGCTCTATTCTCACTATTTGGGCAATCCTTGCTCTAGTTTGTGGCCATCCAGGTAGTGTTGAGAATGTGCTCCCTCTCATGGATCATCCCCAGCTAAACCAGTCACTGATTAGCCTCTCCACAAGTTCTATGCCACTGTTACCCCAGCATGTCTTGAAGCAGTATAAATTGTAGGTGGGTGGTTTTGTGGCTGGGTTGAAAGCCTTGCCTATTTACTAACTATGGCAGGTTTGTGCTCCTTACCCCCTAGTTCCAAGATTTCTCACTACAGTCACCCTTTTAAATTCCAGAGAGTTTCCAATACACTAGGTTTCCACATCATCCCCCAAATGCCCTCCTATTCCTGTCTTCTCTCCTCATACCATTTTCTGTTAGCCGTCTACTGCTGGGAATGCAACATACACATAAGAGTTGTTCATTGGTCCAGTGAGAATCCCTTGGAGAAAACTAAATTTTCTTTTATAAGTGGTTATCAATTGACTATGGCTTCTGAGTCAGGGTTGGGGGCTTGTGTCCACTTCTCCTTTCAGTTCTAGGAACCCATTTGGTGCATAGTATACAGACCAAGTTCATGCTACCTCAATCTCTGTGAGTTCATAAGTGCCTGAGTCCAGTTGTGTCGAAAAGGCTGTATTCCCTTGTTATCCTCAATACCTATTGCCTCTTATACTCTTCCTGCCTCTTCTTCCACAGGGTTCCAGGAACCCTGAGTTGGGGACAGATTTAATGGAGAAATTCAATGTAGGGTTAGTGCTTCAAAGTCTGTCACTCTCTGTACAATGTCTGGCTATGTGTCTATATTTCTCCCCATCTGTTGGAGAAGGAAGATGGCTGATCAAGGCAGTGGCATGTCCAGTATCACTTCCTGATCATGTAAGCAATGTTGTGTATGGGCTCTGCTTGTGCAGGGGTGCCTTCAGTCAAATAATATATTAGTTACTCACACTATTTTTTTTTACCGTTAGTGTACTAGCATGCCTTGCAAACAAGACAGCATTGCAGATCAACCCTTTGCTCCTTTGGTAGCACAGAGAATATCTTTCTGTACCAGATATTAGCACATATGGGTGACAACAGCCTATAGGCACAAACTCCACTTCTCCACATTGCCAATGACTTTTGAAGAACAACCTATAGACTTGGCAAGAGTCCAATTTGTTTGGGGGTTTCCAGGGGATTCCTTTGGCAAGAGATTCATTTAGATATAACCCCTTCATGGTACTGAAAAATATATTTGGTGTCAAGAGCTAGCCAGTTGGAACTTGTTCTTCCCCATTATTTGGCAATTACATTTAGATCACTTTCATGGCTGTCTATCCCACTTTCCTTTCCTAGGGACATAGATATATTTATCCCCCACCCCCACCCCACTTTCTATGCTTTATCTAACCTCTATGCTTCTATGGATTGTAGCTTGGATATCATTGTCCTAACAATTGATATCCACATATAAGTTAATGCACACTAAAATTTTCTTTCTGGTTTTGGGTTATCTCTTTCAGGATTTTTTTTTAGTTCCATCCATTTACCTGAGAATTTCATGGTTTTACTTTTTAATGCCTGAGTAATATTCCATTGTGTATATGTCCATTTATTTGAGGAGGATATTCTAGGTTATTTGCAATTTCTGATGATTATGAATAGAGCAGAAACCATGACATAGTTGATCATGTATCTGTGGTTGGATGAAGTTATCTCTAGGTAAATAATCAAGAGAAGTATTACTGGATCTTGAGGTAGATGGTTTTCCATCTTCTAAAAGAAACACCACACTGATTCACAATGAAGCTGTACAAGTTCTCAGTCCCACCAGTAACGGATCAGTGTTTCCCTTACTCCATATCCTTGACAGGATGAGATGTCACTTGTTTCTATTAATTGTTATCATTCTAAAATGTGGAAATTGAGACAGGTTTTACACATTTTACACAAATTATAAAATAGTTTTGATTTGCATTTCCATGATGACTAAGGATAAAGAAATGTTTTTAAGTGTTTCTCAGCCATTCCATTTCCTTTTTGTGAACTATGTTTACATCTGCATGCCATTTTAAAAATTAGATTATTTGTTTTCTTGATATCTAGTTTCCTGAGTTATTTATATATTTTGGATATTAATCTTATATCAGATAGTTAGTTGGTAAAATTTTTCCTTTCTCTAAGCTGCTGCTTTGTTCAAGTGACTATGTCCTCTGATATACAGAAGCTTTTACATGTCATGAGATTCCATTAACTATTGGTCGTAGTACTTGTGCTAATGGTGTTCTATTCAAAAATACTTTTTCTGGGCAAGTGAATGAAGATTAATCTCTACTTTTCCTTCTATAATTTTCAGTGAATCTGAATTTATCTTAGCCCTTTATGATTTGAAACTAGATGGAAAAGGAAGTGGGGAGAAGAATGGGGTGGCGAAAGGAAGGTAGGGCTGGAAGAGAGAACCGAAACCAATTG
>OU015743.1:94752777-94790289 GCA_907169655.1 Acomys percivali | reverse complement strand
CCCCCCCACCAACCCAACAGCACATTAAATAGCATCATGACTGAGCTCATCCTCATTCACTGAGGCTAGACAAAGAGACTTGTTAGGGAGAGATGCTTGAAAGCAGGCAACAGAGTGCCAGTCATAAACAGCTCCCACTCAACTTACTGGGTAACTCACAGGAAGATAAAACTGTGCAATGCTTACATATGTATAGGAGGCCTAGGTCCAGTCCATGCATACTCTTTGGTTGGTGCTTCAATCTCTGTAAGTCCCCATGGGTCTAGGTTAGTCAATTCTGCTGGTCTTCTTTTGTCATTTTTTTCTCCTCCAGGTCCTTTTATCCTCCTTTTGACAAACTCTCCCACAGGATACCCCAAAGTCCTTGGATGTGAGTCTCAGAATCTGATTCAAGCAGCTGCTGGGTGGGGTCGCTCAATGGGTGGTTATGCTAGGCTCCTGTCTGTAAACATAGGAGAGTATCATTAACGGTGTATGAGTTTGGCTCTCTCAAATGAGGTGAGTCTCAGGTTAGGCCAGGCATTGGATGCACTCTCTCAGTCTCTTCTCTACCTTTATCTCTGCACATCTTGAGGTCATGGTAAATTTTAGGTCAAAGGTTTTGTAGTGGGATTGGTATTCCCCACCCACCACTGTAAGGCCTTCCTGGCTAGAAGGCAGCCTCCTCAGTCTCCATGTCCAACACAGCCTGAAGGCTCAGCTAGAGACATGCCATACTCTTCTCTCTGTACCCTACCAAGTTGTAGGTCTCCAGCTTGTCTTAGTGATATCCCTACATTTTTTCCCTTTTCTTTCTAAGCCCTCTCACCTCCCCTTTCCACTTTCCCCACATCTGATCATCCCCCTCATTTCTGCCTCCACACTCCCTCCTCCCTAGTTCCCTCTCTACATCCACTTCAACTGTTTATTCTATTTCCACATCAGAGTGAGGCTCAAGGAAGTCATCCCTTGGGTCTTCTTTGTCATTTGGCTTTTATCTGCCTGGAAATAGTATGATGGCTATTCTGTATTAAATGGCTAATATATCTTTATAAGTGAGTATATACCATGTGTGTCTTTCTGGGTTTGGATTACCTCACTCAAGATTATGCTTTTAGTTTCATATCCATTTGTCTGCAAATTTCATGATTTCCTTGTTTTTAATAGCTGAGTAGAATTCCTTTATGTAAATGTACCTTTTTAAAAAAAATCATTCTTCATTTGGAGGACATCTAGGTTATTTCCAGGTTTCTGGCTATTATAAATAAAGCTGGTATAAACATAATTGAGTACATGGCCCTGTTGTATGGTGGGAAATCAATTGGATATATTATTCCTAGGAGTGGTGTAGCCAGGTCTTGAGGTAGAGTTATTTGCAATTTTCAGAGAAACTGTCAGATTGACTTCCAAAGTGGCTGTACAAGCTTGCACTCCCACCAGCAATGGATGAGTGTTCAGCTTTCTCAACATCTTCTCCAGCAGTGCTGTCACTTGTGTTTTTTATTTTAGCCATTCTGATTGGGGTAAGATGGAATCACAGGGTCGTTTTAATTTGCATTTACCTGATTCCTAAGGATGATCAACACTTCTTTCAGTGCTTCTAAACCATTAGAAATTCCTCTATTGAGAATTCTGTTTAGCTCAGTATTACATTTTTTGATTGGGTTATTTGGTTTGGTGGTGCTTACTTTCTTTTTTTTAAATATATTTTTTATTTTATTCATATTACATCTCAATTGTTATCCCATCCCTTGTATCCTCCCATTGCTCCCTCCCTCCCATATTCCCCTTACTCCCCTGCCCTATGACTCTGACTGAGAGGGACCACCTGCCCCTTTATGTGCTCATAGGGTAGCAAGTCTCTTCTTGGCAACCTGCTATCCTTCATCTGACTGCCACCAGGCCTCCCTATCCAGGAGATGTGGTCAAATATGGGACATCAGAGTTCGTGTGAAATTCAGACCCCACTCTCCACTCAGAGGTGGAGAATGCCTTGTCCATTGGATAGATCTGAGTAGGGGTTCAAAGTTTACTGCACATATTGTCCTTGGCTGGTGCCATAGTTTGAAAAGGACCCCTTGGCCCAGATCTGCCTATCATAATGTTCTTCTTATAGGTTTCTAGGACCCTCTGGATGCTTCTATTTCCCCATTCTCCCTTGCTTCTCTCACCTAGAGTCCCAATAGGATTTCCTCCCCTCTGACCCACTTTCCTGGTAAATGAAGACTATGGGACATATCCCTTGCGCTAGTATCCAGATATAAATGAGTACATACCGTTTGACTTTTTCTGCTTCTGGGTTAACTCACTCATTATGATCATTTCTAGTTCAATCCATTTGTCCATGAATTTTTGGAATTCCTCACTTTTAATAGCTGGGTAGTATTCCATAGTGTAAATGTACCATAGTTTATTCATCAATTCTTCTGCTGAGGGACACTTGGGCTGTTTCCAGGTTCTGGCTATTATGAATAAGGCTGCTATGGACATGGTTGAGCAAATCTTCTTGTTTTATGCTAGAACATCTTTGGGGTATATTCCCAGGAGTGGAATAGCTGAGTCTTGAGGAAGCTATATTCCCAGTTTTCTGATATAGTGGCAGATAGATTTCCAATGTAGCTGTACTAGTTTGCAATGAATGAGTGTTCCTCTCTCTCTACGTAATTGCCAGCATATGATGTCACTTGAATTTTTGATCTTAGCCATTTACCTGCATTTCCCTGATGACTAAGGAGGTTGAGCATTTCTTTAAGTGTTTCTCAGCCATTGGATATTCTTCTGTTGAGAAATATCTCTTTAGTTTTGAGCCCCATTTCTCAATTGGATTATTTGGTTTGGTGTGGTTTAATTCCTTGAGTTATTTCTATATTTTGGATATTAAACTTTAGTCAGTTATAGGGTTGATGAAGATCTTTTCCCAGTCTGTAGGCTATAGCTTTGCTTGGTTGACAATGTCTCCTGATTTACAGAAGCTCCTCAGTCTCATGTGGTCCCATTTACTAATTGTTGACCTTAAGGCATGGGCTGTTGATGTTCTGTTCAGGAAGTTGTCTCCTGTGGCAATGAGTTCCAGGCTCTTCCCCACTTTTTCTTCTAACTGACTTAGTGATTCTGGTTTTATGTTGCAGTAGCCCTGTAGTTTCCATCTCTCACAGCCAGTGATTCCCAGCTCCTCTCTACTATGCATCCTGTAATTGTCCTGGGTCTCTGAATGTGGGTTGGGTCAGGCCAAAATGTCCACAGTTGTCTGGGTCCCCTTGTAGCACTGGAGCTCTACAGGGACTGAAGCAGGTCATGTGGAGGGGGTCTAATGGCCACTCTACTCCCTGTCTCCCCAAGATTTTCTTAGTCCTAGAGCCTTGATGCTCCATTGGTCTGTGGTTCCTGGTAGCATTTCAGGACCCAGACCGCTCACAGAGTCCAGGTTAGTGTCATGGGGCCCACACAGCACACATACTGAATCCAGTTCACATCTCTGAACCCAAACAGGTCTCTGGACCCAAACGCATCTCTGGGCCTAATCCACGCAATTAGTCCAGTTAGTGCTGAGTCCAACCAGGGTCACTGGCCCAAACCGCACACTGAGCTCACCGAGTTCAGCTAGAGTCTCAGGTGCCAGACCGCACACCGAACTCAGCTAGAATCTCCAGGCCCACCCTGCCTGCCAAACTCAGCTAGGTATTCTGGGCCCATACTGCCCCTCAAATTCAGCAGAGTCTCAGGACCAGGACTACACTCCAAGCTCAGCTAGGGACTCTGGGCCCAAACAGCTGGCCGAGCTCAGGTAGAGCCTCGGGAGCTGAAATGCATGCCAAGCCCAGCCAGGGAATATGGACCCAAACTGTGTGCCAAACTCAGCTGTGGACTCTGAACCCAAACTGCGCGCCGATTTCAGCTAGCGACTCTGGGCTCAAACTATGTGCCGAATTCAGGCAGGGACTCTAGGCCCCGGACCATATGCTGAGTCCAGACAAATCTCAGGGATGAGCCCACACACCAAGCTCAGCTAGAGTCTCTGGTCCCAAACTGCCCGCCAAGTCCAACTAGGTTCTTTGGGTCCAAACAGCACGCCAGGCTCAGCTAGGGCCTCATGGGCTGAACCACGCTTGGAGTCCAGTTTGGTTCTCAGGGCATGAGCTGCAAGCCAAGTTGAGCTTGGGTCACAGGGCCCAAATCATGCACCGAGTTCAGCTAGGGTCGCAGGGCCCAAATCTTGCAGACAGTCCCCTCTCCCACAGCAATTCCCACTTTTTACCATGCCAATCTCCTCTGATGGAGGGTTCCCAGCTGCAAACCTCAGCTGCTGCAGCTCTGGTCCAAGAAAATCAGTGCTCCTCCTGTGTGCAGGGGTATGCATGTGTTCTGTATTTTTGTCCTTTAGAACTATGGAGTACTCCCACTGTTCTGGGGTGGGGAGCTTGGTGTTCCTAGTTCAGAATTCTGTGCAATTCCCTGAATCATTTACTGGAGCTTCTAAACAGGGTCCACACTGCTCGCTGCCATCTTTGATCAGCTGGTGCTTAATTTCTTTACATCTTATATATTTTGGATATTAGCCCTCATTCAGATTTAGGGTTGGTAAAGTTCTTTTCCCAGTCTGTAGGTTGTCATTTTGTCCTATTGACAGTGTCCTTTGACTTATAGATACTTTTCAGTTTCATGAGGTCCCATTTATTAATTGTTGTTCTTAGAGACTGAGTTGTTGGTGTTCCACTCAGGGAAGTTATTTCCTGTGCCAAAAAGTTCAAGGTTGATATAACCTCTCTCTTTTACTAGGTTCAGCGTATCTGGTTTTATGTTGAGGTTTTTGATCCACTTGGACTTGAGATTGGAGCAGTGTGGTAAATATGGATCTATTTCTGTTTTTCTACAGGAAGACATCCATTCAGACCAGCACTATTTGTTGAATATGATTTAATTTTTCCTGTATGGTTTTAGCTTCACTGTCAAAAATCAATTTTCAGTAGTGTGTGGATTTATTTTTTGGTCTTAAATTGATTTTATTCATATACCACCCAGTACCATGGTTTCTATGACAGTAGCATGCAGGTTTTATTACTGTTGCTCTGTAGTACAGCTTGAAATTAGGAATATAAATACCTCTAGGAATTCTTTTATTGTGCAGGGATGTTTTATCTACTCCGGTTTTTCTGTTGTTGCTGCTGTTTTGTTGTTGTTTTTGTTTTTGTCTTTCAATGTGAAGGTGAGAAATTGTTCTTTTAAGATATACAAAAAATTGTATTTGTATTTTGATGGGAATTGCATTGAATCTGTAGATGGCCAATTTTACTGTTAATACTACCAACCTATGAGCATAGGAGATCTTTCTATTTTATTATATCATCTTTAATCTCTTCTCCAGAGAATTGAAGTTCTTGTCACATAGGTCTTTCATTTGCTTTTGCTTGGTTAGAGTTACACCTGTGTACTTTCTATTATCTGTGGCTATTTGGAAGAGTATTGTTTCCTTAAGTACTTTTTCAACCTGATTGTTATTCTTCAAGATTGTGTACTGATGTGTTCAGTTGATTTTGTATCCAGCCACTTTGCTGAAGGTGTTTATCAGCTGTAGGAGTTTCGTGGTAAATTTTTGGAGTCACTTCTATATACTCTCATATCATCTGCATATAGTGAAATTTTGAATTCTTTTCATACTTGTATCCCCTTGATCTCCTTTAGTTGCCTTATTGCTCTAGTTAGGAGTTCAAGTACTATATTAAGAGATAGTGAGAGAGTGGGAAGCCTTGTCTTGACACTGATTTCAGTGAAATTCTTCAAGTTTCCCTTCCTTTAGTTTTATATTGGCTATAGGCTTACTGTATGTTGCCTAATTATTTTAAATATGTGCCTTGTATCTCTGATCTCTCCAAGACTTTTGACATGAATGGGTGTTAGTTTTTGTCAAATGCATTTATCAGTTTCTAATCAGATGATCCAGTCAGTCTTTTTTTTCTTTCAGTTTGTTTATATGGTGGATGGTATTGATAAAATTCCATCTTTTGAACCACCTTTGCATACCTGGGATGAAGCCTACTTGATCATAGAGGATGATTGATGTGTTCTTAGATTTGGTTTGTTTTTTTATTGAATATTTTTGCATCAATGTTTATAAAGGAAATTGGTATAAATTCTTTCTTTCTTGGGTAATTGTGAGGTTTAGCTCTTATGGTGAATGTGCCTTCATAGAATGAGGTTGGCAATGTTCCTTCCATTTCTATTTTGTGGAATAGTTTGAAGAGTATTGTTACCAGCTCTTTTATAAATGTCCTTATAGAATTCAGAGATAAAACCATCTGGCCCTGGGATTTTTATTTTAATTTTTTGGTTGGGAGACTTGTAATGTGTGCTTCTGTTTTCTTACGGGCTAAACAACTATTTAAACTGTTTATCTTGATTCAAATTTAGTAAGTGGACTCTGTCAAGAAAATTGTCTGCTTCATTTATACTTTCCAATTTTGTGACATACAGACTTTAGAAGTAGTATCTACTGATTTTTTTTATTTCCTCAGTTTTTGTTGTGTGTTCCCCTTTTCATTTGTGATATTGTTGATGTGGATATTGTCTCTTTCCCTTTTATATAGTTTGGTTATGATTTGCCCATGTTGATTTTCTTAAATAACCAGCTTTCGGTTCATAAGAAACTTTTAACTATTTGTTTTGTTTCCATTTTCTTGATTTCACCTGGGTTTAGCTATTTCTAGTTCTCTATTCCTCTTGGATGTGTTTGCTTCTTTTTTCCCTAGGGCTTTCATTTATGATGTTAAGTTGCTACTATGAGATCCCTCCAATTTCTTTATGAAGGCACTGTATGCTATGAAAGATCTTAATACTTCTTTCATTTGCATCCTATAAGTTTGAGTATGTTGTGCCTTCATTTTCATTAAATTGTAAGAAGTTTTCAATTCCTTTCTTTATTTCTTCCCTGACCCAGTGGTCATTGAGCAGAGAGTTGTTCAATTTCCATGAACTTGTAGGCTTTCTGTTGTTGCTGAAGTCTAGCTTTAACCTGTGGTGATCTGATTAAATACGAGGTGGTATTTCAAGTTTCTTATGTCAGTTGAGCCTTGCTTTTTGACCAACATATGGCTAGTTGAAGAAGGTTCTGTGTAGTGCTAAGAAGAATTTATACTGTTTTATGTTTGAGTTAACTGTCTGTAGATACATTTTAGGTCAACTTGATTCATAACAACTGTTCATGTCATTATTTCTGGTATAGTTTCTGTTTTGCTGACCCATACTTTGATGAAAATGGGGTGTTGAAGTCTTCCACTATGAATATATGGGGATTGATGTAGGACTTAAGCTTTCATAATTTCCTTTACTAATGTGGATTCCCTTTTATTTGTACCGCAGATGTTTATAATTGAGATGTCATTTTGGTGGGTTTTTTTCTTTTATGTGTATAAAGTGTCCTTCATCATCTTCTGATTAATTTTTGTTGAAAGTCTATTTTTTTAGATATTAGAATGACTCCTCCAGCTTGCTTCTTGCATCTGCTTGCTTAGAATAACTTTTTCTAGGCCTTTACTCTGAGGTAATGTATATCTTTGTTGCTGAGGTAAGTTTCTTGTATGCAGGCCAATGATGGGTCATTTTTATGGATTCATTCTGCTTGCCTGTGTCTTTTTATTGTGGAGTTAACATTCATATTGAGAGACATTAATGACCAATGATTTCTGGTTATTTTTATTTTTATGTTGGTGTTTGTCATGTGTTTGTCTGTTTCTCTTCTTTTCTTTCTTTCTGTAGTTAAGTTATTTAGTTCCTTTGTTATCTTGGTTGTAGTTCACATCCTATCATGAGAATTTTACTTCTCATATTTACTATATGGATGGATTTGTGCTTAGATATTGTTTAAATTTGGCTTTGTCATGGAAAATCTTGTTTTCTCTGTCTATGGTGACTGAAAGTTTTGCTAGTTAAAGTAGTCTAGGCTGATATCAATGGTCTTTTGGGGTCTGCAGGATATCTCCCCAGGTCCTTCTGGCTTTTAGCACCTCTGTTGATGAGTCAGGTTTGATTCTGATAGGTCTGCCTTTTTATGTTATTTGGTCTTTTTCCCTTGAAGCTTTAATAATTTTCCTTGCTTTGGTTATTATGTTGCAGAAGGGTTTATTTTCTGATGTAATCTATTTGGTGCTCTTTAGGTCTTTTGATGGTTATAGGCATCTCTTTCTTTTGGTTGAGGAAATTTTCTTTGATGATTGTTTTTGAAAATATTTCTTGATCTTGGAGCTGGGAGTCTTCCCCTTCCTCTTTCCCTTTTATTCTTAGGTTTCATCTTTTCATAGTGTCCTTTTATATTTAACATTTTCTTTCACTGATGGATTGATTTCTTTGATTGTATCTTCTACACCTGAGTTTCTTTCCTCCATCTCTTACATTCTGTTGATGATGTGTATCTCTGTAGTTCTTGTTTAATTTCCTGAGTTTTCCATCTGGATGATTTCCTAAGTCTCTCTCTCTCTCTCTCTCTCTCTCTCTCTCTCTCTCTCTCTCTCCTCTCTCTCTCTCTCTCTCTCTCTCTCTCTCTCTCTCTCTCTCTCTCTCTCTCTCTCTCTCTCTCTCTCTCTCTCTCTCTCTCTCTGTGTGTGTGTTTTTAATTGTTCCTATTTTCATTTTCACATCTGGAACCATTTTATTCATTTCCTTTACCTGTTTGCATTTTCCTGTGTTTGTTTAAGTGATTTATTAATTTCCTCTATCTGGTCTCTATCTGTTTGACTGTCTTTTCCTATATTTCTTTAGAGGACTTACTTATTTCCTGTTTAATGACTTCTATCATCTTCATAAGCAGGAGATTTAAGGTTGTTCTCTTGTGTTATGGTTGTGTTAGGGTATCTAAATCTGCTTGCAATGGGATAATTGGGCTCTGGTGGTTCCATATTGCCTTGTGTATTGTTCACTGTGTTCTTATACTGAAAATTTGGTTGTCTCTTGCATTGTCTGGTTGTTCCTGATGCCCACTGAATTTCTCGGGGATATAGAAAAATCCCTGGGCCAGAGGTTGTATGTTCCTAGAGCAGCCCTCCTCTGGATGATGGGTATGATTATGTATTGGCTTCTGGATCTCAGGGAATAGTCTTGCATTCTCCTCAGGTGACTGGATCCCAGTTAGACTCACACACAAGACATTGGAGTGCGGTTGTCTAGTCTATATATTCCTGAGGACTGACAGGTCGCTTCAAGAACAAAGGAACACTACTCTGGCCAAGGAAACTCCTATAGTCAGCATCCCCACCACTTGCTAGCATGTTCAGTGGTTTCTGAGCTCAAGCTGCTCAGACACCATGTACCAGGTGATGCCATCTTGGATATTCTCCTTCTGATAACAATAGAAAAAGAAAGAACATTACTTGAGTAGCCCCATGTGTCTATTTCTCTTCCTTTCTCTGTAATGAACTATCACATCTGCAGTTATTAGTGAACTCTCCTAGACTTTTAGTCAAGTCCTTTAAATATTATTATCCCTTTTCAATTAACTGCAGTTGAATTGCCATTTGCTACTCCCTTGAAACCACTCACACAGTAAGGTTAACAATGAATCAGGAACCATACCTGAGGAATCCTTTTAATAGTGTTTGTTCTGTGCATATATCACTGTGTACTGATGTCTAAGCCATATTCTATCTCTGTATCAAATTTTAACTCTATTCTTCCGTCCTTTGTTGGAAGAACATAATCTATATGGCCTCTTATTCTTAGCTTCCAATTGTATTTAATAACTGCAGTATGTGAATAGAAGATTTACAAGATTAATAACAATGACAGGGTCTAATATTTTAATGTCGTTCTCTAGGGTCAGTACCCTTTATCAAGAGTAAGGGTATTAGTGGGGGCATGGATATGAGTGGAGCTCTCCACAGTGATAGTAAGCCTGGAGAACTATTATTCATTTTATTTTTGTTATGCTTTCTATTTGTGTGGTATAGGTTAGGCATCCAGTAAACTTATTAGGTAGATGAAGATGACTTTGAACTTCTCATTGTAGACCTTTATTTCCCCAGTGCTGACTTGAGGTATGTTCCACCACTTTCAGTTTATTTCTTCACTTTAACTGTACTTTTTTAAGTTACTGCTTTTCTAGATTTAGTTAAAATCATTATATCTGATGCTGTCATAATTGACAGAACAACCATATCTACTAAATATCCTATTTTCCTTTATTGACTTTTGCATCACACTCTCTTGGTTTTGTGTTTGTTTGTGGGCTTGGTATATTTTGTTTTTCTTTAAAGTCTTTCTTGGAAATAAATATTTTCTATGTTTTTGTACTAAAATGTCAATGATACCTAAGTGAATCTCATTATACTTATTCTCATTATTCATTCAGTAATTATTTTGTTTACATAAGAATTTGTATGTAAATAAATTAGGTACAACTGTCTTCAGCATAAATACAATAATTTTTTTCTTCAGAATAGTTTAATTCCTTGTTCGCACACTGAAATTTCACCAGCACATCCTCATAATTTGTCACTTCCACTACTCCAACTATTACTAGCTATATCTTCTAATTCACTATGAAAATCATATGTGGTTATAGATCTCCAGTATGGTCCCTACACTATAGTGTCTTTATATTTTTGTTCTGTCAAACATGAATAGTTTAACACCAATATTTTTAAAAATATACTCTAATTATTTTTAATAAATCTGTTATTTTTTTACTCATATTTCATGATGTCTTTTGGCAAAGTACTACAAAACCAAGCATAATTCAGACACTTTTACCTATACAAAACATTTACTAATTCTAGAAATCTGAGCTCCATTCTTTAGGTTTGTTTTATTGTTTAAATGTGTTGTTATCACACATTATGCAGCTATCTACAGACATTTATAACAAAGGTATATGACTATTTGCGCACTTGTCTTTAAGATGTTGATGTTGGCTAATAGTGAATTGGCAGGAATGTGAGTATTCTTTCTATCCCATAAAAAGAGCCAAAGAAGATTGAGCCTTAAAGCTCTTGCTTCAGTACTGAAACCAGCACATTACTTTCTCAGTCCATTTTGATAGCTTCACTGAAGTCCAGTGCTGCCTCAGCAGGGAGGTTTCCCTATCATTTACCCTTTTCTGTAACATACAATTCAATTGCACTGAATGATAAAAAAAAGATGACTTTGATATTCAGAACTAGATGGTCTGCTCCCAACATTCTGATCCTTTTTAATGAATCCCTTTTCTATATTGTTCCATGACAATATCACTTCTCAGCCTTTCAGTGAATATCAAGTCAAGTATATTGTTGCATGAAAAAGAATTTGCCACCAGAGAGATTTGTATTGAGGTAGGATTATTTTTAGTTTTATTTCTGTCCAAAGTACCTGTTAATGGCAGTATCTGTGTTCTACAAAAAGATCGTCAAGGCAAACCAGGACTTGGATCAATTCTATTTTCAGCTTGCAATAAAACTGTCATAGAGATTTATCAAATAAAATTAAATAATGGACAGGCAGGAGTAGCAGGATCAGCAGCAAGGTCAGAGTAATCATCTTGAAGAGTGCTGCCAGCTGAAAGAAAGAAGTGGCTTAATGACAATAATACCAAGTTATGCCTGTCACTGCCTGTTGATTTTTCCCTTTTCTTCTCAAGCTATAAATTGCAGATTCTGATTTTAAGTACATGTATATGCAACAAGGAACAGAAGCTTAAACACTTTTCCTTAAGGGAAATCAATACTTACGGTCCTCTCTTTTAAGTCAATATTTTATACTCTCACATAAAACAAAGCCATATCAATATTTTAACATCTGCATTGTAACCTTGTTTTTTATCTACTTGGATATAAATGCCCTATGCTATCGGTAAACTCTGTCCCTTCTAAATAATAGCACACAGTAAAAAAATTAACAGCCACTGACAGTAGCTTAGTGAGGTATTTCTTACCCTAAACTTAAAGTTCAATATTCACATAATTGTTCATGCATCATATTAGTAAAGTAAGTGAAATAATAAGTTTGCATTGTAAAATACTCATTCACACAGTCATATTACTCTGCATCAGTATTATAAAGTAGGTACATTCACTGATAGCCATAAAAACTCTCAAAATAAATTCTCTCTCTAAAGATGTATGTGATATTCATTTTCAGATAGTGTTGTAATTTAATAAAATAATTTTGTGTTTACCTTTCACAATTTACTGAGATTAACTATTTAGGTTCTCATTAATCTTAAATGACCCAAGTAGGCTATGCCTGAAAGCGTAGTGGTTTATATGTAAAGGAAAACCAGGATCTTAATAGTCTTATCTTCATGTTTCTAATAACATATTACGTCCTTTTATTTAAACTAAGTTCTCCATACTTCAAACACATTTTATCAGTTAACAAGGATTCAAGTAAGAAAACTACCATTAAAAAATTTTGTGAAGGTTTGTATGGTGTGAGTACATATTTGTTCATGATTGCTCCAGTGCACATGGAGGTGTAGACAGGGGAAAAATTCAGCAGTAGGTCTACCCCTTGTATAAGAGAAAGTATCTTGGTCCCTACTACGTTCACCCAGAAAGCTGTGCTGAAAGAGATTCCTGGGATTTTCTTGTCTCCACCCCGACCTCATCATCAAAGTCATTTCCAGACCGAGGGACAGGTCCGCACTTCTGTGCATGATGTGTATCCAAGCACTTTACCCACTGAGCCATCTCTACAGCAACAAGACACCTACTTACTCTGCTGTGAGAGGTTAGGTCTCACTGTAGCCAAGGCTGGCCTAACATTCCATGGCTCTAGTTTGTTGTTTGCCTCTGCTGACAAAATTATATTTAATTACATCCTAAGGAAGTTCTTTACTTCTCACCATTCTATATTTTTATCACTTTAGAGCCTCACTAGGATATTGATAAATCTTAGCCTAAGATTCTTTTCCCAGACCCCTACCCTAGGTATCAGCAATCTTAACCTTTACATGAAAAGTTTGACTCAACTTTCATTAACTCCTAGTCTTAAAGTTTGGGTTTACTTCCCATTCAAGGCCTTGAATCTGACACACTTAATGCTTCTCATAATTATGAGACTCTATGAATGCCTTCCAAATTAGGGGCACTCTTATTTTGGATTTTATATTGTATCCAGTGGTGAAGATTTAGCTTGTTCAAAAACAAACTGTAGTAGTTTTGTCTGCATCAATAAAAGGCCACTTCAGAATGACTTCTATTTTCTGAAGCACAAGCAGTCATATTTATTCAGCTAACACATTTGATCTTCTTTGGAAGAGACAAAGACTGTGAGCCACTGATCCATTACATAGTACAAAGGCAGCCATGAGACCTTCAGACTCCAGTTCTGGTGGCTGGTGTACTGCCATTCTTCAAGTATGAATGCTCAAATGGTAAAGCAGAGCTGAATGCCACATGTCCTCAGTTATTGCATTAGGCTAATTTCACATATTTTTCTTACAGATCCACTGAGTTTTGTCTCATTGTTTTGGCTAGTTTATCAAGTAGAGCTACAGACAGAATTCAGTGACATATTATTGTAATCCATGGAGCCTGCTCTTTAGTTTTGTCAGGCTTGGGTTCTGAACTAGGCTCTAATCTCTAGAACATAAAGAAAATGTGTGATTGCACAAATCTGGGCATCTAACTAGTGTCAATCCTTGATTATCCCACTGTCTGGTTCGGACAAAGTAAACCATGTGTTCTTCCCTGTCATACTAGTATTCCTCTGTCCAAAGACATGTGCAGCAAGGGCTACTTCATGTCTACAATGTTACCTTCTATTTCTCTGTCTGCCACACAGTCATCTCCACCATGGATATCACACCTGTGAGGTCCTCTCTATCTCAGGATTGTATGTCACTTTAAGTGAACCATAGATAGATATTTTCAGTAGATTTTACTTTGCTTCTAACAATTTTGAAAAACTTAGGAATAAAGAGCTGTCAGTAAATCTCTCTGAATTTTCAAATATCGACAAGTAGTTTACAGGGATTTTTCTTTAAAATTATTATTTGAACTCATTTCATTGACTAGTTGGTTTTCAGTAATATACTAGTCTATAGTTTTGAATTAGCTCATATATAGTAATTAGGATATTTCACCCTTGTCTTAG
This sequence comes from Acomys percivali, assembly GCA_907169655.1. Taxonomy (NCBI): domain Eukaryota; kingdom Metazoa; phylum Chordata; class Mammalia; order Rodentia; family Muridae; genus Acomys; species Acomys percivali. The sequence goes on along the minus strand of OU015743.1, from coordinate 94,776,252 downwards.
AGTTATGATTACTATGATGAAACATTAAGACCAAAAGCAAGTTGGGGAGGAAAGGGACTATTTGGCTTATGCTTCCATATCACTGTTTATCTTGAATGCAGTCAAGATAAGGATTCACACAGCTCAGGGGCCTGTAGGTGATGTTGATGCAGCTTACTGACTTGCTCATCGTAACTTATTCATCCTGCTTCCTCAAAGAACCCAGGACCACTAGCTCAGGGATTGCAACATCCATAATGTGGGAGACCCTCCCACATTAATCTCTAATTAAGAAAATGCTCTACAGGCTTGCCTACAGCTCAAATTTATGATGGTGTTTTCTCAGTTGAGTTTTCCTCCTCTCAGATGACTCTAGCCTGTGTCAAGTCTGCATAAAATTAACCAAAACAACCATTAAGCAAGTTCTCCTATAAATGATATAAATTATGCTTATCATGGAAGACAAATCCCATTATACACCCAGTTTGTTAAGATTTTCTTAATTGGCTATTTCTGGTTTGCTTAATCAAGAATGGGTGTTCAGTTTTTCTGATATAATTAATGAGCATCTTCAAAATAATTGCATGATTTTTTTCTTCATTTACTTTTAATAAACTAAATTACAATGATATTCTCGTGCTAAATCAGTCGCAGAAACCCTTGAGTGAACTTAAACTGATGTGATGTATTGTTTGCTTATACTAGATATCTTTCAATAAATTATTGGTGTGTCTAAATTAACATAAGAGGATGTCTGGGATGTTTGGACATCCTGAGTTTTCATATATATTAAAAGTATTCTGATTCTTTTAATTAGTAGGATGAGCTTTTATAGAGTAGATAAGACTACAAGAATCTAGAGCACATAAAGTAAGTTGTTTGAAATTTATGTTTTTAAAAAAATTGGTTAAAATAAATTAGTTATATTTGACAATGGGTTTAAATTAGACATTTTTAACATTTGTAATGTATTTTAACTGAAATCCTTACTTACCATACCCATTTTTATTTATAGTAATCATTTTCAAAATTTCAAGTATCATTTTAATTCTTTTTAAAAAATCAAACAATATATTGTGATATATTCTGTCCTCATTCCTCCCTGATGTACTGTTTTCATCCATCAAATCGACTTTATGGTTTCCTTTTTGTTCTCTTTTCAGTTGACTCCAGTTTATTTTGTTGTATTGCTCTGGAGATCTTGTGATTTGGGTACACTGGAGTGTAGCTCGCCCTGTATCAGCAACATTATCAAAGGAGATTGTCAAGGAGGAGAAGGTAGGCATGAAATTCTAGTATTTGTGACGTACATCAGAAGTTAATAACTGCTAAAGATGAAAATTATTTCCTTAAAAGTTAGAAATAAATCGTTTTACATTCCTTTTGGAAACTTTCATGTTCTATAACTTTATTATACCACAAAATAAATAACATTATTAATAGAATACTTTCTCTACCATCTTACCTTTTTAATGACAATGATTTCTATAATGATTTATTTTTAGATATTTTAGATATCTGATAATGTGATATTTTATTACTACCTCCAGTCTCTATTATTTCCTTTGTAAGTGGTATATATTGAACCTTTGGCAATATAACATATGGAAAGTGATAGCTTATTGCTCAGAGTTTATATTAATCTTTATGCATAAATATATGGATAGTTTATATTGCTCCATAATTTACACTGAAAGCATCATTTAAGTTTAAAGTATGTGTTTTAAATCAAAATTTTGCTGTCCTTCCTCAGCAGGTCACCGAGAAGGGACTTGATACCCTATGAGCATATACAGAGGGAGGTAATCCCTCTGAGGGACAGTCATAGGGGAGGGTAATAAGGGGAAAATGGGAGGGAGGGGAGAATGGGAGGATAGAAGGGATGGGATAACCATAGAGATGTAACAAGAATAAATTAATAAAAATAAAAAAATAATTAATTAAAAAAATAAATAATAAATAAATTAAAATTTTGAAATATTAATTTCTTTAGAATGATTACCTCAATCTGTTATAATAACATTAATAGTATATTTAATTTCATATCTGCATTTTCATCCAAAGAACTCCTAGGACGGTGTGATCTGACGAAAATACAGACATGCCTTTAATTCCAAGAGTCAGAGGCAAGCGGTTCTATTAGTTCAAGGCTATCCTGGTACATATCAAGTTTCAAGTAACAAAAACAAAATACTCAGATAATACTTGCCTTTTTATCCCAGCACCTAGGAGACAGGCACACATATGTTTGTATGTATATGTATGTATACATATGTCTTTTCTGTATCCATATGTATAAAATGTATATAATAAGTACCATATTTTCTACATGATTGATCCATTCCATAGCTTTTCCCAGTGGTGTTGGCCACATTTAGTGTGAGTCTGCAAACCTCAATTAACTGAATCTAGATAATCTCCCAACAGACACAAACAGAGGCTAGCCAACCTTAGATATTCCTCATGGGCATTCTCAAATGCTGCTCTCCAGGTTGATCTCAGACACTTTTAGGTTGATATTCAATATTAATTAATACAAAACCAAATATATTTTGACCGCACACTTGATTTAGTCTAAAAGACATTCATTTCTATCAACCCTAAGGGAGCTCCGTGTTTCCTTGAAAGTAGTGACTCTCATTCCCAATCTCTTTAAATATTACCACTTTATTATGAGAAACATATTTTTAAAGTCTAGAATTATCTACCACATTCTGTTTTCCACATAATTTTATATCTCCAGATTTTTGGAGTGTTATTTTTTTATTTTTAATTTGTTCACTTTACATCCTGATTTCTTTGCTCAAATGAAATAAGACAAGATTTTAACATAGAAATTGCATAAAATCCTGTTGTTAAAGACTGAAATTATGATATTCAAATGATACATATGTGAATAGGTTACCAAAACATATAATATTCAAAGCTAGAATACTATTAGCAGTAAACTAAATGTCATTCTTTTCCTACACCCAGACCAGCATTTACTTGTTATTATTTTTGTTTTGTTTCACTATACTTTTAACCTTACTCATTTGTATAGTACAAGATAAGAATATAAAAGCAAGTTAATTTGCATACTCATGATAGCTAAGGATTTATACAATTTTAATGTATTTCTGACCCATATGTTAAAATTTTTAAAAGCTCTATTTAGTTCCTTGCTTAATTTTTAGTTGTTTGTTGTTGTTGTTGTGATATAGTGAAAAAGATGAATATCCCATTTGGGAGTTGCTGGGGAAAAAAACCTTTAGAAGTCACTAACAATTCCAGGAAATTATCAAGGTTCTTAGATTAACCATAAAACTTAATAACATGCCATTGCTGAAAATAAAGTACTTAACTGAGTCATAGAATAAGGAGAATTGAAACTGGTACTGTCTTAGAATGTTCATTCATATTAACTAGATTTCCTAATGCTGGAAGTTGCTATACATGTTACCAGAAGAAAAGAGGATTCAGCAATATTATCAAGTTATGAACCCTGTGAAGTACAGCTGTGACTATCTTGACAAGAGATGCCCACATGTTCTTTGCCAGCTCCTCTCTGGCCTGGTCCATCCAGGACACAGAGAGTAAACCAGCAGAAAAGGCCAGTGGGGCACTGGAGCATCTTTCTGTTTGGATATCTCTCTCTCTCTCCAACTCCTAAACAGTCTGGAGTTTTGGAACACAGACAGTGTACCAGCAGAGGTGAGTCAGCATGGGACACATTCCATATTATCTTTCATGAGAGGGTGGGAGGCCTGTGGGGCACCTGAGCAGTTTCAGCTTGGATATATCTCTACCCACTCCTCATTGGCCTGGCCCATGCAGGACACAATGAACCCAGCAGATTTGAACATGGTGTAAGCTCCAATCCCTTTGTTCGCCATATTGAGGACTCCTCTAGGGAGGCCTAGCAAGAAACTTCCAGCTTGGAGATCTCTTTGCTTGTTCACGACCTGCTTGACTCCCAAAGGGTTATGTGGTTCCACAGACAGTAACCACATCAGAGGGACCTCCAGGCCTGCTAACACCAGAGACAACCAGATAGCTCCAGGATAGTATAAGAACACAAGCAAAAAAATTCTGAACCATATGACATTACTGGAATCCAGTGGTCCTATCAAAAGAAGCCCCGGAGATAAAAACACCTCTGAAGTACAAGAAGATTTTACATGTGAGATGATGAAAATAATAGAATAGAAAATATTTTCCTCCTTCAAGCAGAAAAATAAATCTCTCAAAGATATCCAGGAAAATACATTCAAACAGATGAATAAATTGAATAAATCTATTGAAGAATTACAAGAAAATACAATTGGTAGGGAAAATTAAAGGAATGAATAAAACTATTCAAGGCCTATAAAGGAATTATAAACAACAAAAAAAACAAAATGTGATCTTGTATTTGGAAAACTTAGGGAAGAGAACAGGAACTGCAGACACAAGCAACATCAACGGAATACAAGAGATGGAAGAAAGGATCTCAAGAAAGGAAGATATAGTTGACACAATTGATACATCAGTCAAAGAAAATTAAATAGTTTCACATAAAACATCCAAGGTATCTGGAACACCATAAAGGCTCAAACTCAGATTAATAGGAATAGAAGGATAAAAAAAGCAGAGATCCAAGATGGCGGTGAGCAGTATGGACCGTGTTTGGAAGCTCCAGTGAACAACTCAGGGAATTGCACAGATTTCTGAGCCAGGAACACCGAGGTCCCCACACCAAGGCAGCAGGAGTGCTCCACAGTTCAGAGGGACCAGATTCCTGAGGACCTGCGTGCCCCTACACATGGGAGGAGCGAGTATTTTCTTGGATTGGAGCAGCAGCCGCAGAGGCAGCAGCAGCAGCAGCGGCACCAGCAGCACCAGCGTCAGCAGTGGTGGTGGCTGAGGTTTGCAGCTCAGAGCCATCCGGTGGAAATGATTGGTGTGGTGGCCGGTGGGAGCTGCTGTGGTAAAGGGGACTCTGGGCAGGATTTGGGTTGCACAGTGCCTTGAGACCCAAACTGGACTCGGCAGACAGTTCAGCCCGAGTCCCTGGTTCACCTCAGTGTGCAGTGCCATGGAGATGCTTGCTCAGCTTAGCAAATAGTTCTGCCAGAGGCACTAGCTCAGCTCAGCCACAGCTCCTCTGCTGTGACGCATGCTAGGCAGAGTGCTCAGATCCACCCTAGGCACTAGCTCAGCTAAGCGGCAGTTCTCCTGCTGTGACACAGGCTGGGAGGAGCTCTCAGTTCCACCCAATGCATGAGCTCAGCTCAGCAAGCAGTTCTGCCCAAGACACTAGCTCAGCTCAGTGGGCAGTTCTGGGGCGCTGACACAGGCTGAGGTCAGCATGCATATTCGGCCTAGAGTCCCTAGCTGGACTTGCCAGACAGACTGGGTCCAGAGACTCTAGCTGAGCTTTGTGCACAGTATCAGAGGCCCTAAGACTCTGGCTGGACTCTCCATGCAGTTCAGGCCCAGAGTCTCGGGCTGAATTCAGCATGCACTGTGGGTCCAGAGTTCCTGGCTGAGCTGAGTGCACAATTCCGCCCCAGAGACTAGGGTGGAGATCGGCATGCAGTTTAGGGCCAGAGTCCCTAACTGTGCTTGGCAGACAGATTGGGCCCAGAAACTCTAGTGGAGCTTTTGGCACAGTCCTGGCTCTAAGAATCTGGTTGAACACCGTGCGAAGTTTGAATACAGAATTACTGACTGAGCTTGGTGGACAGTTGGGGCCCTGAGTCTATAACTGACCACAGCATGCACTTTGGAACAAAAGCCCCTAGCTGAGCTTAGTGTGCAGTCCCAGCCCCAATATTCTGGCTGGACTCTGCATGCATTTTGGGGCCAGAGTTCCTAGAGGAGCTCAGTGTATGGATTGGGCCCAGAGTCCCTTGTAGGGCTTGGCAGATGGTTCAGGCCCTGAGAATCTAGCTGATCTTGGTGTGTGGTTTAGGCCCAGTGTCCCTGGCTAGACTTGGCAGGGGACCCAGAAGGCTGTGGATGCCTTGGCCTGACCCATCGCTCATTAAGAGACCCAGAATGATTGCAGGACCCACAGGACAGGGGAGCTGAGGATCACTGGCTGTGAGAGTCCAAAACGACAGGGCTATGCTCATGCCATCCACACCAGTGAGGCATCAGAGCTTGTAGCCTAGGGAAATCATGAGAAAACAAATGAATCTATCATCAGATTCCCTCCACCCAACTTTGGAAGCTACCCAACAAAAACAGAGATGGCAAGACGTCTAAAGGACAGTGTAAAATCATACGCAAAAAACCCAAAACAACATGGTGTCTCCAGTTTCCAGTTATCCCAAAGAAAACAACCCACAGAACTCAAATACAACAGAAATACAAGATAGTGACCTCAAATCCTTAGTAATGAGGATGATAACGGAGGAAACAAATAAAATTCGTAATCAAATGCAGGAAGATGCAGCCAAACAGGTGAGAGACATAAAAGAAGCACATAGAGTTGAACTGGAAATATTTCAGGAAAATTCAAAAAACCAGATGAAAGAAATAAATAAAATGGTTCAAGCTCTGAAGATCTATAAAGAGGCAATGGAAGAAACTCAGGAATATACAACAATCAGATGAAAGAAATAAAAAATTCAGTTTAAAATCTGAAGATGAAAATGGATTCAATGATAAACACACAGACAGAAGAAAAACGAGAACGCGAGACCTCAGAGAAGAAGGCGAGCAACACAGAGGTGAACTTTTCTAAAAGAATCCAAGAGATGGAAGAACGAATCTCAGGTCTAGAAGATACAATCACAGATCTTGAAGCAACCATTAAAGAAAATGCCAAATCTGGAAAACTCCTGACACAAAATATTGAAGAAACCAAAGAAACTATGAAAAGAAGAAATCTGAGGATAATAGGCATTGAAGAAAGAGAAGATATCAGATTCCAAGGCACAGAAACTATTCTCACAACATCTTAGAAGAAAATTTCCCCAATCTGAAGAAAGAGGTGCCTATAAACATACAAGAGGCCTACAGAACACCAAATAAAATTGACCAGAAAAGAAAAACTGCCCGTCACATGATAATTAAAACACAAAACATACAGAAGAAAGAAAAAATATTAAAAGCTGCAAGGGAAAAAGGCCAAATAACATTTAATGGTAAACCTGACTTCTCAGCAGAGACCATAAAAGCTAGAAGGGCCTGGACAGAGATCCTGCAAACCCTAAGAGACCACAGATGCCAGGCCAGACTACTTTACCCAGCAAAACTAGCAATAACCACTGATGGAGAAAACAAAATATTCCATGACAAAAACAAATTCAAACAGTACCTATCCACAAATCCAAATTTACAGAAGGTACTAGAAGGAAGACTCCATCCCAAATGGACAAGCTACAACCAAAACTACTCAGGAAATAGATAACTATACCATGGCAAAAACACAACTACACAAACACTCGACTGGAAACAACATCAAAATTAAGACTCTTAACAGTCACTGGTCGTTAATATCTCTCAAAATCAATGGTCTCAATTCTCAATAAAAAGACACAGACTAACTGAATGGGTGCATAAACAGGATCCAACATTCTTCTACATTCAAGAAACACATCTCACCCATAAGGATAGGCATTACCTTAGGGTAAAAGGTTGGAAAAAATATTCCAAGCAAATGGTCACTAGAAGCAAGCAGGCATAACCATCTTCTTATCTAACAAATTAGACTTTCTACCAAAATTAATCAAAATGGATGCGGAAGGACACTTCATAATCATCAAAAGTAAAGTCAGCCAAGAGGACATCACAATTCTGAACATCTATGCTCCAAATACAAGGGCACCCACATTTGTAAAAGATCTGCTAAAATAGCTTAAACCACAAATCAATCCCCAAACAATAATATTGGGAACACCCCACTCTCACTGAAGGATGTCATTGAAACAGAAACTAAGCCGAGAAATAGCATCATTAACCAATGCCATGGGTCAAATGGATCTAATAGATGTCTATAGAACCTTTCACCCAAACAAGAAAGAATATACCTTCTTCTCTGCACCCCATGGAACCTTCTCCAAAATTGATCATATCGTAGGTCACAAAGCAAGCCTCAACAGATACAAGAGGATTGAAATAATACCTTGTATCTTACCAGATCATCAGGCTCTTAGGCTGCAATTCAACAACAACAGAAATAACAAAATGCCTACACATACGTGGAAACTAAACAGTTCTCTGCTAAACGACACCTGGGTCAGGGAAGAAATAAAGAAAGAAATCAAGGAGTATCTGAAATTCAATGAAAATGAAGGAACAACATATCCAAATTTGTGGCATACTTTGAAAGCAGTGCTAAGAGGAAAATTCATAACACTAAGTGCCTTTAAAAAGAAATTGGAAACATTGCACATAAGCATCTTAACGACACAACTGGAAGTCCTAGAAAAAAAAAAGAAGCAGAAACACCCAAAAGGATTAAACTTCTGGAAATAATCAAACTCAGGTCTGAAATTAACAAATTAGAAATTAAGAAAACAGTCCAAAGAATCAACAAAACAAAGAGCTGGTTCTTTGAGAAAATCAACAAGATAGACAGACCATTAGCCAAACTATGTAAAGGCAGAGAGACAGTATTGAAATCAACAAAATCAGAAATGAAAAGGGAAACATAACAACAGACACTGAAGAAATACAAAGAATCATAAGATCCTACTTTGAAGGCATATATGCCACAAAATTTGAAAATCTAAGGGAAATGGATGATTTTCTTGATCAATATAGCTTGACAGAGTTGAGTGAAGAACAGATAAAAAAGCTAAATAGTCTCATTTCACCTACGGAAATAGAAGCAATCATTGAGAGTCTCCCAACCAAAATTTGCCCAGGGCCAGATGGTTTCAGTGCAGAATTCTACCAAACCTTCAAGGGCGAGCTAATACAGATACTCTTCAAGCTACTCCAAAAGATAGAAATGAATGGAATATTACAAAATTTGTTCTACGGGGCCATAGTCTCATTGATACCTAAGCCTCACAAAGACTCAACAAAGAAAGACAATTTCAGACCAATTTCTCTTATGAACATTGAAGCAAAAATCCTAAATAAAATACTTGCAAAACGAATACAAGAACACATCAAAGTTATGATTCATCATGACCAAGTAGGCTTCATTCCAGGCATGTACAGATGGTTTAATACATGGAAATCCATCAATGAAATCCACCATATAAACAACCGAAAATAAAAAACCACATGATCATCTCTTTAGATGCAGAGAAAGCATTTGATAAAATCCAACACCCATTCATGTTTAAAGTATTAGAGAGATCAGGGATGCCAGGCACTTTCTTCAACACAATAAAGGCTATATACAGGAATGCAATAGCCAAAATCAAATTAAATGGTGAGATACTCAAGGAAATTCCTCTAAAAGAGGGAAGAAGGCAAGGATGTCCATTCTCTCCATATCTCTTTAATATAGTACTCGACGTTCTAGCCAGAGCAGTAAGACAACAAAAGGAGATCAAGGGTATCCAAATGGGAAAGGAGGAAGTCAAATTATCCCTATTTGCAGATGATATGATAGTGTACTTAAGTGACCCTCAAAATTCCACCAGACAACTCCTACAGCTGCTAAACACCTTCATCAAATTGGCTGGATACAAAATTAACTCAAAAAATCTGTAGTCTTTCTATAAACACATGACAAGCTTGCAGAGGAAGAATTTAGGAAAACCACACCCTTCACATTAGCCACAAGCAGTATAAAATATTTAGGAGTTACTTTAACGTAGAGAGAGAGGAACACTCCTTCATTGCTGGTGGGAATGCAAACTAGTACAACCACTTTGGAAATCTATCTGGTGCTATCTCAGAAAACTGGGAATAGGGCTTCCTCAAGACCCAGCTATTCCGCTCCTTGGAACATACCCAGAAGATGTGCCAGCACACAACAAGAAAATTTGCTCAACCATGTTCATAGCAGCCTTATTCATAATAGCCAGATCATGGAAACAGCCTAAATGTCCCTTAGTAGAAGAATGGATAAAGAAACTGTGGTACATATACACTATGGAATACTACTCAGCTATTAAAAACAAGGAATTCCCGAAATTTGTGGACAAATGGATTGAACTAGAAATATTCATAATGAGTGAGTTAACCCAGAAGCAGAAAGACTCAAATGGTATATACTCACTTATACCTGCATACTAGCCCAAGGGGCATGTCCCATGAAAATCTTCACTTACCAGGAAACTGGGACAAAACGAGGACATCCTATTGGGATTCTAGATAAGAGAAGCATGGGAGAAGAGCAAAGTAGAAGGATCCAGTGGGTGCTAGAAACCTACAAGTAGAACATTATGATAGGCAGATTTAGGCCAAGGGGTCCCGCTCAAACTAAGGCCCTAGCCAAGGACAATACAGGCGGTAAAATTTAAACCCCTACCCTGATCTAGCCCATGGACAGGAGAGTCTCCACATTTGAGTGGAGAGTGGGATATGACTTTCTCAAGTACTCTGGTGCCTCACATTTGACTATGTCCCCTGGAGGGGGAGACCTAGTGGCACTCAGAGGAAGGATAGCAGGTCACTGAGAAGAAACTTGATACCCTATGAGTATATACAGAGGGAGATAATCCCTCTGAGGAACAGTCATAGGGGAGGGGGAATAAGGGGAAAATGGGAGGGAAGGGAGAAAGGGAGGATACAAAGGATGGGATAACCATAGAGATGTAACAAGAATAAATTAATAAATAATAAAATTTTTTAAAAAAAGAAAGAAGTGTGTCACTGTATCTTCCTATTGACTGTTTATCTAGATGTGGAACTGTCAGCTGCCTCTTCAGCACCATGACTGCCTGCATGCCACCATGCTTCCTGCAGTAACAATAATGGGTTAAACCTCTGAACTGTAAGCCAGTCCCTCATTAAATGTGTTTTTTAAAAATGTTTTAATAAGAATTGTTATGGCCATGGCATCTATTCATAGTAATAAAACTTAAGACACTTTCTAAAAAAAAAAAAAAAAAAAAAAAAAAAAAAAGGGAGAGAGCACAGATGTCATCCCAGACTTCAAACTCAGCAAAAATTTCAAACTCCATAGATGGAGAAAAGAAAAGTTTCCATGTCAAAACAAAGTTTAAACAGTACCTACCCACAAATCCAGCCTTACAGAAGATAATAGAAGGAAAGTACAACCCAAGGAGGCTAACTATACCCATTCAAACTCAGGAAATAAAAACCCCACATCCACAAAATCAAATGAAAGGAAACTCTCTCTCTCTCTCTCTCTCTCTCTCTCTCTCTCTCTCTCTCTCTCTCTCTCTCTCTCTCTCTCTCTCTCTCTCTCACACACACACACACACACACACACACACACACGCACACACACACATACACATATACACACACACACAAAACACAAACACCAAAATTACAGGAACCAACAACCATTGGTGATTATTTTCTCTCAACATCAGCATCCTCAATTTCCCTTCCCCCCAAAAAAGACACAGGCTAACAGACTAGATATAAATACAGGATCCATCATTCTGCTCATACAATAAACACAACTCAGCAATAAAGATAGACATTATCTCAGATTAAAGGGTTGGAAAAATGTTTTCCAAGCAAATAGACCTAAAAAGCAAGCTGGAGTAACAATTTTAGCATCTAGTAAAATAGACTTTCAACAAAAACTAATAAAAAGAGATGGGGAAGGACACTGCATACTTCTCAATGGAAAGAAGTTGAAGAAGATATCAAAAGATGGAAAGATCTCCATGCTACCAAAACCAATATACAGATTCAATGCAAGTCCCATCAACTGCCTACACAATTCTTTATACCTTGTAGAACAATTTAGAACTTCATATGGAAAAACAAAAAACCTGAATAGTTAAAACAACCCTACACGATAAAACATATTCTGGAGTTATCTCCATTCTTGATCTCAAGATGTATAAAGCAACAGTAATAAAAACTGCGTGGCACTGTCATAGAAACAGACAGGTTTATCAATGGAACTAACAGAGAAATAAACCCACACAACTACGGACAATTGATTTTTTAAAAAAGCTAAAAATTATAAAATTGAAAAAATATAGAATTTTCAACAAATGATGTTGGTCTAACTGAATTTCTACATGCAGAAAAGTGAAAATACATCCTTATTTTTCAGTCTGCACAAAACTAAAGAGCAAGTGGATTAAAGAATTCAATATAAAACCAGATATACTAAATATGTTAGGAAAAAAACTGAGGAACAGCCTTGGGCTCATTGGAACAGGAGACAACATTATGAAGAAAAAGACTACAGCTCAGGCTCTAAGATCAACAATGAATAAATGGGACCTCACTAAACTGAAAAGCTTCTATAAGGTAAAGATCACTGTCAATAGAACAAAACAACCTACAGAATAGGAAAAGATCTTCATCAACACAATATCTGGCAAAGGGGTAATATACAAAGTATACAAAGACTTAAGGAATTAAATACCACCAAATCAAATAACCCAATTAAAAATGGGATACAGGCGTAAATAGAGAATTCTCAACAGAGGAATACTGAATGGCTAAGAATCACTTAAAGACATACTCAATGTTCTTAGTCATAAGGAAACTGTAAATCAAAACATGTATTCCATCTTATACCTGTCAGAATGGCTTAGATAAAATTTAAGTGACAGCACATTCTAGTGAGGATGTGAAGAAGGGGAACACTGGTAGGAGTGCAAACTTGTACAATCAAACTGCACATCAACCTGGTGCTTTCTCAGAAAATTGGCAATAGTGATACTTCAAGACCCAGGTATTCCACTCCTGGGTATATGCACAAAATAAGTTCCACCATACAACAAGAACATTTGTTCAACTATGCTCATAGCAGCTTTATTCAAAATACTCAGAATCTTGAAACAACCTAGATGGCCTTCAACTAAGGAATGAGTAAAGACACTATGGTACATTTATATAATGGAATACTACTCAGTTATTAAAAACAAGGAAGTGTTGAAATTTACAGGCAAATGGATGGAACAAAAAAAGACCATCCCAAGTGAGGCAACTTAGACTCAGAAACACACACATGGTATAAATAAGTGGACATTAGCCACATAATACAGGCTAACCATACAACAATACATAGTCCTAAAGAAGCTACATAACAGGGAAGACTCTAAAGAATATGCTTAATTCTCATTTAGAAGAGCAAATATAAATAAACACTGGAAGCAGTTTAAAGGAATAAACAGGATGTGAGCCTATTATAGAGGTCCTCTGAAAGACTCCACCCAGAGATAGATTGAAACAGATTGTGAGACTTCTAGCCAAACTTTGCAGGGAGGGGGGTAGTGCAAGGAGTGTTATGGAAGACTTGGGGAATAAAAGGACCTAAAGGGAACAGGAGCTCTACAAGGTAACCAACAGAGCCAATAGACCTGGCCTGGTGGTAGGTATGGGAGGGGCAGAGGCTGATTTACCAACCAAGGACCCATATATAGTGAAGATTTCAACCCTCTGCTCAGATGTAATTGATTGATAGGCAGCACAGTCTCCTTGTGCATCTGTGGGAGTAGAAGGAGTAGGGGCTACCTCTAACATGGACTCTGCTGCCCACATGTTGATTATATCCCCAGTGGGGCAGCCTTGCCAGGCCACAGAGGAAGAGAAAACACAGAAGTCCAGATAAGACTCAAGAGACTCTCTGGGTTTTTCTCATAGAAACCTACAAGAAGAACATTATGATGGGCAGATCTGGGCCCAGGGGTCCTGCCCAAACTATGGCACCAGCCAAGCACAATACATGCAGTAAACTTTGAACCCATACCCAGATCTAGTCAATGGGCAGGACATTCTTCACAGTTGAGTAGAGAATGGGGTCTGACTTTCACAGGAACTCTGGTGCCCCATATTTGACCATGTCCCCTGGATGCGGAGGCCTGGTGGCACTCAGAAGCATAGCAGGCTACCAAGAAGAGAGTTGATACCCTATGAGCATATACAGGGGGAGGAGGTCCCCCTCAGTCACAGTCATAGAGGAAGGGAGTATGGGGAAAATGGGAAGGAAGGATGAATGGAAGGATACAAGGGATGGGATAACAATTGAGATGTACTATGAATAAATTAATAAACTATATTTTAAAAAGACTCAAGAGACTCAATCAGATGATAGGGGAGAAGGGCTCCCCTTTCTAAGGAACAAAGGAGGGGGTTAGGTTAGATAACAGAGGGAGGGTGGGACTGAGAAGAGATGAGGGAGGGGGCTGCAATCGATTTGCAAAGTCAATATATTAAAATTTTAAAAATCAAATAAAATAGATGCCCTCTGCTACAATAGCGATATGAATGTCATAGGAGTATCCAGCCACTTTCTGATTAGATGTAATTCATGCTCCACAAGTGCCTGCCTACCTAGCACCAATATTAGACCAAGAACATGTGTAAACAGGTTATAGGTCCTAGAGGAGAATATATTATTATTATTTGGCTACATATACATGTTACAAAACCAATTTCAGATAACACTATTATGGTCCTAGACTATTCCCACCACAAATAATCATTACAGAAGATTTTATTTGTAGTATATTGCACACAGAGACCCAGAACTGATTAAGATGCTGAGAATGAAAGACTGTGTAATGATGAAATATCTATATTACCTTCCCTTCTCTCAGTGTTCAGTGATCATAGGAGAATAAAAGAAGTATAAAGATTATAAGAGCCAGAAGCTCTTACAAGGAAGCTGTGTTCTGAGGCATAAGGTTGCACATATAAATTCCTAATAGTTGAGAAAGCATGCACAAGACCTTTACAAGATTAACCCAGAACAAATCCACTATGGAGAGAAAATTGGACACAAAGCCCCATTACTAGCCAAGATAAGTTGGAAAAGGGTCAATAGATTTCTTTAAGGGTCCAATGATTGACTGTGCTCCTGTAAAATTCATACATCCAAGAGTATATGGGGAAGGAAAAGAATATGACCAGATATGTTCTTTGAAAAATAATTAATATATATTTTTAAAGGGCAAAAGGCAGCATAAACTGTAGATGGTGTGTTTTTTCAAAAACTAAAAGGATAGAACCCAAAGTGGTTGGTAAAAAAAGTAGGATGGATCTGGAGAGAGGGTCAATATGATTAAACACATTGTACCAAAATTCTCAAAGATCTTGTCTATTGAGAAAAATATATAGCTTGTCCATTCAAGAAATATGAACAGTTTAAGTGTTGCAGATCTGAGGGGAAAGGTATCCTCATAGTCACCCGGTAGCCAAGGAATGCCACAAAGTCACAAAACACAACACAACACAACACAACACACCTGCACAAGATATTTATTGGGAAAGACACTAGAGGGTAGCCACCTCTGCTTGAAAGATAAACAGCCAAAGAACTGAGCAAGAGGAAGGCTTATATCGGTTTCAGTGGTAGGGTGGGGCTGTGGAGCTTTCCTGGGTAACCTGGCATTGGTGGGATTCCATGGCCGATATTGGAGCAAGTTTAGGGATTGGTGGGATTTTGTGGCCAGATATTATGCTATAATAATAATAATAATAATAATAATAATAATAATAATAATAATAGTTGTTGTTGTTATTATTACTACTATTATTGCTGTTGTTGTTGTTATTGTTAGTGTTATCATTGCTGTTGTTGCTCTTGCACTTGCTCTTGTTCTTGTTCTTGTTTTTAATTATTTGTAGGACAGAACTTGGCTGCCTGCTTCTCTAGGGAGTTGAAACAGCCATTAGAGCCATTAGCATAGTCTCAAGGTGAGTTGTGGTCATTAGCAACTCAAGGGGCTTACAACTGTTAATAAAACTGGGTCCTGTCATGGTGTATGTGTAAGTACAGAAAATCTAAAAGATCTAATGTACTCAAAAGAACCAGATAGAAATTGATACAATGACTTAATATTTCTGTTAACAAAATTTTAGAAAAGCTAAATTATTCATAGTAACCAAAACGATGACATTATAATCATGAGCAGGATAATGGGTTGAGAAAGAACAGTAGTCTATACTGGGTGAAAGTTGCTTTGCTCTGGCACAAAGACAAGAAACCAAGCGTGTAAAGAAAAATAAATATAAAACTTTTGATTAGAGAGCACTGTATAGTATATTTACATTAGCTGTTACATTTCAGAGTAATGAAAATTAAACATACTTTCAATATTCAATATTACAAACCATAAGTGGTCTAACTTGAGCCCCCCTGTAGAGAGGGAGGCTATGTGTGACACTGCCTAGATGGCCAGGAAATGGAAGCTGGATGGCCTAGAGACCTAGGGTAGAACCAGGCACAACTGCCACCTTCAAAGTAATGAAATGTCCCCTAAAGTTATTCTGCTATGCTCATAGATTGGTGCTGAGACCAAACCAAGTCACTAAGGATTCTGCCAGAAACTGATGGATGCAGATGTAGAATCTCAGCTAAACATTAAGCAGAGCTCAAGGAACCCGCACAGGATTTGGAGGAAGGAGGGGTGGAGAGCTCCAGGAGAGCAAGGTACCCAAAATCAACTAAGCAGGACTCATAAAAACTGAAGTGGCAATAAAAGAGCCAGTATGGGTCCTGCTAGGTCTTCGGAGTACGTTATGGCTGTTAGCTTGGTGTTTGGCAAGCCTAGAGATGTGGGAACTGGTCTATCTAACTTTACTGGCTATTTTTAGGACTCTCTCTTCTATTGAGTTGCCTTTTCAAGCTTTGTATTGAGGGATTTTGCCTTGTCTTTTTATATCTTGTTTTGTTCTGTTTGGCTGTCATCTCTTATTTTCAGAAGATGACATGAAAGGGAAGTAGGTCTGGGAGAAAGAAGAGTTGAAACAGAAGTTGAGAGGAGTGTATGGAAGGGAAACTGAGGTCAGTATGTATTGCAGAATGGAAAAATCTATTTTAAATTAATATATATGTCAAAAACAAAATAATTAAGCAATATGTTCATGAACTGACATTAATAAGTAAAAAAGTAAATCATATGAAGAATATACATATGTCCTGCCTATATTTCTAGTTACATATATGCATACAATTTATTCTATACTAATCTTCTACACAAATATATTTATTTTTAAAAGAAAATTTCCTGATATAAATACTAATGTGTAACAAAAAATGGGATTTTTATCTACATTTGAATGTATAAATAGTGTCATTGTTTATTAATATGGAATTGCAATTGTGATTCCAACTCTCTGATATTTACCATATCTGAAGGGTTGAAAGCTCAGGCAAACTGCAAAAACCTGATGTGGCTCTGCACGTCTTAAACTTATTCCTCATAGAAATGTGAAACATACAAGTATGTTTCCAATTCGTATATTTGTTGCTGACATTATCCTTTTGCTGGAAACAAGAAATGCACACCAAGGAAGTAAAATTACTGCAGTTATTTCAGATAGGGCTATTGCATAGCAGAGGGCAATGAGAAGAATCACTGAAGTACATCAACAGCAAACAGATGAAATGCATTCTACAGTTTGTAAATCCAAATACCATAGATTTCTAAGTTTAAACTCTATCACGCAACGTATGTATACATATCTTCCACTGCATAGTGAATACCTTAATAAAATTGTCACTATGCACAGCAAGTGAAATTTAATACTTAAGTGTGTGCATGTCTTTGCCTAATGAATATTTAACTTAAGATTGGAGCTACGAGCATGGGCAAATTGATGATACCACCATTGTCATCTCTAACTGTGCATGGACACAAATATTTATTTGAAATATGCTAATTTTCTTTTTACATTCAAAAGCACAAATATATTTTGAATATTGACAGATACTATTTTACCATATAAAATAGAATTTGTCTAAGGAACACGTTGATTATCAAAGAAATAAGTAATATAAGTTGCAAGCTTAAAGAAATGGTGCTTCTCAAACATGGGTTCATTTTTTTAAATTATTTAAAAATTTTATTTAAGTAATTTATTCAGATTATATCTCAATTGCTATCCCCTCACTTATTAATTTCTGTTTCCTCTTCCTTTCCTCTTTCACCCTATTCCCATCTGCTAAGTCTGTGACAAAAGGTCTCCTCCTTCCCCACCATATGATCACAGCCTTTCTCATCTTGGTAGCTTGCTTTCCCTTCCTCAGAGTGCCACCAGGACTCCCCACCAAGGGAAGTGGTCAAATAGGGAGGACCAGAGTTCATGTCAGAATAAGTTCCTGCTCTCCACACAACTGTGGAGAATGTGATGTCCATTGGCTATATCTGAATATAGGTTCTAGATTTACTGCATTCATTGCCCTTGGTTGGTACACTAGTTTGAACAGACATCCCTGGGTAGAGATGTGCCGGCCTTGATTGTCTTCTTGTAGGTTTCTAGGACCCTCTGGTTCATTCTATTTCCCCATTCTCTCATACCTTTCTTACCTGGAGTCCCAAGTGATAGTCCCAGGATCTATCCCAATATCTTTCTAATCTATTACATTTATTGCCTTTTCACATCTTATCCATGTATATAGCAGGCTATGACAACCTTAAAATACTATAAAGTTATTCTTATGGTACTGATTTATTATCAGACTCTCATATTACAAAATATAATTATATTATGTAGGTATAACACAAATTTAGATTACCATCTATAAAATTATGAAATGTATGATAATTAATATTTAAATATAACACATATAATTCAATTTACTATGGATGCATGCATACATTCATGTAATATAATTCCATCTGCTTGAACTCAAAGAGGCTTAAAAAATTACATTTGTAATAAGAACATAAAAACATATGTAATACTATTAACATACTTCATAACAAAACTCACATATCAAAACTCAAAATATCAAACAAGGGTATTTAATGTGCATTCATATTTTATTAATAAAGATACCATATAATATCCATATAATTAAATTTTTCTATAATTTTAAAATCAGATTTGATGTAAAATTACTTCAAGATTCATTATGTGAATATTCAGAATTATTTTGTTGTTTGAGATTTTTAATAAATTTACAATATTTCTTTCTTTTCTTTTGCCCCTCAAACACTATCAATACTCCTTCCTTCTTTGCTTCAAATTCCAACCTCTTCATTAATTGTTATTAATGTATGTGTGTATACATGTATCCATGAATATAGCCATTTCAGACCATATAATGTTACTTATAAGTATATGTTCACCATATCATTTGACACTGGGCAACCAATTCATGTGCTCTTCTTTCTGAATTATTCACGCCAAGATTTCACAAAATTAGATCTGTCAACAATTAATAATTTTGGGAGACATCTTTATGTTTAAGCAATACATTTCTGTCTTATATGTGTATTGGACCTCACAAATATGCCATTAATACATTTTCATCAAAAAGTTCAAATTACATTTGTCATTATAGCTACAGTGGACACCCATTTCCCATAACTTATTATTTCTCTTCATTAAATGCCCAAACTAAACTTTGATGTGGTTATCCATGCCTTTAATCCCAGCACTCAGGAGGCAGATACAGGTGTATGCTTTAAATTCAGGGACAACTTGGTCTACAAAGTGATTCCAGCCTACATAGAGAAACCCTTTACTGAAAAACAAAAGCAAACACAAAAAATATGCCAAAAATAATTTTATTTTAAATTATAAAATTCAATTATGTTCTTGAATATGGTTCATTTTTACTTGCCTTCTGTATCCTTTCTTTCTTCCCTTCCTTTCCTCCTCACTCCCATGTGGTATTGTCATTTCTTTCTTCAGTCAGCTATGAAGAATAGGAAAGCACATTATAATGCACTGTTGATATAAGTCTAGTCAGTTCTGAAATGTCTTCCAACTGACTCCTTGTTAACTATGTTAAAGTGCTGGTGAACCTGACAGTTGCTTCCAGACTATACACTTGAGGGATTGAGAATGTTTTAGGAATTCTACTGAATTATTCTTGTTTGATGATTTCTTCAAATTAAAGCATTTATTAAGCTTTCCATGTTTTTAATGGAAGCAGACAGATAACTACAGGTTTTTTTGTTTGGTTTTTTCTACCACTGTTATATTCTTTAATATAATTTACCTTGAGCAAACCTAGTTTGACTAATTTAATTAGATGTTTATATAGCTTATATTATCCAGACTTTCAGATTAGGCTCATTTAATTTAGTATTTCAGGCCAAAAAAAAAAAAATGCCATAAACATTTGACTCATCAGACTCCTGCTGAAAATGCTAGACAAGAAGAGAAAGTAAAATCCTGGTAATACTTCAATGGAACAAAAATAATGAGACAGTGATAATCTTAAAGACAAGAAAAAAGAATATAGGATTTTTGTTAGCAAGGTTATCAATGCAAATCTAAGGCCACAGGGCAAAAATGACTTTGCTAGCAGACACTATCAGAACTTTAGGCCATGAATCTGTTATGTCCTTTATAGCCTTGAGATTAGACTGCAGACCTCAGCTTATAGAATTGTCTTCAGGTCTGTGAAGGCTCCAGGAAGTTTACTAGATAGTGTGAGTGGGTCATTTGGTGCTGCTCTGAGAAGATTCTGAATAGATCCTGGTCTCCAACACCAACATGAACAAATTTCTATGACCTACCTGATCTGGCTGCCACCAAGCAAAATTTCCAGACCTTCCCAGCCAGGAGGAAATTCATTTCTATAGAAAAGATGAGCATTAAATAATCTTTCCTTTCCAAAATTGCTCAGTAATTTGTCACAGGATATACAAAAGTGAAAATTAAGCAAATTATCACAATTTGTTTTTGATAAATATGTGGGACTCCAGAATCAAAACATAGTTGGATAAAAAAATAGAGAAACTAGGGAGGATAAAAAGAGAATTAGAGGGAAAAGAAAAGATATTAAGATATGGGGGAGAGAAGAGAGAGAACTAGAAAGAGAGAGAAAAAAATTAATTCCTCTAACTCAGTTTAGCAGACTCTCTCAAATAATCCAGGCTGTCTTCGAACTTGAAGTCCTCTTGCAGCTGGAGGCCCATCTGTGAAAATGCATGCATACTCACTCACACATACATACACATACGCATACACACACCATTTTATATATAACATTATAATGGCATAGTTCAAATCTTTCATCATATCTTATGCTCTTAATATTTCAATACAAAATACTGTATCATTAATAATTTAGAAGCATGCAAATATAGTAGACTACATAGGCAGTTGTAGATTTATTTCTTTTAAAACTAAAAGTTACAAGTATTGAAATAAAAGGTGTACATATCAGAGTATACTGAGCAATAAATATTGAAATATCTTTGGCTTTCAGAAAACATATAAGCTTTCCAAATATATGTAATACCTACCCATGTGCATGAAAGAAAATTTTAAGTGTTAGTAGTATAAACAGGTTGTTACTTTGTCTTGACTCAACCAAGTGATTCTCCAATCAAGTTATTTTAAGAGTAAGTCACCTTTGTTCCCTATACTCAGATGTCTAAGCATCAAATATTCATTACTAGATGACTTTAGTATGAATATGATAAACTGTTATTTTATATCTATTTTCATGATTTTAAGTAATTGACATTTGGTGAAATTCAAATCCTAAATGTGAATATATATTTTTATTTTATTTTTATATCGAGAATTTTATACATATATGTGATGCATTTTATTATATTCTCTCTCTCTCTCTGTCTCTGTCTCTGTCTCTGTCTCTCTCTCTGTCTCTCTCTCTCTCTGTCTCTCTCTCTCTCTTTCTTCCTTCTCTCCAAGTTTTCTCTGATTCACCCCTAAGCAACTAATATATAACTGTTCAAGTGTATATACCTGAATGACCCTAATTGTCTTCAGACACAGAATATATTCATTCGATGGTTTCCTGTTCCCTTGGCTAAGATCAAAGGTCTTCTCTGTTCTCACCAGGAAATTTCCAAGGGACATTTAGTATATTATTCCTTATTCTGAACAGCAAGTACTAAAATTTCACAGCTATGAGTAAACTAGTATGTGTTTGTATATACATATATATATATATATATATATATATACATATACATATGCATGGGTATGTACATATGCTTGAGTGTATGTGTGTTTGTATGTACATTTAGCTACTATTGTAAAACAGGGGCTATATATATATGGGGTTTGTTTTATATATGCAGAAATATGTAACAGATTAACATAATTTTCTAGGCTGTTTTTGTTTGGTTTTATCTCAGTGGTTTTACAAGTCAGCAGAACCCTCAGAAGTGGAATGTCCATTAGCGATGAGTCAAGAGCTCTGCTGACTCTGCTTTTGGTGTCATTTTTCATTCTCTTTAGTATAATATTCTAATTGCTTCTTTCAATTTTTCATATGATGTTTCGATCATATTCACTATCAGTGCTTCCATACGTAACCTTTTACTGCCTACTTCCTTGCAACTTTTCTTCATTTTCCACCAATATACTCATGGGTGTAGGGAGATACTTTGTATCCTCATTGACAACCAGTGGGAAAACCCTTCAAATTGATTCTCTCTCTGCCAGACATCAGCAGCTGTCCACCACTTCTCACAAGAGAACAAAAGAAAACTCTGGAAGTGTTTTCATCATGGTCCACTCATGAACTTCTTCTTGACTCTGCACTGCATGGTGCTCTGACTGGACCTTCTGCAGTATTTCTGCATGCATATATAGCTGCTGTCCCAGACACTCATGACTTCCAAATTTCTGTATTATCCTTTCCAAATATGACCAGTCATTTGGCAATGTTCAGGAAACATACACACATGGGCCTGTCCACCAAAACAAAACAAACAACAAAAACCCTGCCATTGGGCAGGTGTCTCATAACATTTTGCTGAATATTTTTAAGGTTCTCCTATGAGTACTCATTAAATGGATGGTATACACACTCACACACAGAGATAAAATGACTCTTAGTTTACAAACAAGTAGTCCCACAACTCTCTTATAAAACACACAAGAAGGTAATAAATCACACAGCATGTGAAGCTATGATGAAAGAAGGGTACAAAGCCACCATTTGCATACTTGTGTGACACCTGGGAAAGTTCTTTTACATCGTAGTTCTAATGAAGTGAGAAAAAACTAATTTTAGATTCAATGATGTTCAAGCACAGAGGGTCATTCTCACTCTTGGGATGCACAGCTGCATATACACAGCTGCACTTGTCCTTAGTTATCTGAGATCTAGCTCCTTGACAACTTGGTTCTATAGCAAGGTCACACAGTCCACTATTTATAAAGTTATGATATCCTTTCATTATCTGCCAGTGATGTAAAAGTAATGACATCATGGTCAGTTCATTATAGTTGTAGGAGCTGATTGTTTTTCTCTACCTCTTTGAACAATAAAACACCAATCAAAGCTGGATCTCATGACTCGTTCAAATTTTACTAAAATCTGCAGCATGTAAACACACAGAAACACACAGACACACACAGACACACACACACACACACACACACACACACACACACACACACACACACACACACACAAACATACATAGCAAAGCAAATAAAGAGACAGACTCCCTGTGAGCAGAGAACACAAAGATGGTGTCTGAGTTTCTCTAGCAGAGACAAATGGATTTTGCT
>OU015743.1:94727294-94752767 GCA_907169655.1 Acomys percivali | reverse complement strand
GAAAGAAAGAAAGAAAGAAAGAAAGAAAGAAAGAAAGAAAGAAAGAAGCTAACTCACTGGTCTCCTGACAGAAGTACATAGCCTTTTCTATAGGGGTGGGAGATTTCAAGGAAACCACCCCAGCTTTCTTTGGCAGAAAATGTACACAATGTCTATCTTACAGAGGAAAAAAGAAAGCAGGACATCATTCATCTTAAATATTTAAGGTAAAAATGCATTAATCTGTCAGTCTGGAGCCTTGGGTGCACTTCTTCCTTTCCTAGCACCCAGACACCAATACATACAGGTGCTGAACTTGATGAAATGAAGCTTCACTGGGTGGGTAGTGTCTACAGGATCCTGATTCAGCAGTCAGTACCCCGAGGGGGATTGGTTTCTCCTGTACAGCTCTATTAGTGTTACAGACATTTTAACAACACATTTCCCCCAGTGAAATGGTGAAACAGCTCTTCAATTGATACAGTAGCAGCTCTTGATTAGGGGAATAAAGGTTATATAAACCTTGGGGAGTGGGTAGGGGTTTTCAGGTGAATGAACATCATTGACTGGCATTGAGATACTTAGAATTTTTCATTTGCATGGAGAGGAATTCCAGGTGCTAGGATATGTGACTACCTTGAGAATTGTGACGGTGTTGATCTCAAGACTAAGAAATTGGGACATACAGACACAAAACAGAGAGGCAGTGATTTTTCCAGGTTTGGACAAGTCTTGACCTCAGTGTAGATACTGGCCAGTTTCCTGGGGTTCACAGTCCATGTGCCCCCAAGCCCCTTCTTTTTGTTTTAAATAGTAAAGGTGTTATTGTAGTCATCACACTCTGTGTTAAGAATGGTTTGGTACTGAGCCAGAACCCAACTGGCAGTGATTTTATAATGCTATCTATCAGCCATTTTAGAAATTGAGTGAGGCAGTATATCAGGATGAGTAGGGCTCCAATTGCTAGTATGGGAACAAGGAGGGGAAGAATCCACACTACCAGAAGGTTTGCACACCAGTGGGGTAGGGGTATTATGAGCATAGTATGCACAGAGACCTCAGCAAAGATCTCTGAGCATTTGTATGTCTTGTCATACTAGTCCTGATTCATTGACATAGAAGCAGCATCCCTCCCCTTGAAACAATGCAAGTCCCTCCCTGTTCAGTAGTCAGTAAGTCCAGAGCTCTCTGGTTGTTCTATGTTTTAGAGAACAAATGCCAGTAGGGATATAATCCTCAGTGGAAGACATTGCCTGTTCAAGCTCACCTTGAAAGTCACTAGTCAGTGGCTCCCGTGGCATCCAGTGAGGCAGTGTGACCCAAACCTATGAGAGAGGGATAAACGTATCTCCTTTTTATTTTTGGTCTTCTCTCAGGTGCAAAGGAAATTATTGAAGCTCATATAGATAAACCTGGGGAACAATCAATAGGGGTGTTTGCTTGCCTGGACTCAGTGGATGAGAAGGAAGTCAGCCCTGAAAAGACGATGTGCTGGGGTAGATTGGTTGGAGTGGGTCCCATTTCTGGGGACAAATGGAGTGGGATGGGCGGGGAAAGGGTGGGAGGGAGGGACATATGAGGAGAGGAGGGTGGGGCTATGATCAATATGTAGGGTGAATATATAAACTAAACACAAATTATTTGTAAAAAGGAAAAGAGACTGGTAGTGTTGTAGCAACAGAAAAGAGCAGGAGGGCTTAGCACATATTAGATTGGTGACAGTGATGTTACAGGAACATGTCAGATAGAATCTTTTAAAATATATCAAAGAGAGGAAAGTCTTATGACTTTCATGTTGGCAACAGTCCATGGGGCTCATGAAGAAATATGTTAATGTGAACAGCTGCCAATAGAGGCTTGGAGAGGGACTTGTAGAAGCGTAGAGAGGAGTTGGTATGGGTGGTTATGGGAAGGAGGTCAACTGTATATTAGATTCATTGTAGAGAGGAAAAGTTGGCTTGGAATTATTTCAGTTTTATTCCCCTATTGAAGAATGCTAACATGGGAAAAGACAGATTTGGAAGTAAGGACAACCTGGCAAGAGACATGAAGGTCAGCTATGGTATATTAAGTTTGGCTATTAGGGAAGAGCTTACCAATGACTCCCAAACGCCGTTGTTCATCCCATAGATCATTGATGGAAAGCTGAAAATATGTTTGAGCACTGGCATGCATGGAGCCACCATAACTAGTAGATTTAATTCAACATCACCATTGTCCACAATCTCCTTATATGGAGGCCTCTTGAAGGCAGTCAGCTGTGTTTTGTAAGGAAAACAGAGGAAAGGATTGGGGTTAGTAGAGATTGAATCAGGTGCAGAAGGATCTCAGTCCTGGTCTGGGCAGTCCTGGGTTCCTACGACTTTGTTGTTTCTGTTGTAGGTCTCCCTAACAAACAATATCCATTGGCACATATTGAAAGGGCTAAAGATGGGCTGGACAATAGCAGGGTTAGAATGAAGAAATATGAAAGCAACCATAGAGAAGTGGAAAGGGAAGCCTGTGGAGGACACATGGCCTGGGTAGCAACTGCCATGAGATAGATGCCCGTCCAGGAAATCTTGTTGTTTTGTCAGGGTTGGTGTCTCCTCCAACTCCTTTATCAATGATCCATCAACCAGAGGTGGGCCATCTTATTTGGTGGTTGAGGTGGTGTCAAACATTTCTAGCAGGGACCCAAATAGCCCCAGGCTGGTCCTGTGCAAAGACGTGTTCTAAGGAGGATGTCTGATCCCTTCCAAATCCTGCCCCTGAGATCATGCCATCATACTAGAATGGGAGAAGTTATTCCTGATGTGTGCCACTGGAGGAAGATAGGAGGGTATTTGGAGCTCTTGTAAATATTAAGTATATTTAGGGTAATCAGAGCCATCATTAATTATTTATTAGGGGTTAGCATTTCTCTTTCATTTTATAAGTTGGATTTTTAGGGTTTGATGTATTCTTTCCAGTATCCTTTGGCCCTGAGGTTTGTGAGGAATCTCTGTGTTGTGGGCAATTTCCTGTTTTGAGCAGAAGCTTTTGAACTGGGAGCCAGTAAAGGCAGGACCATTGTCAGATTTTATGTGTTGAGGAATGTCTATGGTGACAAAGGAGGAAAGCACATGGTAAACTAAACTCATGGAGTTTCCACTCCTCTGGGCTGTAGCCTACATAAATATGTGTCAACCATAACAAATACATTTTTGACTTATGACAAATTGGGGAATACGGGTGACAACAGTTTGACATAGGGCATCTGATTGAGACCTTGGGAGTTAGGGCCCATAGATTGCAAAGCTGAGTTAGTAATAGGGGATACATAGGAGGGGATACTTTACACATTATCATCTGGATCTGAGTGAGTAGGTAGTGGGGGAAGCAGGCATGAAGCCCCTTTACATTTGTATGTGTGTATAAATGGAATGGGTCTGCTTGCTCAGTGGAGGCGGTAACCATTCCTGTATAGGTGGTCTGACGAGAGAGGGCATTTCTCTCAGATATTGGACCTGACAGGGCACTGTGAGATCTGTCCTACTGGATGTGGAGGGGAAAGCCTTTTTCCTGTAAAAGAGTGGGAACCTGTACAAATAGAGGGGAAAGTGCATTGGTATTTAATTTGATTGGTATTTAATTTAACAAAGATCTAGATAATTAGAAGATCAAATTAACGGCATATACACCATCCAAAAAGAGGTCAAAGACCTATTAACATCCTTTAGGGTTAAATAGATAACATATAGTTTCTTATCTTGGGAGCAGTGATGAGGTAGAGCCTTGAATCAGACAATGGGGATTTTATCCCCAGACTAAGAGCATATTATTGCTGCAGCTCCCCTCTTTCATCCATCAGTAAATAGTGAGGAGGTGCCAATGATGGGCTTCTTTGTAAAGAGCTGGGGTTAGGGCAGCAACTGCAGCAGAGGAAGGTCAGAGCCCATTATTTGTTGGAGTAATGGTTATCAATTTGTCCTGGGAATCCTATTAAGCCAATAGTAAAGACAGGAGAAGAAAGAGGGTTACAAGAATATCGGGGTTTTTTCCCATTAAGGTTGTAGTGCTCTATTTCTCCCATGCTTAATCACCTCAGTTAGAAATCTAGGAGCACTTCTTGGCCAGTTCTGGAGCCATTCTTGTCCTCCCTGGACCTGATACTGGGCTCCCACCAGTGTAGTGGAGGAATTAAAGATAATGGGCTGTGTGGGCATTGCTGGGTCATATCTGCAGGATCCATGTTTTTAGGGCATATTGACAAAATTTAGAGCTTGGATTGCTTCAGGGAAGAGTGTTTGTGGGGAGGAGAGGTTTTTATTTCCTTTTAAGAGATCAAAGCCTGGAGAGTGCTTGTTGGAATGGAGAGCCAGCATTGAGGCCAACTAAGGTTGGCCAAAGAGCTCTGGATGAAGGGGAGAATTAAGTTTCAATGGAAAGGAAAGGATGAGTTTTAAAGGGCATTTTGAGGTAAGGCAATTTCTGTTCCCAAAAATGCAACGGACAAAACAAGCTGTACTTCATAAGGAGTTATTTTTAAATACTAGAGAAGATAGGAAAGGTATTAATTCGTATTTAAGTTGAGAGGGGGACATGGAAGAATCTCTCCATTCCAGGATGTCTCTATGTAATGATATTTATTGAGCCTTTAGTCTAAGTAATGTTTTACTGCAGTGGCCATGGCCTCGTGAAAGAGAGTAGGACTGTTAGCCATTTCCTGAGGAAAAACTGTGCATTCATGTTATGAGGCCAGCCCCAAGTTGTTAATGGAGGTATTGAAAATGCAAAGCATTCACAGTCTCAGAGGTATACCAGAATAGGAAAAAAAGAAAAGAAGAGAAGAGAAAAGCAGCCTTTCATGTCTATTGCCAATAAAGGGACATTGGCAGGGATGGGGGAGGCACAGAGCAACCTCCTTTGGGGAGAAACCCAGGCTCAAGTTATTTTATTAATTTCCCTTAAACCTTGTAACAGTATCCAACCCCCTGAGCTCTTTTTTTATAGTGAACACAAGGGTGTTGTTATAGAGGCTGCTCTTGTACTAATAGTGTGAGGGCTTCAAGTTCTCCCTCTATAGAGAAACCTAGACCAGTTATTCTGAGAGCCAATCAAGGCATACAGTATTAAATTTAACAATGGGCCCTAGTATCAGGGGAGGATTTGGAGGAGACATTTTTAGGTTATTTTGTGGTGGTGTAGTTTTCTTTATAGGTACAATCAACTATCCTGATGCAGTTCCTTTCTGATTGGGTGGTAAGCACCACCTCTAGAGCTTGTAAAATATCTCTTCCTAGAAGACTGGTGGCTGTGTGAGCTATTGGGGGCCATGTTGGACCAAGAGCTCCATCAGGGTCTTCGGATCTGTAGGCCTGGTTAGTGATAAATGCTTGGGAGAAGCCGCCTACGCACAGAAGCTGAGGTCCAGGAACTGGCTGCCAATCTTATCGCATCTCTTATTATCTCAAAATTGTCTCATATGCCCCAATATCAATAAGATATTTAAATGGCTTGTTATCTGTTTAAAGGTTATATTTTTGGATGGAAGCCCTCTGAGATGCTGGACACACATACATAAAGCCTCTCTGGAAGCAGTTTTCCCTCTTATTGCCCTGGTTGAGGACTGGCCAGTTTTTTAAAAAAATATATTTTATTAATTTATTCATATTACATCTCAATTGTTATCCCATCTCTTGTATCCTCCCATTCCTCCCTCCCTCCCATTTCCCCTTATTCCCTTCCCCTATGACTGTGAATCAGAGGGACCTCTTCCCCCTCTATATGTTCATAGGGTATCAAGTCTCTTCTTGGTAGCCTGATATCCTTCCTCTGAGTGCCACCAGGCCTCCACATCCAGGGGACATGGTCAAATATGGGGCACCAGAGTTCGTGTGAAAGTCAGACCCCACTCTCCACTCAATAGTGGAGAATGTCCTGTCCATTGGCTAGATCTGGGTAGGGGTTTGAAGTTTACTGCACATATAAGTGGGACACAGGGGAGGATATTCTATTGGGACTCTAGGTGAGAGAAGCATGGGAGAATGGGGAAATAGAAGGATCCAGAGGGTCCTAGAAACCTACAAGAAGAACATTTTGATGTGCTGATCTGGGCCCAGGGGTCCTGCTCAAACTATGACACCAGCTAACATCTGCCCAGTTTTAAGTTTAAAGGATCTAGTTGATTTCCATCTTTACCATAACTGGAGAGACATTTTTTTCCAATGAGAGATAGAAAACGGAGAGAAGGAGGGTTTTCTTCTCCAGTGTGTCTGCTTCAGGTGAGAGAAGCAGCTCAGATTGATGAATCAGGATTGCAAATACCACCAATGGCTATTCATGGAGTTATATGAAGGACCTCCTCCCAAAACAAGAATGCCTGTCTTTTGGTGAGTTTTATTCCATGTGATATTAAAAGGGATATATTTCTCTGATCTGAGAGTTTTGTTTTGTTTGCTTATTTTGTGATGAGTTGTTTTCCATGTCAGAGAAAGAAAGGAAATGCCTGGTCCAAGGAGAACTGTTCTAGAGCCTTTTGGTTCCAGAGGATTTTGCAACAGTCCCAAATGCTCATCCTTCGTGCATATTTTAAGAATTCCATCAGCCATTCTAAAGGTATTTACTGGGTCCTACATGACCAGTTTTTTCTTTCTTTTCTTTTCTTAAAGAAGAAAAAGATAGGAGGTTTTTGCTAATGTCTGGATGGGCTGCCAGGACCCAGGCAGAGGTTCAGGGATCTTAGAACAACACCAGAGAGTGCGCTGACCAGAGGGCTTCAGTTTTCCTTTCAATATGTCTGAGTCCAACTCAATTGATTAAACAGAATATAAAGGAGGAAAAGGCAAACTGCCTGCATTCAGAGTGGGGAGCCTTAATGCCATTTGGGTTGATGCCAAAGGCTGGAGGCTGGGCATTCACCCTTTCCTGTTAGAACTGGAGGTCTTGAGCCAAGTGTCTGTCCAGACACAGAGTCTGCTTCCAGGCAATGATGTACACAGGTCCTAGACTCAAGGAATGGAGCTTGAACAGGACTTCTGTAGGATCCTGTTTAGGCAGTGAGTGCCCAGAAGGAGATTACCATCTCCAGTTCAAATATTTGGGTGTTACAGCCCTTTTAGTGACACAGCTTTCCCGGTGACACAGTGACACAGACCTTGCAGTGTTACAGCTGTATTGGTGGAAAGTAAGGGTTATATATAAACACTGGGAAGGTGGCTAGGAGTTTTCCGGTGAGTGAACATCATTGGCTGGGGATGAGGTGCTGGGTATGCTTCAATTGCATGCAGAGGAATCCCAGGTGCTAGGCTATGTGAATACCTCAAGAATTATGAGGGCGAGCGGTTACAAGACTACTTAAGCCCGGCCATGCAGGCACAAAACAGAAATGGAGCAATCCTTACTCCTGCCAATCTCAAGATTGAGATTTTCAAGGTTTGGCCAAGTCTCGACCTCACTCTAGCTCAATGCCTGCCTCCTCAGTCACACAGATCACATGCCTGATATTAATCTACATGGATCTTTCCCTCTATGTGTTGTTTTAGTGGGATATGATTAATTCCCAGCCCCTCTGGACAAGGTGCTAGTTCAGGAAGTACCAAAGATTTAATGACAATACAAAACTTTGCCCCTTAACCTTGGAGTTATACTCTTCTTTGGCAATAATTCCAATAGCATAGCAAACACAGAGGCCCATTTCAGAAATGCTTTTGAGAATCACTATCACTTACACAGTGGGTAGAGATCTAGCTACTCCTTCACTGAATAGAACTAGTTAATCACTAGTTATAAAAACAAACTATAACATTTCAAAGGAAGCAATTGATTCCACATCTTTGATCATCTGTCTTAAGTTTCTTGCAGGCATGCCTTCTATTAAACATCTGCTTACATCTTCAGCCTCTTTATGTCATCGGGGCCTTAATGTACACTATGAAATTTAACCCACTACATGAAAATGTTTAGCATAGTTAACATATCTCAATCATAATGAGGTTCCACAGTGATGGCTATGATCAGAGTTGCTGATTTATGCAAAAAATAACTACTTACTGCCAGTATCAGTTGCTATGCTCTTCGGGAGTATATTTTTATTACTTATTACTTTGTGTAAAATTTACACCAAGAAAATCTTACTGTGACATAGTTGGCTGCTAAGCTTCTGATTTAGTATAAACAGCTTGTTGACAAAAATCACTCTCTCTTTTTTATCATCCTTATGCCATTTGCATTTGCAATTCTGGCATTTCTTTTTAAATAATGTAGGCTATCTACATTGAATGTTTCCAAGAGCCAGGCATTACAGACTACCTACAGAGCTGTTTGTCAGTGTGCTTGTTCCTTTATCACAGAATATACATGCAGGTTGATAAAGTCTCCTTACCTCACACTGGGATCCGCTCTGCTTGTTTGTCCTGACAATTCCTGGTGGTGAGCTCATTAGGATCTCTCAAGTGCCATTTCACTCTCTTCCTTAATTGGTGCAATACTGTCCTGGCTGGCATATGTTGTGATATGACCATGACTAAAGATAATATTTCGGGGAAGAAACCTAGTGTAGATCGGTGGAAGGGCATGCTGTCTTGAAAGATAAAACCCTCTACTTAATCTTCAGGCTGTTTTATGTTTTGTTTTGTTTTTGTTTGCTTGTTTTTAATTGCTGTAGCAAATACCTGATAGAAATAACTTCAAGGAAGATGTGTTTATTTATTTTCAACCATATTTGCAGAGATTTCTGTTAAACATGGTAATAGGAGTGGAGAAAATAACTCACATAATGGTAGCTAGGAGGCAAAATGAGGTGTGGACCAATGAGATTGCCTTTTCATATTTCATTCTGTTCTGGCTCCAAGTCTGTGGGACACTATTGCTAACAAATAGGATGTTCCTTCACCTTTAGATGATTCTTCTATAAAGCATAAGTGACACATGCCAACCTATGTTTAAATAATCTTATCTTTCTTCTATCCCTTCAAGTTGAGAGTTGTAAACCACCACAAATCCTAACATGTATGAGGGCAGACAAGATACTCATGTAAGTTCAGTATCTTCAGAGTATTCGATTATTTCATATTCTAAAGTTTATGATCTACATAAGATGACTTCATCCAAAAATAAATAACATGTTTCCTGCCATCCACACTCTACTTATAATCAGAACAGACTAACAGGATTTTGGTTTTATTTTTTGGTATTTTGTTTTATTTTATTTTATTAATTTATTCATATTACATCTCAATGGTTATCCCAGCCCTTGTAGGATTTTGAAACTTAATGTTTTTTGGCTTGATTTGTGCTGGCTTTGATAGTACTTCCAAATGTCCAGTCAATGATAAAAGTTGGAGATAAAGGAGTCCAGTTAAGCCAGTAAAATTAGAATATACTTCTATTATTTCTCTTTCTTAACTCATCCCTATTTAACCAATACTCAGTATCCACAGTGATAGGAAAGGACTAAGTGTGAAGGATAAACAGATCAATGAGAGTGGAAGGGAAATAACAAAAGATGATGGGAACAAATATGACTGACAAAAACAATGTGTATGTATGCAAATATTAAATGATTATATAGATTATTTTTATCTCCAAGGAGACACAAGTAAAACAAAGCAAAAGTAATAAAACATATAAAAAGTCAAAGAATACAGGCATACAGAAACAAAATTAAAACATGGCTAATGAAGGCTGAATAAATATATCCTAGTTTGTTTTCCATTGCTCTAATAAAAACCATGACAAAAAGTTTCTTGGTGAGAAAAAAATTTATTTGGCTTCTAGTTTCTTGTCACAGTCCTTACTTGAATCAAGCCAAGTCAAGCACTCAAGTAGTATAGGCATCTAGAATCAAGAACAGAAACAGAGGTATGGGGCTTACTGGCTTGTTCTCCAAGACCAGAACCAACCCACCAGTGGCGGCACCACCCACAGTGAGCTTAGCTTTCTCACACACATCAACCGTTAACTAACAAGACGCCCCTCAGACTTGCCTACATACAATCCCACAGTAGAGCTTCCATTTTACAAACCACTGTAACTTATGTCAAGTTGACAATCTAAACAGCACAAAATAATGTCCTTTCCAGAGGCTAAACATCAGGCTCTTCTTCACAGTTCTTTTATTAATGTCTGGTAGAGAGGGACAGTGGAGCTCCATCTGGATCATTCTGGAATAGCAGGGCTGTAGGCTAACTAAGTTCCTTTAGGGCACAATACAGAAGAAAGTTTAAACATATCCAAAATAGAGCCATGAAGTCAGGTGTGATGACTCATAACTCTATCTCCAGCTCTTAGCTAAAGTGAGAGGTTTACTTTGTGGTTTAGAATAGCCTACGGTACATAATGAGGTCTAGTGCATGTTTGCTTGTTTGTTTGTTTGTTTTTGGTGGGGGGCCTTATCTAAAAATAGCCAATTATAAAATAAGGAAAACAAAAAAGGGAAAATGAAAGAAAGAGGGGGAAATATGTTAAGGAAGCAGCAAGGAAGAAGAGAAATTCATGTATAACTCTGAATGCTTAATAAAGACAATGATGAGAGTGTAAAATAATTATTCAAAAGAGGATATACAGCTATAAACATGCTTATAAACCTAATAGAGATTAATAAAATATTTATGTATAAAATTAATGCAAGAAATCTTTTTCTACCCTTCCAAGATCTCTCCCTATATTCTATTATGACACTTTGAAAAGATAACAGCCATCAAAACATATTTCATTTATAATCCAGCTACTAGTCCTAGTTAATTTTCTCTTCAACTCTGCTATCCACTGGTTTAGGCTAACTAAAATTCAATTTGTATTTTAGCTAGATTACTATACAGTTCTTTCTGTGTGTGTGTGTGTGTGTGTGTGTGTGCATGTCTATGTAATTATTGTCATACATGTTTCATATATGTATGTTGTCAGACGACACCTTCAGTTGTCAGTTCTCACTTTCAACTTGTTGTACTGCTTTGTTTTGTTCTTTTGGACAGGGTTCATCCTTAGTTGTCTTGGACTTGGTAGACCAGGCTGGCTTTGAACTCACAACAATGTGCCTACCTCTGCCTCCCTGAGTGCTGTGACTAAAGATATGGCACCAGGCCAGGCTCAACTTTCTTTATATTATCTCCTTTTCATCACTGTGTATGCCAAGTTATCTGACACAGGAGATCCTTGAGTTCCATCCTCTCCACTTCCCATCTCTCCATAGGAGTGCTTGGGTTACTGACACCACTGTTCTCACATAGTGTGTTCACTATCTCTTTTATTGTTGTGATAAAATATTTTGATAAAATCAACTGAGAGTTTACTTTGCCTTACAATTTCAGTGGGGTACCATTGATCAGTGAGTAGAAGACATGGCACCAGTCCGTGAAGATATGATGGTAGGAGTAATATTTTGGCTGGTCAAATTTCATCACCAACCTGGAAATAGAAGTGGAACAAGAAGTGTGGCTGTGTTATAAACGCTGAAGGCTGAGACCCACCAGCTCACCTTCTCCAACAACGTTCTAGTTTCTAAAGGTTACACAAGCTTCCAAAATAGTGAACCTGCTGGGAATGAAGTATGCCAATACACTCTACAATACAGCTGACATTTGGCAAGCATCTTACTTACTGGACCATTTCCTCAGCACTACTATTTCACTGTTGGCACACTACATTTGGATTTCTTTTCCACTATAGTATACTGTTTCTTCTTGTTTTTAATAATCCACTTTACATACAATGAGTCTGAATAAAACTTCATACCCAAAAGGAAATTTTGTATACCTGAATTCACCAGGCAGATTAAAGAAAACCTGAAATATGTGAGGTAAAACTCTGCCATTACAGACTATATTGTGATTATTGTCACACAGTGCTTGAGATAATCATGTTTCCCTCAGCTTAATCTATATCTGTCTTCATTTAAAAATTTGTTCATAATATACTATTTAAAATGCTTAACATATTTAGTGCATATACATATCAAAGAAATAAAATTGGTCACTTATAAAGACTCCTGGTATGTTCAAGCTAAAATTTTTATTTTATATATTTTCCTTTAATTAGGTTCTAAGTCTATATTAAATTAATTTAATTTTGTTTATGTAATTCTCAATTATTATCACCTAAATATATTTATGTTTATTTACATGACATCTACAACTAAATATGCATTAAAAACACAAAGCCCTGGAAATGAATGTGACACAGTAAATGATCATGATAATCTTTTAAACTGTTTACATGGTCTACTACAAGTGAAAAAGGAAAGAAATTAGTGCTAGAAGGAGTCTGCTGTGTGCAAAGTTACACATTTTGTTCCTTAAATAGAAATACCTAAATATAATTATGTCTTCAAAATTAGCATATCCTTTCAATGTCTTCACAAATTGCACCTATACCTATCAATACATCTGTGTCTATAGCTGTCTGATCATCATTCCTCTACCTCCTTTTCCTTTGCCAAGAGTCATTAATAGAGTCAAAAGATTGTTTTCCTAGAAAAAGTGATTGTCTTTAGAAAAGATAGGTAAATGTCAATGCAATTTATTTATAAGCTGTGTGAGAATGTAATTATGAGAGAGGTTGATTGAAATTTATGAAAATTTAATTATATAAGTAAACTTTCAGAAATTAGAGAACAAGACAACACCACATTTCTATTTTTTAATTTAAACTATAGGTAGTGCCTTTCCATATGCCCCTGTGTACCACATCTCTAACTGTATTTTGATGTTGTTTGTATGCTTGCTCATTGATATTATCTTAGTTTTTATTGAATGAGCTATATTTAACATGAGTAATAAAAGCCATACTTTCAAATTTTTTGAAGAAAGACTAGTCTTTCTTTCTACTTTTTTTTTTCAATTTATCATAGTGGTTTCCTCAAAGTTCTTACATCATCCTCAAATTTTTACCATAAACTATTATATAATACAAAATTAGACTAGGTGCTTATATCCAAACAGAATTTATTTATTTTATGAATTAGTTTTTTATTACTATACTGAATTTGTTGACATATTTATGTAAATGTAATGAGGTCTTTCCTACTCATTCCTAAATAATGAGGAGTTCATGGGAAGGAAGCAGAGACTATACTAAAGACATTAGAATAGAAATTTATATAAAATATGAAACAGAGTCAGTAGGATGCTGAATTTTATTTTACATTCTTTATGCTTTTGCTTAAGGATGAGTTTAATATACATGTAAACTATGCCTCTGTCAATTCTCATTCATATTTTTAAAAACAAGAAGTCTCTTGAATGATACATACCCTATTCAGTTATATTATTGTACTGCTGATGTTATAAGGAGTGACTACTCCAAAACGGCCCAATATTCTCCCATATCTATCTGCACTGGGAGACATCTTGCAGACAGTCCTTTTCATATCCACTTATTGTGTGTGTCTACTCCTTCCTTCATCTCAGGACTTAGCATTCCACATTCTCAGTTATTCATTTGTCCTTATTTGACTGCTTTTCAAATCTTCAGTCTCTTTTACAGCTTGATATCTTATTTGAAAAACAGTTTATGGCTGACTTATTAGAGATGACGATGACCTCAGCCACTCCTGTATGTGGTATTTGCATTTTATTGTCTGGGAGGTCCCACTTAGGGCCAAAACATACCTGTTGTCTTGCATGAAGCTGTGTCACAAGAAAGAGTAGGCCAGTTTCTTTTAAATATAGAAAGCTACAGTTATGATAAAATAAAATATTGTCAAGATGTGTTAGTTCTTTCATTAAAAGTACTAAATGTATATTGAGGAATTAAACTTTAATAGCAAAAGAAGGAAGGCAGAAGTATTACATGCTTCTAGGAGCATCTAATAAGAGTTAAGCTGAGGGACAATGACATTTTCATCTGCTGATAGACAGAAAATAATTTAAATGTATTGTTATTTCCATTCCTAGAAAATAGATGTTGACTAATGTTTAAAAAGAAAAAAAAAAGAATTTGAAAGATATTTTCAGAGTTCCAGAAGGAATAATATATAAACCTGGAGATAAAGAACAAAAATTAAATATATTTATATACAAAATCAAAATTGACCATAGTCCCAAAAATAATAACTGGAAAAACACAAGAGCATATGGAGAGTTATATAAGAACTGAGAAAAGAATTCAGTGAGAACAGATGAAGATATCTTAGCATAATGCTGATTAAAATAATCTTTATCGGGAGATTCCAAAGACTCCAAACTTTGCCATAACATTGACTATCCCAGCTTTCCTCTTTATAGGAAAATATTTCCATAGAATTCTTCACATATCTATAAGTTATATTAAAAGCACTTCCCATTTTTTATCTGAGGTTGAAAGAATGTTCTTACTGAGATTAACTCACAAACTATAAATTTAAAAATTATATATTCAAATATGAAATTTTGTAGTTATTTGCATATATACATTAACATATTTTGAGCACGTGTTAGTTTTCTAAGACTATTTTAACAAAGTTCCATCATCTGAGTGACTTAAGCTTCAGAAATTATTATATGTCAGTGTTAGAAGTATAAAAGTGAAGGGTGTTGATCAATCCTGACGTTTTATAGTCTTGCAAAATCCTGAGCTTGGAGCTACTGTTGCCCGGTGTGTACTCTCATTTTCTCTGTTCTTTCCCTCTATGTCTGTATCTTTGACCAAATTTCCCTTTTTTTTTTTAAATTTTGCTGACACATACCTGTGCCATCATTGTAACATGACAGTTTACCATAGCCCTAATTCTAAATATGAATCCTTCACAATAACTCCAATATACCTGAGGAGAAACGTTTCTTTATTTGTTAGTTGCACACTAGCCATTTCTTTACTATACTAGAAAGAAATGGAGCTAACTGTTAAAACAGTTTTAAAATCCCACTTCCACCAGCCAAAGGATTTAAATATGATGAAGCCTTTAGCTGAAGTAGAGAAATCTCACAAGCTAACATCTTAGAAGTACTTCCTTATATAGTCTTCCTCTAAGGGTTTTGCTTATCCATACACCATCTTTCTAGTGTTGCAGCTTGGATGTGTTGCACATTATATCTGACCACAAGAAGAAAGAATATGACATAGAACTGCCATTCACAGTCTGCACCTGGTACTGGAATATTTTTATATTTAATTGTCTCATTTAAATTCTAAGGTTAATCTAAACTTTGGGAATAGGGAATAATGTCTATCTCTCAACATGAAAAGTAGCATGTCGGTAAAGAGAGGAGCAGCATTGTTCAAGGATTTGCTTGCAAACATGCCAATTAAGATAATTCGGTCAATTTGAATGAAAACAATAGATCAGTAATAAGAGATTCTAGTAAAAAGTTCTAAAAAAATTCTAAAATTCCCGGGGGGAAGTGGAGTACACATATTCACATATCATCAAGGCAGGTTCCCTAATTTATGAGATGGGAAAAATGTATATTAACTGATAAAGTATCTATTGAAACAGAATGGGGAATTGTAAAATACATGGAAACAAGAATTCTAGTAGCAGCATGGAAATTAAATATGACTACATCAATCTATGAGGGATTAACTTTTCATAATGTTTGAAGTCTGAATGTTGGAAAAATTTTGTTATAAATTCATGCTGCCTCAACTCAAGACATTGAGGAGCCCAGCATACACTAAATAATACATAACGAACAGCTGCAGCACTCAAAGACTTCTCTCTTAGATGATCATAAATATTTCTCATTAACATGCAGGGTAGATCATTTTATTTGATGAATCAGTTTCCAAACTCACCAACACATGTATACAGCATGATCTCATTTATTAATTTTGACCTTTCATACTTATTTAAAGTACTTTTAGCTTTCATGGAAATTTCTCTTCCACGAGTCAATAATTATCCATCACCTCCTTGAAATCTCTCATATCCCCCTATCATACATTAGTGTCCCAACATGACACATTCTTATTATATTTTTGTAGTCATCTCAAGGTACTTACAGCAAAATTTCTTTGGATTCATCTTCTATAAGGGCTCTACCTGAAATGAAAGATTCTTAAGCATGTAATAAACTTTCCATATTTATTCAATGACTGATATTTATAGAGGACAAGACAAAAATTGTTGTTGAGAATGCTTCATGAAGAAATCTTTATAAACTTTTCAAAATATTTTAAAGGCTATACTTTTAATTTTTCATGATTTCAAAGACTGAAGAAAACCTAATTTTTAAAAGGCTGATGGAAACTTCAATGCTTTAGTGAGCTGAATTTTTAAGCTATATATTTTTTAGCAAACAAATTACCCAGAGGAAGTCTAAATCCTCCAAAGCACACTGGCATTATTTCCAGGATCTCAGCATATACATACATTATTAATAATTTCCCATAATTTATAAGTTTTTATGTATTTCTAGAGGCTTCTATGCCCTCAGGAAGTACATAGGTATTAAAATAAAATAAATTAAACTCATAGCATTATTGACCTTATAACATTTTTAGATAAAATATAGGAATATACCTAAGATGGATATGAATGTATCACAGACTAGGAT
The DNA here is from genome assembly GCA_907169655.1 of Acomys percivali. Lineage (NCBI taxonomy): Eukaryota > Metazoa > Chordata > Mammalia > Rodentia > Muridae > Acomys > Acomys percivali. The sequence goes on along the minus strand of OU015743.1, from coordinate 94,736,355 downwards.
AACCTTCCAAGCTTCTTATAAAGTACCTTATCTGGGATAGAATAACATATGCTTACTGCCAAAATATCTTTCAATGAAAGCCTTGAATGTAGTACTTATAATATAAATATAGAAGTTACTAAGCAAATATTTAATACATCAATTTAAGGTTAACTCAGACATTCTTTTTAATCACCCATCTATCAATCCTGTTTTAACCAGCCTATTCCCTAAGAACAACACTAGTTGGATATGTAGCTAAGGAAATAACTCATTTTAAATCAAATAATAACATTGTAAATCTTATGTACTCATAAAACATTCGGAGAAAGGAATACTCAGAGTATGATTTTACAGTTTATTAGTTCTGACCAATAATTGAGTACATTTCTAGCTTTACCATTTATAGATGTTGGGCAGAAACTAGTCCCTGACTCCATTCAGAGAGGCATATTCTCTTGTTAATATTTTAAAAAGTACCTTCCTCTTAGGGAGTAGATAAAAGAATCACATAGTTTCTGCCCAACACCTAAAAATGTACTCAAATATTGGTCAGAGATAATAAAATGTAAGAGCATACAATGAGTATTCCTCTTTCAGAGTGTGCAAAGAGTATATAAGATTAATATTTATAATCTGTGCCGACAAGATCAGATATTACTTGCAAATATGTGTGAAAAAAATCAAGTTACTTGAATAAACATGCAAAGAAAAACAAAACACAAGTGTAAGGACAAAGTACAAACAAGATGAAAATAAATTTGATTATTTAATAAGAGGCCAATAGGAGTCCTGCTCTCATCTCAAACATCCAAACATAAAAGCCAAATAAAAATTCCAAAACATTATAAAGAAAACCTTTGAACCAAAGTATGTTTATAAGCTTCACACAAACTTAGGTATACATATCATTAATTAAAAACAATCTAAGCATCTAATGTTAATATACTATATTATGTAGGAGTTTAAATTCAATAAAAATCAAAACTATTGCATATGTGGCTTATTGAAATACCCACAATGTCTAGGTCATGCAAAGCATAGAGTATGTTCTCATAATCCTTTTTAATGAATGTATAAATTAGTCTAAAACTACAAGTCTCTTTTTCCATTAAGGTGCCCAGAAAAGATGAAACTAATATTTTGTATTATTTAACAATTAAAAATAGTTTTGTTTTTATCAATGACAAGTCTGGTAAAATCAGAACACCTTTGCTTTGTTGGAAGAGAACACTTGGAAACAAAGAAGAAAGTAGGATTAAAGGGTAGCCATGTCTGGTGGCTACATATTTTAGCTAGCAGAGAGACTCTCAGACAGGAAGGAACAAATAGCCGTTCAGACCTGAAAGAGCAATAAAGAGGGTATTGATAATGTTAGACTCCATTGTACTTATGAAGCTGATGGCAAAGATAGGATAGCTGTTTGTGATGGTTTTTAGTGATTTTCTAATTGATGGAATGTTTAACCACCCACGGCAACCAACCTCTGAGAATATCCATGAGGAATTAGATACATTGAGATGGAAAGATCCATCTTGAATGTGGGTAACACCGTTGCATCAACTAGCAGCCTACACTGAATGATAAAGAGAAAGTGATTAAGGCAGCATTCACTTCTATGTAAATCCTACTGAAAATTCAATGTGACAGCTGACTCATGCTTTACTCTGTGCTATTACTGCTACTGTGGACTGCTCCATTAGGCTGTGAGCCAAAATCAGCCCATATTTCCTGAAGTTGTTTTGCTTGGGTATTTGCCACAGTAGCAGCAACATGAAAGGTAACCAATACAGAAAATTGGTGCTTAGAAGGAAGATTGCTGCTGTAATAAGCTCTGAGGTATCAAAGCCTTGGGAATGCTAGGATGAACGGGGAAGAGTTGGAACATTGAGCTATGAGTGGTTTAGATCATCATAGAGCGCGTTCAGAACACCTGGATGCTAAGAAAAGTGCAGAGAGCATAGTGGGCTCCCTGGAGGTTCCAGTTGCTCTTTTGCTTTGAGACCAAAAAGCAGTCAGAACTGCCAAGGAGATAGTAAATCAAGACTTGAACCTCCACTACAAATATTGTAAATACCTCTTGTGAAAGAAAAACCTATTTAAGTGGAAAAGAAAAAGGAAAAAGAATGAAAGAAAAGATATACTCAAACCAACAAACTAATTCCAAATCTGAAATTACCACTACAGAAATAAAAAAAATAAATATGTGTCCTACAAAACAAACAAATAAACAAACAAACAAAGCCTGTAGTAATCTCATGTAATGACAACAACATGGAAGACCTTTTAATTTTTTTCAAAAGAGTAATTACAAGTATGGTCAAACAACTGATGGAAGACAGAAAAATAAGATCAATCCAAGACAGGAAAACAGAGTTTGAACTGTTAAAGAGAATTCAAGCTGAATAATACTAGAAATGAAAAAAATTAGCCAGAACATGCAAACAGCCTAAGTGTCCCTCTGTAGAAGAATGGATAAAGAAACTGTGGTACACTTAAACTATGGAATACTACTCAGCTATTAAAAACAAGGAATTCCCAAAGTTTGTGGACAAATGGATTGAACTAGAAATGATCAAAATGAGTGAGTTAACCCAGAAGCAGAAAGAATCAAATGGTATACACTCACTTATATCTGGACACTAGCCCAAGGGCATGTCCCATGAAAGTCTTCACTTACCAGGAAAGTGGAACTGAGGGGAAGACTTCTTATTGGGACTTTAGGTGAGAGAAGCATGGGAGAATGGGGGAATAGAAGGCTTCAGAGGGTCCTAGAAACCTACAAGTAAAACATTATGATGGGTGGATCTGGGCCCAGGGGTCCTGCTCAAACTATGGAACCAGCCAAGGACAATACATGCAGTAAACTTTGAACCCCTACCCAGATCTAGCCAATGGGCAGGACATTCTCCACAGTTGAGTGAAGAGTGGGGACTGATGTTCACACGAACTCTGGTGCCCCATATTTGACCACATCCCCTGGATGGGAAGGCTGAGTGGCACTCAGAGGAAGGATAGCATGCTACCAAGAAGAGACTTGATATTCTATGAGCATATGCAGGGGGAGGAAGTTCCCCTCATTCACAGTCATAGGGGAGGGGAGTAAGAGGAAAATGGAAGGGATGGAGGAATGGGAGGATGCAAGGGATGGGAAAACAATTGAGATGTAATATGAATAAATTAATAAAATATATTTAAAAGAAAAAATAATTAATATCCTCAGCTGAAAGCCTCCAACAGAAAGAATCAGGACAAAAGCAGAGTGGGGCAGGAGAAAAGTGAATCATTCAGAAAAATAATTAATGATATATGTTTTGGAAATGAACAGACTATGGGAAAGTTTTGGATGCCATGGAAAGATATGATCACTTAAATATAGGTATGGAGAAGGAGGAAGAATACCACAGTTAAGTCATTGAGAATGTATTCAGCAGAATCACAGAGTAACACGTATATTTGTGTGGAAGTTTATATACACACAGTGTTGACTCATACTAAAACTTATTAGTAAAAATATAATGACTCTGTGATCCTATGAGTCCACTCATGTGTATACAGCCTATCATGAAGAAAGTGGCCTGTCTATGAGATAGTTATACACTTGTGTTCATTGTGCCTTGTTCACATTAGATTCTATGAAGAAAATAATACATGTGTTTATAAGTAGACAATTGATGCATAAACTATGTATGCGTATAACAAAATATTCATTCTTGAAAGAGAATGAAATTCTGACTCATGCTATAATACAAGTGGATTTTGATGGCATTATAGTAACTAAAGTAATCCAGTCATAAATAAGACACTACTAGCATGTAGTATGTAGAGTGGTCCAATTCATTACCGTTGAAAGTAAAACAGTGATTGCTAGTGACTGTTGCTATGGGTTGCTGTAAGAGAAAGGATATGGAAAGCTGTTGCTTGATGTAACAATTATCTCTGACATGATGAAAACAATTTGTAGAGGAATGATACTGAGGTTTGTACAGCAATTAAAATGTATTTACCCCTACTAAACTCCAAACATAAAGCAGTTGAATTGGTGAATTTTATGCTGTGTGTTATTCACTACAATTAAAAAAATCAGGTGAATTAACTTAGTATTCTTTTCTCTAAGAATCATAATACATGTGTTAAGTGCATATATTAAGTATTTAAAATTTAAAGCATGCCCAAGATCAGAGAAAATCTTATACTTTGAACTTTATATTATCAAAGTTTACAAAGAATATAACACTCGAATTATAAAATAATAGGAATTTAATGGAAGTTATCATATCTTGCCCATTAGTGCTAGAGCTATTTATGCCTCTAGCATCCAGGTAAGTCATACGATGTGAATTACTTCTGAATACAGTTAAGACATTGCCTCTCCCACCTAGTAACCTGAAAAGAGAATCATTCTCCGAGATTCAAATGCAAGGCACACAAATGATGACATTTATAAGAATATTTCCAGATTACATCACAAAATGATTGATTCATTTCTAAACTGTTTTTCAAACTTCAGTCCTTCCCTCTCATGAGAAATCAAAGTCTCAGGAACTAAAGGACAAGATATAGCTTTCACCAAGTTCCTATTATGTTATAATTTGGGAACTACATTTTTAATAAACTTTGACATTATTGGTACACCTCCTATAGTGTGGCCTTGTTGAAGTGGATATGTCACTGGAGGTGGGCTTTGTGATTTCAAAAGCTAATACTATTCCCAATTAATTTCTTCTGTTTCCTCCTGGTGGATCAAGATTTGGGCCGTCTGCTTCCAGGGCCAGGCTGCCACGCTACCTTCCATGATGGACATGGACTGTAATCCTCTGGGATAATGAGGGCCAAATTAAATGGGTTTCCAAGCAATTTCCCCCACTAGGGACCATAAATTCAAAAGTAATGCCTAAGTCGGTTGTTCAAACCAGTTGGACCAGTTTACATTAAGATATACAATTATCAAGGTCTTATTTTAACAGTTTTAACTCTGATTGGGAAAATTATGAATGTAATGACATTTATTATATAGTAAGAAAGGAGGAAATAGAACTCTGGTTCTCAATGATAAGTATAATCTTCTCTAACTGGGAATATTTTTGTGTTCTTTCCGACATCTATATATTATCTTCTACCTCCTTTATTCTATGCTTTTTATTTGCTTTATTTCTTCATCCTACTATTGTCCATGTTAATTTTGTATAAATCTGTTGAGGCATAAAATATTATGAATATATCTGTCTATTGTTTTGCCTCCTATAGATCACATTTAGCTAATGTAAGAGAAGTAGAGGGCACTCTGCTTTTGAAAAATAGAGTAATTGTTAAATTATATGATTTTAATTCATTTATAAACATCTATACTTCATCCCTTGATAGGGTAATATGATGTGGCCATTATTAATATGAACAATGCCAAATCTCTTTTTTTCAAGTGTAATAAAAGTTGTGAGTAAAACAAAAAGCAGGTTTATCTTACTATTATTATTTTAAGCCAGAATATATTTCTGACATATTTTCAGAGTTGTAAGTCAGTTTCCTTGTTTAATACAACTATGGGTCATAAAACTGAAATAATTAATGTAAGAAAAATTTTATTTAAAATGAATAAATATCTTACTATAATAATTAGAAAGAAAAAAACACTACAATTAGGTAAACATCTGACCTTTCCAAGCAATATAGCTGACACTGAGAGCCCAACCATTACAGTTATAGGAATGAGATTGTTGCTAAGCAACAAGTTGTCTGTAATCTTTTGGTCTTTTGTGTCTGAGAAAAATTGAGGCAAAGAAAAGTTTGGGAAGCTAATGAGGAAGAAATGGCTTCAGTGGAAATCGATCAATAGTGCACCTGACCAGAAAATCAACTATTAATGGGAACAGGGGAAGAGAAGCTACTTAGAGCTACTTGAGAGTAGATTTGTTATCACCAGGTATGTTTAATTGTCTGCACTCCAATTCTCTGTTATCATTCTGTCTTCTGTGGATAGCAACACTGTCTTATGTTGAAGTTCAATAACATGCAGCAGCATTTCTCCACAGTGGCTTTAACAATAACCCCAAGCAATGTCTTGATCACTTCATTTTCTGTATCATTTAAGAATTCAATAAGCCGTAATTGGCCTCCTTTTATGACACGATTATGTGAACTGCAATAAACCCTGGGCTACCTGACCTCTGCCGCTTGCAAGTGTGTATCTCAGACTTGGACATTCCACATAACCATCCCTGAAGAAATTTTTTTATTAAGAGTTTCAGTATTAGACACACTTAGTGCAACAAGGTCACACCTACTAATCCTTCTTTTTCTATGAAAAAACTCCACTCTCTAATGACTAAGTATTCACATATATACACCTATGGGGATCATTCTTATTCAAACAACCACATTCATCTACCTGGCCCCTATAGGCGTTTTAGCCATAACATAATGCAAAAAATGCATGCAATCTTATTTCCAAAGCCCAGTCTGGTTCTCAGCCTTCTTAATGCCGCAACTCTTTAATATGCTGTGGTGACTCTTGACTATAAAGCCTTTGTGTTACAAATTCATAACTGTTATTTTGTTACTGTTATCTGATATGCAGCATTTCTGACACATGACCCCAAATGAGTCGAAACATCCAGGATGAGAATTGCTGTCAATGTCAATTGTAGTTCCAACACTGTTTAAAAGTCCAAAGTCTCTTCAAAGACTCAAAGTAATCTCTTATCTGTAACCCCTTAAATCAAAAAGCTGACAACATACTTTAAATATACAGTGGCCCAGAATAGACATCTCCATCATGAAAGCAAAGAAAGAGAGCATAGTGAGGAAACACTGGAGCAAAGCAAGGCCAAACTCCATCAAGTCAGCCTCCGAATTCTGCATCTCTGTAAGCTGTCAAAGTGCTCTTCAGATCTCCAGCTCCTTCCAACTTTGTTAACTGAAACACACTCCTCTCTCTCCCTTTCCCTGTCCTGTGCTGGTTCAATAACTGCTCTGCAGCTCTGCTTGGCAGGTATCCCATTACTTTGGCATCTCCAACATATTGGGGTCTCGAGCAAAATCGAGTTTTCACAGGATCATAGAGTGGTCTCTCTGGACCTCAAAGCAAGGACACTCCTGAAACACACATGATCTCTGTGCCTTTTCTTAGCCATGGAAAAGTCCATAGCCATTATTTTTTTCCCAATTCAGCCCTTTAAATCAGCCAGCCAGCTTGCTAGCAATCAGGGATGGTTTCTGCTGAGTAAGGTCCTGAGGAGTGGGAATGTGGTCACCTGTGACCTCTTTCTTATCCAGAGCTGCAGTAGGAAGCTGCTTGTTCTTTATACATCCTTTTGCCATATTGTAATTCCCAGAATCAATAGTTTGCCCTTTCTGCATTTGTTTCCTTAAAAAGTCAGGGTGGCCAGGCTTTCATCCCAAGTGAGCATACCTTGCCTTTAACTTTGCTTCTTCAGCTTTCTCTGCACTAGTTACTTTAGCTTCCATTTCCTTTTGCTCCTCCACCAACACTGTCTCTGGAACTCCGCCAACATGTTGCCCATTCTGCAGAAGATCTCCAGGAGAAAACTGATTACCATGGGGCAAAACCACTCTCTGTCTATTGCCTGCCTGACTGTCAGCATGGCTGGTGGCTGTAGCCTTGTGATAACATGGGCCCCGGTCTCCAGCCCCCGTGGCAACTCTTATAAAGGAAAATATTTAAGTGTGACTAGCTTCCAGTTCAGAGGTTTAGTCTATTATTGTCATGGGAGGAAGCAGGGCAGCATGCAGACAGACATGGTGCTAGAGGGAAGAGGTAGCTGAGAGTTCTGTATCTGGACTGGCAGGCAAGAGTAAAACACTATGACACACTTGCCAGGCCTGAGCATCATACCTCAAAGCCCTCTGCCACTGTGACGCACTTCCTCAAGCAATACCACTCCTACTCCAACAAGGTCACACCTCCTAATAGTGTCACTCTCTATGAGACTATGGAGGCCATTTTCTTTCACCCCATGACACATATGTTTGTTCTTGACATTGTGAGACTGAAGCACGCTCACCACCACACAGGGAACAAGTTTATTAATCTGTATATTACTAAAGGGTTATATATGACATTTTTGCTTACCTCATCTATAAGTTGATTACTTGGAAAAATATATATATTAAAACAATGCAGGTGATAGAAAGATGGTTCAGTAGGGAACAGCACTTGGTATGTAAGCTGGAAAACCGGAATTTAGAGCCCTAGAACCTACTTAAACAAAAGACAAGCTAGCCATGGTCATACAGAACTGAAACTCCAATAATAAGAGGTAAGTAGAGACAAGAGGATCATTAAAGCCCACTGGCAAAAAACAGTGCTGTAAGTTTAAAAATATACTTTAAGAAGAGCTATAGAAAAGAACGTTTTAGACAGATACACACAAATGTTTGTGATAAAACATAATTAAAAGAATATTTTATACATGTCATCACAAGGAGACCTCATATTTGGTGCCATAAGTAATAAATAAAATAATATATGAAATTACTTGAAGCCAGTGACTCCTGAGACACCATTGGCTTCCAAATAAAAGCATAATGACATGTATGTTTCCTTTTTTCAAATTGTTGGTCAGTGGATTCATGCAAAACTCCAAAAACTGCTGTGGTTTATTACCATTGCTCTCGACTCCTCCTTCCCCAGAACTTGACAGTAAGACCTTGCTGAAGATGTCACACAGCTAGTCAGTAGACAATGATCAATAAAGCTGGATCAACTTCTGAGCTTCATTGCTCCTGGCAAATTTTTGTAGTGGTAGAAGTTTCTATGCATGCTACCAGGAAAAAAGTTATAATGACTCTTACTCAACTGTGAACCCTTGTAACTACAGTATTGACTGACCTGACAAAATGTCTCCACTCGTGCAACAATGCTAAAAAATATTATGAATGTAACCAACCTCTATCAAGTTAGATACAAAGACATTTCTAAAGTTGTACTCCATAACTTTTATTCTTAACAGTTATAAAAATACTTGGCAGGCTTGGTAGATAGGTAGGTCTAGGGGAAAATTTAGGATTATTATTCTGATAAGTAGATATAGAAATAGACTACCTTTAAGTTGTTTGTCTTCTT
>OU015743.1:94705309-94727284 GCA_907169655.1 Acomys percivali | reverse complement strand
TCTTCTTCTTCTTCTTCTTCTTCTTCTTCTTCTTCTTCTTCTTCTTCCTCTTCTTCCTCTTCTTCTTCATGTTCTTTGTTTTTATTTTTGATACAGGCTTTCTCTGTGTAATTCTAGATGTTCTGTGACTTACTATATCAATCAGGCGAGCTTCAAATTTAGAGATCTGCCTGCATCTGCCACCCAAGTGTCAGGATTAAAGGCCTACAGACTTAACAGCCGAGATTCTAAGATCAACAATTAAAAATGGGACCTCATGAAACTGAAGAGTTTCTGTAAAGCAAAGGACACTATCAAGAAAACAAAACTATAGCCTATGGACTGGGAGAAGACCCTCACCAACCCTACATCCAAAAAGAGATAATATTGAAACTATATAAAGAGCTCAAGGAACTACAGACAAATAAATCCAACAGTCCAGCTAAAAACCGTGATACAGAGATAAAAATAAAGTTCTCAATAGAGAAATAATGAATAGTAGAGATGCATTTATAGAAATGCTCAATGTCCTTAGTCATCAGGAATATTAAATCAAAACAACTTTGAGATTCCCTCTTACACCCATCAGAATGTCTAAGAGCAAAACGTAAGTGACTCATGCTATGAGGATGTGGAGAAAGAGGAACACTTCTGCATTGTTGATGGGAGTGCAAACTTGTGCAACCACTTTGGAAATCAATCTCACACTTTCTCAAAAAATTGGAAATAGCTCTACCTCAAGACCCAGCTATCCTATTCCTGGGCATATACCCAAAAGATGCTCCATAATACAACAAGGACATTTGTTCAATGATGTTCTGGCATTCATAATTGCCAGAAACAGAAAACAACCAAGACGCCCCTCAATTGAAATGTGGATAAAGAAACTGTGGTACATGTGCACACTATTCAGCTATTAAAAACAAGGTAATCAGCCAGGCATGGTGGCTCATGCCCATAATCCAGGAACGTGGAAGGCAGATGCAGGCAGATCTTTGTACGTTCTAGGCTAGCTTCATCTACAAAGCAAGTCCAGGCCAACCAAGACTTCACAGAGAAACCCTGTCTCAAATATCAAAGCAAACAAGCAAATAAACAACAACAAAAAAACAAACCAAGGAAATCATGAATTTTGCAGACAAATAGTTGGAACTAGAAAAGATCATCTTAAATGAGGTAACCCTGAGCCAGAAAGTCACACTTGCTACATATTCACTTTTAAGTTGATATTAGCCATATAATACAGGATAACCATACCACAATCCACAGACCTAAAGTGCTAAATAACAAAGAGGACCCTAGGGAGGATACTTCATTCACATTCAGAAGAGCAAATAGAATAGACATCTGAAGAAGTTGAAGAGAGAGAACAGGACCCTATCATAGATGTCCTCTGCAAGACTTCACATAACAGAGTATCAAAGCAGATGCTAAGATCACAGCCAAAACATGAGCAGAGCACTAGGAGTCTCATGGATAAGTAGGACATGGAGAAGACAGGAGCTTCACAAGGAGACCAACAAAACCAACAAAGCTGGACCCAGGGGGGCCCTGCAGAGACTGATGCACAAATAAGGACAATGCATGGAGAGAAACTAGACCCCTTTTTCAAATGAAGCCCATGCGCATATCAGTCTTCAAGTGGAGCTGGGGCTATATCTGACATGAACTCTGGTCCCTGATATTTGATCACTTCCCGGGGTGGCCAAGCAGAGTAATATGATGCTATGCAGGCAGTCCTAATGGGGATTCAGATGGCAGAAAAAGAGGGCTCCTCCTTTCGCAGGACTAGGGGTGGGGATTGGAGGGAAGAGTAATGGATGGTGGGAATGGGAGGTGCTGAGGGAGGGGGAAGCAGAGGGGGGTAGTAGAGGGAGGGAGAGCAGGGGGAGTAAAGGGAGGTGGGAGTAGAGGAAGTGGGGAGCAGGGGGAGCAGAGGGAGGGAGAGTAGATAGAGGAGGAGCAGTGAGGAGCAGAGGAGTGAGCATAGGGAGGGGGAGAGAGGGAAGGGGGGACAGAGGGAGGGGGGGGAGAGGGAGGGGGAGCAGAGGGAGGTGGAGCAGAGGGAGATGGAGCAGAGGGAGGGGGAGCAGAGGGATGGGGAGCAGAGGGAGGTGGAGCAGAGGGAAGAGGAACAGAGGGAGGTGGAGCAGAGGGAGGGGGAGCAGAAGGAGGGGGAGCAGAGGGAGGGGGAGTAGAGGGAGGGGGAGTAGAGAGAGAAAGGAGCAGAAGGAGTGGGGTCACAACCGGGATGTAATGTGAACAGAATAAATAAATTTTTTGAGAAATATACTTAAAATTTATTACTGACACACCAGAAGTCCCAATTGTTGATGTGTCAGGGTCCCTCAGCACTCGGGAGGCGAAGGACCCCGAGCAGCTGTTACAGGCTAGTTTTAAAGGCTAAAACCGCAAAGCAGGTGGGGTTGTTTATCACTGGAAACCATATGGACATTAGGACATCTAGCCCAGGGGAACTTCTTGTGAGGATATCTGATAGCTGCAAATTTGCATGTAACTATTCTGGGAATTAGTGTGGAATGCTTGAGGTTAGCAGTTTGGAGAACTGGGAGAAGCTTCTGGGGTCAGAAGTTTAGGTTTGTCCATCACCAAGTAAAAGGAATAAATAAATTTTAAAAGACATACAAAGCACCACCACCATCCAGCATTAAGTACTTATCTTTATTTCCACAGATCAATGTATTTCTCAACTCTCATAAGAACAACTTGTCTGCAATATATGGGAATTAATGCAGAAATACAAAACATATTATCATGCAAAGAATGATTGGTGAGCTTTAATCAGAACCTCTGTATCACAAACCCTACCCACAAGGAAGGCTTAGGAATCATCACAGAAGATAAAATATGGGAAAGAGTAAAAATCAAAAGGAGAATATGTCCCTGAGGAGGAAGCATTTACCAGACATGAAGAGCTATTGTCTTGTGAACTCACAGTGGATGACTTGCATATAGAAGGCTTGTGTAAAATCATGCCTCCCAAAATTCCAGAATAAATTCTTTAATTCAAGAAGCTCTTGACAGTTGATGACTATTAGGAGGAGAGTAAATGTTTCAGGGGGAGGCCACTGGGAGGATGTCCAAGCCCCAGTAAGTAGTCTGATGGCCATGCACGTAAAGTCAGCACAAATAGACTCAGTGTGATTAACCTTTAAAATTAACGTTTAATAGAAAAGTGGGATGATGTTCGGAGAGGAATTGAAGGGAAGATAATCGGAGCTGATTGGATCAAAACACATTATATGCATGCATGAATATTAAATAAGCTATTTAATAAAAATGTAAAAGTTATTAAAAGCTAAGTTATTCCAAATTATTATAAATCTAGAAAATATTCTTCTTTGTGAGTCTTGGGTTGATCGTTATTCCAAATTACATGCAGAAATTTGATGCTTTTTTCCTTTAATTAATTTATTTATTCACTTTACATACTGATGGCAGTCTTCTCTACTACCAGTCCCATCCTCCTACCCTCTTCCCCTATTAACCCTTCCCTTCTTCTCAGAGAAGGGAGACTCCCCATAGGATGTGCCATCCTGCCGCATCACTTCATGTTGCATCAGGACTAAGAGAGGCTCCTTCCACTGAAGTCTGACTGAGCTGGCCAGCTATGGGAAAGTGATCCAATAGCAGTCAAGTGCATCCATGTCAGTGATAGCTGCCCACTCACTCTATTCGCTAAGGGACCCGTATGAAGGCTAGGTCCATTCCATGCGTGCACTTAGCCTGGCAGTTCAATCTCTTGTGAACACCTGTGGGCCTACGTTAGTTGACTCTGTTGGTCTTCTTGTAGCGATCTTGTCCCCTCTGGTTCCTTCTATGATTCCACAAGATTACCAGATCTCCATCTAATCCTGTGGGTCTCAACATCTTTTTTGATCTGTTGCTGGGTGGAGTCTCTAAGAGAATAGTTATCTAGCCTCATGTCTGCCATCATAGCAGCGTATCATTAATAGTAAAAGGGGTGGCCATTTTCTCAAACTATGCTCCATCTTTAGCCCTGCTCATCTTATAAAAAGGGTAATTTGGGGTAAAAAAAACTTTGTGGGTGGGTTGGTGCCACTTTCACTCCATTGGAAGTTCTGTCTGTTTATAGGGGGTGGGCACATCAGTCCTTAGTGATAGGAGTCTTACCTAGAGTCACTCCATATTCTTCCAGGAGCCCACCCTGATGCAGGTCTCCAACTTGTCCCAGGGATCCCCACTCATCTGTTTCCTGTCTCTCTCCCAGCTATACAGCTTCCCACTACTGCGTTCATGTACTGGTTCCCCATCCACGTTCTAGCCCCACTCCCTCTCCCACCCAGCTCCCTTTCCTCATCCACTTCTAATCTGTTTTACTTATTCTTCCAAGTGAGAGTCAAGCTTCGTTCCTTGGGCCCTCCATAGAGAAAACTTATTACAATGCCAGAGATTTTTATCCCACATTCTTCCTCTTTATCAGCCTTTATCAGCAACTGATTCGTGTGATGCACAGAAGCTTTTAATTTCATGAAGCACCTTTGGTCAATTCTTGGTCTTCTTTCCTAAATCATTGGAGTCCTATCCAGAAAGTGTTCATGACCAATCTTGAGTACATTTTTCTCTAACAACTACAGAATTTCAGCTATTTGAACACTGGATCAATATGAGGTTTTCTTTCTCACAAGGGGAGCAATGCAAATCTAGTTTTAACAACAAATGCCATTTCTAAAGTGACTGTCTTATATTTGATAAAACAGGGGTTATAAAGCACGATTTTTAAAATTTTAATTATTATCTCATCAACAAACAAGGAAGATTTCCCAAAACAACAGAGCAGTAATTTGTGGACGTCTAAACAAATTTCAGGAAAAAAAGATCAGGAAACAAAACAAGAACACAGTAAGCTTAACACTGGTGATTATACATTACATATAAAAAAAGAAGTGCACACCTGGAAGGAGCCATATAGGAATCAGGGCATGCCCTATGGTTTCCAATCTGGTTTCTCCTGATTAAATGACTTTTGTATCTTCAATATAAAACTTTCAGTTTGTACTTTCAATATAACATATAATGTCAACAAAGGTTATGCATGACATTTAAGGAACACCTTACAACTTTATTCCATGTAAGTCCAATGTCTATATGATTTCCTATTGTCATACTGTCATTTCTTCAGATAATAAAATTGAGGGTTAGAGACCTCAAGAGGTTAATTCATGTAATACCAGTTTTATTCTCATACGATAAATCAAAGAGGTATAGTTTGGTGGGTTCAAACTCTAGAGAATTGTGCATATTGTGGAAACATATATAAAAAAGAATTAAAATGTTTATCATCCAAGCTACATTATAATTTTATTAACTCCCCTATATCCGCACATTTTACTTGTGTTAGTTTTCTACATGTGAATATTTTTGTTTAATATATTGCTTTCTACTCATTGAAACATTATATGATCATATGTTACATTTTTTAATAATGTCATTTGAGTGAAGATAAACCATTGTGGACTAGCAGAATATCTATATTCCTTGAAATTAAATTAAACTTTAAGTAGGTTATTTGCTAAACAAATCAATATCATCAATAAAATTGAAAATGTATTTTGTGTTGTCTTTCTAGCACATATGTATATTTTTAATTGTGTGGAAAATTTTATGTACAATCAAAACTGAAATTTACTGCTATTAAGACTATGACACTAGTTTTGATAATAAACACATAGAATATAAAATTGCTAAACCTGAAATTTGTGATTAATTTTGCATTTTTAAAGTTTTATAGATATGATTCATGTTGAAAATCAAGTTAAGTGTGCATCCTTAGATTTTTAGCTCTGTTTCCTTCCTCTCTATGTATTTTTATTTACAAGTTACCAACATGAGTTTAGTTATGGTGATTCATTTTTATATATCTATATATATAAATAATATTATATATTATAAATATTATATATATAATATATATATATAAATGATATCACAAATTTTAAATATGTAATATTCTTTTCTTCTGATGAATGTGAAGGAGAAATTGTCAGGCATGTTCCTCACTGTGAACCTAGAACTTGCCAGTGGATACAGAAAGACTAGGAGTTCAAGACCAGTTTCCACTATACAACCAGTTCAAGATCAACATGTTTACAATTCCCTGTCTCAACAGAGAGAAGGAAGAGGAGCGGGTGTGAGAAAGAGGAAGGGGGCAGGCAAGGAGGGAGAGAGGGAAGATTCTAGTGTATTATCTGACTCCTTCTCTAAAGACATTTGTGTAATGATCACTTAAAATTATACCTTTAATTTTCAAATTGATCTTAACTTCTTACTTTAAGAAACTTGCAATTTTCCATAATGTGATTTTCCTTGCCTAGTTTCTTCCTTTGTTTTCTTATACCTTAAATATAAAAAAATATAAAATATGTATAATATAAAATATAGTCTCTCCAGTATCCATAATTATTCACCCTTTTCCATTCTGTTAATCGTGCAATCAGACAATCATATAATAAACAAAGCTTTCTCATTAATTAAAAAACATCTAAAACTTTTTTCATTTGAGAAAGAGAGAGAGTTTCTCTCTACATAGGCCTGGTTATCATGGAACTTACTATATAGACCATGCACAGAAATATACCTACCTCTGCCTCTTGAGTGCTGGGATTAAAGATGTGTACCACAATGACTGGTAAAATTGAGAACTTAAAGCTCTACAAAATGCCTGTTTTCAATTTTCTTAATATGATTAATCCTTATAACCTCAATTTGCTTATCACAATTGAAAGTTTTCATGATGGAACATTGTTTTGTTTTTCATTAATTTGTTGTGGTGATTCCTAGGTAAACATTACATTCATTGAACCAATAAATATATATATAATTTTTCTGGATCATGTAAAACAACACTCCCCAGAATATGCTATCATTTAAGACA
The DNA here is from genome assembly GCA_907169655.1 of Acomys percivali. NCBI lineage: Eukaryota > Metazoa > Chordata > Mammalia > Rodentia > Muridae > Acomys > Acomys percivali. The sequence goes on along the minus strand of OU015743.1, from coordinate 94,720,389 downwards.
AATTTATAAGATGTAAATATTAGGTATCAAAAATGATTACATGGTTATAGGCATTTGTATATATAAAGTAACTACAAGTGTCACATCTTTTCTCAAAGATCTTTTTTTCTTACCTAATTTACTGAAAAGCAATATATTTACTTTTTCATAAAAAAGAAAAATGTTGGTCTTGACTTAGATTAGTGAGAAAGAAAATAAGCACAACTGCTTTGATGATATATTGCTGCAATGCATCATCAGAGCTCTGTTCATGTGATAAACTACAATATTAGTGTAATACATCATCAAGAGTGCTGTCACTCTAAAAAAGTATTAGTGTAATACATCAGCAGCCATCACCACACACAACAGCATCCAGTTACCTCAGCAGCCATCCCCATGCACAGCCACATCCAGCTACCTCAGCAGCCATTCCCATGCACACCACATCCAGCTACATCTGCAGCCATCACCACACACAACAACCAGCTACATCAGCAGCCATCACCACACACAACAACATCCAGCTACATCAGCAGCCATCTCCGTGCACAGCCACATCCAGCTACCTCAGCAGCCATCACCACACACAGTCACATCCAGCTACCTCAGCAGCCATCACCACACACAGCCACATCCAGGCATGTTTAAGAAATTCTACTGTGTGGCCATGTGCTGAGGTGAAAGGACAATTACTTAAACATGACTGTAATGAAATGAATTCTGTTAAAAATCGCCTTGAGAAGACCACTTCTAGCTTCAACTTTCACTACATCTCTAGGCTTTCTGTTACTTAGTGTTTTATATTCACAAATTCATCCCTGCGATGTCAACATTTGGGAAATTAGCTTACTGTCTAGTTTTCAGTTCCCAGTTTACACATTGGCAGCTCTCTATTCCATAAAATGAAGTTTTATGAAAGACAATTAATAGGCATTGTGTTAAACAGTCAATTCTTCTATTTGAATGTTTCCATTTTTGAGAACTTAATTCGTAAGTATCCTATTTACATCATTTCTATGTGTCTTACCTATTTCAACTCTTAACTTGTCTCTTAAAGTTCATGACAACTTTTGAAAAATTCTGTGATTATTATAGTTATACATACATATCTATCTGTGTATTGCATACATAAATATAGATATATATGTGTGTATATATCCATATTCGCTGCCCACTCTCTCACACACACTCTACTGAGCCCGTTTAGTTTTTTCTTTTACATACATGTGTTTATGTATACTCAGTTTGAATTGGGGAACCTATGAGTGGGTTCACTGATAGTCTAAAAAAATCTGATTTTTCTTCTCCCAGAAGCCTAAGGCCATTTACCAGGGGAACAGAACACATAGCACAGTCTTTGTATAACAAGTTCTAGTATTACATGGCAGACTCTCAGGAAATAAAAAGCATAAGCTTTTGAAGGGATTTACGGAAATTGTTGCATCTTATCAAAGACTCCCTATTATGTCCTGCTACTCTTCTGTGAAGAAATCCTCACCTAAATATTTAGATGTATTCTCTCCTGGAGAATTCAGTATCTATTTCCATTATTTATAATTTTATGTGGATGAACAGTATTTTTATTATCATTATCTAATATTTGGAATGACAATGTATTTGTATATCTTTTTCCAACAATTATTTAACTTTTTCCCACATACCATTCTAAAGAGATATGATTGTTCTGTAGCACAGCTTGAAATCAGGGATAAAGATACCTCCAGAAGTGCTTTTATTGTACAGGATTGTTTTAAGTAGTCTTTTGTTTTCTCCATGTGAAAGTAAGAATTGTTCTTTCAAGGTCTGTGAGAATTTGTATTGTCTTTGATGAGAATCACGTTGAATCTGTAGATTGCTTTGTAGTTTTTATCATTAAGAAAATCCATATGCCAAAAGAATATCTGATTGTGAATGTGGATTTTATGATATTACATCAAGGACTGAAGCTGGGTGTTGTTATAGGTGTGAATGTTTAACACAGTCTCTGTATGCCATTTACCTTATACTCAAGTTACAATATAATAGGAGAAAGATATACATGAACTAGGTATCTCGTAAGTTTACATAGATACATTATGTTCTTTATTGAGATACATTGTGCAGTTTTAACAGTGAAATATAGAAAGTTCCAGGATTCACTTAGGAATGGCTTAGCATTTTAGTTAACACATGACTACTTAAATGCATAGATAGGTATAAATAAACAATAAGGTAACTGCTGGAAGTTATCGAATATGAATTTCAAGTAAGTGTGTGTTTGGCACATTTTCTACATTTCTTTATGAATAATATATTAAGTTTCTGAAAGTGGATTTAAAAGTATATGAAAAGGTAAAGCAGTGTCGATATATGAATCCTACCCTTAACTACAGAAAGGCACAACTAATTTACAACACCTTCCCCTCAGAGTTCAGGGAATTCAGAGGAAGAGGAGGAAGAAGAAGGGTAGGAGTGAGAGGGGATGGAGGACACCAGAAGAAGAAGGCCCTCTTAATCAGCTAAGCAAGGTACCTGAGCTCAAAGAGCCTGAGGCAGCAAGCACAGAGCCTACATGTTTCTGCATCAGATTCTTTGTGTATGTATTACAGCTATTAACTTAGTGATTTATGGGATACTTGATTATTAGCATGAGTGGGTCTCTGACTCTTGTGCCTGCTCTTAGGACTCTCTTCTTTCTGTTGAATTGCCTTGTCTAACTTTTATCATTTCTGCTTTACCTTATTACATTATATTTTGTCCTGTGTGGTTGTTATTTTTTTGTAGCCTGTTTTTTTCTAATAAAAGACAGAGAGGGAATGTATCAAAAGGGTAATTGAGATGGAGGAGTAACTGAGAAGAGTGGGGGTATATTATAATTAGGATCTATTGTATGAGAAAATAATATATTTTCTATAAAATAAAAAATTCTGCATGACTCTAAATGAAATCTGCCTAACAATTGAGCCTATTTGGAAACCTTTCAAACAATAATAGTTGCCTTTTAAATTATTTAGTTCAGACATTTCTAAATGATATAAAAATTAATGCATACATAAATTTGTTGCCTTAAATCCATATATCAAAAGTGCTTTAATTCCAGGGAGATTATAATATACAAGTCCATTATTCAATTGCTAGCTTAAAGAGTTCCTCAATTGCAACTTTCAGGTAGTGTATGCTGTGACAAATGCAAAGTGATAAGAAATAAATATGTGCAAATCTAAGAAAATCTTGCCTCACATCTTTAATTTACTTAACATGATAATATCTAAGAATAAATTAAAAACATAAAATAGCTTTTTATAAACTTAGAGAAATAGTTGGGTTTTCCTATTTTATTTAAAGAGAATCAGTTGTATAAAGGTGTCAACTGGAAAAGGAAAATATTCCGATTTCAAATAATCTTCTGTGGCTTGTGTAGTGATTTAGAAAATAGAGAACTGCATCACAAAACCAATATTTTGCAGATGTCTCCTGAAAACCATATATTTCACTAAACATGGGTATCTAAAAGGAAATGAATTTGTTGATGCATATGACATGCAAAATTTTAACCAAAATGATATAACTTACACATATCTGTAACCAGAAACATGATTGATGCTGTAATTAGACCTTATAGTATAAAATATTTAGCAATAGGTTATAGAAATCCCAAATTCTACAAGAATATTAAAAAGGTATATAAAAAAGTGAACTTCAACTACCCAATGAATTTGAAATAAAGTCTAAACTCCTTTTGAGAAAAAGTGATCACTCTTACTAAACCTGAGTAAATACGTGACAAAAAATCAAAATTACAGCTCAATCTCCTTTATAAATTAGAAGCACATATTCCTATTTTAATGTTCATAAACCAATGTAAGTTCCCATGAAGAATAGCAGTCTGCATGAGTGAAAGTCATTTCAGAATATCAGAGATTTTTCAAATTATGTAACTAGGTAAATGCACCTCATCACATAAAGTCATTCAAATATAAACATTAAAAGACATAGAAAATTCTTTTGATTAAATCCAGGATCCCATCAAGATGAAAAGCAGGGATAACTTGGTGATGTAAGGAGCACATTGCAACATATAAAATCTATACACAACAAATCTATAGATAATCTTATGCTAACTATAGAAAAACTCAAATCATTTTCACTTATATCAGGATCAAGATATGAGTACCTTCATCAAGATAAACACACACACACACACACATACACACACACACACACACACACACATTCATTACAGTGATTAAAGTCTTTTTAAAATTGTTTATTAGCTTTACATCCCAATCATAGTCCCCTTCCTCCTCTCCGCCCAGTCCCACTCTCTCTCTCTCTCTCTCTCTCTGCCTCCTCTACTCCTCAGAAGAGGGGACCCCAAACCTACCCCAGAACATTAAGTCACATTAAGACTGAGCACATCCTCTTCTCCTGTAACCTGGAAAGGCAGCCTGACCTGGAAGAAGTGATCAAAAAGCAGACAACAGAGTTTATGTCAAAGAGAGCCCCCTTTTCCCTTACTAAGGTACTCAGATGAAGCCTGAGCTGCCCATAGGCTACATCTGTGTAGGAGGCCTAGGTCCAGTCTATGCCTGGTCCCTGGTTGGAGCTTCAAGTCTTATTGTAGAAAGAGGACAACAGAATATATAAAATAAATTCAGTTATAAAAAGAAGTCATGATGTTCCTATTTGTATTTGATATGATTAGATATATAAGTGATGTCAAGAGATCCATGAAATCTTAGAGTTCAAAAACATTTTCAGCAATGTGAATAAATACAAAAATCAATAGCATATTTATGTACCAAAAAAAAATCATATCTAATGACCTTCTCGGTCTATGTGATCCAGCTGGAATGCAGACAGGACCCAGATTACAGAATGAGCTGGCTGGAATACAGACATCCTTACTACATGCTTTTATTCCTAAACAGTGAAAGTAAGATTTGTTTCATAGGAGGAGGCAGGCATGTTTGAAAGTGACCTATTATTGATTGGCAGACAAAGTGATGAATCAGGGAAAGAGTTGATAGCATAAATCAGAGACAAGATATGTCCAACTCTTATGAAAACAGAACCGCACTTATGTGCAGTTCACTTGAGTTCAGTTGAGTTCATGCAGTTCTGTTCAGTTCCTAAAGCCAGGGCAGCCAGTTTGGTTCATGGAGTTCAGAGGCAGTTTTTCCAAGAACAGCAAATCAGAAATAAGCAAAGAGAATTAGTTTGAATCAGTCATCATGGAAAGCTTTGAGCAAGAAGACCTGAGTTGAACCAGTCAGGCAGAGTTCAGAAAGAACCAGAAAGGGTGAACTTTTTCAGCAGTTAAAACTCAGAGGCAGAAAACAATCTAGACGTAGGTAAGCTAAGAGATCAGGATGCTGAAGACTTCCAAGTCCAGGTTTACCAAAGATTAGATTGCACAGAGGTTAGAAGTTTCTAGGCCTACACCTAGGAATAGTTAGAACAGAGAAATAAATGTTCTGGACTCAGCAAAAGCCATGAATTTGTACAGTTTGGGTATGAGTTTCATCTCACCCTTTACTCTGATGAAATAAAAACAACCTTTACACTATCATCAAGTTTTTTTCTTGTGGGTTGAATATTCATTATGTAGAGATGATGCCAGGAAACTAGAAAAGGGACATTAGAATAGATGCGTTAAAGATTAGAAGACAGTAGGATATATGTAGAAGGAAAGTAAGCAGGGAGAAAACTAAAACAAGAAGTTTATAGTATGGAAAGGTTAGAGGGATAGAGCACACAAAATAGTAATATTCTTAGCCAAAATAAATGGAATATAAGAAACATACTGAAACTTATCTAGCAACCTCATTGAAAATATACTTGGATGGGATAGTGGGACACATGTGATATGAAAAGGAGGAATATTGATGGATGAAATTTTAAGTAGGAATGAGGGATTGTATATATGGAAGAGAAGGAAGTAAGGGATTGTGCGGATACACCAAAATTAAGGATAAGATTTAAAATATATCAGGAAACAAATGAACTTGTAAGCTAATTACCCAATACACTTTTTTATAAAAAATAAAATGTGTATTTATAAGGTACTCTGCACAATATTTCTCATGGAAGGAATGGGCAGCTAAATGAAAACCTCACTGTCAAGCATGGGGTACCCGCCTGTTGATTAGGGAAAGACATCACTATTGCTCCTAATGGCCCACCATAACTAGTTGTCAATTCTGGACTGATGAAGACACCCTAAGTTTTGGTTTCAGGATATAGACAAACTAATTTTATACTGAGCTGATAATGCTTTTACTTGCTTGATAGCTTTTGAGGCTTCGAAAATGCTGTGATAATCCTCTGTGGAGTCATTAGAAACATCAATGGTCTTAGTCAATGCTAGACGCTGCATGTTATAGTATCAATCTTCTAGGAGAGATGTTCTCAGTGGAGTGATAGTGATGCTACTGTTATAGTGGTAGCCAATTGCTTTTTATTAGACTTTAGGCCCACTCTATATGATGGAATTTATGCCTCATACTGTAAAAAAGTTGGTGGTGAAGTCATAGGCACTAAGGGCAAGCCTAGCATTTTGCAAAATGATCCCTTTTTGAATATTTATATTTACACCCATAGTTGTGTGACTTTGGTTAGACAATTTCCTTTTTTGCAGTGAACAGTGGCTCCACAGAGGTGGCTAAGTCGTCAAAGTGCTGAGAATGAGTATTTTGATGTCCTAAATGGGACATCTATAGCAACCCTCCCTCCTACTCGAAACTCAGAGAACATAGTATAATATGGAAGGAATATTAGCGCACAGGATTTAAAGGAGTACTCACAAATGCTGTCCTGTGAGCATGGCATAGTTGTTTCACTCATGAGTTCATAGCAGTGCAGTGCCCATTATCTGCAAACATCCTGAAAAATATTAAACAATCCAAAATTCCGGCAGGAATCAGGGAAGGTTCAAGACACCTAAGCCCTTCCTCCACCCCTGGAGGAAGTTTAAAGCTACTGCAGACAAGGTCATCTTCCTTTGGGAATGAGAGTTATGGTGGGTACACATCCTTCAGTGGCTGACCCAGTACTCATGTACCTATGGGAACTACTAATGGTACATAGTGCACTTTTAAAAGTGTAAGCCATCCACATGCATACCACAAACCACAAGTATACCACCAACATGTACAGTGGAATTTTTTAGTAGCTAAAAAATAATGAAGATCCTTAAGTAATGATGTTTATCTTTTTGTTGAATATATTTTACCAACGTAAAAGTTTCTAAAAGTTTTCACATAAAATAAGTTATCATTGATTATTTTGACAGTATCTACACAAAGTATTACTATTCAGTATTTATAAAACAAATTTTGCATTCATATATATATATATATTGAGTTTTAAACAATTCTATTCTTTCCTCATTTCTTTTTCTAAACAATTTTAAGTTTAGAACACTGTTTCTTTTTTTGTGAGAATACTAACACATTTGGACTTCTCAGAGCATCATAATCTATCAGGGTTGCTGTGACCAAATACCAAAAAGCAGATAATTTGAAATCTTTCATTTAATGCTCATCATCTTCTTTGAAGTAGGCTGGGCATTGCCAGGAGTTAACCTGTCTTGTTGTCAAAGTATCTTTTAAAATAATAAAAACATTTTTAAATGCCATATTCTGTAGGTCTCTGAGGGTTTTGAAGACCTTATCTATTTTAGCTTATATATCTATAGAGATGAGATATGATATATATTGATTTACATCCAGAATTTAGACCCACCAAGATAGAAAAGACGTTTTCTTCAAGGTCTCCAAACTCAAATAGGCAAAACACTATGAATGTAACATTTATATAACTCCTCATTGTTTCCTGTTTCTTCTTGTTGTATGTAGTTTATTGTATTGTTGTATAATAATAATTTATGTGTAAAAAAGAAAAATAATAAAATTTTAAAACACTCATTTATATATCACATGTATGGAAGTAAGCAGTTGGTGTCTAGAAATGATTGTCATCTTCATTAATATTATATCTCAAACATCTTCCCAAGGCCAAAGACGCGAGCTATCCTTTTCATGCTCCTTTGTTGTGATATTATCCCAATCATAATATATTTGTTCCTGTTCTTATCATCTTTCTAATTACTGAAGTAACAAATGTAATATTTTTAAAATAGGGTATAAAATATGACTTGTTTTCTTATAAAAAGAGAAAACATGTACATAGAATCACACACACAGTAAAAAGGGAAGTGGTATCAATATTCATAGGTAAGATAGGAGAGGAGTATATTGCAGTACCTTCAAGGCACAGATTATCAATAATTTACAATCACACTGGACGCTAGCCAGGAAGAAGGTCAAAAGGATGCTCTTTCTCCTCCTCTTCCTCCTCTAACTCTTCTTCTTCATTAGTTAATTTATTTAATTACTTCATAGCCTGATCCCCCCCAGCGTCCCCTCTCATTCCCACCTGAACATTCAGCTCTGCCATTCCCTCTTACTCTGCTCCTCAGAAAGGAAGAGGCATCCCATGGGTACCAACCAACCCTGGCTCATCAAGGCACAGCAGGACTTAGCACATCCTCTCCCATGGAGACCTGACAAGGCAGCCTGGCTAGGGGAAAGGAATCCAAAGGAAGGTAACAGAGTCAGAGACACTCCACCTCTGCTCCAATTTGGGGACTCATATGAAGAACAAGCTGCACATCTACTACATATGTGTAGGGAGTTTAGGTCCAGCCCATGCACGCTCTTTGGTTGGTGATTCAGTCTCTGTGAGCCCCCTAGGCCCACGTTAGTTTACTCTGTAAGTCTTCTTGTGGTGTCCTTGCCCCCCCTGGCTTCCTCAATCCTTCCTCCCACTCTTCCATGAGAGTCACTTGTTTCTGCCCATTGTTTGGCCATTGGTCTCTGCATCTCTTTTAATCAACTACTGGATAAAGCCTCTGAGAAAAAAGTTATGCTAGGCTGCTCTCTAGAAGTATAACAGAGTATCATTAAAAGTGTTATGGGTTGAGGCTATCTCCTATGGGGTGAGTCTGAATTTGGTTCAGTCATTGGTTGGCCTTTCCTTCAATCTCTGCTCCAAATTATACCTACTCTTACTGTAGAAAAAACAAATTTTGGGTTAAAGGTATTATCAGTGGTCCCTCTGCTTGGTTACAGGATGTGGTGAGTGTAGGCTCTAAATCCCCTGTTGCTACAAGTCTCTGCTAGGAACACCCCCATGGAATCCCAGTATGCCCCCCAAAGATCCTTTCAACTCTTTCATCTTTTAATTATCATAAGATAAATGCTGTCCTTGAAACTTGATTTTATAAATTGTGACTACAGAAATATAAGAGAATAAATCTGTGCTGTTTGTAACTACACAGTGTGTGGTACTGTCTTACTGTGACCCTAACAAGCCAATAAATTATCCTTTTCTTATATATGCTTTTTAGAAGATGTATAATGAAAACTAGATTTTTAAAAATATTTTATTATGTTTTTGAGATTATAATATGATTATGATAGTTTTCTCTATTATTGTTTTATGTCTTTCCCATTCATATACATTCCAAAGTATAATCTACTCTTCTATAGAATGTTACTTGTACATATATTTTCAGGAGTGACTCTATGGAACTTGACTTACAGCTGATGTGATTCTCCCTGGGGAATACCATCTCTCCTATTCCCAGCTTTTCTCAGTTGCCTTTAGTTCTTTTGTGTGGGATTGAAGCTTCATAGGCTTTTCACCATGGAGTTTGGCATATTAGGTGGTGTGACATTTGGATAGGCAGACTATATAGGTATAGCTCCCTAGGTTACTGGGATACACAGTCTTACAGCAAAGTCCCTGATCTCCTGGCTTTTATAATCTTCCCATAATCTTTTTTGCAACATTTCATGAACCTTAGGTGTGGGAGTGTTTTGTAGATGTGACCATTGAGACTGGTCTCCACCCACACTCTGCATTTTGATTTGTTGAGGTTTTCTGTAGTGTTCTCCATCAGTTGCAAAGGGAAGTTTCCTTGACATAGGATGAAGATTACACTTATCTGTTGGTTTTAAGAACAAATGTTTGTGGCAGTAACAAACAGCTCTCTAATTGTACTTATGACTTGCTCAACAAGAAGGAAATCATGTCTGATACAGCAAGCTTAACTAATTTTCAGTGCTAATAGACTCATGGTAATTGGAGGAGTGTCAATAACCTCTAATTTATTAAAGAAGGATAATCTTAGATAAAAAATCTGGATTTCCTTAAAATAGATACTTCCTATGCATTTTTCATGAACACTAGTAAGTCATCTTCAATCAATCTTGTTTTCTTACAATTTACTCCCCTTTAACAATAAACCTCTCATTCTATTATAGATTTCATTCCCATGCTGCTAGTGTCAGGAAGAATAGACAGGGGACATTTTGTAAATTCATCTCAAGTTCAGTTTTATGACCAGCCAGAGGATGTTTTACATGAAACAAGGAAAAATATACAGAAAGCAGAGCAATGTTTTTGAAATAATTTTGGCTTATTTGTTGAATAAAATATTAACATGGAATTTAAAGCAAATTTTAGTTATTACAAAGCCTCAGGCTTTCCTACACAAGTAACTATAGGCAATTGAGAAAACCTACAAATGCAAGAGGTCATCTTCCCCATGGAAGAGCACACCAATTGGATGTCCATTGCCAAATATTCATCCTTAAAATAGTATATATATGTGTGTGTATATATATATATATATATATATGTATGTAACACTATATGGATTGATCATGTTGTTTTTATGAATATCTTTGCAATTACATACACTGATATGCATGCAATAACTGTAAACACAAGAGACCATGAATTTCAATTTCAAAGAACCACGGAAGGCTATAAGGGAAGGTTCTGAAGGAGTAAAGGGAAGGAAGAAATGTACTCAAATAATAATCTCAAAAGTAAAAATGAAGAAAATAAAATGCAGTATGTAATCTAGTCAAAATTACATTAAATATATAATTTAACATTTTAAAATTAAATAATATTGGTAGCATTACTCTGTCTTATGGATATAAAGTTGAATGGAGTATAATATATCATCTTTCATATAGTTAAAGAAACTGGGAGTATTTTCTTTATTTTTATAGTACAACCATAGGAAGAAAAATTACCATACAGTATATTCTAACATAAACAGGAATTTCAAGCAACAGCTTAATATCAACTATATTCTAGAAGCATACTCACTGATAGTGCATTTCTTTATCAAACGATAAGAACCAATTTTTCTAATAATTTACATAAGCAGTTCTATGTAATATGTGTATATAAATGTGTTGAACTTCCTTAATTTTTTCCTATTTATATCACCTTTTCAAGGCTTTGAAAACCTTAATCAATAGTGGGAAGTACGGGGTTCATCCTGCAAGATGAGTTTGTGGCATAGGCAAAAAGACAGTTTTAAACTGACTCTCAGCATCATATAGTTAAAATTACAGACTAAAGCACCTCTGCAAACTCACCAAAGTCTCCTCCATTTGTAGTAGATGCTGAATCATAGGATCCACAACTGGTCAAGTTGCAGAAAAGAGGCTGAGTCCTAACTGGCACCTTTATATTGTACATTAATTCAAATGATCAGGGATCATTATGAAAAAGGAAATACTAATAATGTAAAAGCCATTGGAGATAGGTGAAAAATAAATTTTTCCAGACATAACAGGACATATGCACATATGCATTCACAGGTGTTGTGACAGTATACATAAGACTTGATCAAGTTCAGGCCATGCTGACTGGGAGGGAAGTGAAGCTATAGCTTTGGAAGGAATTGAGAGAGGAGATGAATATGATCAAACACATAAAAGTTTCAATAAAATAATAAATTAAATATATGTCTGAAAATGTAGTATTCATTGACATTTAGAAATTATTTAATATTTCAACAATGCAGTCTAGTTTTAGTGGTATATAATGTATATATATTCATTTATTAAGAACAGAAAAGTGCATATTTTAAATGTTTCTGTTGTACAAAGATGCCATTAACTCAATTTAGTGATCATACTAAAGATCGCTCTTCTTTTCTGAAGTGGCTGCTAAATTTCAAAAGAGCTCTAATAAAACATGAGTGATCGATGATTCCTTGTTTGATAGGATAGTGCTCAAAGAAAAATCACTTCAGAATAAAAGATTTTGTTAGATATCAGCAAAGTATGACTTACAAGTAATAGCCTCTATTTAATATAGCAGATACTAAAATTTGTATAATTTTGCAATCTCTAATTCTGAAAAAACAAAGGTATATTGTGAAAGTATTTGATAGATTTCTGACAAATATTAAGGGAATTTGTGCTAGGATGTCTTCCATGAGAAAAGATGAATATTGAAATTTACCAGCCATTTTCAAGATTTCATCCCGGCAAAGAGTAATATTGTGGATGGTGGTGAGAACTGAGTGGCCAGTTACAGAAATAGAAATGTTCAAAGATTATTTTTCTATGCATGGAAAATGTAAGTCTTATCATTATTGATTAATTCTGCATTGAACAGCAGATGTTAGTTTTGTTGATGGAAAAAATAACAAAACAAAAATGACAAGAACCCACCGCCACCAACAAAAAAGGCTCACTTACAGTGTAGCACATGTACTTTAACTTGTTTAATTTCTTTTACCTTTCCTACCAGAAACATCTTATATCAAATTACTGCATCCCTTTGGCCACAGGATGTCTCAAAGATGTTTACAGAGTTTAAGCTAAGCTGGCATTGCTCCATAAGAGGAGATTTACAGAATTAGTGCTGAAAGAACTTCTCTTCATCCTATACATGATAAATGTTGTAGTAGAATCTTGACCTTGCTGTGGCTGTATATGACCAGATACAATGTTAATAAAAGGAAATAGTTTGGCAGAGATGAAACAACATCCTATGTATAGATACACTCTGTAACTTCAGATTCATCTTGGAAATTTAAGTTATTGTATTGATGTGCATGTTCAATACCAAAGTTTTAATATATACCATTATCATATAAGAATAGATGTTATCAGGTTTAAAAGATGGCAAAGTGGAATTACAGTAAAAACTGGGAAACTGATATTGGGTGTTTTTAAAGTATGGAGATTGGAAATTGATGACATTTTTCTTATTATTTGTTTTTGAGCATGTTGAATGCAATTTGGCTAGGAAGAATGTTGGATCTACTTTCATAATCCACTATGATTAAAGCTCGTTTTTCTGCCTAAATGAAAATTAGTACTAAAGTAGTAACATATCCAGGATAAACAATTAAAGATAAATAAGATCTGCAAAACAGATGTGAGAGGCCAAGGGGCCTAATAATAGGAAGAATTAGTGAGGAGAGGTTTTCAAACTAAGTTTTTCAGACTGTATTGTCAAATTGGTTTTTATAGGCTTAGATTTTATGCATCTCTCAATGTATTTGCACATATTCATTACATAATATGTTGATATTTATGTAAAGGGCTCTTGAGAGTTCATGCATTTCACACATATTCAGCCCTTCCTGTCCATCCCTTTCCCTACTTCCAATCTAACTCTTGCTAGTCTCCTCTCTTCCTTTGTTTTTCCTCAATGGGTGGGAGATGAAGGGAAAGGTTTTTTTTATTTTTTATTTATTATTGTGATGACATGTACTGTAAGTCACATTTTCATAGTATTTTATTCTTTTAATTCATCAGTACCTGCACAAAGTGACTCTTTTTAATTTACCAGAGTAGAGTAGCCATATTTTGTCATTTTGTTTGTTTGCTTGCTTGATTAGATTGCTCAGTTGTTCAACAAATGCTTTTCATTACCTACTTGTGCCACTTGTCTAAGTTAAGGTGTTTCTGAATAATGAGTGTGTATAACACCAACCAAACCAAAAAAAAAATTGAATATCACAAAGCTGTAGGTTCATGAGGTCTACAGTTCGAGCTCCTCTGACCAAATTCATAAAATGGAAAAAGGTGGACATATCTACATATTTTCCTTTATTCTTCACTGAAACTACACTCTACAAGGCAAAAATTGAAAGTGTCCTATGATACTGCATATTCAGTATTTATTATGGCATTTGCCATAAGAAAAAATGTAATATCCATCTGCCTTGATGGTCTCCCTGTGGGGCTCTTCACCCCTCCAGGCCCTTCCATCCCTCTTCCAAACAACTCTCAGTGCTCAGCCCAGATTCCAGCTGCAAGTCCCAGCATCTGTCCACACCCTCAGCTGAGTGCAGTATCTCAGAGAACATTCATTGGGATAATATCCACTTATAAGTGAGTATATACCAAGTGTGTCTTTCTGGGTCTGGGTTACCTCACTCAAAATGATCATTTCTAGTTCCATCAATTTGCCTGGAAATTTCAAGATATCCTTGCATTTAATAGCTAAATAGTATTCCATTGTGTCTATGTACCACAGTATTTTTATCCATTCTTCAGTTGAGGGAATCTAGGTTGTTTCCAGATTCTGGCTACTATGATTAAGGCTGCTATGAACATAGTTGGGCAAATGTCCTTGCTGTGTGGTGGAGCATCATTCGGATTTTCCCAGGAGTATTATATCTAGGTCTTGCAGTAGCATTTTTCCTAATTTTCTGAGAAAGTACCAGATTGATTTCCAAAATGGTTGTAAAAGTTTGCACTTCCACCAGCAATGGAGGAGTGTTCTCCTATCTCCACATCCTCACCAGCATGTGCTGTCACCGAGTTTTTGATCTTAGCCGTTCGGACATTTGTAAGATAACATTTTTAGGAGGACCACCCCTGGTCAGAGGTCTAGGGAAGGGGAATAGGGCACAAGAGGGTGGAGGGAGGGAGGGAGGGATGGAGGGAAGGAGGGAGGGAGGGAGGGAGGGAACAGGAAGAGATGAGCAAGAGGATAATAATTGGAATGTAATGTGAACAAATAAAAATGAAATGAAAAGAAGAAAAATATTTAATGTTTTTACTTAGGTTGAATAAAACTACCTAGTTCTGCCATTAAAAATTTGTGTCCATCTATACTCCTTAGAAAAGTTTAGATCATTTGGGGACGGTGTTGCTTCTTTGCAAAATGCCATTTCTCCTTGAAGATTCTTAACATTTTCCCTAATTGCATCTAATCTTACGAGGCATTTAAAAGAGCAATTACCTTTATCCTTTCTCTGCTATGGGGACCATAATTGCTAT